>OZ024920.1:23461301-24661301 GCA_964017225.1 Netelia inedita
CCGTGAACATTTTTTTTCTTTTTCCGTGATCGATTTTCACTGAGCGATTCTCTTTACAATTTTTTG
Source organism: Netelia inedita (assembly GCA_964017225.1). Classification (NCBI taxonomy): domain Eukaryota; kingdom Metazoa; phylum Arthropoda; class Insecta; order Hymenoptera; family Ichneumonidae; genus Netelia; species Netelia inedita. The sequence continues at coordinate 23,461,368 of OZ024920.1, forward strand.
TATAAGACTGTTCTTCGTTTAACAGTTTTTTAGATCGGTCTAATAATGGACAAATAATGAGCTGATTTTTTTTCGAATTTCCAACAGCTACGTTCATTGTATTTGTTTTTAAATGAAATGGATATTTCTTAATTATGTTATGAACGACGATCGGCAATTTTTATTTGAAGATACCACAATATATCATTAATGTATTACATTCGTGATACTATACTCAGGTATCTTCAAATAAAAACTGTCGGTTGTCGTTCATAAAATAATTATATGTATTATTATTATTATAGTATATATTGATATGCAGTCCAGTCATGCTGTATATGGCATCTTGCCATATATTAATTTTTAATAATGTTTTATTTTCAGTGTTATAATAAGTTTAGTTAATAAGTACGTTAATTTATAAACACCGCTCTGCTAAAGAGCGAGTGTTAGCGATGTCTGTCGCTGTTCTCCTCCGTCTGCTAACACGGGCGGAGAGAGTATCAGTTCATAAGAACTGTTAGTCATATACATAATATGATTGCAAGAATTTAATTCTTGAATAATAAATTTTTTTTTTCAGGTGAACATTTTCTATTTTACCTTTAAGAATTATTAATTAACAAACATGTTAATTAATACGTACCTTGCTAAAGAGCGAGGGTACAGCGACACTTGTCGCTGTTCGCCTCCGTCCGCTACAATGGACGGGGAGAATTATAGTTTATAAGAATTATTAATTAACAGAAATGTTAATTAATAACTACCTTGCTGAGCGAGGTTACAGCGACGTCTGTCGCTGTCCTCCTTCGTCCGCTAAAACGGACGGAGAGAGTATCAGTTTATAAGAACTGATTATCATATAATATGATTGCATGAAATATATTTTTGCATAATATACTATATTTCTTTTCAGAAGACTGGGTGTATATTACCCAGAAGCACATTGTAACGTTGCTCGACTACACGAGACACCTGAGAGGCGGGCCAACACCAAACCCCCTCTACGCACTCTCAAACGTTCCCCCACTAGGTCACCCGATCATTTGGAGAGGAATTGAAGAGCACTCGCTAATGGGCAGTCATAAGGAGATCTCCTTAAAGTCCTGTCGATCTATATAGTCCGAACATTTAATCATCGGTGGAGAGTTTTTGTCGATACCTGCTGTCGAAAGGGATCGACGCGATACGATCATCTCCAACGGAGGAATCAAAAAAGAGTCATCCATCGCCCGGCTCCTGCCCGAGGATCGAAGGGAGGACATCCCATCCATCCACCCTTCGAGAAATCCACCGATCGGGACCACAGGATCGTCCATCGCCAAATAACGGGATCTTTCTTGACTCAACAACCAATCACGAGGACACAAGCTAAGCGCATCCGTTACTTTATAATCCTGTCGTATGATATCCGCTAAATTGTTATAATCGGATAAATTACTATTACTACTCAAATTCATAGTAGGATTGAATGGATTGAATGCGTAATCGCGGTCTAAAGTATGAGAATGATATAAATAAATATGATCGGGTGATTATCAGATGATAAAAATAATCGTAATCGTGTGTTGGCCAGATATTATATTAATAAATTAGATACAGTGTGGCATTTCTCCCTAATCATTTTCGTTTTTCTCTCAGTAGATAATTGAACGAAATCGAGAAACCGTTACCATTTGGCGCCCAACGTGGGGCCGCGATTATCACGCCATACGCTCCGATAATAACAATCAAAGAAACTCCGAATTTAGAACAATAGGCAATAGAGGCGTACAGAGCCTCACACAAACTTTTTCATGCCGTTAGAACATACGCCGCCTAACACCGCGGATACCCCACAATCGCCACAGAATAATCCTGCGACCGTTATAAGTAAAAGACAATTGCCACGAACCAGTCTAGAAAAAACACGTTGTAATTTGGATGAAATTCTAGCAATGGAAGAAGATTGTGAACGACTTAGGCGTGAGAGAGAGAGAATGATGGAAGAGAGAGCCGAGCTCGAACGGTTACGCGACGAGCTGCGGAATGGTAATTCGATGATAGCTGAACTAAGGCACTTAAGAGCAGTGTCTGAAAGACAGCAAAGGGCAATCGAGACTTTACAAACCGTCGCCGCTACAGTACCAGCTACCTTAACTCTACCCAAAAAGGATCACGAGTCAGGTATGTTGAACGAGCTCACACGCGCGTTACAAATTAGCAAACTTGAGGGTGCACGCCCCAAATTTGGTAGCGAAAAAGATATGCATCCTAAGGAATTTCTGGAAAAGATAGAAAGATATTGTGTCACTAATAAAATAACTGAAGAAACGATAATGTTTATCGTTGCGAATGCCTTATACGGGAGGGCAAAAATTTGGTTTGAGGCTAATGGAATGGGAACTCGCAAATACGAAATTTTCAAAATAGAATTTTTGGATGAATTCTACTCCATTTCCATACGCGTTAGGATGAAGGACCAATGGGCAAGTAAGCGATATTTCCCTCAATCAGGGACACTGCAAGAATTTTTTCTCAAGCAGGTCACCTCAGCGAGATACATATTACCGGAAATTTCGCCATATGAAATACACTATACCATTATGCGACAAATGCCCCTTCGCGTGCAAGAATCGATGGTAAATGCCAATTTTAATTGTTTGGGCGACCTGTCTAATTCCCTCGCGTCCCTGGATATAATCACAGAAGAACGTAATAGGGTACGACGGGGTGGAATACCCAATTCTTCGTATTTTGGGCACACAGCTAATGGATATCCACAAAACCAAAACCAGACGGGTGAAACGAGACAATCCTATAACACAGTTCCCAGACGTATGTCGAACCAACCTCGCTCGGCAAATGGTCTCCCACCCAGAACATATAATACGTCAATGATTCAGGCTGAGGCGAATTTTGTCCAGTCTATGGAACCGGTTAACAGTCCGACACATCAAACACCAATAATAAATTCTCTGCCTTATATGGGAATACCTCCACCATCCATTCCCCCCCAAAGTGCATCAACGACCCAGGAGAGAAATTTAAACTAAGAATGGGCGCGTTAAAGATCGGTCCGCCTACGCAATGAGGCCCATTTGATATTTTTGATGATCTGAGAGCGGACGTTATCAAAGAGTCTACGCAGACTACTTGTCCTTCCTCGATTAGAAATTGTCCGCAAATAATTGTTTCCACGTTTAATATTCCGGTCCCTGCTCTCGTGGACACGGGTAGCCAAGTTACGTGTATGTCCGAAGAATTCTTTTTATACCTTAAAAAACAATTTGAACTATCGGAACTCCCGGTGGCAAATATGGTCATTGCCACAGCGGTGGGTAAAAAACCAACAAAAATTAACAAGCAAGTCCAAATCGATCTGTTAATTGGGGAGGCCCACATACAAACTACCTTGCTCGTTATCCCCTATTTATCATCACCCATAATACTGGGGAATGATTGGTTCTATCTGCATTGCGTCATTATTAATTATAAGGATCTCCATTTAAACATTAACGGCTACAATTTGCCGCCTAATTTAATCTCCTTCGACAAACGTCAGATGGATAAAGAAATAGCATCTAGGGATGACGATTTTACCTTTATACAAATCATTTCATTATCCTCCATTCCTAAACTGTCGGAGCTGAATATTGGCTCGACAGTTGATAAAAGCATCAAAATACCGGTGGGTGAAAACACACATAAAACGACTAGTTTAAATGTCAACAAGACGTTGGCGGTACCGGTGGGTGAAAACACGTGTAATATGAATGATCATTTTCATAATTGTCAATCAAGTCTAATAAACCCAATTAGTAAGGATAAGTTTTGTGGGTTAAAAAGTAAAGAGGTGGGGAAGATGAATAGTGATCAAGACAGGAATGTAGGAGATAGGCATATTACCTATGAAAAAAAAGATCGGGGTCCACGAACCGTATTTAGGCAGGATCAATTCGGGATTCCGCATACGTTCTATCCTACTCTCACACCCGTACCTTACCGACACTTTTGTAAGGCCGTTCAACAAAGTACCTCGACAGTTCGAACTTGCAAATGAGACAATTATACGTTGACGGGGAGGAGGAAAGATTTTTAAAGGACATAAAACTCCTGGCACAACAAGTTCCGCAGTTATTACCCTCCCAGAGCGAGGCCCTTTATGAGATCTTATCGAAATATCAACGTCTTTTCTCACTAAAGAACATAGGCGCGGGAACATATGAGCATGAAATTCATTTAACCAAGCCGCAGACTATTGTACGACGATCATATCCCGTCCCGTTATCGTTACGACCGGCGGTCGAGCGAGAATTGCAAGAAATGTTGAGCACCGGCATTATTGAGCGGTCTACGAGTGCATATTGCAATCCCTTGCGCATAGTTAGAAAGAAGGACGGACGACCACGTATATGTTTAGACGCGCGTTTCCTTAATCAGATCATTGATTCCGATCAAGAATCACCTCCGTTAATTGAAGATCTCGTTCAAAAATACCACGGTACCAAATTCATGACATTTGACAATTCATCCCCCTAAAGCGCTCATCACGGCCATATACGGCATTTTTATACGGCTCAACTTTGTATCAATTTTGTAGAATTCCCTTTGGATTGAAAACAGCCGGGAGCGGATTTATTCGTGGGGTATCGCACGTCCTGGGTCATCAGTTCGATGAATTTCTTACTTGTTACGTTCGGATTCCGTGGGTCTTACGTACGGGTTCCGTCGTAATTACGTTTTAGATTTATAATTATTATTGTTATTTGTCGAGTTTGTCAGGAGACTCGACGCGTGGATTCTGTCCGTTTTAAAGCGGCGTAACGCACCTCACCTTATTCCGTGTGTATAATGTGTGTGTGTGTGTCTCGTTCGTCGACCTGCTGACGTTGGCGAAATCCTGGAGTCGTCGGGAAGGTCGGTCGAGACGGCTGTCTAGGCCGTAGAGATAGGTCGTGCAAGATGGGTGTTCAGTATTTATTTGGGTGTGTGTAGTGGAGACCGTAGTGGCTTACATATACGCGCTGGTTACGACGCTGCCACTACGATGTCGCGAATTAGCTGAGTCGGCAAGAAGGGGCGAGCGTTCGGAACGCGATACGACTCGCTGGACTCTTGCTCTCTTGCACTAATGAAGAAATGTATTTGAGAGATGTTTTATACTCGAAATATTCCGACGCGTAATGCCGCTAAGGTAATTATCGCGGTACAAAAATATTACGAGAGACGTGAAGCGCCGCTAGGGTTTGCTGACACGTATAGAGTTCTTAATCGTTGTACTTGGTTTGATTTCCCGAACTCGAAGTTACACTCGCGAGACTCTAAGTACGCGAGATGTACTTGCCGCTAGGGTATGAGTACCGGTCGACCGAGGGCTATGTCTGTCAGGACAGAGTAATCAATTAAGACTGATGAGAATTTGGTCGATCGGTATCCTCGTTACCCTGGGGCGAAGGTATTGGAAGAGTCTCGTGGGGGCAACTAGGAAGTGTCGGGTTACCGATTGGGAAATCGATTGGGAAATCGATTGGGAAATCGCTTGTCGATTCCTGCGTGGGTGTTACTTTTGCGCCGGGGTTGTTGACATGCCATCGTTGATCAAGCAGCGCGTGGCCGGGGTCGTTGACATGCCAGTGCTGATCATGCAGCGCGTGGCATCACGGTGCATTGGAGGTTTCCGTCGTGGGTCGAAGTCTTTTAGGGAATCTGATGACGAGGCTACGCGTGCACCGATGGATTGTCCAGCCTCGTTGTCGTTAGGCTGATCGGTCCGTAACATACTGTTTATATCGACGACCTATTGATAACCTCCCAATCATTTGCACAACACCTTCAACATTTAGATCTTATATTCGCTCGTTTGCAGGAGACTAACTTCACGTTGAGATTAGACAAATCATATTTTTGCCGAACCTCAGTTAATTTTCTCGGTTTTGAATTATCCATCAATGGCCTCCGCCCCGCTCCGGATAAACTCAATGTTATTCGAAATTTTGCCGAACCTAAGAACATGAAACAACTCCAACAAATCATAGGCGTTTGTACATATTACCGGCAATTCAGCCTCCGCCATGCCAATCTCATCGACCCTTTTCGACCGTTATTAAAAAATAAAAAAGAATGGAATTCGACGGAACATCATAGTAAAGCATTTCTTGCACTGAAACATAATTTCGCTAATGCGGTCACACTGCGCCATATTCTTCCAGCTCGCCCTTTTAAATTACAAACCGACGCATCAGATAAAGGGATTAGTGGGATACTTTATCAAACGGATACCAACGATCACCATCACATTATTTCCCTACTTAGTCGATGTCTCTCGGCCGCGGAGAAGAATTACGGGACGACGGAGAAAGAACTTTTAGCTATTGTTTACTCGGTAGAAAAATGTTGGCGCTATCTCATTGGCCAGTCTTTCGAAATAATTACCGACCACAAGGGTCTGAGCTTCCTAATGTCACGTGCAACAGAATTCCCAACAACTACGCGTAATCTATTTTATTTTTCGTTCCTACTCTTCTCAATACTTCCTGTATTTTATCTCACAAGAGACCATGGCGAAGTTAAACTTTAATGTCTTTTCCCCGAAATATCAAAATACTCAACTAGCTGAAACAGACTTTGCCACCTCGGCCTAATATTCTATCTCTTTTTGTACCTCCTGGTAAGCACACACCCGATGGAAAATAACTACACCACCGTAGAACGAAATAGTTGTCACCCAAAATATAAAAACATTCGGACTAGTTGACCCGTATGTGTACCCGCCGAGCGAGCTATGTTTTCTCTCTCTCCTGCACGTGGCATGCGTCACAGCGCCTAGTCGAACATCCGCACGTGCATAGAAGCAGAGACCCCTTGGCGCGAACTGCAATAAAATCCAAAAACCCAGAACACCTAACGTAGCAGCCGGTGACAGGTTACAAATTCTGATTTTTATTAACACCAAGCAGGAGACCTAGAAAACTCCCGAAAAATCTGTAAAACGCACATACTCCAAATATGGAAAGCCATCCCCCACTAAGGTTATTTTTCTATATAAACCCTCCCCTTTCTGACAACCGCGCTCAGTCTTTTGATACAATTCGTTCACGCAGTTACTTTAAAACTTTCACCGTATTACTCTATCTTTGATCCCGGGTCTTCCGTAGAAGAGAGTGAATTCAAAGTTACATTCAGTCGCGATAATTGGGCTCCTAGGAGTGGTAATCGTAGCCACGTGTCATTACCGCAAAACGCATGGTGTGCGCGATTATTTTATCCGACAACGGAATAATACGTGTTCAAGTGAAAGTTGAAACATAAAAAAATACACCACGGCCCCCTCTCACCTCCGGCGAACACATCTCCCTGATCGTCAAAAAGCACGACACCTCTTCGATAAGGTAAAGTGAAGTATTGTATCAAAGACTCGTGTCATTAGGTTAAGCATTTACTAACAATCAAACTTTATTGCAATAAATATATTGTATGTTTATTATTGGAGTTGGAACCATGCTCTCTGATTCATACAATTACTAACTTCACCACCGAAACTAACAAGACTTCTCGAGGTCTCTCAACGAACGAACCCACCATCCTCATTGTCCATTGACCCTTCCTCGACGGACAATAAAAGAGTCTGCGTTAACCGCTCGACGTACGACTCGAATTTTCCCGTCACTATCCTCGGACGTGACAGAAAATTTCTGGTGACAGCGGTGGGATCAACTAAATTTGATGGATTCAATAAATCAATTCATTAACTTCGCGATCGATTTATTTTAATCTATTTGTTTTGTTGAACGTTGTTTCGGACTGGTGACTAGGAAAACAAAAAAAAGGATCTTTCCTCTTCTTATCTAAATGGAACAATAAACATTCGAGGAAAAAATATATATATCTTAGCAAAAATGGAAAACAATGCAATTGCAAATATTACCCATCATCAGAATATTACTGATGCCATGCTCACCAGCATGGGAGAATGTATGGCACTGCAACAAGCCTTGCTTCATGTGCCCAATTTTAATGGCAAAAATATGCCTCTCAAAGCTTGTATACAAGATGTAGAAAACGGTTATACCTTCGTGCCAGAGGCACTTCGTAACTCCTTCTTTAAGGGAGTCTGTTCAAAACTAAAAGAAACAGCCCGCGACGCTGTAACGGATAAAGAAATTACAAGTATTGAAGACTTGTCGAGTGCTCTAAAAGAATATTTTGCACCAAAAAAATCATACCCATATTATTGTGCGGAAATTCAAGCCGTCAGATTAAGACGCGATGAAACAGTGTTAGATTATTATACGCGAATAAAACAATTAAGAGCAAGTGCAATGGCTGCACTCAAGGATAAGTTTACAGAAGTGCAAACTAATCAGATGCTACCGATGCTTGACGGTTTAGCTTTAGAATCATTCAAAAGAGGATTGTCAGATGATCTGCTATACGCTATCAGCGTTCAAGATCCCCACACAATCGAAGACGCATTTAGAGTCGTGCAACGAATCGAAAGGGACATGCAAGGAGCATCTGCCCGAAACTCAAATTCGTTAAGATATACACAGTCGGAACAAATTCCACAAAATCTACCGCGACCTGAACCACGTCGCGTTTCATTTCAAAATCAAGAGTATAGAAATACTCCAAATAAGAATCCGAATTTCAGCAAAATATTTCAACGCGATCAATTCTCACCTCGCGAAAATAAAAATAATCAAAGGAGCTACGCTCGCCAACAGTTCGACAGAAATTCCTTCCACATGAACTATCCAAATTGCTCACCGAATAATTATTTCTCGCTACCATTTAACTCCTATTTACCCCCAATGTATTACCCCTATCCCCCTCATCCGGCGGAATATTATGGACAATACCCAATGTACCAAAACTCACCACACAGATATGAAAGATATCCTTTCAACGGGAACGATAAATCCCGTGCCCCTTCTCCTAGCCCCAGAAATAACACGGAGCATTTAAACTCCCAAGACGCCCGCCGTACGGACGCAACGACGAGCGACTTCTCCAAAACGCGTCCCCCGACTGTAAAATACCTCACGGCCGGAAATTTATTAGATGGACGCAAGGACAAGGACGCTCCCCAGTAATTACACTACGTGCCCCCGAACTCGAAAAAGGATGCGGGCAATTTTTAATCGATACCGGTGCGGACATAAATATAATAAAGATTCATGCTTTGAAACGCCGATGCGTGATCGCGGCCCACGATTCCATAATAATATCAGGTATAACACCTGAGAAGATAGAGACCGTCGGTTCAACAGAGTTAACTTTCTTCGAGCACCCTGAGAAATTCCACGTATTAATGGACAATCTTGAGATACCCGCGGATGGAATAATTGGCATAGATTTCTTAATGAACGAAAAAGCAGAAATTTCTTTTCACCACAATACTCTAGTAACATCTTCAAAACCAATAATGCCGATCCCGTTCGATAATCATAAAAACGATGTGATTGAAAATAAATCCGTACATCCGGAAATTTCGCAAAGAAAGGACCATTGCAGTACATTCATTCTTAAAGGTCGCACTCGTGCTAAGGTACCGATAAACCTTTTAGATACCAATTTAAAAACCGGTTACCTTCCGCGTCTAGAAACACCCGAAAATATTTTTATTGGAAATGCGCTGGTAACGAACCATAGCGGCACATGCTACGTATACGCAGTAAACGCATATGAAAACGATACAGAAATCGAAATACCCCCGCAAGAATTAATCCCCGTAGAATATTACGATACATCGGAAGACTTTTTCGAAAACGACACCGAAAGCGACACGTGCGACCCCGGCCCAGACAGAGAGAAAAGAATCCATGACGGTCTTCGTTTAGACCATTTGAACTCAGAGGAAAAACAACACGTGTTGGACATTGTAAATGAATACCCTCATTTGTTCCACTTACCCGGCGACCGACTACCAGCTACCCCCGCCATAAAACACACCATTCCTACTACCAATGAATTCCCCATAACGATACGACAGTACCGATACCCCCCCGCTCATAAAAACGAAGTGAACCAACAGATTAAAAAACTTCTAAACGACGGTGTGATCACAGATTCGTCATCTCCTTATAATTCACCCCTATGGATTGTCCCTAAGAAACCGGGTTCGAAAGGGAACAAGCGCTGGCGAATGGTAATAGATTTTCGCGCGCTAAACGAAAAAACAATAAGCGACGCGTACCCGTTGCCGAATATAATCGATATTCTAGACAGACTCGGTGGAGCAAAATACTTCTCGATTTTTGACCTTGCTAGCGGTTTCCACCAAATAGAAATGGAACCCAGCGACAGACAAAAGACTGCATTTAGTACACCTAACGGACACTACGAATACGTAAGAATGCCATTTGGTCTGAAAAACGCACCCGCAACCTTCCAACGCCTAATGGACAAAGTTCTTCTCGGCTTACAAGACAGCGAATTATTTGTTTATCTGGACGATATTGTTGTTTTCGCCTCATCCCTAGAAGAGCATGGCGTCAAGGTTCGCAGATTATTTGAAAAACTTAGCACCGCGAAATTATCCTTGCAACTAGACAAATGCGAATTTCTAAATACAGAAGTAATATATCTCGGCCATATAATTGGTGACGGTGGAGTCCGCCCAGATCCAAAGAAAACAGAAGCCGTCGACAAATTCCCGATTCCGAAAAATGTTACAAATATTCGACAATTTCTTGGTTTAGCTGGCTATTATCGTAGATTCATAGAAAATTTTTCTGGAGAAGCAAAGCCATTGACCGATCTATTAAAAAAGGGCGTAGAATTTAATTGGGGCCCAGAACAACAAAGGAGTTTCGAAAAACTAAAAAGGGCATTATGCTCCTCGCCAATCTTGCAATATCCAAATTTTGACGAGTCGTTCATTTTAACTACAGATGCTTCAAATTACGCGATTGGCGCAGTTTTGAGCCAAGGAGAAATCGGAAAGGATAAGCCCATAGCTTATATGTCAAGGGTACTAAACCCAGCCGAGAGAAATTATGGCACGACGGAAAAGGAATGTCTAGCTATCATTTACGCCATTTTGCATTTTCGACCATATCTATACGGAAGACATTTTACACTTGTCAGCGATCATGAACCCCTACGATGGATTGATTCAGTTAAATTACCGGTTCAAAGATTAATACGGTGGAGAATACGATTACGCGAGTATGATTATACATTCGTTTATAAACCTGGCAGACTAAATTCAAACGCGGACGCACTTTCCCGAAATCCCATAGAATCCGACGTCAGTATATTCCCCATTTCGTCAGCCGGAAGAAAAGTAAGCGCAAAAATTACTCCTCGTAACGCTACCTCATCCAATCCTATAATAACCCGTGGTAGACACCCCGGTAGCAAGTCTACACCATTACCTACGATCCTTGAAACGTCTCACCTTCCCGGAGCAACAATTGGCGAAAGAGTTAAAAATCGCAGACAAATTTCAAACCCTACGGTAATAACAAAACCCGCGCAACCGTCGCGAAAGCCGTCTGCGACACAGTACCGACGAAACGATACGAACGCAACTGGACCCCAGCAACCACCCCCCGTTGCGAGGGCCAGAAACAGTGCATTTCCCAGTCTCGCTCCAAAACGAAAGTTGACCCAAGAACGTGAAAACAAGCCGAAACGTTCCCCCCTTAAAAGACTTACTAACGCTTTAAGGTTCGCTTTTGACGTCGACGAAGATATCGATACCAATGAACCCATCGAATCGGGTGACGTACCAAAAATTACAACTAATAAAAATATAATAGATGTTCAAAAACACTCGGGACCAAAAGACAATTACTGGTGGGACACCGCCCAAGGAACTGCCACTTCAAGCCGACATTATGGCACACAGACAGACAACTCCGAAACAGAAGAAGCCGACAATGAGACAGAAAACATTCACGAGGCCGCTATCACATTTCGACACCCCGTAGGCAGGTCAACACCCGCAATGCCCCCATTACTAGAATCAAGCAGTGACGAAGACTCTGCTCCTGTTGCAATACAAAGAAATGCACCACAACCAACAACAGAGAGTTCAAGTGATGAAAACGTAGCGACCGAAAACCCACAAAACATTATTTCAAATACAATACCCCCAGGGATATACTTCCCGAACATGAAAGAAAACCAAGACCAAATACAGATCTGTACTACAAATGAAAATTTAACCTATCGCAAAGGCAATTATTTACATTTCATTTCCGCTGATTGCGAATTCACAACAATGATTTCGAGACTCTTGATTGAAACGGAGAAAATTGTTCCGCAAGACTTAAAATTTGAAAAACCAAAATTGAAGCAGGTTCTCGTCACAACAAAGGGTGAAAATAAAATTTTAACTGCAGTATTAACAAACAAACATTTCGAGACGTTTTCAATTCAGGATCTGCGAGACGTATTGATAACTGTTAAAGAAACAATAAAAGAAAACGAGATTAAAACTTTGAGAATTTCGAGACCCGGAGATATGCTGGAAAATCTCAGTCACTCATTCTTGACAGAAATTTTACACGAATGTTTAGGCGAATGCAATTGCACTATTTACGTCTGTCAAGGAAATGTAGTAATCCCTCCAGAAGAAACCAGAGCAGATATCATAACCGAATACCATGAAAGCCTAATAGGAGGTCACAAAGGAATTACGAAGACTTACCGACGTATTCGCGAAAGATTTTATTGGCCGAACTTAAAAAACGAAGTGACGGAATACGTACGTACATGCCAAGAATGTCAGGAACAAAAATTAACAAGAATAAAGTCACGAGAACCAATGATAATTACCGATACACCTGCAGAGCCCTTTGACAAAATATCCATCGACACCGTAGGACCGCTACCCCTAACCCCTGATGGAAACCGACATATACTCACTATACAAGACAACCTGACGAAATATTGTATTGCTGCCCCTATACCAGATATAAAAGCCGAAACAATCGCCGACGCTTTAGCACGAAACGTCATTATTCATTTCGGAACCCCACGAATAATTCTGAGCGACCAAGGTAGGTCCTTTGTAGGACTTGTTTTCCATCACTTGACAAAATTATTCAAAATAAAACACGTAACAACTTCTGGATATCATCCCCAGACGAACGGATCCCTAGAACGAAGCCACATAGTACTGACCGAATTTATTAAACATTACATTGATAAATACGAGGATTGGGACAAACTCATCCCCTTCGCTATGTTCTCCTATAATACATCCATACATGAATCCACCAACTTCACACCATTCGAATTGGTCTTTGGTAAACCCGCGCGCATACCCAGTTCCTTCCCAACCGGAGAACGAACCGAAACATACGGACAATATCTATGTGACCTAACCTCTCGCCTAAACGAAATGCGAAACCTCGCCGCTAACTCCCTAACCAAATCCAAATATCGTTCCAAACAATATTATGACAAACGTATCCATCCCACAAACCTAAAACCCGGTGATATGGCATACGTAATAAAGGAACCACGAAGAGGCAAATTCGACACCCATTACGTTGGTCCGTACATCATCACCGAGATCCTTGATAATCATAATGTTGTTTTAGAAACAGAAAACGGGAAACGCATCTTGAAACATTTGGACAAACTAAAGCCATGCAAGAGATGAAGAATGCTGCATCCAACAAGATATATATATATATACAGGGTGAATTCTGTAAGGTGTCTCAAACGGGATTTTGGTGCAGATGGGATCATTACAAACAAAAGTTGCAAATATACATTAGGGATATTTTTAATAGTTTACGAGATATGAATATTTAAAGTTTATCCAATCAGAGCGCGCCGAGAAGCGTTGGAGCCGCCCACTCTCCGCCCTAGCCGTAGATATAGCACAGTTTAGAGCGTTACATTTGGGATCGCAAAATTCAGAGCAATCAATTATTATTATTTTATTACGCAGTCATTTTTATTTGGCGCGCTCGGCAAAATTCAGAGCAGTGAATGCCCGACAAATAAAAATGACTGCGTAATAAAATAATAATAATTGACTGCTCTGAATTTTGCAATCCCAAATGTAACGCCCTAAACTGTGCTATATCTACGGCTAGGGCGGAGAGTGGGCGGCTCCAACGCTTCTCAGCGCGCTCTGATTCGATCAACTTTAAATATTCATATCTCGTAAACTATTAAAAATATCTCCAATGTATATTTGCAACTTTTGTTTGTAATGATCCCATCTGCACCAAACTCCCGTTTGAGAAACCTTACAGAATTCACCCTGTATATATATATATATATATATATATATATATATATATATATATATATATATATATATATATATATATATGGGATTCAGGAACATGATATTCAAGGGATGCTTGCTTATCAGAGTGACCACATATGCATATTACCTTGCACGCCTAATAAACCATCTTAACAAACCTTCCCGCTCGAAAATCTCATCCATCTGCGCTAATTTAATAAAGCTTGTGCTAACTAATCCGTCGCACACCCCTCATATAGATTAAAATGCAACTCACCGAAGCGGAATACAGGCATATTCAGGAGGAAACCGCGATGGACGAGATCTATACGATCCCATCGACAGGAGTGCCTGGGCGATATTTTAACTTCTATCGAAGCATCGCTATGGGGAGCTGCGTAAGGAAAAATCCGCGGGAAAGGATTATTTATGTCAGCGAGGATCCGGAGATATTGCTCTGCGAGCAGTGTTATCATAGATCGCCGTTCAAATGCTGGGCGGAGAGCACGCTACATCGTCTGGACCCACGGCGACAACTAAACAAAGGCTGCTACGCGTGTTTTAAAGAACTTTTACTCAGAAAGTCACCCTACCAGTGTCAGGACTGCATGGACCGATGGGTCCTCCACAAAGAAGTCCTGGACCAGGAAAAGCCCATAGAAGTCAACACCGATTAATATAACAATGTGCCTTTCCTTTTGTTTTTTTTGTTTTGTGTTTTTGTGTTTTGTTTGCTGATATTATTTTACTTTTGTATTCAGCCGATTTCCTTCTTTTTATTCACATAATATGTGAAGTGTGCGCTGTATGCATAGCATACCAAAATAAAATTTTCAATGAATAAAATATTAACATGTGTGCATTAACAGTTGAATTCTCTAAACTTTGTTTTTCTCTCTTACCGACTCACCAACCTTATTTAAAAAAAAAAAAAAAACTTATACGTTTACATTCTCCGATAAGATGAACCCGGCAATCCCAAAGCCATCACCGGCCCGTCTTCTGGGAAAGACCATCCAAGGACATCTTACATCATGATCTCCCGAGAACAAAATCAATATATGCTGATTGCCGAAAAAGACCTCCCAAATTGCCAACACTTCAACGGACGCCAAATTTGCGTCCCTACACATCCTATTTACAACGCCGATATCTACCAGACATGTGAATCATCGCTGATAATCCGGAATGACGAAAAATCATACGAAGACTGCGATGTGAGGATAAGCCAAGCCCAAGCACCATTTTGGAAGCAACTGGAAGCCTCTAAAGGATGGTTATTCTCACTGCCCAAACCAGAACGAATCCTCGTTTTATGTGAAGATAAGACCACGACAACGATAACTTTGGGAGACACGGGCATCCTCCGACTCAGGCCCGACTGCGTCGCAAAAATGAGCTATGCCATACTAATGGGCGTCCGAACCATCCAAGAAACCATCGAAGAAACCTACGAACTATCTACTACACTGGACGTAAACAATCTCTTCCCAGACATCGCCTCATACGTACCACTGCAACCTTCAGAAACTTCGCCACAAATCGCCGTCCCAATGGTGGTCACTAAGGGTGAATTGAGTAACCCGCCGTATGACGCCAGCCTAAAAGAAATCCAAGCTGAACTCACTGAACTATCAACTCATAAACGTGAAAAGAAATATCAGGATGAAACCACCACGATCACCTTCTGGGGCCTAATCGGAATATCGACAGTGATGACAATTTACATACTCTGGGGCCTGATAACACTTATCGTCAACCTCTCGAGAAGAAGTCGCCACTAAGATAACGACCCAGAAGACCTCCGTAGTAACACTTATCAACGCGCTGACCCAATCTACGCAATACCAGGACCTCGAATCATCGCAGCACGCAGCCTCCACGAAGCTGCAAGACGGCAGAATACTCCTCCTATACACCGCGAAGGAAGCGTCTACTCGTTACCGAGATCACAGCCTATCCCAGTGAACGGAACGAATACCGCTACACAGACCAACGGGAACTGACGTTCGTAGATAATACAACAAATCAAACAAAATTGTACACTAACCAACTCTCGAACTTTAAAATGCAATCTATCATATACATACATATATATATAGTACTACATACTACAAATAGAAATACATTTAAATACTATTATTCAAGATGATTCTAAAGAAACGAATATACTGGGGCAACATCTAAAAATATTAGTGATCAAAAGCAAACAGGAAATATGTTATTGGCCATTCAAATAATCCAATTTTTTTTTTGTTATCACCGAAAAATCACTTCCCCCAACCTTTCTTTTTCCGACCATCACATCCCATACCCGCTGTGCAAAACTACCGCCGTATCACATATACATATATGCGAAAAGAGGAAAATGAATAGAAGTCGGTTATATCGCTCAAACTCTGTTCTAACCTGACGGCATAAATAAGAAAAATATGGAGGACATATATATATATATGTCATCACTCTATATCATAGGTTATACCAACGTGTAACCCTTACGACCAAACCTGGGCGACAGTAATCCGCCTTGTACGATCATAGAACCTGTGAGTTCAATATCGATCAATTACGCCACATAAAGGATCAAGAACTAAGAGTAATCGCGAAGACTTCTATCGATCATAATCATCAAACAATATTATGCGGCAGCACATTCATCCTTGTCCGCCTACTTATATCTATAAAAAAAAAGGGCGAATCTTCCACTATTCCACCATATAAACATCCCGTTTGGCAAATAACATATGCCCTACACCACCGAATATATCATAACGTAAATAGCTCTTTTCAAGCCCAATTTACACATATTCATTCCTTTAAAGTCATGATATGCGTAAATCTTGAAATCATCGAGGACGATGATTAATCTAGGTGGGGAGGTGTCACGTGCAACAGAATTCCCAACAACTACGCGTAATCTATTTTATTTTTCGTTCCTACTCTTCTCAATACTTCCTGTATTTTATCTCACAAGAGACCATGGCGAAGTTAAACTTTAATGTCTTTTCCCCGAAATATGAAAATACTCAACTAGCTGAAACAGACTTTGCCACCTCGGCCTAATATTCTATCTCTTTTTGTACCTCCTGGTAAGCACACACCCGATGGAAAATAACTACACCACCGTAGAACGAAATAGTTGTCACCCAAAATATAAAAACATTCGGACTAGTTGACCCGTATGTGTACCCGCCGAGCGAGCTATGTTTTCTCTCTCTCCTGCACGTGGCATGCGTCACAGCGCCTAGTCGAACATCCGCACGTGCATAGAAGCAGAGACCCCTTGGCGCGAACTGCAATAAAATCCAAAAACCCAGAACACCTAACGTAGCAGCCGGTGACAGGTTACAAATTCTGATTTTTATTAACACCAAGCAGGAGACCTAGAAAACTCCCGAAAAATCTGTAAAACGCACATACTCCAAATATGGAAAGCCATCCCCCACTAAGGTTATTTTTCTATATAAACCCTACCCTTTCTGACAACCGCGCTCAGTCTTTTGATACAATTCGTTCACGCAGTTACTTTAAAACTTTCACCGTATTACTGTATCTTTGATCCCGGGTCTTCCGTAGAAGAGAGTGAATTCAAAGTTACATTCAGTCGCGATAATTGGGCTCCTAGGAGTGGTAATCGTAGCCACGTGTCATTACCGCAAAACGCATGGTGTGCGCGATTATTTTATCCGACAACGGAATAATACGTGTTCAAGTGAAAGTTGAAACATAAAAAAATACACCACGGCCCCCTCTCACCTCCGGCGAACACATCTCCCTGATCGTCAAAAAGCACGACACCTCTTCGATAAGGTAAAGTGAAGTATTGTATCAAAGACTCGTGTCATTAGGTTAAGCATTTACTAACAATCAAACTTTATTGCAATAAATATATTGTATGTTTATTATTGGAGTTGGAACCATGCTCTCTGATTCATACAATTACTAACTTCACCACCGAAACTAACAAGACTTCTCGAGGTCTCTCAACGAACGAACCCACCATCCTCATTGTCCATTGACCCTTCCTCGACGGACAATAAAAGAGTCTGCGTTAACCGCTCGACGTACGACTCGAATTTTCCCGTCACTATCCTCGGACGTGACACTAAATTCAACGGTTTATCATACCGCGAGGCTAATACGTTGGTGCACCATCTTACAACAGTATGACTTCACTGTGTCATATTGTCAAGGAAGAGATAACATCGTTGCGGATTTTTTTAGTCGAAATCCCGTAGGAAAATTTGAAGACAACGAAACAAACTCCTATCAGCTCGGAGCGTTGTTATCACATATACCTGTCCAACGGTCGGGCGGAGAAGACATAGTTCAAATGCACCAGCTAGTCGCCTCTTTGGATTCGATTCCGCTCCCTCTGAGATCCGAATTTGGATTGTTGACCACACTTCAAAAGGAAGATCCCGACATCGCACGACTTAGGAATAAAGTCGAAAATAATTTCTCTCCCGAGATCTATAGAATTTATAATAACTTATTATTCCGGTACCATGCTGTTCCAGAGCGATGGGCAATAGTCGTGCCACGTATACTCATAACCAAAGTTATGGAATTTATACATGTTCAACTCGGCCATCCCGGAAGTGCTAAAACGATCTCGAGCATCCGCGAATACTTTCATTGGGATCATATGGGCCGAGACATTAAGCGATTTGTACAAACATGTGACCTTTGTCAGCGAGTGAAATGTGTTAATTACGCCATGGAAGGCGCATACCAGATGGTAAAAGCGAAAAAAACCCGTGAACTACTAACCGTCGATTTTTATGGGCCTTTACCTCGTTCCCTGGGGGGCGTAAAGTATATTTTTGTCGTACTCGATAGTTTTTCTAAATATATTAAATTATACGCTATCCAAAAGGCCACCACCAACATTGTGTTAGGGAGGCTCTTAAACCACTATTTTCCGACAATGGGTAAACCGACGGCCATTCTAGCCGATAACGGAACACAATTCACATCACCCCAATGGAAGGATACCCTAAAGAAAAACGAAGTCCAAACTATATTTTGTTCAATTAGGCATCCACAAAGTAACCGAACCGAAAGGGTCATGAGGGAATTGGGTAGGATGTTCCGTACCCTCTGTGCGGACGCTCATACGACTTGGGCTCGCCATATTCCGAAGATCAAATTATTAATGAATATAACTACACATTCAAGTACCGGTTTCACCCCATACGAGCTTCAAATGGGTCATCCTCCGACCCATGAAATTGAAACCCTAGTCCGTTTTCCACCGTCCACAAGAACCCCGATTGAGACAAAAATCGTACTTGCCCGGGAGCGATTATCGCGAAATTTCCAGCAACGCAAGAAAGCTCAACGATCCATTTCGAAAGTAAAAATAAACATAGGCGATTTGGTTCTTTTGCGACAGCCCATTCCATCGAGCTCCAGCGATCGCCTCACAGCCAAATTTTTTCATATATATCATGGACCCTATCGAATCCATAAGGCCTTCGGAGAAAACGCATACCAGCTTGTTGATCGAAACCATCCCGAAAATATTAAAGGGACGTATAAACGTCTCAGTCTACGGTCCTACCGAGAGCCCGTTTGACATTAAAATCTCGTAATCCTCTATGATTAAGATCGTTATATTTATCGTTATCTCCTGGTGACCTCACTGTTCAACTGCTTCTATATGGCCTTAGTTTCTGTCGTTATTCAGTTGATTAAGTATTATAATATATGCTCATTCTGTCACAGCGTCGTTCCATCATTGATCTTCGCATCATTTACATTGACCATATTTCCCTCGCTTCCTTCTCTATCTCTATATTTGTATAGCATCGTATACTTTAAGCTCGTTAGTTGTTATTGTGGCTCGATTACCTGTTATATTAGCGCTGCATATCTATATACTTCATCTCCATTTAATTAGCCTTACTCATCATCTTCCGTTCTCGGCCACCGTTCGGGCCTCTCGTATGAATGTGAGTGTGTGAAAGAGGGAACGCGATCGATTGTATTTAATTCTATACCACGTACTCGTACCAGTATACGTTTAAACTATCTCGATGTAACTCGCGCTAGTTTAAAAGGCGGGCAATTGTAACGTTGCTCGACTACACGAGACACCTGAGAGGCGGGCCAACACCAAACCCCCTCTACGCACTCTCAAACATTCCTCCACTAGGTCACCCGATCATTTGGAGAGGAATTGAAGAGCACTCGCTAATGGGCAGTCATAAGGAGATCTCCTTAAAGTCCTGTCGATCTATATAGTCCGAACATTTAATCATCGGTGGAGAGTTTTTGTCGATACCTGCTGTCGAAAGGGATCGACGCGATACGATCATCTCCAACGGAGGAATCAAAAAAGAGTCATCCATCGCCCGGCTCCTGCCCGAGGATCGAAGGGAGGACATCCCATCCATCCACCCTTCGAGAAATCCACCGATCGGGACCACAGGATCGTCCATCGCCAAATAACGGGATCTTTCTTGACTCAACAACCAATCACGAGGACACAAGCTAAGCGCATTCGTTACTTTATAATCCTGTCGTATGATATCCGCTAAATTGTCATAATCGGATAAATTATTATTACTACTCAAATTCATAGTAGGATTGAATGGATTGAATGCGTAATCGCGGTCTAAAGTATGAGAATGATATAAATAAATATGATCGGGTGATTATCAGATGATAAAAATAATCGTAATCGTGTGTTGGCCAGATATTATATTAATAAATTAGATACAGTGTGGCATTTCTCCCTAATCATTTTCGTTTTTCTCGCAGTAGATAATTGAACGAAATCGAGAAACCGTTACAACATATATATATATATATATATATGCATAGCCGAAGCTTTGCGATCGGCTCTTGGGACTGCTTGTGTTCACTCGCTGCCTCTCTCTGCGGGGAGCGGCGGAGGGGGAACACGAGGTTCCGTCCAACGTGCGCGTGGCACGAGGCCC
Organism: Netelia inedita; assembly: GCA_964017225.1. Classification (NCBI taxonomy): domain Eukaryota; kingdom Metazoa; phylum Arthropoda; class Insecta; order Hymenoptera; family Ichneumonidae; genus Netelia; species Netelia inedita. Next base: position 23,482,494 of record OZ024920.1, read on the forward strand.
GGGACGACCCCATGACCCCGAAATATATGGCATCTTGCCATATATTCATTTTTAATAATGTTTTATTTTCAGAATTATAATAAGTTTAGTTAATAAATACGTTAATTTATAAACGCCGCTCTGCTAAAGAGCGAGTGTTAGCGACGTCTGTCGCTGTTCTCCTCCGTCCGCTAACACGGGCGGAGAGAGTATCAGTTCATAAGAACTGTTAGTCATATAATATGATTGCAAGAATTCAATTCTTGAATAATAAATATTTTTTTTGCAGATGAAAAATTTTTAGTTTACCTCTAAGAATTATTAATTAACAGACATGTTAATTAATTTGTACCTTGTTAAAGAGCGAGGGTACAGCGACACTTGTCGCTGTTCTCCTCCGTCCGCTACAATGGACGGGGAGAATTATAGTTTATAAGAATTATTAATTAACAGAAATGTTAATTAATAACTACCTTGCTAAAGAGCGCGGTCACAGCGAGAGAGTATCAGTTTACAAGAACTGATTGTCATATTATAATATGATTGTGAGAAATACATTTTTCTATAATACATAATTCTTCACAGATGACTGGGGGTATATTACCCAGGCGCATATATATATACATATATAGCCGGAGCATTGTGCTCGGCTCTCGGCACGGCTTGTGTTTATTCTTCGCTTCTCTCTACAGAGAGCGGTGGAGGGGGAATACGAGTAGCCGCATATCGTGCGCGCGTCACGATGCCCGGATCATCCACGGGACCCGAGGGATATGGCAACTTGCCATAAACTAATTTTTACAAACATTTTATTTTCAGAAAATATTTATATAATTATTATAAGCTTAATTATAAGATATATTAGTTAATAAACTCGCTCTGCCAAAGAGCGAGATGCCACGACGTTTATCGTGCATTACTTCGTTCGCGAAAATGAACGGAGATAATTTTAATTATTAATAAATGTTAATTAACAAATACGTTAATTAATAAACTCGCTCTGCCAAAGAGCGAGATGCCAACGGCGTTTGCCGTTGTTCACTTCGGCCTGCAAAAATGGGCATAGATGTTATATTCAGAATTATTATAATTCTGTTGCTGTTATTGCAGCAAAACCAAACTTGAATGTTTGGCATGCTCGGCTGTACACTGTAGCGAGAAATAAATTCTCGCAGTGTACGTACACGAGTGTACGTTACATATATATGGCCGAGCGTTAGTATAAGATTTTCGAACGGGGCGGGTCACGGCTGGCCCTGCTACGACGCCTCGGCCTTCGGCCCGCGTCGATGTGCCGGGGCTTCGTAGCAGACGCGCGCCGTGACATCTAGCGGTAGTCCGCAGCGGCTCGTAGTCAAATGCTGCGAGCTCTGCACTACCGCGGAGAGAGCGAAGCCGTCGAAATTTTCCTGTGTGTTACACTGCCTCTTAAATAATAAAATTGTTTTCAAAATTTTGGAAAAATAAGAGAGTCAGCCGCAGTATGCCATAATTTTCTATGTACCCTCGAAATTTGAAGGTGATGGGTTGCTCAGTGCCTACGAAAATACGGATCTCGTTTTCGAAGCGCTCGTCGCTAGTAACACTGCTTCTTAACGTTCGTTCATGGGTCGTTTTATCTACCTCGAGTATTAATGGTTCTTCTTGTCTGTTTCCTTCTCCTCTTGTTTGCGCTCTGTTATTCTTTTTCACTCTAACAATCTTTATCAATACTCTTATGTAGAATCCTTCTTTTTAGCAATTTATTTCATTCTGCTTTACACTCGTATCTATCTAAATTAGACAAGTACATTAACAATCTGCCCGTTAAACTTCAAGTTAAAATTTTGTTGCGATTCGTTTTGCCACTTGTCCGTTACGAATCATTTTTCCACTTGCCCGTTGCCATTCGTTTTTCCACTTGTCCGTTGAAGTTTCACTTCTACTATGTGTCCCAGCACACATTTCCATTTTTTTCCGTCAACACTTTAATCGTTCGTTGTCGTACCCTTTTGTTGTGACTTTCCAAAACCGGAAACGTCGGCAAGGTTTTCTTGTTATTAATTTGTTTCTTTACCAAACTCTCTATTTATTTATTTATTAATACGATTTTTACACAGACCGCAAATAGAGGCAATGATGTCCAGCCACGTGGAGGGCGGAGGTAAGAAAACAACAGCGGAGCACACACCGCCGAGACTCTAGCGGAGACATATTATGCCGGCTGTACACTCTCGCGCGAGTGCTCTCACGATGTCTCGTCGAGAGCTCTCACGCGAGAGGTCGAGGGACGAGAGCGACCCTGTACATTCTCGTTTATTCAGTACGTTTTGCGAACGCCAAGAAGATGGATGGTTAGAAAGCTTGCCATCAACTGAATGACGCGAGAGTGTACTGTGATACACTTGCGCCGCCTCGCGAGGGTGACCGAGGCCCTTTGACTCGCGCTCAAAAAACCGACTCGGAATGGAGAGCCCACGACTGACTGCGAGGCATCGCGAGACGGAGCGAGTGTACCCTGTACACTCTCGCACTCGTCCAGCCTCGCCGTCCCTCGACGAGAGTATACAGCCGGCATTACATGTAGAGCATCTGCTCAGCTGTCCCTCCTATCCCCACTCTCCGCGCGGCTGCGCATTATATCCATCTAATACAACCGTTGCCCTCTCTCCGCTGCCGTCAGCCTTTCTCTCCCTGCCCCGCTGCCGCCTCTCACCACGCGATATATCGTCTATTTCCTCCACGCGGCTGTAACGCTTTTTCGTGACAGAACAAATCCTAATACCCCCCGTCTATATAGAAGTTTCACTTCAAAAAATTCTTACTCTACTTTCGCCGGTTCAATAAAACTCTCCTCTCTCGTTGGTCGTCCGTGGAACTCTGTCGATCCTTCTCGCAGCCGGCGTGAGCTGCCCTACATGCTCTCCATATCGCCGTGTTGTCGCGATTTATGTTAAATCGGTAACAATGTCGCTTCTTCTCCTAGGATGTTCCTCTCCGGTCCCCCTGCGCCTCATGCCCATCGCTGGCCATCGAGTGACACGAGCCAGAGGAGGGGCGAGATTGACGAGAGTCGTGCACGGCTCGCTATGGTGCTAAGTGCTCCCGAACTCTTTGTCATTCCCGCCTCACCGTGTGCCTTCCTCCTGGAGCCCGGAAACGGTCGACGCGAACGGAGGAAGCTCACCTCGGCGGACAGGCGTCCTTGGCCACGGTGGTTGGCTCACAATAATTGCCACCAGGCACACAAAATATCTGCACCGCGTCCCTCGTCTTGCGCCCCGAAACCACCTAATTGAGGCGCCGTTATACGCGGACCGCGGCGCGCGATGCACCATCGAGGAAAACTGGAAGAAAATTAACGTAGCCTAACGTAGGTGCTTCACGCTGCAAAGCGCGTGTATAATCCATCGGCGTCCAGGGTCGTAAATCCGACCCTGTGCAGGCTGCACAATTCCGTCGTGACGAGAAATTCGTTACAGCACCTATTCCAATTCTTTCTTGTAACTTTGTAACTCCTCTCGAATTATTTGTTTGATCATCGTCTTAATTTCACGTTTGCATGCTACTTCGTCTCTTATTTCCCTTACCGCTTTAATTAGCGAGTCTGTTGTTGATCCTCCTGATCCGATCGAACCCGCCATTTCTTTGCCGACGTCTAACCTCTTCATCTCTGCTCTTTCATTCCCGATCACAATTTGTTTAAACGGACCTTCGCCCTTTACTATTTCGTTGCCCTTGAAAGCCTTGTGCTTACAAGCACATCCAGGATGAAAAAAGAATTTCACACAAGTTTTGCATTGCACGACAATATTTTTCCCGTCTTTTTTGCCTGCCGAGCAACGATATTCTGCATAGGCGGTGTCACTCATTTCGTCATTACGTTAACCTGTTAGATATTTCAATGATCGTGGTGGGAATGAGAAAGTACTTGGGAATGATTTATTCTTTATTCGTGCTACACTTTAGTTAAAAAAAAACTTTATTCGATCGTATAATGATAGTTAGTTGCCACGTTCCATGTAGAGAATATTCCGGTATAAAAACAGGCTTTGGTCGTCGTTCGGAGTATGTGTCACGGGATAACTTTTCTTATTTGAATAACTTGGATATACGACTATGCGCTTCTGGTACTGTCTTGGTCCTCTTTTCTAAATTCGCAATCGAGTCTTCCCAGCTCACTTAAAAGCAGTAGCACACAAAAGCATTCACTTCTCACGTGTGTGAAGAACACACACACACGTTTTTTTTTAAAATTGTTCATCGTATCCCTGACAGGTAAAAAAATTATTGAAAAATCATTTGTTATATAAATAATACCAAATAGTTTTTTAATGTTGTAAGTATTTTTATGATAAAATATAGTCGTTTTGTCACAACTTTAATGAAAAAAATTAAAGGAAAGAAGGTATGTAATTGCTTATTGATTAAAAAGTCGAAAAATGTTCCTATATTCATAAATCGAAAAATTTTGCAATTAAAAAAAGATATTTGACACGATACGTTATCTCGTCAGGAACTAACGATATGCAAAATCTGCCAGATTTTTCAGAGTTGACTGATCCATATATATGCGCGCGACGCGTTAGGTTTCCGTGCAGAGGCCAACGTGTACACGAGGACTGCGCCCATGCCTTCGACTCTCGTGGCTACTCTCCTGCCGCGCGGGCCACCGAACTTGTCGATGCTAGACCCGCGTTGCATAAAAACTCAAATTGCTATATTTCGGTCATTTTTTTATCAAATGATATAAAACAAAATCCAAAATGTGCATATTTCCATGGAGCACGAAATTTGTATATCACCGCGACGAGAAAACTCGTGCTACTATGAAAAATTTATCGTTTTTATACAAAAAAGCGGTTCCGCTTTCGCCATTAAAAAAAACGAGTCTCAGGTACCGTGTGCCATCATTCTGTAGCTCATCTCCAAATTTCAATGCGATCGGATGATTAGTGCCGGAGTAATCAGGGATTTCGTTTTCGAGTTGCCGCCGAGTTTTTCGGTCTCGGCGAGCATGGAGCGAACGCTCTACAGTGCGCAGCGAGGGCCTTACCTATGCTTCGCACTGTACTCATTTCATGTGACCGGAGGCGGCGGAGATGGCCGGGAGGGGTAGCTACGAGAGTCGAAGGCATAGGCACGGCTCGTGCCTACGCCTCACGCCTAACGCGCGACGCATTAGGTCTCCGTGCAGGGCAAAGTCCAACGGGTACACGAGGCGCGGCTATGCCTTGCTCTCTCGCGGCTGCCCCTTCCGTCGCGCGGGCCACAGCACTTACCGACCTCGTGGGAATGTTGCGTCAGCGCTTCGCGCGGAATTTCGTCACACTATTTTCTCGTTACGCTGACAAAAATCTCGCATTTTTTCTTTCATGAAACGGCATCCCTATTTTTTAAGCCAATTTTGCATCAAATTTAATGAAACAAAGCTCAAAATGTGCGTTTGTTGATGCTTTAGTGAGTGAGAGTCGGGAAATTTCGATCGAATCGGTGTACTATGAAGAATTGTCTCATTTCTCCAATGATAAGTCGAATCTGCAAATTTTTTTTCAAAATTTCGAAAAAACGCGACTCTCATGTACCGTGTGCCATAATTATCTATGTACTGGCCAAATTTTAACCCGGTCGGTTGCTCAGTGCTCGTATAAATAGGGATGCCGTTTTCGAAGCGCTCGTCGGCTGTTACACTGCCTCTTAAACATATTTTATTTTGTAGAATTTTATAAATCTTGTAGTACTTTTAATTGATTACCTTAAAGATAAGTAGGTTAATTGTTAGTTTTAATTGTTTCGTAGAACAATTAAAAAAGTTAATTGCAAGTTACGATTAACATGTATTAATCCAAATAATTTAATTGCAATATGCAACTAAAACTTTAATTGCGGTTAATTAATTGCAATTAATTTAATTGCAATTACATTTTAGTCAATTAACAAGTTGATTGAAAAATTAATTGATTAACCCCCAACACTGCGCATCGCCAATGTTCTTTGATCTTACCACAGGGCTGTCTTTTATGTTAGCCACCGGCTTCAACGTAATCATTTAAAATCACATCGGAGTCACCAATTGTAGCAATCCGGTGGTCGTGAGATTAATAACGCACTCGCCGTGAACAGTTCTAACAGAATAGTTATGTAAAGGAACACGAAATATATTTGAATATTCGCGAGCCCTGTCCCAGGTGGCCGTAGCATGTCGCCTGAGTCAGCGCAATTGAGCGGCGGCCATGATGCCGACAGCGCGCCGGCACAATAAGCGAGATAAGCCGGTAGTCGTTAGTCGTAGGACGGAAGGCGTGAGATCAGAACCGGCAGCGATTAAAAGAGCACGTGTACGTGGAAGTCAGATGTAACCGAGTCGAGACGAACTGAGTGAGATTGTAGCTAAGTGGACTAGACTGTGTGCGAGATCGATAATATAAGACCGGTGTACTATGTGAGAACGTGCGAATGTTACGAGAACCGATATCTGTGTGAACGCACGTGGCGATGAGTCTGTGTGGGTAATAACTGTGTGAGGGATATGACTGTTGAAAGACACGCTTAGTGTGGTATAGTTAACCTGTACATACATCTATGTATCCTCTCATATTCTCCCTACATCCTATATATATTCTTCTTAATTCATTCCACGTGCCTTAGAATATCTTGTGAAACCCCCTTTAAGCTTTCTTAACCGGTAGATCAGTCCGCGCGAGTATAAGACAAGTACGAACAGAATAAGGTTTATAACAGTTGTTTATTCATAATGTGACAACGTGTGTAATGTCTTTTTTATCTCTCAATACTTTGGCATGTCTGTTGCGAACAACTTTATAATACTAGCGGTTCCACTCCTCTGTCAGGAGCGTGAGACTATTGTACGGTTCACTCGTTGGCGCTACGTGCTATTTGTTTTGTTATGTCGGTAACGGTAGCGATCTGCTGCTGTCGTACTTCCATTTTCCTCTTTCTAGGTAGACCCATCGAGTCTCGTATGTCCACTTCATAGTGGGGGTACCAAGATCGCCACAAAGTGTCAAGCCTCGGCAAGAAACGATAATCTCGAGCCAACTTCAAGTATTGCGCTGAAAAATAGACGGGATCACGACGGATCACGGATTTTCTTCAAACTTTGTACACTTTTAGTCGTCCATCAGGACAACATAATGTCCAAGTAGTAAGATGCACTACTCATGCGTTTTCGAGAAAATCGCAAGAGAAGTCTTCCATGTCTAATATATACCGGTGCGTTGCAACTATAGGTTATAGGTGGTGACGGTCGAGTGGTTAGCATTTGAGCTCCGTTATCACTGGGTCGCTATATCGAGTTCCGTTTACGTTATTTTTTTCATTTATGTATTTTTTACAACATTGGTCATATTCTTTCGTATACAGGGTGGGGCATCAACCATTGCCACCGTAAATATCTCTGTAATTATCGACATCACAAAAAAATGTTCCAAACAAAAGTTGTACCGTACGAAAGGGGCCATCAAATGCGACCATATTTTCATTTTAGTGGAGTGGCTGACGCACAGTGAAGGTCACCTCCACTGTTTTAAATGGGACGGTACATTTTTTCCCCTACCATCTTGTAGAGCATCGTAAACTGCATAAACAGCATTAAGGAGTCAAAGTCGTCAAAGGTCATTTTAAGATGAAAAAGTGACATGAACTTTATTTTTATGTGAAATTAACTTTATTTAAAGTAGAGCGATTTACAGTAGTCTCTGAATCTGGCGTTGAGCCCATCGGCAGAATTCGATGCGATTAATGAAATCTGTACCCGTTAGTTCCTGGTGGAGACTGATGTGGTAAGGATGGCATTGATGACGATGGAGAACACGTAGAACACTTCTTCGGCTTACGCCGGATTCCCTCGCAAGTTGACGCGAACTCACACGAGGATCTCGATGAACGGCGGCAAGAACACCGATTTCCGTTTCTTGATTGGTAACTCGCTTTTGTCGATCAGTTTTCCGATGGGTTAAGGATCCAGTTGTCCTCAATTTATTGTAAAAAATTTGATATGTACGTCGTGTAGGACGAGAACGTTCGGGATATCTTTCAGCGTATAATTCTCTAGCTCTCACTGCACTTTTCTGACATTCTCCGTAAATTAGGAGCATATCAGTTTGCTCTTCGAAGGAATATTCTTTGTACATCATTTACATTCGCTAGATTGATTAATGCTAGTCTTACTGTTCTTACTATCGTTGTCTTGGATTTAATGTAAAGTGAATGTGTGTAAATGGTGTAATGTGTGTGAATGTTCTGTGTGCTTGTAGGTTTGGTGCCGTTGTTTACATGTAAACACGGCAATTACAAAACAATGATAATGAGAATAATAAGACTACGGCCAAACTACGATTAAATTTTGCACGATAGACGAGATAAAATCAAACTGATATTAGTTTCAGCATGTGATTCGATAAGTGCCGAAGTCAATTCCAATGGCAATCATTTTGAACATCCACTGTAAATAAAGTCACTTTTTCATCTTAAAATGACCTTGAACGACTTTGACGCCTCAATGTTGTTTATGCAGTTTGCGATGCTCTACAAGTTGGTAGGAAAAAAATTTACCGTCCCATTTAAAAAAGTGGAGGTGACCTTCACTGTGCGTCAGCGCCTCCACTGAAATAAAAAAAATGGTCACATTTGGTGGCCCCTTTCGTTCGGTACAACTTTTGTTTGGAACATTTTTTTGTGATTTCGATAACTACAGAGATATTTACGGTAGCAATGGTTAATGCCCCACCCTGTATATTACAATTCAAAGGTAATACAATGAAACAAATACTGTATTTGTATGAAAATTTATTGAATTGCCATTGTTAATTGGCTGTTTACTAATTTTTATTATTAGAACTGTTGGTCAGGCTGAGGTAGAACACCTTCACCGTTGCTTAACAGAAACTTTATTGTGTAAACTTGCAGTCTTAGAAGAATAAGAAAAGGTAGAAGTAAGACGGAACACGTCTCTATATAAAGTTACAAAAAATGCATTTTCGACAGTGGCGATGAGCATACGGTAGCATATGAAAACAAAGCACGCGCGAAAATCAAACGCAACGCGTGTTGACTATTGTTTTCCTTCGTATGAACAACAAGAACAAATATTATATTTATAATCATCGAGAAGTACACGACCAAATGCATATAGTTTTCCTGCAAATGAGAAATCTCTTCCAAGCTAAGCTTGAAAATACACGTATTTGTTCATTATATTATTTTTGAATTTTAATATATATGAGAAAATATGACCAGTGTTGAAAAAAAAGATAAATTTAAAAAACTCTGTATGCACGATGTGCACATATTTGAAGTGAAACTTCCGTTTGCACATTCATATTCTATTCAATTATTTCGAAAAGGTTAAAAATTAAATGTATAAAGAATACCATACAAAATATGTTTAAATATGAATATTATTAGGTGTTGGAATTAATTCGTAGCGTTTTTCTGAAGAAAAAATATCATTTATTTTAAATTAAAAAAATAAAAATATATACTAATTAAATTATTGGCCACCGCTTTCTACTACTTTTGACCATCTTTCGGGCAGGATACGAATACCGTGTCGGAAGAACTCATTGCCTTTAGATGCAATCCACGAATCGACCCATTTTTTACAATCTTCGTAAGAAGTGAACTTCTGCTCAGACAGTCCATGAGCCATCGAACGAAACAAATGATAATCTGATGGAGCAATATCTGGAGAATACGGCGGGTGGGGTAGGACTTCCCATTTAAGTGTTTCCAGGTATTTTTTTACCGGCTTTGCGATGTGCGGACGAGCATTGTCGTGCAGCAAAATGACTTTGTCGTGTCTTTTCGAGTATTCCGGCCGTTTTTCTTTCAAAGCACGGCTCAAGCGCATCAATTGTAGTCGGTAGCGATCCGCAGTTATGGTTTCATTTGGTTTGAGTAATTCATAATAAATCACACCACCCAGATCCCACCAAATACAGAGCAGGAGCTTAGACCCATGGATATTCGGTTTTGCCACTGATGTTGATGGTTCGCCGGGCTTAACTCATGACTTTCTGCGTTTCGGATTATCGCAATGGATCCATTTTTCATCACCAGTGACAATTCGATGCAAAAAACCTTTTCGTTTTTCCCGTTGAAGCAGCAGTTCACATATCACAAGACGCCTGTCAATGTCCCTTGGTTTCAGTTCATACGGAACCCAATGTCCTTCCTTTTGGATCATGCCCAAAGTTTTGAGACGTTTCCCTACCGTTGATAAGTCAACTCCCAATGATGTAGACAATTCTTGGAGTGTTTGACATGAGTTTTCGTTGAGCAATGCCTCCAAATCATTATCTTCAAACTTTTTTGGCTGGCCAGGTCGCTCTTTGTCATCCAAGTCGAAATCACCAGTTTTAAAACATGCAAACCACTTTCGACACGTTTGCTCAGCTAGAGCATGTTTACCATACACTTCCACTAAAATACGATAAGCTTCAGCAGCACTTTTGTTCATATTAAAGTAATGAAGTAAAACTCCCCGCAAAAATACTTTATTCTGCACGAAATTTGACATATTCAATCAATTAAAAAGTGGTGTTGTTTATGATTAAAAAAGAGGTTATGTCAAGCAAATAGCGGTCAATGATAGCTTTTACACGATGAACACATTTATTGTAGGTAACAATGACATACTGCACTACCTACGCCATCTCTTGTATAACGCTACGAATTAATTCCAACACCTAATATTTTCAAGTTATTTCTGTAATCTGTACATTATGAGGTGTTTGTGTATATTGTAGATTTTGTTGTGTTGTTTATGCAATAGCTACAATGGATACAATCGGTTTATGGTAACGAAAATAAGATATGTATATTATTTTCGTTACCATAACTCGATTATGTCGAGATGCCGAAAAAAGCATCTAATGTGGTTCCTGATTTTGTTATCGAAATACAGCGATTATTACTCATTTGTAAATTCAGCTGCTGATTTAAAATTTCCATTAATTGTACGGAAGTATACGATGCGAAATTTATATCGAAATCACGAGTTAGTATGAGGGATTGTTGATCGTCGCGTTCAGAAAGAAGTTTACCACCATAACGAGTCAATCTCAATAACGAACCATGTAAAAATGCGATGATGTCCTTAATGCGTGAATTTGGACTAATATAGGCACCAGCAATTACAATTTTTTGTCAATTTATAGCATGACACACGGAAATGCAAATGTCTTCGATCTCGTCTGTCGCAGCAGCATTTGATGATCTTGAGTGTAGAGCAATAAGCCCTACTTGTGGTGTGAGGACGTTCACGGTATCATATTTGATGTGGTATAGATAGCGACTCCTCCAGCCCGAACACGCTTGGGTTTACCATGCAGGTGAAATTTGGTAAACTGACTTGTTCGTCTCCAATCAACTAAGTTTCATTAAAAACTACCACATTGCAATTTTCTATAGCGGCGTTCAATATATCAGCAGCGTGAGCACGTAGGCTTTGACAATTGAAAGAATATAGCGACAATCCTTCTCTTTGCCGTATAAATTGAAGCATTTGTTGATAAATTGTCTCCAAATAATTGGTCGAAAGTCTTCGAAATTCCTCTTGCTATGATGTCATTGCTATTGATGATATCTGGCCATGATAGAACCTTAAATCATTATTGCGTGTAACTACGTACAAACCATCAATAGAAGTAACACGTGACAATGCTACATACACTAATGATTATGATTGTTTCTTTTCATATTCGTAAACTATTTCGAAGTGTGTACCACCCTGAGACTTATGTATGGTACTGGCACATGCACAAACTACTGGAAAATGTGTCCGTTTTACATTAATTGTTTTATTATTATTCAGCGGTATTGTAGCTGAGCGTCTAGCTATTGGCACTGTTGTTTTATTAATATTGTTGGCCGCCATATGTACACTGCATTTTGTCGGCGTTTTTCTCCTATTTTCGAAATATCAGGAAAATCACGCCACACAAAAATCACTTCTCCAGCATTGTCGTGACCTATATGCACTACTTTTCCTACGGCACCATTCGCTAAGACATCAGCTACGTCAATATTCATCATAATCATATAGCACAGATTTTTCACAAAAACAGTCCGGTATGGTAATCCTGCTGTATTGATGAAAGACATTTTGTGTAGTTTTTGTCGGACAAATGCCTCTTGTTCATGTATATCACATCCTGTTGCAGTGGAAATGATTATTTCTTGAGCAGAATTTAAGATGCGGTTATTAGCAGCGTGTGGATAAGTAAATAGGCATGCGCGTGTATAAGAGAAATAACATTTGTCCGGCATTGACTGCTCTGAATTTTGCGATCCCAAATGTAACGCCTTAAACTGTGCTATATCTACGGCTAGGGCGGAGAGTGGGCGGCTCCAACGCTTCTCGGCGCGCTCTGATTGGATCAACTTTAAATATTCATATCTCGTACACTATTAAAAATATTCCTAATGTATATTTGCAACTTTTGTTTGTAATGATCCCATCTGCACCAAAATCCCGTTTGAGAAACCTGACGAAAATCACCCTGTATAAATGGTTTTCATATAAACTAATATTTTCCATGATTCAAATTACTAATTCTTTTCAATTTGCAATTATTAACCCTTTAACGTCAGAAAGACACTTTCCACAAGTCCTCTATTCGACGGGATTATTCAATATGAAATCGATGAGGAAAAAATTCGTAAAATACCTTACCAACTATTTTCGACATCGCTCTTTCGAATGGTGCTACTTAAATTGTGTTAAAAAAAATTTTTATATCATATTTTTACAAAATAATATAAAAAAATACGAATTTTTGAGTGACAATTTTTTTTCATTCGATATTTCGGAAGCCTTATCGTATTATTTTCGGACAATAAAGGCGTCCAGAGGTGTCCTCGAGTGTTGAACTTTCCAAAACTCTATATGTTTTTATTTTTCTCTTGCGTCATACCTGCAAAATAACGGAAAAAAGAATAACAAATTTTCTCCATTTTTAGAGCATTCATATGTTGTGCTGGGAACGAGTCTTTTACCGTCAATTCGTAAATTGGGTATGATTTCTGATGTTTTTTGCGTCGCTGATCAAGAATTTGACATTATTTTTGCAAAATTAATTAATTTAAACGGATTGTTTAAACAATCAATCTTAATATGGCAAGTTGCATATGATTTTCGATGTTTTTTGGGTCGCTGATCAAGAATTCGACATTATTTTTGCAAAATTAATTAATTTAAACAAATTGTTTAAACAAATTAATTTTGCAAAAATAATGTCAAATGCTTAATCAGCGACTTAAAAAACATCGAAAATCATATGCGACTTGTCATATTAAGATTAATTGTTTACATTGTTTAATTGTTTAAACAAATTAATTTTGCAAAAATAATGTCAAATGCTTAATCCGCTACTTAAAAAACATCGAAAATCATATGCGACTTGTCATATTAAGATTAATTGTTTAAATCGTTTAATTGTTTAAACAAATTAATTTTGCAAGAATAATGTCAAATGCTTAATCAGCGACTTAAAAAACATCGAAAATCATATGCGACTAGTCATATTGACCCCCCCCCCCCCCAGAAAAACTAAGAATCTCGCTAAGAATCAGACCAATCGAATCAACCAAACTTTTGTAACTCCTCCCAAACCGAGATGAAATGGTTAACTCTTTTACAGAAGTTGGTCAGATTCTTCTCCACTCTTCTTTAAGAGAGAGTTCAATCAACCTCGAATCAGACAGTAACTTAAAGGAGTAAAATTCCAGTCTTTCTGCGAATCATTCTAAGTACGGATTTTGTGTTATAATTTCAAAGTCGAATAAAGTATCAGTTTTGTTAAGTGTACGCGAGTTGTTGGTGTTGCAATTAATAATTTTCCCAAGAAATTCATCTTCACGGATCAACACCGAAAAATCTGGGAAACATCATCAACCAAAAAGCGTCTTCGAAGAGGGATCAGCCTCGACGATTCAATCCAAAAATCGTTGAGTTGGTACATTGGAGCACAAGTAAGTCTAAGGCGGCGAGCTCACGTCCAGCCGAAGAGCACAAATCAATTCAAAAATCGCGCGCCCATCGAAGTATCGACGGAGCTATATTCACTCCCCACCTTGAGACGTAACAGTGTATTGTGGTCTTGAATTTTTACTCCCAGCGGGCCTATAGAAGTTTCACTTCAAAAAAAGTAATGATCGGAGCTCGATCCAACAATTGCGAAGCTTGAACGCTACCACAACTCGACCACCGCTATCTCATGCTTATAATTTCAACGCATCGGTATACAGGGCGATTTTCCTAAGGTATAGCACCATTTATTCTGGGGTAGATGGGACCATTACAAACAAAAGTTGCAAATAAACATTCGGGATATTTTTTATAGTTTACGAGATATCAATTTTTGAAGTTTGTCCAATCAGATCGCGCCGAGAAGTGTTGGAGCCGCCCACTCTCCGCCCTAGCCGTAGATATAGCACAGTTTAGAGCGTTACATTTGGGATCGCAAAATTCAGAGCAGTCAATTATTATTATTTTATTACGCAGTCATTTTTATTTGGCGCGCTCGGCAAAATTCAGAGCAGTCAATGCCCGACAAATAAAAATGACTGCGGAATAAAATAATAATAATTGACTGCTCTGAATTTTGCAATCCCAAATGTAACGCCCTAAACTGTGCTATATCTACGGCTAGGACGGAGAGTGGGCGGCTCCAACGCTTCTCGGCGCGCTCTGATTCGATCAACTTTAAATATTCATATCTCGTAAACTATTAAAAATATCCCTAATGTTTATTTGCAACTTTTGTTTGTAATGGTCCCATCTACCCCAGAATAAACGGTGCTATACCTTAGGAAAATCGCCCTGTATATTAGATGCGTAAAACTTATCTTGCTATTTTTTCGCAATCGAAAGTATAAAAAGTTTGAAGAACATCCGTAATTCGAACGGCGTGGCCCCTTATAATTCAAGTTTCATATGTTCGACTGAGAAACGGCAATTCTCGATCGAGTCTCGACTCGGCTAGTTGCAATCGGGAATCATCTCTCTTCAGTCAAATGCACATTTGTCATAACATTTGCATAATGATACTTTCGAAATTTGCGACCGCGTGGTGCATCTCATGTATATTCCATAGTTTCGGTCGGCATGGACAAGTGTTATTAGCGCTCGAAGCTACGCGAGGGAGAAGTGGGATATGCGCAAATTACGTACACAACCCCGCTCTACTTTACCAATTACTATTATCGGCCTTCCGCATGTTATTGTCGGACAAATGCCATTTATGTAATATTGCACATGCAACAACATGCGGGTACACATTGTGTCGGATTTTCTCTCCACTAGTCGATGAATACCACAGTTTTTGCATTCTATTTTCGGAATTCTGTGACCTTTAGCGTATGGAGGACTCTAAATTGTATAACAGCCTCAACTTTCAGCTCATTCCGTTAATTAGTTTAGAAATGGCATTCGTCCAAAAATGCATATACCGCAGGGACGGTAAAGAAGAGCTATCCATCACCTTTAAGCTAAAGTTCAGCACTTCTGTCAGCCATGGTCTTCGAAATATCTTCAACGAAGCCTGTCAGTTTCAAAACAGCATCGTCTGTTACATCCTTGTAACGTCGCCACAGAGCGTGTAGACATGAGCAACGCTCTAAGTATGCACGCAAGGTACGAACATGGGGCTTGGTGCAGTAGCTAAGGGAAGGAGGTTGGCATAGCCGTATCTACGCATAAGAGATGAGATATATCTTCCCTACCCTTCCGGAAAAGTAGGAAGTGGAAGACGGGAAATTCGGGCCAATGAGCTACAGGAAAACTTGTTTTCTCCAACCCATATGCATAGAGAAAGATAGAGTACACATTAGTATATAAGACCGAAATTTACGCGTAAAACCACTTCTTGTAAAATTCTCAAACTCTCTGGTTCGAGCTCAGAATTGTACAGTTCTTCCGCAAAATCGTCAAGAATTCAAGTAAAAGTTAATTGAATAAAAAAAGCTTATTCGAGCTGTGCGGGCCACCGCGAGTTCCTCGTCATACCTCTCAGCCTCAATAAGTTGCGCGGTCTACCGCGAACTCACATATCCTTTGACCAATTCACCGAGCTGCGCTGACCACCGCGAGCTCACCGGATATACTTTCCCTTATAGAGACTCTAGGGTTGCACGCACAATCGTAAACTCTCATCTTCCTCTAAAACGTAGTCTGTTTTCGGACCACCACGAACTAACTATTCTTCTAAATCCTATGGTTCGCGTAGTGTGAACAATTAAATTCATTCGTTTATATGGTCGATTACCCTTTTAATGGGAATACTTCGTTCCGGTGGACGTAAGAATTATCTACGATAAATAACTTCTGAGTACAGCGGATACTCACGGAAAAACAAATACGGTTACTGCACCGAAGAATTTTTACAGTCATTTCCGACGCAGTACCAAGGGAATCGACTATCAGTTGAAGAAAAATCAAATTTGTAATGAAATTTTTTAATCCATCAAGGATCCCAGAAAATGATACTCGACGAAACATTTATACGAGGTGACTCGTTCACTGTAACATAATATTGATAAATAAAACAAATAATTGAATTGCATAATCATTTAGTTCAATTCAAGGGGGTCAAACTCCGTTAGCCCGTTTCCCACGCTAATTCGCTGCTGCTAAGGTCAAAAATACGGCAATTCGTTTATGTTACACGGACCTCCTTCACATGAGATCCAAATCGGCTCTCTTGTGCGCATCACGGACAAGGGACTTTCACCTTCAAGGTAGCTATTCGTTCGATCGGTCAAAGTTCATCCGGGATCAGATGGGCTCAGTCGAGTCGTGACACTTGGCACGGCATCTTGAATTTTCAAGCGACTGACTTAAAAACTAGCAATTCTTCCAGTGGATTCTCCGGCGACAATGGTGGCCAAAGGCTAGAAGTATGCTCAGAAAAGTTCATATTTCGGGAGCCCATGCAAGAGGTTAACAGCTCTCGGCCGGACACTCGCTTGGAGTCCGCAGAATTTGAACGCACTAAAGAATTCCCCCATTCTTCAGCGTTCGATTTTGGGCGATATCCGCTTTCTTCCTCACTTTCACTTCGTAAAGTTCGGTTAGTTGGCAAGCTTCGTGATTCCACGATGTTGAATATTTTACTATTTCGGCATTTCATTTATCGACAATTAAAATGATTTACATTCGGCTTAATTCCTCGGATAATTCTTTTCGATTCGATATTTCCTTCATCGCAAAATCGCAGTAACAACATGGCTTTTTCCACGGACAATTTACACAGCATTAACACACCCGTCATAGTGATAAGCGAGTGAATTTTACGAACTGTTAAATAAACCATTATTAAGTTTTCTGTTTTAGTTAACCATAGCATAAAATCCCTTGTTTCGGTTAACCATAATGTTAAATACCTTATTTTGGTATCTTCTTTTCTTTCGAAAACTTCCTCGATTATTGAGAACCCTTTCAGCGTTAAAACCAGAATCCGAGATCTGTTTAATGTCCAAGCAAATGGCTCGCAGAGAGCTGCTAACCTCTCGCATGAGCTCCCGAATTATGAACTTTTATGAACAGTTTACATTTAAAAAATATATATTTATATATTTTATCCATTACCATTTATCCTGAATCTCATTACAACCATGGTGGCATTATCTTAGAATGAATGGCATGGTTGTTTCCAAGGTGTTATCAATTAAAAGCAGCGATTTTTAAATATGTAAAATTTGCTAAAGCACTGTTCAATTCGAATCGATAGAAGTACGATCACGAATGAATGGGAGATTATGAGATTTACCTGCGATGTCAATCGTTCGAAAGCTTCAATAGACTTCAGTTTATCCAGTGTTTCATTTTCATTAGGTCCAAATATCTTAGGGAAATATTCAGGAAGAAGACGACCAAGGACAAGGTTAGCATCGGTGATCGCCAAGGGGCCGCCTTTCTTATAGCATGCTGGGCCTGGGTCAGCTCCGGCACTTTCTGGTCCTACTTGGAAAAGCCCTGATCGGAAAATGAGCATTGAACCTCCACCTGCAGCTACAGTGTTCACATCCAACTGAAATCAAAATATAGCCAGACAAATTTTGAATCGTGACAATTAAAACGATTTTTTGTTACAGGTTATAGAACGAGTTATTCCTTCATAAAGCATTTTTATTCTGGATTATAGGCAATACTTAAAAGCAAAACATAACATAGAAATGGATATTTATATACTGAGACGTTACCGTTTCAAAATGATTTATTTGTCCGAGGCGTCGACGATTGTATTACGGTAGGGAGGTTCAGTAGGTAATAATTTCTTATAGACTTCAATGCGTAACAAAAAAATAACTTGTTTTTATTTAATTTAAAAAGCTTAGTAGTTCCCAGAGATCGATTCATGAAAGAAAAATGTTTTGACAGATGTCAGAAATAATTTAAATAATTGTTTTAATAGATGAAAAATAAAAGGTGTTTCCAGAACATGGTATTGTATCGATTCTATTTGGAAAAATCCCGCGTTGGTAGCTCCGCCTCGGTGTTAAGCAATCCACGCCGGAGGTAATAGTAGCGCCCGCGGTAACCTTCCCCTTCCAGTAGGTAGTCGTCTATCGACGCGATTGATCGATGGACGAGATCCTTCCGATAGTCCGGTGCCGGTACCACGCGATGTGGCAGTATGGCATGTGGTCGGTGATCTCGCGTTGTGTGTGTGGTGTTGTGCACGAAGCTTGTGTCGTTTTTTTCGTTGGGATGGGTCTCGTTGGGTGGAGTTAGGGTTGCCACCTGTAAAATCTATAAACTAGGACAAGGAGCTCGAAAACCCCGGATTTTCAAGCGTAAAACCCGGACATATGTCTATTCTTTTTTATTTCGCAAATAAAATAAAACAAGTATAAATTGTTATTATTTATTTATAGAGAAAAATACGTTAAACTTTGGTAACAATCTCAGTTAAAAATTAAACAAAGTCTTTGTCTCTCATTATTCAAGAAATAAAAACAAATCTTCCAATTAAGACGTGAACCAAACATAGTTTCTATTCGTTTCTGCAACAAAATTAAAACTTCTCACAATTAACCAAACATAAAATTCTAGGCTTTTCTCACTTTAAAAAAAATCTAGGAACAAAACAGCTATAAATCTTCTATCAAAGAAGCTAAACTATATGCTTTTCTCAAAAACAAAAAAAAACAATCTTAACATTTAGAGAGGCTCGCATCATAATCACATAAGAAACATCGGCATTAATAAGAACTTAAAAATGTAGTGGTAGTAGGGTTTGGGTTTGTTTGTTTGAAAAATAAGAAGGGATCCTCCCTTCTTATTTTTCGGACTTTTGATATTTATCAGAGTTTCCAATAGCCTTCAGAATTGCTTCCTTTGTTAAAATGAATTTATAAAAATCAATACAATTAAAGTTTCTGAAATTATATTTAGTTTTTATCATGGATGAAACCGTTTCGGGGCTCAATAAATTTCTCTCTTTGGTCCACTGCTGAGTAATAAGTGAAAATACTCTTTCAACGTTTGCATTATAAGCAGGTTGCAAAAAAAATATTGCGCAATTTTTAATAATTCTGTGTATAAATATGCATTCGGAGTCTTGAAGAAATTCAACCAAAGTTGATTTGCAGTCAAAGATTTGTCCTCCTGACTTAGATTTTGACAGAAACATTTTAAATTCACCCACTCATCTAACAGTTTTGTGTCGTCAATATGAATATTCTTGCCATTTAAATATATAACAGTATCTTCAATTACGTTCCATTCCGTATTCTCGTTTATATTAGGCAACAACATCCAGTCGAACGTATCAAATTGTTTCAAAGGTTTCATCCAACCTTCAATGTAAGTTTTTATTTCACTATAAAAATTCATAGAGCGTTTCTGAAAGTCGGTTTTGATGCTTTCGTCTTGTTTGTTTAAAATACTTCGAACCTTCAGCGGCAAAAATTTTTCATTAATTCGGTCGTTTAAGTTTTTTATGATGGATCCAAGCATATTTTTTGTCTCGATGATGGAATTATCAATTTTTTCTAACTTCTCTATTTTTGGGTGTATAATGTGCATAATTGAATGGATGAGAAACAAATACGCTTCCGAGAGAGGATCTTCAAAAAAAATTTTTATCAAAACGGGCGACCTTTCTAAGTTTTGAAAGTAATCTTTTATTGGCTCATAGAGCTTCAGAAGTCGCTCAACAGCTGGAAACAGACTTAGCCAACGCGTCTTCGAATGATAGAGAAGCTGTTTATATTCGATATCAGCTGAGGCACAGAAATCTTTAAGCGATTCGGTTCGGACAGTGTAGTAGCAACAAAAATTATAAATTTTGAGAATGATAGACTCGGCATCCAGTGGCAGCAAATCGCATCCATGGTGCACTGCGTTGTTAATGACGTGCGCAGAGCAACCAACACCAACTATATTGGGATTCAAACTCTCTTGGAGCTTATGGAAAACATTGTTGCTTCCTTGACGTTCTCTTCCACCGAAGTTTGTATTACAATTATCTCCAGAAAATGCAATACATTTTGACAACAAATCCTGCTGACGAAGTTGTCTTATAATAAGCTCTGTAATTGTATGAGATGTTTCATTTTCCGAAGACTCTATTTCGAGAAGTTTTGACGTAATTCCGTTATTTTGGTGATCAAAATATTGGATAATGATTGGAAATAATTTAGTACTTCCATGATTGCTTGCATCAGTGGATACGCTAATAAATGGCACATCTTGTACATCGCTTTTTAGTTCGGCAATTGATAGAGGGCCTAGCACGCCGGTTATTATAGCCGTAGCTTTCGTTCGGTTACAAGTCATGTTTTTTGCCGTATCTGATCCAGAAAACAATTCACGGTTTAGAGCACAAGTGCAATCTAATGAATTAAACGAGATATGATGGCGCACTGTGTGGTAGGCCATTGCACCCTCAGCTGCTCGTATAAGGTGTTCTTCAGAGCTTGATCTAGCAAAATATGTTGCAATGTTTGTAGAACTGACCTGGCTTTTAAAATTATTTTTGTGTTTTTGTGTATTTAAATGCTCATTAATGTCCGTAACACCTTTATTTGCCACGGAGATGTTTGTCGAACAGACCTTACAAAAGGCTTCCCACTCATATCTTCCTTTTTTCAACATTGGAAACCTATTTCCCAAGTCACTAGTAAATAAACATTTACGCTTAGGCATTTTGAGATCTGGAATAACACAAGATAAAATATCAGTGAAAACGTTTGATTTGGCACGTGTTTAAAATACTTATGGGACTAGGTATGAAAATTACAAAATTACGTCTGTGCGGCCTTCATAGTAACATAATATATTGTTATTGTATGGTACTTAATTGATAATTAAATACTTACGTAAAAAGATCACACTACAGTATTGGGATCGCCACAGCGCCACCACAAACACACACACTGCACACACGCTTGTATCTGCTCGCTACGGCTACGCAACTGACAATGACAATGACAATGACTGAAAAAGAGAGGGGAAAGTCGATCGCTGCGTCATTGGCTGTTGCGTGGCGGCCGGCGGGTGAGAAGTCGCATCGGGCGGCGAGGCGCCACGCACGCGCCGGGTCGCGTCGCATGGATAGCGCGTGAAAATTTGAAACCCGGACAGCATGGAAAGCCCGGGCCGGACGCTCCCCGGACACCCCCTAAACTAGGACAAATCCGGGGAAACCCGGACGGATGGCAACCCTAGGTGGAGTACACCCTCCGTGCTGCAGCGAGGGTGGGATCCTACCTCTTCAGGTCTACCGGGACTAAACGTTGTATGGATTGGTTCTTCTTGGGTGAGGTTATGTTGCCCTTGTCCGTACCCCAGTTCCTCTCTCTCTCTCTTTGTCTCCTTCTCTCATCCTGTGAGCTACTCTCATCTCCTTCTCTCTTGGGCATAGGTAGGAAATCGACTTTAATTCTACCTCTCGCTTGTTTCTTTTTAACTTTGATTTCCGTACTTAATTTAATACTTCCACGTTCGAGAGGTTTTATGATATCATATGACGTCGGTGGACGTCAACAATTCACCGTCGTGTCATTTCTCAGGCCCCTTGATCCTGGATATCTTGGTCGAGCCAAGGACTGCCGTTGCAGGTCAGATTCGTTGTTACCAGGTAGGTAATTTCAGCCATTTTATAGTTGGTCGACTTCTATCTCTCTCTAATTAAAATGATTTTCTTTTCCAGGGATAGGTGGATTTCATCCGTCCGCTGCCCAATCCACTGACTTGGCGGGCTCGACGAGGGATATCGAGGTCGCATGTACGTCCTCCGCACGATATAGGTGTCGCACCTAGTTGTTGGCGGCAGATTTAATCGGTCGTAGTTGTTCATGAGACGATTCCGTCTCAATACATTTCACATATAATTATCAATTTAGAAAAGGCCAAGCGCTTTCTTAAATTAATGTTGGCCAGTAAATTA
Organism: Netelia inedita; assembly: GCA_964017225.1. Taxonomy (NCBI): domain Eukaryota; kingdom Metazoa; phylum Arthropoda; class Insecta; order Hymenoptera; family Ichneumonidae; genus Netelia; species Netelia inedita. The sequence goes on from OZ024920.1 coordinate 23,504,870, forward strand.
TTCAGCCTCTCTCATAAGTTATTGAAGCGATGTGGCAGACCTTCTTTACACTCAAAACAGGCCGTACATTATTCGAATAAATATCATTCCATAATTAATGAACGGAATATGCTAAAAATTTAGTATTTAATACGATTGATAAAATCTGTAGACGCTAGTGGCCACAGAATTTCGAAAATAGAAAAAATGGACACATTTTGTTGACATGGTTTATTCGGCGTGCCAGCAGGATAGTAAAACAGTGCGTACTACCACGATTTCGTGCTAATAAGTAGATAACTATTAGAGCCGAAAAGTGATTTAAAATTTATTATTTCACAAATAGTTTATAGTGCATATGAAGCATTCCACAAAAAATCGACTACTTTTGAAACCGACCCTTTTGAACTTTGCTAAAAAATTTATATGTCATACCCAACTAAAAACATTTTTGTGAATATTTTCAAATTTGTTTATCCTCTCGAAAAGAAAGTTATGAATTAAAAAAAAAGTCTTTTCTTTTTTCACACATTTTCAAAAGCTCATAAGTTTTTCAAAAATTAGCTAATCGAGACGTTCTCTTTTTTAATTGTTTGTTTTTAAACGCGCTTTTCAAAAAAAAGTTTTAACCCTAGAACGACAAACCGGGGTAGATATCTACCCCAGGTAAACTTTGAACTACGTTTCTACGTTAGTCAGTGACATTATCAACTGCAGGCCTATACCATAATTTAGTTCAAGGTCCTAACCTTAGGCAGAGGTTGCGAGACCCTTCAGTCTCTTGTTTACTGTGACGGAATCAAGACGTGAAGCTCGTGTGGGGTTCATATCTACCCCGGTTTGTCGTTCCTGTTAGTGTTTTGTATAGGTAAGTTATTTTTCTCTTTCTTGCTAAAATAAATATAATTGACGTATTATAACCTTATTTTACAATAAAGCATTAGATACATAATTTTCGGCGATGATTTTCATATCTTAAGTACTCATACACTCGGAGTACTTAAGATATGAATCATAGAGAAATCTATTGCAGCGATTGTAGTGCCTTCGAATAAATGAAATGCTAACTTTTGAATATTTTTTATATGTGTCAAATTTCTCTTTTTTTACATTTTGCTTCACAGAAACTGAAATATATTCTTGAAAACCAATATTTCATGGATTTTTATATGACTTTTCCATAGATCAGATTCCCATTTTTTTCAATTTTCAGAGTTCCAAATAAATAGACTTTTTTGGCAAAATATCATGATGGTATTTTTTTAGTCAAAGCCTCATGTGTCCTCTTTGAAATTGCGTTGGAAATTTGAAAATCGGTTGTTTAGAAAAATAGTTACAATTTTTTGTTTGTTAAATGACGGTTTTACCGTTTTTCTGCACTTTTAGCTATTCAAATCGATTTTTCATCAACTAAATCTTGATAAAATTGAATTTGCGCTTCACCATTCTCTTCGGCATGAACAAACAAATAATTTAAGCGCTTATGAGTCAGATTACTGCTTTCAGAACGATTCTACGAGCAAAACCCCCGTGGGGTACATATTTACCCCGGTTTGTACGTTAAAGGTGAAAAAATGGGTTTGTCGTTCTAGGGTTAAAAAATATCCCTGTCATATTCTATTAAATTTTACGATTCTTTAGCGCTTTTCAGAAAAAAGTTTTAAAAAATATCCATGTCATATTCTATTAAATTCTTCGTTTTTTTAGAGAAAAATATCTATGTCTCGAAAACTCCATTTATGATTTTTAATTTTCAGATTTTTTTAAACGTTATTTATACCGAGTTTAATGTCGCAAGATTCATAGTGAGCAATTTTTTCTTTCTATTGTTTTCGATTGAAAACAAAAATTTCAGGTTTTCAGAGAAATATATCAATCTTCCGAAAAATCCTATTTGTCATATTTGATTTTCTATTTTTTGTTTAAACTTTAATTCATTCTGAATCTTACGGCATTAAACGCGGAAGAAATCAGAGTTTAAACAAAAAATAAAAAATAAAAAATAGGGTTTTTCGGAAAATTGATATTTTTCTCTGAAAAACTGAAAGAAAATTCAATGAAACAAAAAATTAAAAAGAAAAATCTGCCCAGTATGTATTATGGTTTATTGATTCCCCTTAGGGTTACAATGACTTTCGTTTCGGCAAAATTCAGAGCAGTCAATGCCCGGCAAATAAAGATGACTGCGTAATAAAATAATAATAATTGACTGCTCTGAATTTTGCGATCCCAAATGTAACGCCCTAAACTGTTCTATATCTACGGCTAGGGCGGAGAGTGGGCGGCTCCAACGCTTCTCGGCGCGCTCTGATTGGATCATCTTTAAATATTCATATCTCGTAAACTATTAAAAATATCCCCAATGTACATTTGCAACTTTTGTTTGTAATGATCCCATCTGCACCAAAATCCCGTTTGAGAACCCGAGTAAAAATGATTGTATATAAACATATATAATTGTATATTAATTCATCATATACAATTTTATATAAAAATTGGCCCGATAGAATTTTATATATTTGTATATAAACGTATAGAATTGTATATACCAATAATGTTCATTTCCATAAATTAGGGAAAAAAATCGCTCTTCCGGGGACTTGAACACGGGACGCACGGACGGTAGACCGGCGCGCTAACCGTTCGGCTACGCGCTTCCACATTTTTAACTTACACGTCAAAGCTTATGTGCGGCGGCAAAACCTTTCAAACCGGGTATCTCAAGAACGGCTGCGTATCTACACGTAGCCCTTTAGGGTTTTCTTAGTTTCAGTCCCCCCTACAACCCTACGAAGTCCCATCGCTAAACTCGGTTGGCCTCTGCTGGACTCGCCTTGTAAGACCGATAGTTCTGTACTAGACGAATGACAACGAAAGTGTTCCCATATATGGAACAAACCGTCTTTTCTTTTCATTTGAAAATACTTTATATTTTATAATTCAACGTTTCAATGTAAAATACGTTGATATGTATGTTAAAATGCAATATACATATATATATATTGCATTTTAATACATAATTTATTAACTTTTAATGAACAATCTTTTGATTTACCTGCTTCCATACGCGAATAAACCCAAAGAAAACTGTTTCTATATTTTATCATATATGAGTAGCAATATAATTATATTAATTTCAAAAGAAAAGAAAAGTACTCATATACAGTTATATACAATTTTATATACCGGAAATAAATTTTTCACGTATATATATATAATTGTATACAACACTATATTGAATTATATATAACTGTATATGATGGAAGTACATTTATATCGGATTATATATAAGAATGTATAGAGTTATATACAATTATATATAAACCTATATATAAATATATATGATTGTATTTCATTTTTATATAATTATATACAATCATTTTCACGCGATATCGGATTATATATACGAATGTATAGAGTTATATAGAATTATATATAAACCTATATATAAATATATATGATTGTATATCATTTTTATATAATTATATATGAGTATATACAATCATTTTTACTCGGGAAACCTTACGGAATTCACCCTGTATATGTACAGGGTGTATAAAAATGATGTGTCGCCACTTCGCCCAGTAAATCTGCAGTTTATGTTCGGCGAAAATCTATCAAAACATGGACCCGCCAAATTGACCTTGACACTGAAACTTAAGATCAAATTTTTTTCTTGGCTTAAACAATTCTATTCATCAAGAGGGACAAAAGTCGCCATGGAACCATAGGTCGGAGATGCGTTCTTCAACCCGAAACGGCAACGACAATGCTAGACATGACCATGACTGCCACGACAAAGACTTCGATGATGATAGAGCTGCCCGATCACTGATCAAGTAGAACACTGACCGATAGAATTGATCAAGACTGCGACTATAGACTTCGACAACGATAGAATTGACCGAGATTGCAACGAGAGACTTCGGCGATAAAGTTGACCCAAAATGCGACGACAAAGACTTTGACGATGGTAGAGATAACCGAGGCTGCGACAAAAAAAACACAGATTTTTTGGATAACCTCCACGTGGTATATTCCGGGTAACGATAATGGTCTGCCGCTAATGAATATGTTTAAGCAATTCGTGCACAGTCAGACAAGCACGATATGCCTTTGAAATGTGTAGGTGACAACAACTATTGCTAAGATCAAAATCATTTATCGCAAACCTGGCCATCTAAAGCCTTGTTTTCACAGAACAGCAGGCGTGCTGTTTGCCAGATATCAAGCCTTTCTAGTTATATCCATTGCCTTTTTAATTATGCTATTATATAGTTCAGAATTTTATCCCTCCGAACTACACGAAAAATGCGCATTTTTCATATGTTTCGACGGCTTGATATTGAAAGGTTAATTTCTAACGCGTCGTTTCTATAAGAATTACATGCCTCTTAACGAGGTGAACGTTTTCGTCAATAAAAAATTGACTTTGAGTTTTAGGGTCAAGGTTAAATCAGCGGGACTATGTTTTGATTGATTTTCCGCAAACATAAACTGAGAAATTGGATGCACGTAGTGGTAACGCGACAAAGGGATATAGCGAAGATCTGTGTCACCCATCTCATGCCGATTTATCTACCTCTGCGCGGTCAGTGTCCAGGTCAATCCCGACGTTTCTTGATTCCAATTAATAAAAATTGAAGTGTCTGCGTCGAAAGCCTTTTTGTATAATGATTAAAACTCTTATTTCGTGTTCCTGTAAACGATATTTCGTAAGAACGCACTTTTTCCATTTTTGTTCGAATTGACGTTGCCGTTTCGGGTTGAAGGACGCATCTCCGACCTATGGTTCCATAGAGACTTTTGTTCCTCTTGACGAGTAGAATTTTGTAAGCCAATAAGAAAATTCAACGTTGAGTTTCAGTGTCAAGGTCAAACAAGTACCTAGGAAAAGGAAAGCAACCCCTGGCAAAGTGCAAGTTTTTTTAATGCGCCAAGTACCAGTACGAAGTAAAATCTAAATTAAGGGGTACGAACAATTCCGGAAACTAAAATAAGTAAAATTGTAAAAGAGAAACGAAAATAAATAAATCCGTTTCTTTTTCCTAGGGGGGAGGGATGTTGTAGCCCACGTACAACGAAGGAATATTCCAATAGATTAAACGATTAGAATACAAAAGAAACATTCGGGAAATAAAAAGTGAGGAGCACGCCACCAGAAATCAGCCGTGACCATTGTAACGAGTTTTTCGTCACACGAAGATTGTGCAGCCTGCACGGGGTCGGATTTACGACCCTGGACGCCGATGGATGGTGCACTCACCCTGCAACGAGATACACCTACTCTTCGGCTACATTACTTTTTTAAGGGTTCCTCGAAGGTGCATCGCGCGCCGCGGTCCGCAAATAACGGCGCCTTATTTTAAGGAGTTCAGGACGCACGCCGAGGGACGTGGTGCAGAGATTTTGAGTACCTGGTGGCAATTATTGTGATCCAACTGCCGTGGCGAGGGACGCCTGTCCGGCGAGGTGAGCTTCCCCCGTCCCCGTCGCCCGTTCCGAGCTCTAGGAGGAAAGCGCGCGGTGAGGTGGGAATGACAAACGATCGGGAGCATTCGGCTTCATAGCGAGCCGTGCACGATTCTCGTCAAACTCACGCCTCCGTTGGCTCGTGTCACTCGATGGCCAGCGAGGGGCATGAGACGCAGGAGGACCGGACAGGAACATCGTAGGAGAATAGATGACAATGTTGCCGATTTTCCATAAATCGCGACAACACAGCGATATTCGAGAGAGTAGGGGGAGAACACGAAGGGCCGCTCACGCCAGCAGCGAGAAGGATCAGGAGAGTTCTACGACCGATGGCCGAGAGGAGAGTCGACTCAGTAAATCCCGCGCAAATAAAATTAAAGAAGTAAGTTTGTATTGAGTGCTTCGTAACCGCCCTGCAGAGATATGTGAGTCCCGTCGAGTAAGATTATCAAGTAACCTAGGGAGTAGCCGAGGTCTGAGGCAGGTGGTTTGAGTAATTAATTATGGCTAATTGCGGTTGCCCTGCGGTTTGTGAATATAATTTTGTGACAGTCTCGCGTTTTGCCGGTTAGCTGAGTATTTCTTCTAACTGCCCGGACCTCGTCGGCTCTCTTCTTCAGTTTTAGTCTTATTTGGTCGAATTAAGGGACAACACCACTGTAACGGTTTCAAAAAATAGATTTTTTTTAAACCATTAAAAAAATCTATAATACTTTTAAGATTAAGATGCCGTTGGACCCAGGTCGAAAAAATAATTATTTTCGTAGATATTGAATATTTTGTGGAGCGGTGCAGCGCTCCGCGACGCTCGGGGTCCCGCGCAGCTGGGCGCCTCAGGGTCGCCAGGTATTCCCACCTTTCCCAGGTATTCTTTTGGCTCCCTTCACAAAAACCGGCTATTGTTATAAATATAGTTTCAAAAAATAGCACTAGGTGGCGATAATTGAAACATTTCCATGGCAGGTATAGGGATAGCGCCATAGCGTCAGTTTGCGGATAGAAGCGACGCTATTCGTGTCTAATCGCTCCGAATCGTTTGGTTTGTGAATATCAAAAGCTCCGAATTATTCTTTTCACATTGAAATGGAGAATAAGAAAGTGTACGCGGGGAGATAGGGAACAAAACGGAGCTATGTGACGAGGAATCGGGCGAAAATCTCGAATCGAAACCCTTTGAACCTTTATAGCTCCGAAAACAGTTCTGCAGAGCATGTGAGCACGTCGGCGAAAAAGTAAAAATCATCGGACGATTTAGAGGTCGGTGTAACTAACGATTTCAGTTATCGTATAGTACATCTTTTCACTGCATTGAACATTATATCCACGTTAGTAAAATGCAAAGTGTGTGGTCGCGACATAAAATTCACCGAAAAAAGTTTGCGCGGACTCGGGTTCAAAATCGAGCTCGATTGCGGCCATTGTGAAAAAGTTCTAATCGATTCGTGTCCTATGATTGACAATGCAAACGAAATAAATCATAAATTCGATTTCGATTGCCACTAGAGCGGTGAGCACAATGAGGAAAAAAAGGCTGCACTTGAGGAGCAGAGAATTTCGTTGGAAAATGGGGTGGCAGATGGAATTATCGTTTCAGGCGACGGATCGTGGTGAAAGCGCGGTTTCAGCTCGCTTTTCGGCATAACATCGCTAATCGGCTGGTACACTAAAAAAGTGATCGACGTTATGGTTAAATCGAAATACTGCAAACCTTGCGAGCATTGGGGAAAAAAGAAAGCACCGCGGAGTACTGGGAATGGAAAATTACCCACGACAATCAGTGCCAGGGGACCATAGCGGCTCCTCCGGAAAAATGGAAGTCGACGCAGCTATCGAAATGTTTCAACGGTCTGAAGAGCTCTATGGCATAAAATATGAATATTATATTGGTGACGGCGATTCTAAAACGTTTCTGGGCATATCGAATAGCGATCCATACGACGTTTTCGAGATAAAAAAAAGAGTGCATCGATCATGTCCAAAAACGTATGGGGACGCGCCTCCGCGAAATCGTGAAAAAAAAAGATTGTGTGGCAGAGGAAAGCTCACCGGAAAATTGATTGACGAGTTGAGCACATATTACGGCTTGGCTATTCGGAGGCACAGCGATGATGTTGCCAAAATGAGGAATGTTGCAAAATGTCCACAGACAGTGAGCCACAACATAACGATTGCCCGGGTTTCTGAATATCGCCATAAGCCGCCTCTTCCTCAGGAAGTATTGGAGGCAATTCTGCCAATCTTCGAAAATTTTAGCAGGTACGATTTGCTGCAGCGTTGTTTGGGCGGCTTTACGCAAAACAATAACGAAAGCTACAATAAATCAGTTTGGGCAATAGCGCCCAAGTCCCAGTCCGGAAGCAAAAAAATCGTTGATATTGCAACTGATATCGCGGTATTAGTGTTCAATGATGGCCTGAGAAGTCTCATAAAAGTTCTGGAGACGTTGGGGATAACCATCGGCCCAAATTGTTTCAACTTTTGCGTTGAGACCGACGCAGCGCAGATCCAGCTGGCGGAGCGCTCGCTCACAGACGCTGCAAAAGAAGCAAGAAAAGCCTGGACAAGTTCGAGGAAACATTCAGGAGACAATGATTTGCTTCTTGAAGGCCAGCTATATGGTGCCGGCATCGCTGATTGAAGGTACATAATTTTTTTTCATTTCATAACATAAATTAACAAACCTAAAACTTTGAACGCGTTTTTCTCGAAACCACTTTTTTGAGTGCGGCACGCAGCAAAACTAGAGCAATTTTTATCCGATCGACTTCAAATTTTTACTGTATCAATAACAAATGGATTATCTAATGAACTACATAGGATTTTTTCGATATCTGCATAATAATAAAAGTTATAGCCTATTTTCGACGAGAAATTTTGCTTAAAAATCATTCTTTAATATCAAAAGCGTGCCTATTTTTTAAAAATCAATGTTTTTCCAAATCCCTGCGTACTTCACTTCAAAATATCATATTATTAAGGAAAACACTGGGTATTTTTTTCAGATCGACGTTGAAGAGAGTTTTGCTGCGTGCCGCGAACCAATGCAGAGACAACAGCAACTGACGCGGGAGCTGCCCCAGCGCCACCATGCGGCGTGAAAAATGTGTAAAAAATGTTTTTTGAAAAATTAGTAAACAAGGAAAAAAACGCAAAAACAATTTTTCGAATGTGTCTTATTTTTCCCACAAAAAAAAATTGTTGAAAAATGTAAAAAAAACAGGGGGTCACAGTGGTGTTGTCCCTTAATTGTAAGCCGTGCTACGTTAGGAACATAATGAATGCGTTTGGTGGCCGGGGTTGCGCGAGGTACGAGAGGAATCGTACACGCCGGGCCGCTGGTATAAGTTACCACGGGCCGCCGTCCTCTACGGCGGTCACACGATAGTGTTTACCTTCGTTGTCTCGAGCCTTCGCGTTCGTTTGTATGCTCTCTTTCTTTCGTCGCGTCGTATGAGTTGTATCGGCACCTCACGTACTCTGGTACGTGTTAAGGGATTGGATTTTGTTTGATTATTAACTCGTTGTCGAGCTGGAATTCGGGTGTAGACTTAGACCGGCTCGTACATCGGATACTGACCTTCGATGGCATTATTAGCGACTGCCCTTAAGGGGTTTGTTTCTATGTTTGATTATTTAATTCGTTGTCGAGCCGGAATTCGGGTGTAGGGTTAGTCCGGCTCGTACATCAGCTACTCGCCTTCGTTGGCATTATCAGCGACTACCCTTAAAGGGTTTAATTTTATGTTTGATTATTAATTCGTTGTCGAGCCGCAATTCGGATGTAGAGTTAGACCGGCTCGTACATCAGCTACTTACCCGCGTTATCGATGGTCGAGATTGCCCTTAAGGGGCTTTGTTTTATTATGTGATTACTTCCCTTATTGTCGAATCGAGAGTTGGGTATCGCGTTAGATCGGCGCGTACCTACTTACCTACTTACCGTCATTGTACCCATTCGGGCGTCCCTGAAGGCGGCCTTAACTTGTTCTTAGATTAATGTTTGCGTAATCGGCATCGAGTTGTGATGCCGATTCAGAATAAACGAATTCACTTGCCAAATGAGTCATTAAGTGTGGTTATTAGTCGCTGACCAACTTCAACCGTCCCGATCCTCAACGTCCGCCCCCTCTGCCTTATCGACCGGTCGTCGGACTGGGCTAGCCCAATCATGAGCCCCGGCCCTTCGCATTTGTCCTCCGGGGGAGGAGCGAGGACTCGTGCGGGGCCACCGGGCAGCAAATTTAAATAAAGCCGACTTCGGTCGATGGTATGTTGCCGTGCCTGGCGCCCGCCCGTTCCGGTCAGCCCGCACGACGTCGTTAGAACCCGCTTCCCCAAGCCGGGTTAATTGAAGTAGCCGCAAGTGGATGCGGCCCTCCTTTCCCGGTCGCGGATCGAAGGGATCTCGGAAGGTGACGAAAAGCCGTTACACCATATATGGTCACAGAACAAGAAAGTTTAACAGACTCAAAACTGCGCTATAGACATTTCTTGGGTAAAGGCGAGAATCACGCCATCGAAATCGTCGTTATGCCGATATAACACCACGTGTTCCTTCTTTCTTTCTTTTACTGCCGCCTTCCGAGTCACTCCCTGGACTTGATCATCGCTTCGTTCTTGCCGGTAAGTGGTCTAATTGCTCACATATCGGGGAGTAATTCCTTCCTGCTTTCCTCGGGGGGGGGGGGGGGGGGGGTGCAGGTTCTCGATCTCCTGCAGGACTGTGCCGTGGGTCGTTCTCTCCTTGACTCCGTCCTCGCTCACACCCACCTCTCTCGAGTACCGGCGGAAACTCCTTTGCCGTGCCATGGAGTCCTCCCGGCCTGAGACCTCTCAAGTACTGGCCTTGTGAAATATCATTTGGTTTCGGGGTTTTTCGGCAGAACTTTTTTCGATGTCTTTCGAGTTCTTGTTTGCCTTTATAAATTTTTCCTCCGTCCTTTCCGCCGCTGAGATAGCTCCTTGCCACCTATTAAGTTTCTTATGAACTAACCTATAAACTACAGTTTTCCTGATTCTATTCGTTTTGTTTCAGGTGTTGGCCGAGAGCGGCGCCTTTTCCGCAGGATGGTGGGAACCTGAAGGCCACTTGAATATAATATGGCTGAAGCATTGAGATCGGTTCGCGCGACTCTGATGTTTTCACTTCGTCTTTTTCTCTCCGAGGGGAGCGGCGGAGAAACATGCGGACGGTCCTATATCGCTACGAAGTCCCGACGCTTCGCCCACCTTGTACTGAGGCTTCGCAGCGGGCGAGGGTCCCAGCACTACCCAGGTTCTAGTGGTAGTCACCAATGGCTCTTAGCCAAATGCTGCGAACCCCCTTGCACTACCGCGATAAAGGGACTCGTCGGAATTTTCCTGCGAGTAACAGTGACTCTTAAAGATGCGTAAAGACGTTGCACCTTATCTTTCGACTAGTCCGAAGGTCAGTTTTGACTATGGACGAGAAATTATATGAGGAACGTTCGACTCACAATCAGTATTTAGTCGGTTGTACGGTGTTGATGATCTGATTAAGCTCAGTATGGTACAGCCCAGTGTCGTCCACTGCTCGAAAATTATCATAACATAAAAGACTTATGATTGACCGAACCGCAACAAAAATGTTATTAACTAATGATTGGCCGTCTGGAACTCCCACCGGCATCGCTTTCATTTATAGTCAAGCCCTACATGTATCGTGAATCCGGACGAAATCGGTGATTACGATGAAGAGCTCTCTCCTTATTAGATCGAAGGCGGTTCAAGGCTTCCGGACTCCCCCTACATTCAAGACAAGAGTTCGATTATCAGAGTTTGGTGTTTCACTACACAATTTACTGACCTTGAGATAATTTGTACAGTATACAAATTGACTCTCGGTAAGTTACAAATTTGTTCTTACGCTAATTTCGTACAATCGGTCGAGAATTCTTCGCAAATTTCTGTTGCGGTGGAGTTGAAGTAGCATTGCATTTTGATAGAACTTATAACGATTAAGACTGTCGAAGAAGAACTGTTGGTGAAGCTTTTTTTCAAAAATGGCAGGTCTGCAATGCAACGTAAAGGACGTTTCTCACGTGGTTCGGTTTACGTGTTAATGAAAGTGTTTCACACAGGGAAGCGATTCTGCTGTGGGTTCTAAGATTAAGGGCAAAGGGTTCTGCCCTGCAGAGAAAACCACCCCTACATCCCAAAATGTGAGAACAGTCGGAAACATCGCTGCAGTGAAGGCTTCGATTGAGCTGTCTCCAACATGTTCAACACGGAGACATGACTCAGCTCTTTAAATTTCGGAAAGAATTGTGAGGCGAATTTTCGATATTGACCTTGATTTTTATAAGATTATGATTGGTTAGGAATCGTCTACAGCGGATTGGAGAAGATGTGAGGATTGCTGTAATAGGATTCTCGTAGCTGTGTCTTCCACTGCCATTATGTGGAGTAGCGATGTAGCGCATTTCCACTTTTCTAGCGCAGTGGGCAAACAAAAGTTTCGCTACTAGGCTACTAAAAACGGTTGAGAACTCCATGGACAACATCTTTATATCCCAAAAATGACTGGTATGCTCTGTCGTCTATAAGTGTCCATTGGCCTTCCTTTTTTGAAAAGGGTGGAGTCACAGGTATTGTGAATTCCAATCGATACTGCGTTATGTTGGAGAACTTTCTGCATCTGAAGAGTATCATGCTGCATCATTGAAGAGTATGGGACGAACGAATCCTTGGGGACTTCTGGTTCTAACAGGATGGAGCTACGGCTCATACAGTACGTCATCCGCGCGTAATTGTATAGGAGATGTTGTATAGGAGACGCGAGGCACTTCCTTGGCCACTGCGCACGCTTGATTTAAGTCTCTGTGACTTTTTTCTGTAGGACTACCTCAAGGCCGAGGTTTTCAAATACCATCATTAGCCCTTGGACCATCTGAAAGAGGTCGTTAAAGAAGAAATTGAAGGCAGTTCGCCCAACATGCTTGTTTGAGATGATGCAAACGTAAGTTTTCGCATAAAATTAACACACTTTATTTCGCGTTACATCCTCCTTCTGCCATCTTAGTTTTTTACTAACTATTTCTCTCATGAGAGGTGCTGACTCGCCGACATGCCGCCCCTCTTGAAAGGCTCTCTTTCAATGAAAATAAACATAAATGTAACAAAATTATCAAACTGGACCATCTCGGCTAGATGTTTTCGTACAAAAACAAATGAATATTTGAAACTTTGATCAACATGAAATAAATTATTTCTTTTGCCGAGTGAAAGATTTAAAGTACCGAATGTTGAAATGACGGATAAATAAAGAAATTTGAAATATTTGGTATGAAACTGATCGTTTTCGATCGGAAGCGGACAGAGCTTCTTGACAGCCCGCTTGAAAGTTCCCGTTGCAGGTTTGCCTATTGCTACCCTGACAACGTCATTGGTACCGGGGTGAATCTCCACGACTCGCCCCAGGTTCTACTGAAGAGGTGGAGCATAATCCTCTTTTAGAAACACGACAGCTCCGATTTCGAGATTTTCGCCCTTTGTCCACCATTTGCCTCGTCTCTGCAGCTGCTGCAAATATTCGAGATGAGAACGCTTCCAAAAGTGTTAGGGAACCTTTCGAAGATGTTACCATCGTAACAATTTATTGTTGGACACGCCCAAATCGTTATGTTCTGCAGGTAATATGAGTGTGTCCCCAATAAGGAAATGGGCTGGTGTTAACGGAGTCAAATCGTTAGAGTCGCCGGATACGGGAGTCAATGGTCGGGCGTTCAGGATAGATTCGATCTCTACCAAAAGGAGTGTAGTATTCCTCGAACGTTGAGACTAAGTCCTTCGTAACCGTGGTCAGCTGTCGTTTCGTCGCTTTGACTACCGCCTTCCACAATCCACCAAAATGCGGTGCTCGCGGGGGTACAAATTTCCAGCTGAACTGCCGTTGAGCGAGATACTCCGATATCGCGTTTTCTTCTTTTTGGAGAAAATCAAAAACTTCTTTTAATTCTCGTGCCACTCCAACAAAGTTGGTACCGTTGTCCAATATCATTTTTGAACAAATACCGCGCCTGGCGATGAATCTTCGTAGTGAAAATTGCCGAAAATGACTCGGTACTAAGCTCAGTAACGAGCTCCAAATGAATTGCCTTTGCGGCAAAGCACGTAAATACAGCAAACCACGCCAAGGCGTAGTCTACACCTATAGTAGCAAACGGCCTTAGCCATCCGCAAACACTCTCACTCGGTAGATCGCCTATCATGACATCTGGAGTTTTCGGTTTGCTTCGAAAGCACGGCAGACCGCCATTCGTGACCTTTCGTGCCTCTCTTCTGCCACTTTGAGCCCAATATTTCGACCGCATCGAACACAACAAGTTCTCCGGGCCACAGTGATGCAGCCAGATATGTTCTCTCGTCAGAATCATCTTCGTGATGGGGCTTTGATATGGTAATATTATCGGGTGTTTCTGAGTCTCCGGAATATCAGCCTTCGAAATTGTCCACCAACTCGAAGAAGTCCTTCTCTGTCGATGTATGGAGTAAGAGTCGCGAGAGTGCTAGTTTTCATTACTTGCGCTCTTCGCTCGATGAATTGAAGCTCCGTTGTAAAAGTTTCTCGTTGCATTCGTTTCAGTATTACGTTTTCTGCGTAGTCAAGCTCATCGACTGAGAGCGGACCATTTTCTTTCACCGTTCGCACTGGCCTTGAATCTGAGGACGAAAGCTATTACTCGCTGCAATTTGCCGAACGAGGAGAATTTTCGGAACACGTCGAATATGTAAGCGTTCGTATTAACAAGAACAGCTGATGATTTTGTTTTTGTCATATCGATTTCAATCTCTTTTCGTCCGGACCATTTTACACCTCTAGATAATAAATCCGCGGGATTCTCTTTAGAAGACACGTATAGCCAAACTGCTTGTTGAGATAATTCTTGAATCTTCGTGATTCTGTTTGCTACGTACGTTTTTCTTACATTCCGAGCCCTTGCAATCCAACTTAGTAGGGTAAGCAGGGGGAATTGCGCTCACCGGGTAATGGCGCTCACCTCTATAACACTATCAAAATGGTGCATAACAATATACCATGTGACCTGATGTGCTAGGGAGGGGGCCTCTAACAGGCAGCGACGCGTATGAGCAGTCAGCTCGCTGCATGTGACCGTGAAGTGCGTTTCTTTGCATGCGGCTGGATTGATCTAATTTTCGGCTTGGTGTTTTTGTCGGTAAAGTCCAGAATTTTAATACTTATTCAATTGTTGAGATAACTTTTCTAGGTACTAAACCATTCTATTTTGTGATAACGCCATCAATTTTTAACAATTATATCTAAATGTTTTGAAATTTCAAGTTAAATTCAAACGGCCGTTTGGGGTTATACCGCTCACCCCAGCGCCATTACCCCTTAGTAACTTTTCTCTTTCTTATAGACATGCCCAGAAATCGCCAAAGAATAACCGCTAAAGCGGCTTGGAACGAAGAAGACCTTAAATCTGCTAAAACAGCGATTGAAGATGGAATGTCAAAAAGACAAGCCGCGAAACGATTCAACATCCCATTCACTACTTTGATAGATCGACTAAAAAATGAAAATATGAGCAACCCAAGACTAGGTCGTAAGCCCATTTTCACCCCACAACAGGAAGATGAAATTGCTAAACAAATTAAGCTACTGGGGTCGATATACTATGGACTCAGTGTCGCAGATTTGCGTAAAGTTTTTTATAAATATGCTGAGCTCAACAATATCAAAAACAATTTTGATCAAAGCAGCAAAACAGCCGGTTTGGATTGGGTACACGGCTTTATGCGACGCAACTGTTCAGTTTCTCTCCGCAAAGGTAAAGTAATGAGCTTGAATAGGGTTTCTGCTTTCAACAAAGAAGAATTAACACGTTTCTACGACAAACTTGATGACTTAATGGAAAAATATAAGTTCCGTCCAAACAATATTTTCAATGCTGACGAGACCGGTATCACCACAGTGACAGATCCAGGAAAAGTGCTCGCCGAAAAAGGGCAACGAAGAGTCGGAGCTGTTACAAGTGGCGAACGAGGTCGCAATATAACCGTAATGTGTGCTATGAGTGCAGTCGCAAACTTCATACCACCAATGTTCATTTCTGCCAGACAGAGAATAACGCCTTTAATAGAAAAAGATGGACCACCTGGTGCATTATACACCAACTCTAAGAATGGCTGGATAAATGAAGAATTATTTGTCACCTGGCTCAAACATTTCGTAGTATACGCTAAGCCTACCCAAGAATCACCTATACTATTGATACTGGATAACCACCGTAGGCACATTTCCCTTCACGCTTTTAATTTTTGGACGTAAAACCACATCACAATGCTCTCGATTCCACTACACAGTTCCCACAGAACACAACCGCTTGATGTTTCTTCTTACGGACCCCTGAAAGTGGCTATAAGCACGAATGCAACAGGCATATGAAGACACATTTAATGTCTAAAATAACTCCATATGATGTTGCATGTCTTTTCAATAAAGCTTATACACAAGTTGCGAATATAAGCAAGGGAGAAGCTGGATTTCGAGCCATGGGGATATACCCTTTGAACCCAAGTGCTTTCACCGATCAAGACTTTCTGGCAGCATCGTTGATGACACAGGAATCGGCACAAACCCATCAAAACGAAGATCAAAATGTCCAGAATCTTGGAGCTACGCAGTCTTGTAGTATGGCCGTGATTCCAGGACATACATCTCGTTTGGCAAGTCCATCAAATAGGAATCGATACTCCGAAGCTAATTTGGCAGTTCCTGGTCCTTCTAACCAGGAACTTGTTGACGATCAAAGAAGAACTCATGTACCTTTTGCTACTGAAGCAACGATACCAACTATTGCACCATCTTCTAAATCAACCCAAAGAAAGAGGAAACAACATGCTACCATATTAACTGCGGCCCATATGAAAAACATTTTACAAGAAAAATAAAATAAAAAGATTGCCAAACTGAAAAAGATTGGAAAAAATAAAGAAATAAGACAAAAAAAATAAAGAAAAGAAGAATAAGCATATGAAATCAAAATCTTACAAAAGAAAAATACTCCAAGAAATTTCTGCAGAGGGTGGAGTTGCAGAGCACCGAAATTTCTGCGACGATGACAATGATGACGAAATGAATGTGAATGATGAGGACTATAACGAATGCATTATTTGCAAAGAATTTGGAAAATATGACGAGATGTGGTATTGCTGTACCACCTGCGGGCTGTGGTCTCATGATATATGTTCTGGATTGGATTCAGCAGACGGATACACCTGTGATATATGTGCCAAGTGATAAAATCTTATTTTCTCTCAATATGATTACCTCTACTAATGATAATAATTGAAGTTAATTTGTCATTGTAGACGTTACTATGTTTGTTTAATTGTATAAGGCTGATCTCAGGTACAAATAAGGATGCTGTGATACTAATTTGTGATTGTAGACTTTAACGGTACGCATATTTGCTTAACGAAAATGAATCTCACTTGCTATATTCCAAAAAACAGGTTTGAGCGTCATTACCCCATAGCCTGAGCGGCATTACCCAAAGTAATGGGCAATATCGCTCAAACTTGTTTTTTTTTATAAAGTTTTCCTACCACTGATAAGTCAAAGAAATATATGATTCGTGTTTAAAAGTTGATTATTTCATAGTTAAAGACTTTATTAATTTTCTTAATTTTGAAAAAAAACAATATTTTTAAAAATACAGCGTGTTTTCTTTAAGTGAATGCCATTCCCCCTGCTTACCCTACTACTGTACAGCCACTCCAGAGGAATACTGCGAATTCTGTGTCCGTATGCTTATCGCGCCGCATTGCGCAGTTTTATGAGCAATATCGCGGCATACAATTCCAATCTCGGCAACCAAATTATCTTGAGAGGTGTGACTCTGGATTTTGATCCGATGAGATATAATTGTTTAATACTCTTCAAGTTTTCTGAAACGGCGTAGAGGCATGCTCCGTAAGCTTTTTCAGAGGCGTCTCCGAATTCCACAAGGTCAAGGTATGTTTTGAATTTTTTGGATTTATATTTCTTCCTATTTTCATTTTCTTGATCTTCGGCAAAGCACTATAAAATTCAGTCCATGTAGATTAAATATCCACAGACAGGAGCTCATCCCATCCACATTTCAATTGCCACATTTTTTGCATCGTGTATTTCGCTTTTATTATTACAGGACCTAATAATCCCGGCGGGTTGAAGATTTGCGCAATCTTGAAAAGCACAACTCATTTACGTTTCAATCTTTACGCTGTTCTCCATCGTGTCAGAGTTCGAATCCCAGAAAAGTTCGAGAGTTTTCAACGGGCCTTCGTCGATCGCTCGCACGCCACTTTCTTAGCTGAAATTAACCTTTTTCGATAATTCGTCCAGCTCTCGCTGCAAAGCTATTGTTTTTTCTATAGTTTTCTCACCGGTGATTACATCATCCATGTAGAAATCTTGTCGAAGAACTCTGGCTGCGTGTGGAAACTTGCTTTCTTGCTCTACAAATTGCCGCGTACATCTGATTGCAAGGTACGGTGCCGGGGCAGTACCATTAGTCAGTATTCAGATGATACATTCGAATCGGTTGAGTCTCGTCTGTTCGCCACAGGATTCGCTGAAGGTGTCTATCCTCTTCTTTGACGACAATTTGACGAAACATTGCAGTTTATAACGAGATTTTCTCGCCACCCTCGTGCTCCCTTTCACCTTCCTCACTCGCCCGAGATGCTATCTCCCGCCAGGCTTGCGGCGACCGACCGGGGCGATTGGGCGCCAGACAGAGCTGCCAGACCGTGCGCGAAATGTACCCCCTCTCTAGCGTCCTGCGGGCCCATCACACAATCATAGTAGCGCGTGTCCGTGAGCGAGCGATGCTCGGACATCTTCGGAAAGAGCCGAGCGCGGTCGGGAAACTTCGATCGTGTCTTCGGCAGCTACATCAACACATGGACGCTGAGCACGTTCATGTGCGGCCAAGCCGAAACGGAGGCTTCGAGCGAAAAAGCAATCTGACGGGAAGACCAGGGCGCAAGTTTTGATTATTTTTTATTTTTTTTTATATTTATACCAATTGAAGGTGACCACCCACACATTCATTTGCCAAAGTAGTAGCGCGCAACGCTCAAGAACTTTCGAAAAAATCGACTTTTAAAAATTACCTAGCCGGTTAAAAGGAGTTCACGTTTAAAATTTGTTAACTGGCCGAGTGGTCGAGTGGTGAGCGTACTCTGCTATAGAATTAATTCTAACTGACAATTCGAAATTAATAATAATAAGTGTATATGCAAGACAAAACTCTACAACCCAATTCATAACAGAACTAGATCACCTGTTAAAAAAATTCAAATGCCACAACCCCAATACAAAATATATCATAGCAGGAGATCTGAATACTAGGCGAATCGACTGGGGCGACAGCCTCAATAACCAGAGAGGTCGTCAGTTCCAAAACTGGGAATTGGCAGCGAAAATAGAATATAGATTCGATATCTACCCCCCTGCGGAAGCAACATATAACAGTTTTAACTCATTCCTTGACATTCTAATCGCAGAAAGAGATATTATAGTGTCTGATCTCATAAATAATAAATTAAAAACTGAAGACTTCGACAGCGACCATAGAGCCATTAGATGGGAAATACGCCTAGAAAACAGAGATACTCAACTCAAAGATCACAAAGATCTTCTGCCAATATATTGTTACAAAATGACAAACTGGAACAAATTTGCTGAAATTGCTAAGAAAAACGCACCGCCTCTGATCCAAAGCAACATTAATCTAACACAAGAACAAATAGATAAGGAAATAGAAAAAATCACGAAAGCAATAACCAATTCCATAGAAGAAGCAGTGCCCCGAGCCATTAAAACCGACAATATATTAAGATACACAAATCCTAAAATCCACAAACTTCGCAGGAATAAAAAGAAATTAATCCAAACCCTGTTCTGGGAAACAAATAACACCACAATATCAAGAACAAGGCGTGAGTTAATCAAAACCTTAATTAAAGAAATCAAAAAAATAATCGATAAAGAAATCGCCAAAGCCACCACCAAATACTGGGAAAAAAATCAAAAACATTAAATACAACAAATCAAACGAATTTTTCCCCCAAATAAACAAATTTCTAAGGCCTCGTAACCTAATCAAAATCGATAACCTCTGCATCGAGGCAAATGATCAAGATACAATAAATAGAGCAGAAATTGATTTGAACCAATATGATGTATTAAACAATAAACTGACAATAATCAATAACACAGATAAGCTCAACATACTAGGAGCAGCCTTCGAAAAAATAAATTCCCCTAGATATCTTAACATAGGTTCCAGAATTAAAGAAATAGCAAACAAAATAGCAACAGACATTGATAACGAAAATAGACACGAGATCGCTCACAACATCAGACTGAGCAATTTTAACGATAATAATACAGCCTGCAATCCGGGATACGACGATTGAATGGCGGTGAGAGAGTACGCGTTGGAGATATGGACTCAGTGAATAGCAAAAAGTGGTGGAATAAAGGATTAAATAAAGCAAGTGGCGGAGGATAAAGAAAGAGGAAGAGGAGGGGATTAAGTGGTGATAATGGAGATAGTGAAAGAAAGTGAGGTGAGTGAGGTGGAAGGAAGCAAAGAGCGAGCGTGTGGAGAGGAGGTTAGGAACGACAACGGAGGCGAGGGGCGAGGAGGCGCGGTGTACGGAAGCCGGATGGGTGATGGGGAGCAGAAGCGCTGCGGCCGAACGAGGAACCCCGTGAGAGAAACGGATGGTAAAGAAGAGCAGGTGGATGGGGTGACAGATAAGGAAGAGCTGGAAGACGGAGCGATGATGAGAAGGAAGAGAGGACGACCGAAGAAGATCGAAATTATGAGATTGGAAACGAACAGAGATGTTCGAGAGTTTTTCGATGTGATTGGATCACCGGGTGGAGCAAGTGCGACACAGTCGCCGCCGGTGAAGAAAAGTAGGAGTGAAGAAGGAAACAAGGACGAGGAAGCCGAAGAGATAAATAGCGAGGAAGACGAAGAGGTAGATGTAGAGGGCAATGAAGAGGAAAAGTCGGAGGATGGAGAGGGGGAGGGGGACCAGAGGAGGAGTGGCACGACAATACTGCTGAGGTATATACATGGAGGAGAGGGTTAGAAGAAGCGGAGATAAGAATGAGAAGAACGATGAAGAATAAAATGGAGGGGTTGGAGAGGAGGCTGAAAGAATGGTGGTGGAAAGAAATAAATAAGATAAAAGATGAGTGTGAAGCGGAGGGTGAAGACAAGTGTGAGGAGTGCAGCAAGAGGCAGAAAGAAATCGAGGAATATAAATTCAAAATGAAGGAGACGAGGGAAGGCGCAGAGCAGGAGAGGAGGGAGTGGAGGGAGGAGAGACAGCGGCTCCTCAACGCAATAATTATGCTGGAAATGAGATGGGAAGAAAAGGAGAAGGAAGAAGAGAAAAAAAACGAGAGGGAGCGTGAAGAGAGCAGGAGGGAGGAAAGAAGATCGGAAGGTGCAAGGTCAAAATCAACAACGGAAAGGCACGGAAAGGGCGGAGATGGAGGGGCGAGAGGATATGGGGAAGAAAATGGAGGATATGAGGAGGAGGATGGAGGGCGAGGTAGAGCGAGATCGGACTTGCGAGGTACGAGAGAGGGAAGAGGAAGGTCAGGAGGGATGGATGAGAACAATAATGGAGTGAAGTACGGTGAGAACAATAAAGGGGTGAAGTACGTTGAGAACGTGAACGGAGTGAAGTACGGTGAGAGAGAGAATCATTGGGAACTACTGAAAAGGAAACCGACGGCGTTAAGCGAATGTGAGTGGAGGGAGGAAAGAAACAGACGGGAGACCCGGAAAAATAATATCCAGATCGTGGACGAGGAGTGGGAGAGAAACAAGAAGGGTGAAGTGGTGAAGAAGATAGAAGAAAAATTCAAGCAGGAAATTAGAAAGCAAACGAGAATAAAACATGAGAGAGGAGGAGTAACGGTCCTAAAATTCAGAAACTGAAGTGATAAGTTGGAAGCACTGAAGAAAAGAAGAGAATTAAGGGGCATGAGAGTTTGGATCAACGACGACCTAACAAGAAGGCAGGTGGAGGTACAATGGTGGTTACGAGCGGTTGCAGAGTACGAAAGGAGATACGGGAGGCAGGCGGAGGCGAGGTATATGAAATTATGGTTGGAAGGGGAGTGGTGGGGATGGGACGAGAGGAGAGGGGACATAATAAGACTACGAGCGGAGGAAAAGTGGAAGCAGCCCTTTCGGACGGAGAGAAGAGGATGGAGAGAAGGATGACGGGCGAAGTGCAGAAGAAGGAAGAGAGAAGAGGATTGGAGCGGCGATGACGAGGAGAGCAGAAGAATGTAACCAAGCGGAGGAAAAGGAAGGGAAAGGCGAATTTAAAATAATAGTGTGGAATGTAGCGGGAGTATTCAAAATTGGGGATGCGTGGGAATTTCTGGAAGAAGCGGATGTGGTTGTTTTACAAGAGACATGGGTAGAGAAAAAAGATGAAGGAAAAGCGAGCGAAAGCATGAGTGAGAAATTTAGGTGGAGGTTTAAGGCAGCATATAAGGATAAACGGGTAAAGAAGGGGAGAGCAAAAGGAGGACAAGCTGTTGGAATAAGAGTGGAGTATGAAGAGGGATGGGAAATAAGGGAGTGGGAGTATGGGCTGATAGTGAGCAATGAGAAGATGACGAAAAAACAACGATTATAACTGTGTACAATAATACCGGAATGAAAAAAGTAGAAAAGGTGTTGACTGACAGAATAATGGAGGAGGCGAGAATGAATGAAAGAGTGTTAATTGTTGGGGATTTGAATGCAAGAATAGGTGAGGAGCAGGCAATGAACGAGGGAGGAGGGGAAGAGGAGGAAAAGGATAGAAGAAAATCACGAGATAAGACAGTAAATGCGGAAGGGAGAAGATTGTTACGGCTATGCGAGGATTTAGGGCTGAAGGTGATGAACGGGAGGGCGAAGGGGGACAGGGAGGGAGGGATAACATTTATTGGGGGGGAGAGGAGTGTTGTGGATCGGTGATAGATTATATTATAGCGCTAGATAGGGGGGGGAAGGAGGAGATCAAATGGATGGAGGTGAGGGAGAGAATAGAGTCGGATCACTTACCAATAGCATGTGCGATCGAAGAAATAGATACAGAAATAGAAAGAGAGGGAGGTGAAGAGAATGAAGGGGGACAGGAAAGTATAAGGTTGATATGGAATGAAGAGAAAGCGGTGAGGTTCACAGAGGAAATACGAAAAGAGAGCGAGAAGAGAAAAGAAAGGTTCCTGGAAGATTCTGACGGCGGCAGAGAATGCAGGGATGAGGAAAAAAGATAAAAAGAGGAAAAGACTGAGAAAGCTCCCAAGGTGGTTTAGCGAAGGGTGTAAAACACAGAGGCGAATAGTATGGGACAAGTTAAGGACATTTGTAAGGGAGAGAAGAGTATGTGATAAACAAGCGCTGGTTGAAGAAAGGAGAAAGTTGAGAAGAGTATGCAAGGAAGCAAAGGAAGAATGGCGGTATAATATATGGATATATGGAGGGGGGTGGAGAAAGCGAAAGACATGGCAGAATGGTGGAGAGCGATAAATAAGTTCAGAAGCAAAGGGAGGAGAAAGGTGGATAGTGCAATAACAACCGAAGGATGGAAGAAGCATTTCGATAGGTTGCTGAACGGGGAAGAGAAGGCAATAGGGAGGGGGGAAGGGAAGAATGGGAAAAGAAGGGGGGTAAGGGAGGGGAAAACGAAAAAGCTAAAGATAAAAAGGAGGAAGAAGAAAAAGGAGAAGGAGAGTTTTATAAGCAATTCGGAAAGAGAGAGCTGGGAGAAGCACTGAAAAGAATGAAAAACGGGAAGGCGGCGGGGGAGGACGGGATTAGTGTCGAGTTTTTGAAGGCGTTACCGGAAGCGGAAAGGGAAGAACTGAGAGAGGCATTGAACGAGATATGGATGGGGAAAGGAATAGCCAAAGGTTGGGAAACGGCAAGGATAGTGCCAATCTACAAGGAGGGGGATAGGGATAAAGCGGAGAATTATAGAGGGGTTTCGTTATTAGATGTAGGATATAAGGTGCTAACGAAAATGATGACGGACAGACTGAGCAGGTGGATTGAGAAGAACAAAAAGCTGAAGGAGAGTCAGGCAGGTTTTAGGAAGAACAGGGGCACGAGGGACCAAATATTCACAATACAATAATCAACAAGAATTTAAAAGTGAAAGGCGGGAAGCTGTATGTGTTGTTTGTTGATTTTAAGGCAGCGTTTGATAGGGTATGGAGGGAGAAATTGATGAGAAAATTAGAAGAGAAAGGGATAGAAGGAAGAATGTTAGAAACAATAAGGGAGATATACAAGGAGACGAGGGCGGAGGTACAGGCAAGTGGAAAAGTTACAGAAGGATTCAGAACGAAGCTGGGAGTGAGGCAGGGGTGTGCGCCGAGTGCGGTGTTATTCGACTTGTACGTAGCCGACTTGGAAGATATGTGGATAAGAAGAAATGAGGGCGGGGTGGTAATTGGGAGCGAGAAAATATTTGCAATAAAATACGCGGATGATGTGGCGGCGGTATCAGATTCGGCGGAGGGGCTGAAAAGTATATTAAGAGACCTGGAAGGATGGGCAAGGGAAAATAGGATGGCGGTAAATGTGAGAAAGACAAAGATTATGATTTTTAGTAAGGGAGGAAAAATGAAAAAGGAAAAGGAGTGGGCATATGACGGGAAAAAAGTGGAAGTAGTGAAGCAATTCAAATATTTAGGGTATTGGTTTACGGGTAAAAATTCAATTTGGCTTCATGGAAAGAAAATGACGGGAAGGGCGCAAAAAGCGATGAACATGGTGTGGGGGGTATGGAAGAGGGCTGGAAGGGAGATTATGGAGGAAAGGCTGTACCTTTTAGATACGTTAGTAAGAGCGGGAGCAATATATGGGGTTGAGGTGTGGGGATTCGGTGAAACTGGGGCGTTTGAGAGGATCCAGAATAGGTACTGCAAGATGGCGCTGGGAGTGGACAGAAATACGCCAAAATATATTTGGAGAAGGGAGCTGAGGGTGGCAACGTTCGAGTATATGATAAGAGAAAGGGCTTTGAGATATGTAAAGGAAGTGTCGGGGATGGAGGAGAGCAGGTGGCCCAGAATATGTTTAATGGAGGAAATTACAGCGATTAAAAACGGGAACCCGTCAAGGTGGGGGGGAAGACTTGGTGAAGGTGGTAAAGGATATGGGGATAGGAGATTTAATAGAAATGATATGGGAGAGAAAGGCGGTAGAAGAATTAGAGACAAGGATAAATGAAGGCCTGGAAAGGCTAAAAAAGAAAATTTTAGGAGAAGAGGAGGAGAAAATAGATAGGTCAAACTACAATGATAACTATAAGCATATTTGTAAGAATGAGGAGAAGCCGTGGAGCTATTGGGCAGAGGAGGGAGTGAAGGGAAGGAATAAGGAGATGTGGGCGAGGATGAGGTGTGGAAACATAGGAAGGGCAGGGAAGAGAGGGGAAAAGGATTGGATATGTAGAATATGTGAAGAAAAGAATGAGACGCTGGAACATCTGATGGTATGTAAAAAAGGATGGGAGGAAGTGACGGAAAAGGCGAGAAAGGCAGTGGAAGGGTG
This sequence comes from Netelia inedita, assembly GCA_964017225.1. Taxonomy (NCBI): domain Eukaryota; kingdom Metazoa; phylum Arthropoda; class Insecta; order Hymenoptera; family Ichneumonidae; genus Netelia; species Netelia inedita. Next base: position 23,529,949 of record OZ024920.1, read on the forward strand.
GATGGAAGGAGTGGATGTATTAGCAATAAGGGGGGAAATAATCAACATGTTAGGGGGGAGAATAAAAGAGGACATATGTGTGTATTATAGGCAAATTGAGGAGGTGTGTAGGAGGAAATGTATTGAGAGGAGAGAAATTGATGAGAAGGGGGAGTAGATTTAAGAATAGTTTATAGAGCTTTGTAAAAAACTTCATGGAGAGGTTATGCAAATAAAACAAGTTACTACTACTACAGCCTGCAATCCTAATCAAATCGAACAAGATATCACTTTCTTCTGTAACGTTAACTCACTAAAAAAAATATTAATCAATTTGCCAAATAAAACTTCTAGTGGTCCGGATCATATTCCCACGATAATACTAAAACATCTGCCAATTTGCATCATTAAAAATCTAGCAATCATCTTCAATAACGCCTTAAATATACAATATTACCCAAATTGTTGGAAAATAGCTCGGGTACTCCCAATCCATAAAAAAGGCAAAGATCCTTCACACCCAAACAACTATAGACCCATAAGCTTAACACCGACACTTAGCAAAGTGTTCGAAGCAGTAAACAACACAGCCATCATTCAAGTATGCAATAGAAACAACATAATACCAAACAATCAATTCGGTTTCAGACACAAGCACTCCACAGTACATGCAGTACACAAATTATTATCAGACACCAACACCTATCTGAGCGAAGGTTTCTTAGTAGGTGCAATTTTAAGTGACCTTGAGAAAGCCTTCGACTCAGTATGGTTAAACGGCCTAATACTCAAACTGCACAACAAAAAATTTCCAAAATACATAATAAAAATAATTAACAACATGATAAGAGACAAAAAATTCTACACCAGCATTGGCAATAGCACCTCAAATATATTCAACATAGCAGAAGGGCTACAACAAGGTACGGTGAACTCTCCCTGCCTTTTCAACATATACAATAGCGATATACTCAACCTATACAATCTCAACTCAGACAACCTAACACACTCACTAGCGTACGCAGATGATCTCATCATATACACAGCCAGCAAACACCCCACTGAAATAGAATCAACATTAAACGAATTAACGAATAAAATAAATAAACACTATCAAATCTGGAACCTAAGGATCAACCCCTCAAAATGCGAATTTATCTTGTTTCACAAAACCAGCGACACACTCTCCAAATTTAATAAAATAAGGAAAAACCAAATCGAAATCAAAACCACCATCCCGGGCACCAATGAAGATATCACAATTCCAAAAACGAACACAGTTAAATACCTTGTAGTCCAACTAGACCACCTGATCAGACTAAATAAACACACAAACATTCAAATCAGTAAAGCTACAAAAGCATTCATCTCAAACAAACAGATATTTTACAATAAGCACTTATGTTAGATTCAAAAGCTAAAATAATATGCTATATGCTACTTATCAGACCAATACTAACATATGCAGCACCAGTGACTTGGAATATTAGCGCATCTGTTATGGAAAATGTAAGAAAATTTGAAAGACAATGCCTAAGAAAATGCCTATGGTTGCACAGAAATCAAAACACAGGATTCAAAACTTACCTAAGCAATAGAATATTATACAACAAAGCACAAATGCCGAGAATAGATAACTATACAATCAAAATTACAAGAGACTATTATGCTGGACTCCCAAACATCAATAATCAATTAATCACAGAGCTAGCCATAGTACACCCAATAAAAACAGAAACCGCCTGCTTAAAAGGTTACCCCCAACCCCAAGCCTTCATTCATCTAGACACCATAGGTATAATACAAAATCAAAACAATATCCCAATACTCTATCACCGAAAAAGACACAGCGCTAATAAAACAATAGAATTTGACTCCGCCACCCCAGAGTCACATCCAGAATTGTTCTCTTACAACAAAACCATACCAGACTGCGACTATTCAAACTATGAGAGACTAAATTTCAAAAAGTACTGGTGGCTGAACATCAACTCCAAATTCTTAGACGAAATCCGAAGAAGAAGCAGACTTAAAAGACGTATGCTGATAACATAGCATAAAGCAACTCCACATGGAACATAATAATTAGATAAATATGATGATGTGGTAAAAACAAAAACAAGAATAGATCAAGTCTTGCATATACCAAAAAATAAAATATACATATAAAGGAATAACATTCCTTCAAATCGAATTTGCCGCGCACATGCGAGGCAGGGAAAGGTAGGAATCTACATACAATAATCTGCCGTATAAGCAGACACCTGCATATGCAGGAGAGGAGATTAGAGGTTAGGAACAAAACACGTGAAAACAGAATATAAGAGAGAGACAAGCAGAGAAGTGGAAAATATTATTAAGCAGATAAAAAGAAAGGGGAAAGATATCGAAGAGAGGAAGAATAGACATTAATGTCGTTTCTTTGTTTTACAGGCAGGAATAAGAAAATGTAAATAGGATTTCAAATTAGGAAATAAATAAACTTTGTTTTACAGAAACCCAATACTGTCTATTCGGTGGTATCGAAATCCCCAAAGAAATCCCAAACGACAAGGAAAACCCCTTATAAAACGACATTTTTGGGAAGTTCTGGGAAAAAATGGAAAAGTTACAATTTGAATTTAAAGTGAAACAAGCAGCAGATGGGAAATCAAACATCATATGCATAACCTCAATCACAACAGAAGAGAATAAGGTCTTTGAAATACCAGAGGAACAGCAACCAGCGAGATTGCACACGGAAAATTGTAAACACGGAGGTCTACAAAAAAATAAAGAACACACTACAAAAAAGGCACCAAGCAAGACGGGTTTGGGTTGTTCTAACCACCGGAATAAAAAACACGTACGTAGATAACGGAGGAAATCTTCAATTTTTAGACAACTTCTTGGAGGAAATTACAAGAAAAGAACAACATACATCGGAGACCGAGCGACTAAAAGAGATACTAGAAAAATTAGTGGAAGGAAAGCAAGCCGGTGGACACCAAAATCTAAGGAAAATATCGGAAAAATTTGTCTTAGAAAAGTTCACTAACAAGAATACTAACCCAAACCAATGGATAGACACGTTTGAAAAGGAAAGTGAGCGTTTCGGAATAACAGAAGATGAACAGAAAATCGAAATTTTTAGATTATTTCTGGATAAACCATGCTTAGACTGGTACAGTACCATGATCATAAAGCTAACAATACATGCAGAATGGAAGACATGGAGAGAGAGATTCTGTGAGACATATGCAAACAGAGGATGGAATTCAATAACATATGCACTATCATTTAGGTACAAAGCTGGATCTCTACTAGATTACGCCGTTAAGAAGGAGAGACTTCTGCTAGAAACAAGAAAAACTATTGACACTGGAACACTAATTGATCTCATCGCAGCCGGACTGCGAAGTTTTGTGTTAAATAAAATTGACAGAGAAGAACTTAAAGGGACAGAGGACCTTTACAAAGAACTCAATAAATATGAGTATTTGGTTAATAAAAGAACTTTCGAAAGGAAAGATAATACGAGTGCGGAAACTAAGGAGAAGATGGTAAAAAAGAGATCATGCAAAGTGTGTGAAAAACTAAATAAAGGCGTGCGGTACCACCCGGAATCATCATGCTGGTTCAAAACGGAAAAAAAACGAAAGAGGAAATATTATGTGTACAAACAATAATGAGTTGGAGGCCGAATTAAATGAAATTAATCCAAATTAGGTTGCTACTCAATGACACTATGGAAACATGGGGCATATACGACTCAGGCTCAAACGTTTCCCTGATTAATTCAAGATTACTAAAATTGAAAAATGGAAAGAGAGAAAGTGATCGAAGTGCGAATCTAATAACGATTAATGGGGCGAAGAAAACAAATGGAATGGTGACCATAAAAGTGAAAATCTTTGAAATAGAACAACAGGTTAATGTATTTGTGATAGACGAAGAAAGCTTCAAACATGAATTTCTAGTTGGATTAGATATGATAAAGAACTTTAAATTAATCCAAAACGAAGAGCTGAAAATAACACAAGCAATACCTGCGCCACCTGATATAAATATTATAGAGAAGGACTATAAAATAAATTTGAATGAAAACACAACAGAACAAAAGTTTGAAATGGCGGTATATCATTTAAATTATGAACAGGAAGGAATAATAAATAGACTGATTAAAAAATATAAAGCAGTTTTTGCCAAAGATAAATACGATATAGGTACGGTAGAAGATTATGAAGCTCGAATCGACCTGATAATAGATAAATATTGTTGCAAAAGACCCTACAGATGCAACATCGAGGATAAAAAAGAAATAGAAAAACAAATCTCGCACCTGCTAAAGAGGAATCTAATAGAGGAATCATATAGTCCATTTGCTGCACCAGTAACCCTGGCATATAAAAGAGAAGACAATAAGAGATCAAGATTATGCATCGATTTTCGGGACCTAAATAAAATTGTCGTTCCTCAATCACAACCTTTTCCATTGATTGAGGACTTAATGGTAAAAACCAGAAATTGTCAGTTTTTTTCAACGTTAGACATTAATTCGGCATTTTGGTCAATCCCTCTACGAATCGAAGATAGGCAGAAGACAGCATTTGTCACACAAGAGGGACACTACCAATGGACCTGTCTACCATTTGGGTTGAAAACCTCACCAGCGATATTCCAGAGAATACTAAGCAATATAATACGGAAACATAAACTAACAGATTTCACAGTGAACTATATAGACGATATTCTAATATTTTCAAAATCTTTTTCAGAACATATAAACCACATAACACAGTTATTAGAGGCAATAATAAAAGAAGGGTTCAGATTGAAATTCGCCAAATGCACGTTTGCAGCGGATACGGTAAAATATTTAGGGCATGTGATAAAAAACAATTCGATATGTCCACTGAAAGACAATTTAATATCCATACAGAATTTCCCGGTTCCAAAAACACAAAAAAACGTTAGACAGTTTCTGGGGAAGATAAATTATTATAATAAATATATACGTAATGCGGCTATAACACTAGACCCGCTACATAGTCTACTAAGGAAAGTACAACCATTCATCTGGACAGAAAAATGCAACAAATCATTCGAGAAGATGAAAGACTTACTCTGCTCTCAACCGATCCTGGAAATATTTGATCCAAACTTACCTATACACATTTATACAAACGCCAGTTTACAAGGCATGGGAGCGGTGTTGAAACAGGAACAACCGAATAAAGAAGAAAAACCAGTGGCGTATTTCTCAAAGAAACTTAATGAAGCTCAGAAGAAAAAGAAGGCTATATATTTGGAATGCCTAGCAATAAAAAAAGCCGTCAAATACTGGCAATATTGGCTCATGGGAAAACAGTTTACAGTTTTCTCAGATCATAAGCCATTGGAAAAAATGAACATAAGAGCTAGAACAGACGAAGAATTAGGAGATTTGACCTATTATTTATCACAATATGACTTTGAGATAAAATACTCTCCGGGCAAAGATAATTTGGAAGCGGACTGTCTTAGCAGAAACCCAGTCCTAGAACCACATGAAAGTGAAGACGAACAGTTAAAAATCGTAAATTTAATAAGGTTAGAAGAAATTTTAACGGATCAGGAAAAAAATGCAGATCTACAAGGAGAAAAGAAAAAGCTAATAGCAAGGCAAGAAATATACTATAAAAAAATAAGAAGAAAGGGGAAGATTGCATTATCAGAGAAGTTTAGTATCAAATTTATCAAGAGAATACATGAAAATTATTGTCACATAGGAATAAAACAAATGCAAAACATAATCGGACCAGTCTATACAGCAAAACATTTAACACAAAATATAAAGAGAATCTGCAAAAGTTGTGAAACCTGCATAAGAAATAAATCAAGAGGAAACAAAATATATGGCCTGATGTTCCAATTAGGACCAGCAAAGAATCCCTTCGAAATAATGTCCATTGGTACCATTGGAGGATACGGTGGTTCCAGGTCTACGAAGAAGTATTTGCACCTTCTGGTTGATCACTTCACAAGATACGCATACATTTTAACATCAAGAACACAGAATTCGAAAGATTTCATTAAACTCGTTAAGACCGTGACTGAAAGCAACCACATTGGAATGATTTTGGCAGATCAATATCCGGGAATCAACTCGAAAGAATTTAAGGAGTTCTTGGAAGAAATGGATACAAGCATCATCTTCACTGCGGCAAAAACACCGTTTTCGAATGGCCTAAATGAAAGGCTGAACCAAACCTTGGTTAATAAAATAAGATGTAGAATGAATGAAAAAGAAAGAAAATTAGCATGGACAACAATAGCACGGGAATGTACAAGAACATACAACGAAACGATCCATACAGTAACTGGATTTGCACCGGCATACTTACTGGAAGGAAAAAGCATCACAATTTTACCAAGAGAAATCAGCTTAGAAAATATACACAAGGACTTAGCGAAAGATCGGGAACTGGCTCAAAACAATACTATGAAGTCACACAAGTACAACAAGAAATTATTTGATAAAAACAAAACAGATTTCGAATTCAAAGAAGGAGACTTGGTGTTTGTAGAGAACGGAAACAAATTGAATAGACAAAAACTAGATGAATTGAAAATAGGGCCGTATAAGATCTTAGAAAGAGTATCAAGATCAATATACAAAATAGATACTGGACATAGGAAACCGGAATCAGCCCTGTCCCACATAACAAAATTAACCCCAGCACCGATAATCACGGACAGAACGGAATGATGAGAATTGCAACCGCCTGGAGGAAACGTTAGTGGATAACGTTTTCGCGGGGAGGGAAGATATAAAGGAATAACATTCCTTCAAATCGAATTTGCCGCGCACATGCGAGGCAGGGAAAGGTAGGAATCTACATACAATAATCTGCCGTATAAGCAGACACCTGCATATGCAGGAGAGGAGATTAGAGGTTAGGGACAAAATACGTGAAAACAGAATATAAGAGAGAGACAAGCAGAGAAGTGGAAAATATTATTAAGCAGATAAAAAGAAAGGGGAAAGATATCGAAGAGAGGAAGAATAGACATTAATGTCGTTTCTTTGTTTTACAGGTAGGAATAAGAAAATGTAAATAGGATTTCAAATTAGGAAATAAATAAACTTTGTTTTACAGAAACCCAATACTGTCTATTCGGTGGTATCGAAATCCCCAAAGAAATCCCAAACAACAAGGAAAAACCCTTATATACAATGACAACCCCCTGATGTACAGACCCTCCCCCCCCTCACCGTACTCTATAAGTTGTAAATATCATAAGTTAAGGTAGATTTAAGCAAAAAGGTAAAATCCATGTTTCAGTAAGCTTAGTTTTTCGTAGAAATTTTTCTAAGCATAACTTTCAAGAAAAATAGAGAAAGTCAGACAAAAGTACTAAAAAAAACCCACTGTGGACAAATATATATCAAGCAATACAGAGACAAAAACTCAAATAACTTCGTATAATAAAGATCTCCAATAGGAGCAATTTATACCCATAACGCACGAAATAGGATAGGTTATAGTTATTAGTTTTAATTTCCATACTGCGCTACACCTACTCAAATGTATAAGAAACTGTGATAATAAAAAAAGTAACAATACAACTAAATAAAAAAAAATATAAAAAAAGTGGTGAGCGTACTCGACTAATAACTGCTAGGTTGCTGGATCGAATCTTGCCCGTGGGTACCTTTTTTCAATTTTTATACCCAACAATAAATTAATTTTATATGCATAATTGAAACGCTACTCCTACAGAACAAATATTCACTTTTTTTTATTTCTAAAATGCATTTTCTTTATTTAAAATATTTTGGTTGGGCACATGAAATACAAAATAATATATACATACACTACCGGCGAAAAGTTTCCGGACAAAAGTTGAAAACAGTGCCGGAACAGATTTTATGCCATTTCGCCGGTAATTGGCCTAGGCCAATTTAACCAACACCATTTTAAAGAGGAGGGATTTACCTTCATTTTGGCTTTTTTAAAAAAATTTACGATTTTTTTTACAATGGTCACACAGTTTTGAACACGACCATTTTTTCTCGTTTTTTGTTCTTTTTTGAGTAGACCCCGTTTGTGGTAAAACATTTTGTAACGCATTTCTTACATCAGTACCACAAAGGGGGAAGTTTAAGGTTCAATTTCGTTTTTTATAAAATTTCCGACGATTTTTTTTTCCAAAAATATTTTGTTTTTGAGAAAAAATTGATCATTTGAAAATTGCTCTGGACGACGAAAACGATGAGGTTTACAGCTAAACCTCAACATGGTAAAAAGTTGAATTACTTCTTGTTGAGTTCACGTGAATTCTTTCAGTTTTTTTTTCGAAATTTTTTTTCCATGTATTTCCATTCAAAGGTCGTTTGATCTGAATACTATGAAAATAATACAATTAAATTGTTTACTTACATTTTAAAGTTTGGTCTCGTCGAAGAAACCTACTCTCGCCGATAGTACGCTTTTCACCACACCCAAGAGATATTCCAAAAACTTGTGGAGAGGATACAGCGTGTGGTGAAAAGCGTTGGTTAAATTGGCCTAGGCCAACTACCGGCGAAATGGCATAAAACTCTGTTCCGGTACTGTTTTCAACTTTTGTCCGAAAACTTTTCGCTTTTATTTCGAAAATGCATTTTTGAAATAAAAAAAAGTCAATATATGTTCTGTAGAAGTAGCGTTTCAATTATGCATATAAAATTAATTTATTGTTGGGTATAAAAATCGAAAAAAGGTACCCACGGGCAAAATTTGATCCAGCAACCTAGCAGTTATTAGTCGAGTACGCTCACCACTCGACCACTCGGCCAGTTAACAATTGTTAAACGTGAACTGCTTTTAACCGGCTAGGCAATTTTTAAATAACGATTTTTTCGCAAATTCTTGAGAGTTGCGCGCTACTACTTTGGCAAATGAATCTGTGGGTGGTCACCTCCACTTGGTATAAATATAAAAAAAATAAACAAAATTTGCGCCTCTGGTCTGCTCGTCAGATTGCTTTTTTGTTCGAAGCCTCCGTTTCGGCTTGGCCGCACATGAACGTGCTCAGCGTCCATGTATTGGTGTAGCTGCCGAAGGCACGGTTGAAGTTTCTCGACCGCGCTCGGCTCTTTCCGAAGATGTCCGCGCATCGCTCGCTCACGGACACGCGCTACTATGATTGTGTGATGGGCGCGCAGGACGCCAGAGAGGGGGTAAATTTCGCGCGCGATCTGGCAGCTCTGGCGCCAGGTACCGTCGGCCAAGACCGGCTTCTTTTAACTTTCCGCCCCGGTGGTCCCACGCCTCTCACAAGACAGGGGTCGAATGGTTTCCGAATCCTTAACGGACTAGCTCAGCCCGCCAATCGGCAAATTAGGTAGAGGGGTGTGAACGAAGGTGAGAAGGCAACGATGGCAATAATTACTCATCAGATAGTCTTGGCAAATCACAAGATTTATTAACGTTGCTCGCGGGGCCTATGTACTACGCTTTTGTTACATTGGTTCGCTTACTGCTAGCTTACATAAGCGGCGCTACAGCTAACGGGCCGCCTGCCCGTCTTAAGGCTATGCGAATTTCCGACCTTAGTCGGTAACGACGCGTGGACGATCGCGGGCAGATACCCGCGAGGAAGGGAGTTAAGGCGTCCCCTTAAGGATACGCGAAATCATTGCCCGAACGACGGACTTAACCGTCGAAATTATCACGATTACGTAGCGCCGTTAGATAGCCGCGGAATCTGGGTTCCAGTTTCCCCTTAAGGATGCGCGAAACAACTGTCCGATCGACGGACTCGACCGTCGAAATTATCGCGAGTACATAGCGCCGTTAGATAGCCGCGGAATCGGGGTTTCAGTTTTCCCCTTTAAGGATGCGCGAAATAACTTTCCGATCGACGGACTTGCCCGTCGAAATTGTCGCGAGTACGTAGCGCCGTTAGATAGCCGCGATAGATAGCCACGATAGATAACCGCGATAGATAACTACGATAGATAACCGCGTCAGGTAGTTATGATAGATAACTGCGGCAGATAGCCACGATAGATAACCGCGAGAGATAGCCGCGGATGAAATATAAATTTTTGCCAAATCGCGGACGTGTGGGAGAGACGGGACGAAAACTACATTAGACATACTACGTGAGACGTAAATATCGGACTCACACATTTCTTGGGATAATCCGAAGCCTACACAAGACAATAACGGGCGACCGCCTCAGAAGACAGCGGCACCGACGCTCCCGAATCGTAAACGCGAGGTCGCTACTATACGATACGCCGGCCATGCCGGCCGGCGAAACAATGCTATTACGCGCACGGAGTTAACGATTTAGCCTTCGACTCGCCGGCGGCCAAATGCCTCAAAATTAATTAATGACTTAGGCGCTCGAGCCCTCGAAATCATCGCCCCACCAAGGGGAAAGCTCGAGCCGTTATTTAACGCCAAACATTACTCAAATGTAACTCAACTAAAGGCCCGCCGAGTCGTCAAAAGGAGAAATGGTCTTTCGAGAAGACACGAGGTTTGACTCACGCGAAGGCTGGCTGCAGGTGCTGAGATCCTGAGTTCTGGTGCTGCCGATCACTTCTCCGTGCTCTTGTCGTCGTCTCCCGCTCACGTAGTCCTCTGCGTCGATGACCGCTCGCCACTTCTGTTGTCACGGAGCCGAAATTTCCACTTATCTGCCTTCCCTAATGGCTCAGGCCGCACTCATTTATGTTGCGCGTTACATGTAAGCTGCGACGCTAGGCTCTCCCCCCATTAGCATATCTTTTCCCCTTTTCTCCATATCCGCGACAATACCTTTGTCGCTTTCTTCTTCGCGGAGCTTCTCTTCGGTCCTCCTGCACCTCGTTCCCCTCGCTGCCCAACGAGTGACCCGAGGCAAAGGAGGGGCAAAGTTGACGGGCAACGTGCACAGCTCTCGTAGAAGCCGAGTGCTCCCGTTACCCCTGTCACCTCCGCTCCACCGACCGTCTTCCTCACGGAGCCCGGAACAGTTCAGGGGTCGGGGAGGCTCACCTCTCAGGGCCGGCTTCCCGTATCCCCGCGGTTGACTCACACTCTATGCCACCAGGCTATCAAAATAACACCGCGTCCCCCCTCGCTGCCCCGAGCCCCGCCAAACGAGGCGCCGCGATGAACAGTCCGCGACGCTCGGTGTACTTCCGAGAACCCCGCGAAGACTCTTAATATTCACCGCATTTCCATCGGCTTACGGGGCGTAAATCCGACCCACTCCCGGACTAAATATGTTCGAGTAGCGAGGTGTCGGAGAATGCTCGTTACAAGTTATATCTGCCGTTATTACAAACTCATATATCCGAGACCTCAGAATTATGTCGAACAGATCGTTCTACAAGTTCGGTCCGACCATTAACCTGTTGTTTAATGCTGTGCCAAGAGAGGTCTTTACCGAAGCGTCAAAAACGCTTCTCAGCTTAGTCGTGACGCTATCTGGCCGGATTACTGATTGACGCGGCAAAACGTATGTATCTTGCGACTTGAAATGTGCACCGTCTGGTACGAGCGTCATATGCTTTTGACTCTGAGATTCCTCCATGAATTTTACGTACTCCGTTTTGATTTACGAATTAGCTGGAAAACGTCTCTTCAACGAGAACAAACGTCGAATCGCATGCTTCTCTGATTCGCCCAAGAGAACGCCTGGATTTTTGGCAAGGCGACCATAAACCTTCCTGTGTCATCGCTTTGTACATTCTCTGTAAATTGTGGCTCATACTTACGTTCTTCGGTGGTCAGCCTTGACTTGACTCTAGAAACGCTCCAATTGCTCCTGCAACGCCGCATTTGTTACGAGCCCAGGGAAACGCTGGTTCTTAGAACTTGCATCAATGAGCTCCCTACATACGATCGAGCCCAGCAACGTATTTTGGTACCAAGGGATGTCCTTCGGTTGTTGAATCGACTCTGAACATATTAACGTCCAGAAGAGTCCAGCCCTGGCGAGTAAATCAATCGCTCCTTCGTGGAATTTCGGATCGGCGAATTGTAATCCGTCCGGCAAACATATCAGTTTCGTGTTGATTTTTACCTGCGGCAAACGTTCTATAATGCTTGGTAGCACTAAACACTCGATAAGTATCTCAAACTCCGAGTGCATCAACTTATCTTGACGTTAGTTGTTCGCGCGATACTAGTCTGAGTTTTGTTGTTACCGCTGATAAACTCGCTCTGTTTTTTACAATGAAGCTTAAGCTTACGAACAAGCACTTTTGTAATAATGTTCGACTGAGAGCCCGGATCTAAGAACACTCGACAAGTATGTTGATCTCCCTTAACGTCTTCAATTTGTACTCGAGCAGTCGATAGTATCACGTGAGATGGTGGCTTTTTTACGAAGCTTGCATTGGAAATAATAATTCCTTCGCTGAGAAGATCGCCGTTTGCGCAATGTGTCACAACGGATTTCTTTGATGACTCGCTGTTAGATTTTTGTCCTGCCGTAGACTTGCTTTCCGAATCCAAATGTAACAACGTGTGGTGTTTTTTATCACACTGCTTTCACGTCGATGATTTGCAGACTGCGGCGAAATGTCCTTTTCTCAGGCAGTTTGCGCATAATTCTCTCGATTTTACTTCTTTTATCGTGTCCGATATTGACAGCTCTAGAAACTTCGGATATCTGGACATCAAATGAGACTCATTGCACATCGTCCAAGAGGATTGCGAAACGGATGCTAAAGCAACTTTCTTTTTATTCTCCTTTCGTGCAGAAGGCTTCACAGTATCTTGTTTGTTTTTTCCTTTATCTATCATTTCGAGAGTCCGACCTCGCTCGTCCAGACATGTCAGATATTCTTCCAGCGTCGGCCGTCTCCTCCCATCGAATGTTTTCTCTTCCCAATTTGGTTTTCAAAATGTAAATGAGAAAAGCTCACCCCACATGTCGACTGGAAGCTCCAATGTTTTAAATGCCTTCAAGTGTGTTTAAACATGAATGATCGACGATGATTTATCTTTAGTTATTGCTGGCAAATCAAGTAATTGATTCAAATGCGTGTTTATTAACAACTTTTTGTTTTCATAATTTTGCTGTAGTAATTCCCAACCACTCTCGTAGTTAACCGCAGTCGTTGTCAGTCCTCCGATGACCTGTAATGCCTCGTCGCTCAACGAGCTACGCAAATATTGAAATTTCTGTACTTTTATGATTCATAGATTTAAACGCATTTTTGAATAGAAGCCATTGTTGATAATCGCCGCTGAATTGTGGCAATTGTAATGCAGGAAGTTTAACGTCTATTCGTCGATCCCCACGCTCGCGGTCATTATTTCGGTTATTTTCATCGCAATTGGCTTGCGTCAGCGTTATGGTATGAGCCTCGCTCGAACTAGCTCTACGGCGATTGATGTTCGAGCTTTTATTGTTGCTTGCCAATAAATATCTTCGAAAACGCTGCACTGCGCATTGAAATCATCTTGAACTGCTTGTTACGTTGTTTCGTCATTCGCTGATTCTATTTTAATTGCGTTAATAACGTCTTAAACTTCTTCAAACAATTTATAAAGTTCTTCGATTTTTCTTGATTTGACCTTGGCCTCGGCCATCGCGGAATTCGCCGTGATTGCATTGTTGAGACGTGTGAGCTGCCTCTTGATAGTCGTGCTCTTTTGTTGTAGTTTTTTCAAGTTTCAAGTCAAGACATTTTCTTGTCTTTTTCGTATCTGGTTTGGGAAAGGAAATTTAGAGGACACACTCACCTACGTTGCTGCTGCGACCGGTGTTGCCTCTAACGATGAGTATCTGTCCGACGACGATGCGATAATCTCGATCCTTTTCACAATGCGATGATGCCTGCTGCGATGATTGTTACCAATAAACTGACATTTCAATAAAGCCCCACTTGGCGAAAAACTTCGAATGATTTCGAAATTTTCTTATGACATGCTTTTCGATTTTTTATTTTTACGTAAATTTGCGCTCCGTATTTCGACTTGAATTATCGTAGTAAATTGATTTTTCTTTCGAATATTCACCGTATTCCAATAAACGAAATGAGTGTAGAAATGTTCGATGTGTGCAAGTGAACGAAAGATAGAGCAAAGGCGCGCTCCAATACTCGATGCCGCGACGCTTCACCTTGCGAATATCAGCTTACTTCATTGAAGCCAAATCGCGTACCGGGAAAGTCAAAAACTTCTTTATCGACACTTGCTTACACTCTCGCGTTCCCGAGACGCTCGACGTGAATAACGGTTAGACTATTCGTAATCTGAATGTGAACATATATTCAGCACAGCGTTCCTCACGAAAATTCGATATTCACTTTTGTATTATCTCACTTGAGTCACTCGGCATCAGTGAACAAACATTAGACTCGAAGCGCGTGATGATCTCTGTTAATTCTCGCGGTCGAATGAGTCCCGTTAATTAATTGCCACTTATTTCTGGTTTATAACTTTCTTATTGTTCGGAAAGAAGCCACAATACGAATTAATCGTTCAATGGTTTTTTGTCAGAGCACTCACTGTTGCGAATACTGAACTTTTTCTCGAAGATTGTTACGCGCGGGCCTAACGTTCGCTGTTGGTCGCCATTGTCTTCCTCTCCGAGCGACGTAGCGTCTCGGCACGAACGTTCTCTTAACGTTTCAGTCACGCTGGCAGCGTCGCCTATATTTTCGCGATATTTTATCAATTGTTTCGATTACCACTGAACTTTTTAGCAGAAACTCATCCTCGATGGGTTCTTTTTCGCTGTTGAGCGCCAAAATTATGTTTGGGATGATACAAACGCAAGTTTTTGTATAAAATTAACAGACTTTATTTTGCGTTACATCCTCCTTCCGCCATCTTGGTTTTCTACTAACCCTTTCTCTTGCGAAAGCCGCTGACTCGCCGAAAATGCTAGTAAGAGTGATACAAAACTTCCAAGAATTACTCCAAATATGTATCACCCGACAAGGTAACTATTAGGATGATATAAATGTTTAAACTCGTAATTTTATAAAAGAATTTGTTTATATCTACATTTGAAAAATACAAAGTTTTCGGTGATACGGCAAATCTTTTATTGCCAATCCCTCTTTGAAAGGTGGGAGCTATTTTTGCCGCGCCCTGTAGAAAAGGATAAAAGGCAAAATCTTATATGTACGTGTACTAACAATTAGCATTTAGTGTACTTGAAAGTTGGCTATCTTAACGTGGAAGCATAATATAATATACAGCCGGGAACAAAAGTCCGGAAACGGCCCGATAATGCCAAAAGCGTAGTTCGTTTCTGAAAAAGTTACAGATAAAAGTAGCTTGAATTGTAAGTTGCTATCGTTTGAACCCAAAACCACCTCCTTCCGCTAATCCTCTCATAGAGAATGATGGTGACTTTCAAATTTCAAATGGAAGCCCCCTGAGTGAAATATTTTTTTACCCGGTGTCGACCTGACCTTTCAAACGCCGTTTATAAAAAAAACCTGGCTTTGCGATTTCAAGCACTTCCTAATACCTCAACGTCAGCTTTGAGAAAAGCATCACAAGAGACGAAAGTTGCTTGGGCTTGAGAATGACGTTGGTTAGACATTCAACCACCCCTCACCCCATTACCCCCTGGCTCGGCATAGGGGTGTCCTTGGAATTTCAAATGTCACCTTTATTGCAGCATATCACGAACTTCATCGGGGCAGATGCAGCACTTCGAGCCCTCTTTAAGGCTGGATCCGCAGAAATGAACTCTACAACCATTTCTCCGACCAGCCTCGGAACAACCTGGTCCTTTAACCCTCCGGCAGCACCTCACATTGGAAGAAAATGGGGGGGGGGGCGCTATACAATCCGCGCAATACCACCTCCGCTCAGTAATCAGGGAAACTTCACTTAAGGCAGGAGCCTGCTTTGGGAGCCCTAAAAGAAGCCTTTTTGGGGAATTTTTTTAGGGCAGAAAAAAATAAGCATGTCTAGCGAACTTTTGAGAATTTTTAAATGCATATTTCAACAAGATAAACAAAAATTTTTTAGAGATAAATATCTAAATGCAGTCGATTTTTACGAACATTCGGTTCAGCACTTTGCAAGTGCAGTCTCCAATCGGCGTACAAGATGGAGCTCGCAATTTTCGTCTCAAACAAAAAACCAAAGAAAAATTTAATTTTCATATATCTTTCTTCTATTTGAACTACGAAAAACCTAAAAAATTTTGAAACTAAAGTTTTTTCGCAAGTTTGAAAAAAATGTGCTTTTTGCACGAAAAAAAAATCATTTCAACTTGCTAAAAAAGTTGTTTAGAATTTTTTTTTCGCGAATCTTTTTAGTTCAAGAGAAAGACGGCGTTCCTCGAGTCCGATGCGCTGTGAGTAAGAGAGAGATAAGCGATAGTCTTTCTCTGTCTATACAGCGGCGCGGATTTAAAAATGTTGTCTTTACGTCGCGTGTTAAAATAATTATTACCGCGTAAACGGTGATAGTGACGAGAAACTTTCAAGGAACTTTATTTTCCGTTATAAAGTAGTGTTCAGAAAAGTTCGTAGTGCCGGGAGTTCATGCGAGAGGTCAGCAGCTCGTGGCCTATGACACTCGCTTAGACTCTGCGGTACTCGAACGCTCTGAAATATTTCCCCACTGCTCAGTCATCGATCTGGATCGATTTCCGTCTTCTTCACTTCGACTGCGAATCTTCAAGTGCGAGCGTGTTACACTTCTCTCTTCGGATATTTCAAGTTATATGTTCTGTATTCTAACCCGGCTTTTCTCTGTACTTATTCTTTCGATTCAGTGGATTTATTTGTGAACCTCGGCTTTTCATACGGCAATCTTCCTTCGAATCAGTGGACCAAAGACGACTTACGACCGGCTTTCTCCATTTGATTCTTCTTCCTCCTCACGGCAATCCCTTCTCAATTCACGGTAACGACACGGCTTTCCACCGGCTTTTCTAACGGCCACGCGGTCGCGAGCGTGACGCCGACGCCATTAACTCGCGACGCGATTGCTACTAGCCTTACAAATAAACATTGTTATTTATTTGCTAACTCAAGGTCTCTTCGCTTTCGTTATTTTCGGAACCTTCGCAACGTTCACTTCCCCGTTTCCCTTCTCCACTTTCCCGACAACCAGATCCCGGGTCTGCTCACACCCTTTGCAGATATTTAATGGTCCTTCGAGCCGGATCTCAGGTGAAAAGTGTAGATAGGGTTAACAATCAGTGAAAAGTGAGAGTGCGTCGAAGGTTCCTGAAGGAATTTTCAATCAGGTAACTGACAAAGAAGTTGTCGCGCGACGGTTATCGCTTCGTCCGCTTTGTGCGGATCTTCGTACTCGGCAGTGCTTCGCGACATCGCGCTCTCTCTCGCTCTCCCGCCATCGGTTATCGCCTCGTCCGCTTTGTGCGGATCTTCGTACCGGTCAGTGCACGGATAATTTTCTCTCTCTCACTCTCGCTACACGGACTATCTTCTTCGTCCGTTTTGTGTGGCTATTCGTAGTCTTGGACTCTTCGAGTGCTTCGATCTCACTCGCGCTCACACGGACGCGTCGAACACGAGTGTTAGTGCGCGAGATTCATACGGACGCTTCGAGCACGAGTGTTAGTGCGCGAGATTCATACGGACGCTTCGAGCACGAGTGTTAGTGCGCGAGATTCATACGGACGCTTCGAGCACGAGTGTTAGTGCGTGAGAGTAACGGGCGCTTCAACAACGGCTGCCGGTGCACACGAACTCACACAGACGCTTCGAGTTCGCGTGGTAGTGCGCGATACGTTGACGGGCGCTGCTTCGACGGGTGTCAGTGCACACGAACTCACACAGACGCTTCTAGTTCGCGTGTTAGTGCGAGATACCATTCGACACGCTTCTTCCTCGCGTGTGTGATTGCTTCGACCACTTATTCAACGGACGACACTTCTGAATTTTGGGAGTTTTTCGCGACAAGTCGTACGTTCCTTCTTCGACTTCACGTGCTCGTGTTCGTGTCACTTCCGTTTTCGAACTCTTCGACTTCAGCGCGCTCGAACCGGTGCACTTCAGTGCTGTTCTTCTCGTCATCTTCGGTCTCTTCAGTCACGCTTCACCATGACGAGCAACAGCGCTAAAATGGAGAGGCGTATCGCAGGTCTCTTCAGCACCTTCCGGTGCATCTCCGCCCTGGCCGAGAAAACTCGGGACGCAGCGCCGCACAATACCAGCAAGACGCTCGCGACCACCCGGATGAACCTGTTGGAGCTCAATTTGGAGCGATTCCAGCAGGAACATGTGGCACTTCTCGAGATGAACTGCGAGAATTTGGCGGAGACCATCTACTTCAAGGAGGCAGTCGAATCGCAGTGTCAGCAGGCCTATGAGGAGGCGAAGGTAAGCCTCTTATCATTGAAGGAACACTTCGAGATGGCGGAACCCTCAGGGGCGAATTTGGCCGAATTTTCGGCAATCGCGGGCTCTTCCAATGCGCGACGGGCGCTTCCGCAGATTTCTATTCCGGAATTCACGGGCGACTTCGAGGAGTGGAGGCCATTCCACGATCTCTTCGTCTCTCTCGTCGGCCAAAATCCTGACATCACTTCGGTCGAGAAGATGCATTACCTTCGCCTCGCTCTTAAAGGAGATGCTGCCAAGTTGGTCGCCAACTTACCGGTCTCTTCGGACTCCTTCGTCTCGGCATGGGATACCCTCGTCACACGGTACGAGAATAAGCGGCTTCTAGTCACTTCGCAGCTTGACAAGCTCTTCGCCATTCCTCCACTGGTTCCACGGCCATACCGATCGCTGATCACTCTCGTGAGCACGGTCACGGAGGTTCTCAACGCTCTGCGAGCGTTGCAGCAACCAGTGGAGGAATGGGGGGTCATCCTGGTCCACTTCATCGTTTCTCGACTCGACACTCACCTCCGCGAGCAATGGGAATTGCGACTGGGCGCTTCCACGGAACCGGCAACTCTTCCTCAACTTCGCGAGTTCTTAACGAGTCGAGCTCGCGCTCTCGAGAGTGTCGTCGTCGCGACTTCGGACAACAAGGCCACTTCACCAGGAACAGCCTCACCTTCGGCACGAAGCACATCGGCACGAACTCCAGCTGGTGCCAAGGCGATGACGGCGTCAGCATCTCCAGCTTCGTCGAGCGACATCGCAAACCGGGAGAAGAGGCGCGCGGTCTCTTCAAATGTGCCTCTGACCCCCGCCGGCCTCGCCACGGAGAACTGCCATTATTGCCTGGGCCCGCACTATATCACCAAGTGCGACATCTTCCGCAAAAAGACACCTCGGGAACGACGCCTCATCGCCGAGCAGAGACGGCTCTGCTTTAATTGCCTCGGACCACATTCTGCGGTCAATTGCCGAGTCACCGGACGATGTTTCGAGTGCGGCCGGAAGCATCACACAATGATTCACCTGCCAACTTCTACGGTCGCTTCAAGGAGTCCGGCGGCTAAGCCATTGGCCACTTCGTCGCCTACTGAGCCTCAGGCTTGACTTTTGAGTCACCAATGCGACGTCACTTCAGGCGCACCTCGATCTTCAACGGATCTCTTCACATCGGACGCTTCCGGCAACTTCGGCAATTTTCTGGGTCCACTTCATAAAACGGAACGTAAGAACACTTCAGCCAGCATAACGGTAAGACCTTCCGTATTACTTGCTACCAGTCAAGCCGTTATCACTTCGTCATCGGGCACTTCATAATGTAAGGGATGCTTACATTGTCTTTGGATGGATCGAACTAAAAGGCTTATGGGGTTTGAAAACTGTAGAAAAGATATATTTTAATGAATAAGGAAAAAGATACAAAATGGTATAAACGGTGTTGCCTCTAATATCGCCGGCAGCGGACTGACTGCCTACGTCTCCTCCCTCGCATAATGGGCGATCGCAGCGCCCTTCGTAAGAACGGATTTTTTCGACAACGTCCTACATTCGGCCATTTCTGACCCTCTGGCGTCCTCGACAGACTAATATTCGAACGTAAAAATCAAACTAAGAGTAACATTTTTTTTTTCCTTTTTTTTTTTTTTTTAACTTAAACGATTAGTCAACAAGACCATTCCGCTTCGTCTCACGCTCGGCACCATGGCCTGATATTTGCGGCTTGCCAGACGCCCGTATAGGGTCGTTGGGTATTTTGAAACCCGTCTACATCGGTGACCTTATATCTATCGTTTCCGAGTTTCTCGGCAATTTTGTACGGTCCTTTGAACGTAGGTATGAGCTTATGCGATGTTCCTGCCGTACTATCAAAATTCTTAATTGCCACTAAATCGCCTACAGAATACTCGTGAGCGGCCTTGCGCTTTTTATCGGCGTACTCCTTGCTGTACGTTTGCGAACGTAAGATCCGATCGGATGCGCGCTCTCGAATTTCGTTTAGATCCGCTCGTTCTTGACTTTTTCCATCGCGTACATAATCGCACAAATTATCAGCGATCTTTTCGCGTTGTTTCACCCCAAACAATAATCGACTCGGCGTATCCCCCGTGACTTGACTTGTTGAATTATTCAACGCATACTCCACGTCACCAATAATCTTGTACCAATAGTTACCCGTGGAGTTATCAGATAATTTGGCTAACATTGGCGTTAAAGTGCGATTGACCCTTTCCACCTGGCCATTGGCTTGCGGTGATCCCGTCGCAATCTTAACATGCTGAATCTCGTTACCACGGATAAACTCGTCGAATTCGGTGCTTGTAAAGCAACTACCTCTGTCGGTAATAATAGTCTTCGGTCGCGAGTAGTGCTCAAAATATTGCTGCAGGTTATGAATTGCTTCCTTACTGCACGTCGTCTTTGTCGGATAAAGTTTGACAAACTTAGTGAAGGAGTCAACTACGACTAATAAATGCTGCTTAATTAGTCGCTTCTTATCGATCGGCCCTAAATGATCTACATGTATCGTGCCGAACGGCACGTTCCCCTTTGGAATCGGATGAATCAGACCTTCGACTTTCCCACTAACTGGTGAAAATGCTATGCACTTCAGACAGTTCTTAATATGGCGGTCTACTTTTTTCCGAAGTTTTGGGAACCAATAATTTTCGAGTATCGCTTGAACCGCCTTTTCAGTACCGAGATGCCCGAATTCGTCGTGATACTTATACAAGACGTTCCTCTCCATCTGTTCCGGTACGTAAAACAACAACTTTCCTCCATATTTACGGTACACCAGGCCATTTCTCAGCTCGTAAAACTTGTCCTCCGACTGTTCAAGCTTATCCCGAATCTCGACAATTTTGGTATCTTGTCCCTGACATACTGTCACATTCCATTCAAAAGGATTTTCTTCGATTACACCGATGGTCCTACTGAGAGCATCTACGTGACGCATCCGGGTGCCCGCTCGGTATTCTAACTCGTAATCGTAGTTGAGCAATGCGAGTGCCCACCTCTCAACTCTCCGATTAACATCCTTCTTTTTCAGCGTCATCGTAACAGCGTTGCAATCAGTCATGATCTTGAACTTCAAACCTTGAAGATAGATACGGAATCTTTCTAAAGCATGAACTATCGCAAGAGTCTCTAATTCGAAACTGTGCAATTTCGATTCGCTTTCCGTCGTTCGTCTCGAATAGTAAAATACAGGATGCATTTTACCGTCAGCTTTCTTTTGCATAAGGACTGCTCCGAACCCTGCGGAGCTCGCATCGCAGTGTAGTTCGGTGTGGTCGTTCGGATTATAGATGGCTAAAATTGGAGCTTCTGTGAGTTTAGCTTTGAGCATCTTAAAAGCGCTGAACTCCGTTTCTCCAAGACAAAATGTTGCGTTTGCTTTCGTCAAATCATAAAGGGGTTTTGCAATCGCCGCAAAGTTCCCGATAAATTTTCTAAAATAAGAGCATAGTCCGAGAAAGCTCCGTACATCGCGGATACTTCTGGGAATCGGAAATCTTTCAACTGCTTCGATACCATTTTTCGTTGGTTTTACGCCCTGCTCCGAAACCGTATACCCTAGATATTCTACTTCCGTCTGAAGAAAATAACACTTGTCGAGTCTCAACTCCAAAAGGTTGTCCGTAAGAGCCTTAAATACTCGCTCGAGAAGCTCTAGGTGATGCTCGATTGTATGGGTAGCCACCAGGATATCGTCCATATAAATTGTCATATCCCCGGCTCTCGTATATGCAGCAAAGATGCTATTAATATAACGCTGAAATGTCGCCGGTGCTGTCCGAAGCCCGAAAGGCATTCTCAGCCACTCATATTGACCTAAGGGAGTCACAAATGACGTGTACTTAACAGATTCTGGCGCGACTCTGACATGATGAAACCCGTCCTTCAAATCTAACAACGTAAAATACTTCTTGTTTCCTACCATCATCAAATGATCCTCTATCAGAGGCGTCGGGTAGTTATCGCGCGCGGTGGCTTTATTGAGGACTCGATAGTCTACACACATACGTAATTTCCCGTTTTTCCTCTTAGTCAAAACGATCGGTGATGCGAATTCGGAGTCACTATTCTGCACGTATCCGTTCTCCAACAATTCGTCTATAATAACTTGAAGCTTCTGTTTTTCATCGTGAGAAAGTTTACGCGGAGTGCAGTGAAATGGTTGCGGATTTTCTAAACGCAATTTCAACATATAATTCCTGAAAAATCTGTTTTAGTTCGACTTTCGCCTCGTAAGGCACCTCAGGGTTAACCTGCAAACTGTCGACTGCGTGACTCTCGTCTTCGATCACATTAATACTCATATATTCTTGCCAAGCACTATCGTCAGTGGGCAAGGTCAATCGAATTCCAAATTTGTGCAATATATCGCGACCCAATAAAGCCGGTGTCAACGTCGTTTCCTCCGTAACTACATAAATTCTGAGATTTTCTTTCACAACATCCCCAATTGAAATAGCCGCGTAAACTTTTCCCAGGAGATCTAATTGGACCCTTTTGCACCCGCAATAGCCGCGATCCGTAGAATCTAACGGGAGAAGCCTTTGTTTGTCGACAAATCGTTCCTTAACGAAACTAATAGGACTGCCCGTGTCAAGAAGCGTATCTAAACATAATACTCGCTGAGCACTAGAGTCTTTAATCTCAAATGTTACGAGCTTGCGGTGCTCGACGTTGTCTTCTTCGGCCGGATCTTCATAGACGTTGGAAACTTGCTTCGTATCCTTCTCTTCCCTCGTCTCTCTATTGGTGCAACTCCTCGCGGTATGTCCCATCTCGCCGCAGGTGAAGCAGGAGCCTCGCTCTCGTTTCGGTTTTTGGCAATCGTTGGCGATATGTCCCAGTTTGTTACAATTGTAACACTTAATCGGCTTTTCGCCGGTCGACGTTTTCTGCGTTCTCGCATCTGATTTCGTCCTAGCAGACGACCTCTCGGTTATTAATTTCTCTCCGTGCTGTGCCTCTTTCTTAACGACGCGCTGTGTAAGAGATATTTTGCGGAACCCATTGAGCAAGTCTTTCACCGAATTGAAGTTGTGCATTTGTGCCTGATTCCGTAATGATTGATCAGGAATGCCGTCCACTAAGTAATCCAATAAGTCGGTTTCTTCGATCGGTACTAAATTACCCAAAATGAGTTTTTCATGATAATAATTGTTAAACGATTCGTTTGCTTGCCACAACCTGCATTCAAACTTCTTAAGACGGTCGGCTCTACATGGTCGTTGGTCGAATGCGTCCTTCATTGCGTCGAGCAGTTCGTCGAGCGTCATTTCCGCATGCTCGGATCTTGAACGGAACCATCTATCTGCTTTTGCCCTAAGTTTGGAGTTGATAATTATCTTCATAACAGCCTCGTCCACTGCAAAAAGTCTCTTAACCAGTCGGACTTGCTTTTCCCATTCTTCGAAATACCGATTTGTTCCGTCGAATTCTCCTAATAAATCCGCAATCCCTTTGACATCCGCACGTAATTGCGACGGCGTCTCAACCGCCCCTGCTTCTCGTCGAGGGTGTCTTCGTAAGTCTTCCTGTAGATTGCTGTTTGTCGGAGCGATTCCGGAAATTCGTGCGTTCGCCATTTCTAATTCGCGTTGGGCCACTTCCGCTTCTCGTCGTGCAACATCTCTCTCTCGATGAGCAACTTCAAGTTCTTGCAGCAGCAATTCGTTCCTGTCACGTTCTAGCTGAAGTTGTGCACCATTGCGCTCCGCATCGTCTTCAGGGGGTACCTGTTCGTCTGCCCAGGCTCCTTCCGGATCTGCATCCATCAATCTGGCGACTAATTGCAATTTCGTCCCCGTCGTCACCAGATTACGTACTCTTAATTTTGCCTTAAGTTGCGGCACCGTGAGTTGATTCGCCGCGTCCATAATAATTGCAGTCAATCGTTCGGTCACATAAACGAACCTTAGTTCAACTGTTCGTCTTTTGTCACATAGCATAAAGTTTACATACACCGTTTAACGATGAGTGCCGATCGCGTTAAATACCGTGCACGTCAATTATTATTATTATTATTTAAAATGTCGAACGTATCACCTTTAATATTGACTCACATCGATCAACACACGCATAAACACAGTCTCAGCTGTCATAAACGGCGGCCATCTTGCCCCGACGTAACTTGCGAGATGTTTACTGCTACGTTCGGTAGGTGTCAGCACTGTATGCCTACCGTCGGTAATTGTCCGTAAATCGCGGCGTGCTACGGAGAGAAAGTTCTCGAACAACGCTTCCGTTACACCACGCACACACCTAACATGGCGGACAAAGAACTTTCGCGATCTTCAACGTACGACCGAGCCTCCTCGTCACTATCTCGGTTTGACTGTCTTACTTAATGATTTTTCTTACGCAGGATCGGCTGACCCTGATTGAACATAAGTTTCATAAACGTAAGTCCGATGCTGTAGGTCATAAATACACACCGGTAAATTGTAACTTCACACGCGCTGCCGTTACACCTATACTGTTTCCTTCACGTAAATACTACACGTTTTCTCGCGAATCCCACTTCTGAAATGTAAGGGATGCTTACATTGTCTTTGGATGGATCGAACTAAAAGGCTTATGGGGTTTGAAAACTGTAGAAAAGATATATTTTAATGAATAAGGAAAAATATACAAAATGGTATAAACGGTGTTGCCTCTAATAACGCCGGCAGCGGACTGACTGCCTACGTCTCCTCCCTCGCATAATGGGCGATCGCAGCGCCCTTCGTAAGAACGGATTTTTTCGACAACGTCCTACAATATCGGATTCGACTTTTGGTCGACCCCGGTGCAGAACTATCGTTCATTTCTGAACGGATGGTTCAACTTCTGCGATTGCCTCGAACGGCCGCTTCGATCAACATTCTCGGCATCGGCAGCCAAGCGGCGGGACGGACGCGGGGAGCTACTACTATTCAGCTCACTTCGATTCATGACCCTTCGTCGGTCATTACGGTCACCGCATATATTCTGCCCGTCCTAACTTCGAAGCTGCCTTCGTTCACTTCTTCGACGCAATGGCCACATCTTCAGGGATTACTTCTGGCCGATCCTGACCTTCTGAAACCGGGATCCATCGACTTCATCCTAGGCGCTGATTCCTATGGCTTACTCGTGGAATCGGACCTTATCAAAGGTCAACCCACGGAGCCTATCGCTCAACGGACTCACCTCGGATGGATCGTCCTCGGGCCAGTCGACACTTCCACTTCAAACTCGGCTCGTATTCAGCATTCTTCGACCGATGACGAGGTCACTTCGTTGCTCGCGAAGTTTTGGGAGCAACAGGAAATTCTTCCGGACTCGGCCCCTACACCCGACCCGGACGAGGCCTCTTGTGAGCAACACTTCCGAGAGACATACATCAGGGACTCTTCCGGCCGATGCGTTGTGCGGCTTCCCTTCAAGGCCTCACCTTCGACACTCGGAGACTCGTATTCGGGAGCAAAACAATGTCTTCTTCGGCTCCAACGCCGCCTTGCTTCAACCGAGACGTATCGAACGCTTTACCACGGCTTTCTTCACGAGTACGAAACCTTATCGCACATGGTTCGTGCAACTAAGGCGCATACTTCAACACCCCGGTATTTTCTTCCGCATCATGGCGTCTTCCGTGCCCAGAGTACGTCGACGAAACTTCGCGTCGTTTTCAACGGTTCCTTCAAAACGACAAGTGGAACTTCACTGAACGACATTCTTCACACCGGAGCCAAACTTCAGCGGGACACTTCAGACGTTCTCTTATGGATCAGACGGCATCGCTTCATCTTCGCCACGGACATTACCAAAATGTTCCGGCAAATTGCCGTGCATCCGGACGATTGGGACTTTCAACAAATTTTATGGATCGATTCTCAGGAGCAACTCGTCCCATATCACCTGACTACCGTCACATACGGATTGAGCTGTGCTCCCTTCCTCGCTATCCGGGTCCTGCTTCAACTTGTTGAGGATGAAGGACACGACTTCCCACTGGCGATTCGACCGTTGACGGAAGGCAGGTACGTGGACGATATCTTCGCTGGCGCTGACACTATCGACGAACTTCAGCCAACGGCGGTCCAACTTCAAGGAATCAGTCAGCGCGGATGTTTCCCACTTCAAAAATGGACGGCGAACTCTAAGAAGGTTCTTCAACATGTCTCTTCAGAATCTCAATCGGATGCGATTCTCCTTCAATCGGACGATTCGAACGTGAAACTTCTCGGCCTCGTATGGAATCCCGTCGAGGACAACTTCCGCTTCACTCTTCAGTCCTCCTTCAACTCGGAGATCACGAAGAGGACAATTCTTTCGGAGACGGCTTCCTTATTCGATCCATTGGGCTTCATCGCACCCGTAATAATCGTCGCGAAGGTCTTCCTGCAGGAACTATGGTTGGCGAAACTTCAGTGGGATGACCAACTTCCAATGCGGCTCCAGGAAAAATGGCAACGCTTCAGAGACAGCATGAGCGATCTCTCGCTTATCAATCTCCCGAGATGGCTACAACTGTCACCCTCACATCAGGTTGAACTTCATGGTTTCTCAGACGCTTCCCAACTGGCCATGTCAGCAGTCGTTTATCTTCGTTCAACTTCACCAGGCGGCTCCACCACAGTCACGCTAATTTCTTCAAAAACGCGAGTCGCACCATTGAAACGACTGTCAATTCTCCGACTCGAATTCAATGCCGCTCTTCTCTTGGCACGGCTTCTGGTTTATGTTCAGAGGACACTCGACCTCGGAGAAACTCCGGTATTTCTCTGGACAGACTCTTCAATGGCATTGACATGGATCACTTCACTTCCCGCCAAATGGAAGGACTTCGTACGGAATCGGGTAACTTCGATCCAAGAGCTCCCTTCGCACGCAACATGGCGGTTCATTGCGGGCAAGGAGAATCCGGCTGATTGCGCTTCACGCGGGCTTACGCCCCGACAATTAGCGAAGCATCTTCTATGGTGGCACGGGCCACCTTGGCTCCGACTTCCCCAACAGTCATGGCCAACTTCGTCTGCAGACGCTCCTCCGGATTGCGACCTCGAGCAACGCCCAGGTCTCGCCTTCATCACCACTTCAGAGCGTAGTCTTCAGGTTTGGGATCTCCTCGACAGGTACGCTTCCTTCACGCGACTTCTGAGGATCACCGCCGTGTGCCAACGAGCGGCAGCACGCTTCAAACGGCTTCCTCACACTTCCTTGGCTTTCCTTCTCACACCTGGAGACTTAGAAGAAGCAAAATTCTTTTGGATACGCCTCGTTCAACGAGAGTACTTCGCGACGGAACTTAAACTTCTCGCAGCCGGATCGACACTTCACAAGGGAAATCCCTTGACCGCCCTCACGCCTTTCATCGACCAGCAAGGGACGCTTCGAGTCGGAGGGCGGCTAAAGCATTCACTTCTTCAACCCGAGGCGAAGCATCCACCAATCTTACCTCGGTCTTCACGGCTCACCTCATTAGTCATCTCGGACGCACACTTCCGCACGCTTCACGGGGGTACACAAACCACTCTCAGCTTCCTTCGACGATCGTATTGGATACCAGGCGGTCGAGCACCAATCCGATCGTTCATTCTTCGCTGCACGACGTGTGCGAGACAACGCGGACTTCAAGCGCAGCAGCTTATGGGCCAACTTCCATCCGCACGCGTCACCCCTTCGCGACCATTCTTCCACACAGGTCTTGACTACGCTGGACCCTTCATCATCAAGACATGGCGTGGACGACGAGCAAAAACTTACAAGGGCTACCTCGCGGTTTTTGTCTGTTTTTCAACATCTGCGGTCCATCTGGAACTCGTCACAGATTACACTTCGGAAGCCTTCATTGCAGCATATCGGCGGTTTTCAGCCAGACGAGGCATCTGTCACTCCCTTCATAGTGACTGTGGCACAAACTTCATCGGGGCAGATGCGGCACTTCGGGCATTATTCAAGGCTGGTTCAGCGGAGATAAACTCTACAATCATCTCCCTGACCAACCTTGGTACAAGGTGGTCCTTCAACCCTCCGGCAGCACCTCACATGGGCGGTAAATGGGAGGCCGCTGTAAAATCCGCGAAATACCACCTTCGTCGGATAATCGGGGAAACTTCACTGACGTATGAAGAATTTACGACTCTTCTTACGCAGGTGGAGGCCGTACTTAATTCAAGGACACTTTGTCCCTTGTCGGACGACCCTGAGGACCTAGCTCCTCTCACTCCGGGTCACTTCATCATTGGGGAAGCGTTGACCACCCTGCCAGAACCATCACTGACCGCACTTCGGAACCCCGGCTTTCACGATGGCAACTCCTTCAAGCCAAACTTCAACACTTCTGGCAGAGATGGTCTTCGGAATACCTTCAACGGAGCCTGTCAACTTCGAAATGGCACCACCCTTCACACGAGATACGAGTCGGCTCTCTCGTGCTCATCACGGATGAGAGACTTCCACCATCACGATGGCCATTGGCTCGAGTGATCGAACTTCACCCCAGATCCGACGGTCTCACTCGAGTCGTGACACTTCGAACGGCCTCTTCGACCTTCAAGCGAACAACTTCAAGGCTAGCGGTACTTCCAGTGGATTCTTCGGCAACAACAGTCGCCGAAGGCGGGGAGTATGTTCAGAAAAGTTCGTAGTGCCGGGAGTTCATGCGAGAGGTCAGCAGCTCGTGGCCTATGACACTCGCTTGGACTCTGCGGTACTCGAACGCTCTGACCTATTCCCCCACTCCTCGGTCATCGATCTAGATCGATTTCCGTCTTCTTCACTTCGACTGCGAATCTTCAAGTGCGAGCGTGTTACACTTCTCTCTTCGGATATTTCAAAGTTCTATGTTCAGTATTCTAACCTGGCTTTTTTCTGTACTTATTCTTTCGATTCAGTCGATTTATTTGTGACTCTCGGCTTCTCTTACGGTACCCTTCTTCCGAATCAGTGGACCTAACCGATTTACGACCGGCTTTCTCCATTTGATTCTTCTTCCTCCTCACGGCAATCCCTTCTCAATTCACGGTAACGACACGGCTTTCCACCGGCTTTTCTAACGGCCACGCGGTCGCGAGCGTGACGCCGACGCCATTAACTCGCGACGCGATTGCTACTAGCCTTACAAATAAACATTGTTATTTATTTGCTAACTCAAGGTCTCTTCGCTTTCGTTATTTTCGGAACCTTCGCAACGTTCACTTCCCCGTTTCCCTTCTCCACTTTCCCGACAACCAGATCCCGGGTCTGCTCACACCCATTGCAGACAAGTAGGTTTGTTAAATATTTAGGCTAAAAATTTTTTCGTTTGTGGGAACACCCAAAAAAACGCCGTTTCCAATATTGTAACTGTGATACAACGGGTATAAATAACCATAGAATTTTTTTTTTCACGAAAATTATAAAACAAACGATTCTACAGATAACTGCCGTGTTAAAAAAATTATTTTCAAGTTATTTGATTTTCTATGAATTTTTTAACGAGACGCGACTTGACCAAAAAACCGTGCGCCGAAAAAAAAATTTGAACAATTTTCACCACCCCCCTTTTACAGATAGACTAGTGCTACCGCGGACTTTTTTGTACGAAATTAAATTATCTAACATCGTGCAGTTGAATTTTTTGGAAAATCGAAAAATTACAGCCGTGGGAGGTCAAAAACCACTCCCGACCCCCTCTTTTTTTTTAGTTTTTAATTTTTTTCTCGCAAACGCACAATTTTCTCGAAAATTACTACGACGAAAAACTTGTTTAGAATAAAAAATTACGTATACCCTCTAAATTTCAATCTGTAACTCCGAAAATTTGAGGTTTGAGATCCGAACCTCTGGTTTGACCGGCCTATTCGAAAATACTGTGAATTAGCTTCTATAACTTTAAATACACATTCTTAGATATACTAGGAATAGATTTAAGCAATAAAAAAAATCTATTTTTTTATGCTTCTAAAGCAGGCTCCCGCCTTAAGTAGGGGAGACTGGGTACGGTTGTAACAGTTTTACGTTGAACGCCCATAACGTCGCAATTATGGTATTGTGATGTCGCGAATTATTTGTTTAATTTATTTATTATAATTGGGGCTGCCGACTCGGCTACGGAACGCGGTGGTTGAGAAGAAAAACGCGGTAGACACTTAATCGAGAAGCACAAGACTTTATTTTCAGTATTACAACGGACAGCGTAACGTTGCTGCTTGGATGATCGGAAAACTACTAACTGGTTAGCCTAGGACGAGGGTGGTTCTTATAACATTAACCTGTGGGAAAGTTGTGGTTTGGTGGGGAGAGAATTTGGGAGTCAGAACGTTCTGGAGACGGAAACGTCTGGGGAGACAATGGGGACTGCAGGTGTTTCGGGTTTGAGGCAGGTCAGGCCATAAAGATAGGTGCTTTATGGCTGGACTGTGGAAAATGGAAAAAAGGTGTTTTAGGCCTTTATCGGGAAACAAAGACTAGCTGCGTTCCAACGGAGAGATGTCCCGGCGATAGCGAGGGTGTAGCTGTACGAAGTCACGTAGGCAAAAAGGAATGCGGGAGACGCGTGAGAAAGGAAAAAATGTAACTGAGTATGGACCATCGTCACACCTCCCCCCTTAATTTAGAAAATCCTTACAATGTTAAATGGATTTTCTATACCCTAGTGTATCTGACATTAATTCTACTGGTACGTCTTACAGAAAATAAAATATGATCTGTGTCTTGAGCGTGATTTCTCTTAGTTAAGGCGAGTTTGATTAGACTAGGCAAGTTCCTCCTGCGGATATTGTACGGCGTACTTGACATTGTCAGTGTTGTTGGTGTCAAGAGGATTAAGATGGCTCCTGGTACTGATTCGACTTGACAAGGAACGAATTTTCGGTAACTGCGGTGGTTGCTGGCAGGAAGAGCAGATATGGCTGCAAGACCTAAACAAATGAGTGATTAGTTTTTGTAATAAGGTTTTAGCTTATTTACATGAATGAGTTTTTTTCGATTTCGAAGTAGGATTTCGTAATTGACTTCGGATGTTCGGTCAAGTATAATCGCTGGTCCTTCCCACTTCGGCGCGAGTGGAGATTTGTCCCTTTCTTGAGCGACAAGAACTTCGTCACCCACATTGAATATTGGCGCAGGTCGATGAATCTTGGAATCCTGCGTCGCTTTATAGCGTTCTTTTGCTGCTATGAGGTGGTCACGCCCTTTCTTCAGGATTCGGTCGTGGTCCGCTCGAAGTCCTTCGAAGTATTCATCGATGGTGGTGTTTGTGCGATGAATTGGAATGCTGCTCGGGATGTTTGGCTTTCGTCCGAACTGCATTTCGAAAGGTGTCATCCCGATCCCTTCTTGTTTAGCGGTGTTGTATGCCATTGAAACAAATTTCAATTTCTTGTCCCAGTCTTCACGGTGATCGTGGATTAATGATTTTAATTGTTCTTTGATCGGTCCGTGAGCTCTCTCCAGGCTTCCGTTGCTCTGGGGGTGGAAGGTCGTCGTGGTCATGTGAGAAATCTTGAAAAGTTTCTCCATGTGTTTGAAGGTTTGGCTTATAAAATTCCGTCCACCGTCGGTGAGAATTTTCTTCGGTGCTCCATGAATGTAAATGAAGTCCTGTATGAGCGCGTCGATTGTTGCTTTGGCATCCTGTGTTTTAAGCGGGATGAGAGTAATGTACTTGGTGAGCTGATCCTGTACTGAGAGGATGTATTTGTATCCGTCTTCAGATTCCGGGATGGGTCCAACGAGATCCAAGGCGATTTTGTCGTTTGGTCGCTCGGGTGTATCGGTAATTATCGCCTCTGCTTGTGGGCGTATGCGAACTAGCTTGGTCCTCTGGCAAGTATCGCATTTTCTGATGAAGTCCTCGATGTCCCTTTGCATGTTCGGCCAGGTAGCAACGGCCTTGATGCGGTCGAGGGTCTTCGCTATCCCGAAGTGTCCTGTTGCCTTGGTCCCATGGTGTTCTTTTATGACGCGTAGTCGGTCTTCTTCGGTACTTGGTTCGTACAGTTCTCTGTCGTATAGATATAACGAGAAGGGCTCGTTCCTTGATGCCCAGATGAAATTTATGATCTGTTTGATTCGGAGTTTCGTACCCGGGTGAGCGCACAGGTGTTCACATCCCAAATAGATTTTTGTTGGCTTATCCAATTTCATAAGAGCGGTGGCGATCCGATTGTACCAGTCAATTTCGTCTTCGTCGAAATTTATGTACAGGCAATCTGAATCGTTGCTCGGTGAATCCGTGATCTTCAGTGCTGGAGTATCTTTCGGTGGGATATCCTCACTTATCTCCGTAACTGCTGGGATGTTTTCACACAATTCGAAATTTATGTAGAGTGGTGGCTATTCCTCTACAATTTCATCCCGTGGTGTCTCTGTTGTTTCGCAGTCATCACTAGTGGCATCTTCCACGGTGGCGGGTTCCTCTTGTGGCATCTCTTGCTGTCGTCGGGTCGTCACAGCATGAATTCGAGAGAGAGCGTCGGCGTTGGTGTTGAGCGAGCCTTTTTTGTAGATAGGCTCATACTCGTACTCCTCAAGCTTTAGCCTGAGTCTCATTAGCCGACTGTTTGTTGGAGGATCCGTCACTTTCAATATCCAGATGAGTGGCTTATGGTCGGTCACGATTTGAAAATGTTTTCCATACACATATTGTCGGAAATGTTTCGTTGCCCAGGTAATGGCAAGCATCTCTTTTTCCGTCGTGGAGTACCGCTGCTCCGCTTTGTTTAGTGTTCTCGACGCGTAGGCTACGGGTCGATCCTTGCCAATCGTCCCTTGCGATAGCACGGCGCCAATGGCATAATTACTGGCGTCAGTGGTCAGTACAAATGGTTTAGAGAAGTCAGGGTATTGTAGCACGGGGGCAGTCGTGAGTGCTGTGCGTAATATGTTGAAGGCTTGCTCCTGCTTCTCCGTCCAGTCCCATGTAGCCGTTGTCTTTAGAAGCTCTGTTAGTGGCTTCGCCACTTTACTAAAGTCTTTTATGAACTTCCTGTAATATCCGGCGAGTCCCAAGAATCGTTTGATTGCTTTGGGATCGTTTGGTCGAGGAAATTCTTTAACAGCTTGAATTTTCATCGGATTTGGTTGAACACCGTTTTCCGATATTACGTGATCCAGGAATTCTAATTCAGGGCGGAGAAATTCGCATTTGTCCGGCTGAAGTTTCAGATCTGCTGCACGTAGTTGCTTAAAAACGTCAATCATTTTTTTATTGTGTTCTTCAAGCGTGTTTCCATAAATAATTATGTCGTCGAGGTAAACGAAGCATGCGTTGCCGATGAGACCTCGCAAAGCGTTGTTCATCATCCTCTGGAACGTTGCCGGTGCATTCTTCAGGCCAAAGGGCATTCTGTTGTAATGATAGTGCCCCGATGGTGTAGAAAATGCGGTTTTTTGTTTATCTCGTTCGTCCATGGCGATTTGATGGAAACCAGAGGCGAGATCGAAGGCGGAGAAGTATTTGGCTCGTCCCAGTTGATCTAATATTTCGTCTATGCACGGGAGAGGATATGCGTCATGGGCAGTCTTTTCGTTTAGCTTACGAAAGTCAATGACGATCCTCCATTTCTTCTTTCCCGATGCATCCGATTTCTTGGGCACGATCCACAACGGAGCGTTGTACGGCGAGTCGCTGGGCTCGATGAGCTCTTGTTGCAACCTGTCGTTTACCTGCCGATCAATTTCTTCTTTGTGTACCGGTGGGTACCTGTACTGTTTAACATTTATTGGGAGATCGTCGCTCGTGATTATGCGGTGTTTGACCGCCTTTGTGCCCGGTAGAGGGTCTCCAGGTAGGGCGAATACGTCGAGGAAAGAGGAGACGATATCCCATACCTGCTCCGATTGTTCCGGTGGCACGTGTTCCAGCCGCACATTTTCCCGTAACTTTTGTACGCGGTCAGCTGTGTTCTGACTCTCGATGTGGTAGATCGCTGCTACGTCCGACGGTGCGTCTTGGCGCTCCTCCGAAGGTGGAGGGGTGAGCTCGTCGAGAGCTATCCCACGCAGCAAATTTATTGTAACCCGCTTGGGTTCTTCCGAGTCGTTTATTACGGGCACTCGGGCTTGGTAGTCCTTGGCTTCGAAAACGCAAGGTACTACCGATTCTGAATTTTCTTCAGCTGTGATAGCTGGCCCATTTTTAATATTTGTACATGTCTGAATCCAACAGACCGATCTAGGTGGAATCGTTACTTCATTATTATCGAAGGCGTATCGCTGACCACTTAGTTCGAGGAATTCTTCTGACCCGATACCAATGAGAGTTTGGTACTGCTTCATGAACGGAATACCGATGAGCCCGTCTTCGAGAAGAGGAAAATCGTCCGGTATCACATGAAAGATGTGCTTTCGGCCTTCGAATTCGTGTTGCGTGATGAATAGCGACTCGTGTTCTTCGTTACCCATCATAAATTTGGAGCAAACGTTTCTGTTGATCAGCGCTCCCTTCGTTAACATGCCCTTTTTTAATAAATTAATAGCGGACCCTGTGTCTAATAGGAATCTTCCTGGTCCGCAGATTCCTTGCATGGGTAATTTGACCACTCGTTTGTCTGCAGCGATTGCGTTGACTCTGGGCAGTCCTCCTTCTGGCACGTGGTTTATCCTTGGTGGGGGGCAAGGTAAAGGCTTGTCCCTTTGAAAACCCGATTGTTGTGAGAGAGCATTAACACGGTTTTCTCTGTCTCGCTCCTTAGTACGGCAGTCTCTTTCTATGTGACCCACACGATTGCAGTAGCGGCACTGCAGCAGTGGTCGTTGGGTCATTGACGAGTCCGCAGGTAGTCGAGGAGCTGGTGGCGCGCTGCGACGCGGGACAGCTGTTATATTTTTTTCGGTGGGACCGAGGTTTCTCGTCATCATTTCTCTTGTGATGTCATAGGCTTCCGAAGCCTGTGCCTTAGCTATTGCTGAACGGATGTTGCTTGGTAGTTGCGCGCGCACTTCGGTTGATATTTCTTTACGGAGTCCTAACAAATATTGTTCGAGGCCTTGTTCTCTCTCGTACTCGGCAATAAATTTGCGTTTTTGTTCATCTACGGGTGAGTTAGCGAGTACGGCCAAGAGTTGGTTTTGAACCTCCAAGAATCGGTTCGTGAATCTCGATACGGTTTCGAGCTTTCCTTGGAACATGCGAGAACGTTTGTCACGAAATACACTCACAGGTTGCATATTCCCGAATAGAATTCGTAGGGCCCCATACAGTTTGTCGTATGTCGTGACGTCGTATTCTTGAAGTTCACGCGACGCGTCACCGATAATTCTTTTCGCGATAATTAGGCGGCGGAAATAATCTTGACGAATGACTTGTGGCCTCGTGTCCTCGATGGAACTGATAAATGCTTCGACACCAATATGTTTTCCGTCGAATTCTTTAATAAGGTCTATTGCCTCTTTGGGCGTTATTTCTTCCATGTCTTGCTCTGATATTTCACTGTCGCGTTCTTCGCACTGTTTGAAGTTTACGCGTTCGTTTTGTTGTTCCATTTTATTGTTATTTTTTTTTCACCGGAATTCGCGATAGAGTTCGAGTTAGTAGTTGAATCACTTTCGGAATCGGTCGCGATTGACGGTCATGGGTCGCGGTACTGAGTAAATGAGTAGTTTTACTCACCGATTTTTCTTGATGATCCAGCGTTGAATTTTGAGTCTCGTGCAACTTCTGAGTGTTGTTGATCGTCTCAAAGTTCCTGGCACTTAGAGTTGGCAAACCCCACACTTAGCACCAATGTGATGTCGCGAATTATTTGTTTAATTTATTTATTGTAATTGGGGCTGCCGACTCGGCTACGGAACGCGGTGGTTGAGAAGAAAAACGCGGTAGACACTTAATCGAGAAGCACAAGACTTTATTTTCAGTATTACAACGGACAGCGTAACGTTGCTGCTTGGATGATCGGAAAACTACTAACTGGTTAGCCTAGGACGAGGGTGGTTCTTATAACATTAACCTGTGGGAAAGTTGTGGTTTGGTGGGGAGAGAATTTGGGAGTCAGAACGTTCTGGAGACGGAAACGTCTGGGGAGACAATGGGGACTGCAGGTGTTTCGGGTTTGAGGCAGGTCAGGCTATAAAGATAGGTGCTTTATGGCTGGACTGTGGAAAATGGAAAAAAGGTGTTTTAGGCCTTTATCGGGAAACAAAGACTAGCTGCGTTCCAACGGAGAGATGTCCCGGCGATAGCGAGGGTGTAGCTGTACGAAGTCACGTAGGGAAAAAGGAATGCGGGAGACGCGTGAGAAAGGAAAAAATGTAACTGAGTATGGACCATCGTCACAGTATATATGCGCGAATAAAAGGTTACATATTAAAGACTGGATATTTGCCTTCAAATAGAAACCACGATGAGGTGTCCGTCTCTTTAAGAAAATGAGATAAACGTTGTTTTATAAAACATGTGACACTGTTACAATCGTACCCATACCGGGGGCGGTTGTAACAGCGCTGGGGGCCAGTTGTAACACATCCTTATAACACACAATGCATCGAGTTGTATCACTTTCTTTTATTGAAAAACGTGTATTAAAGTATTTTCCAATTACTTTAGTCTTGTGTGGCACATTTTATTATTATTTGAGTCATATATAATCAGTCAACAACACTAATAAGATCAACATTGATAGAAACGTCTTTAAACAATTTAAAGTAAAAACTTCTTGGCATCTAAAATATAAAGAATAATGTCATCAATAGTTAATTAATTAATAATTAATTAATTATTTAATAATGTTACAACCGTATTTGCAAAAATAATTACAATCGACGAGAATACGATTTGTAAATTACAAACATAAGCTACAAATATACAGTTGCTTGTTTACTAAGCTCTAAAGTTTAATAAGTATTTGAACAATTACCCAATATGGAAGCCGTTATATCAACAGTATATCAGTAAGTAATATCAAAAACAAACTCATTAAAAATACTTACTTTTAAACGAAACAATAAAATGGATCTCTCTGCGGGTGTCAATTCTGTGGAAAGTATAGCGTAGCACTTCTATGCGTGTCGAGGCTTGACAGGCGCGCGTTTTTCGTCTGTCGTCAATATTTGTAGTGTTTCAACCGTCCCCGGGAAAATTGTTACAACCGTACCCACCTCGCTTTTTGTAATAAAACGACATCCAGTGATGAGACATTTACAGGAATAGCAGCCAGTATTTTATAATCTCTAAAGTATCAAATGTATGTGTGCAAATACTCAATACGATAAATGATATTAATCAGAAGCTATATCAAAATGAAATTCATGAAAAATACTTACTTTTGGTCGAAGAAACACAATAGGCCTATATGGAAGCGTATTCAAGGCGCGGAGCATGACGCAACACTGGAAATCATGTCCGGAACTGGAATCCGCATATCTTTTCTTTTTGTATCTCTAGTCTACCGTGCATAGTTTCCAAGATATTTGAGTTGTTACAACCGTACCCAGTCTCCCCTACTATTGGGAGCTGGCGAGTGGCGCCGCTAGCCGGCGTTTGCAAGAGGCTCGAGACCTCGCCCCGCTTGGCGGGAGGAGCGAGATCAGGCAGTCTAGGCCCGACCGGCGGCCATTAACATTCATCTGGGCATTTAGTTGTACGAAAATAAAGTCACGTTCATACCAAACCATGTTTACCTTTTCCCAAACTTAACACGTACGAAGAATTTACGACTCTTCGTGCGTTCAAGCCGTTCTTAATTCACGGGCACTTTGTCCTCAGTCGGACGACCCTGAGGATGTATCGCCACCCACACCGGGTCACTTCATCATCGGGGAGGCTAGACACTACAGATTGGTTTGGCACTAAACAACCTCTCACCCCGACGTCCCCTTGCGTGGGCTGGGGCAGGCGTTGAAATTTCAAATACCTCATGTATTTGAACATGGCCTTTTTCAGGGCCAGAAATTATGTGGGAAATCCGACTTGGAATGTTCACGTGCTACACATCGGGTAATGCTAATCCTGGGGATATTTGAAATTTTTAAGTCCCCCCACCCCCTGTAAGGGGATAAGGGGGCACGGGTGGTTTTGGATTTAAGAGATGGCAGCTTAAGAATCAAGCAACTTTTGTCTGAAATTTGTTCACTAACAATCTGACCTTTTAGAATTATCGGGCCGTTACTGGACTTTTGCCCCACCCATTGTTAAATACTAATATTTCAACACTGGAACGAATGTAGATACTCATTTAAGGCAGTAGTCTGCTTTAGGAGCTGAAAAAAGCGTTTTTTCAACAATTTTTTTGAAAGGGAAGGAAATGATTGAGGTAAACGAAATTTTGAGACGATAGTATATTATGTTCAAGCTTTAAAAAACAATTTTTATTATTACAAATTATTGAAATTTGCCAAAGTTGTAACGATTTTTCTGGGGCGCCTGGAGTGTGCACTCGTAAATCGGTGCCGGTGATGGAGGTCGTGCGATGCATCTGAAACAGTGGAACCAAATTTTTTTTTAGTTTTTATAAGTTCCTTTTCTATATGAACTAAAAAAATACCGAAGAAATGACGAAATTCCAAATTTTTTCGAAGTTTGAAAAAAAAATTCACTTTTTTGAAAAAAAAAATTCACTTTAAGTTGCAAAACAAGTAATTTAAATAGTACTTTTGTCCAACTTT
Organism: Netelia inedita; assembly: GCA_964017225.1. Taxonomy (NCBI): domain Eukaryota; kingdom Metazoa; phylum Arthropoda; class Insecta; order Hymenoptera; family Ichneumonidae; genus Netelia; species Netelia inedita. The sequence continues at coordinate 23,568,779 of OZ024920.1, forward strand.
TTTAGTTCAAATAGAAGATAATTCAATACTGAAGCTAGATCACTTTGGTTTTTTTCGATCGGACATATATTGTTTTTACTATCGCCGGCACCGTTTTCCAAAACTTGTGAAAATGAAAACTCGAGAAAACGGGCTGTAAAGTTTTCGGTCCAAAAAAATGTAAGTTTTTGGATACTTACACTAATTAGATGTTAATCGGCTATCCCCGGGCCATACAATAATCCTTCCTCTTCTTCGAAAAACTCGTTTTGGCGGAGGCTTTCCGATCTTCGAGCTGTACGAGCCTCCTTGCTGGAAAGTGATGCGCGCCGGTTCTCCCGCGTTATGCGCTCAGCATCGACGGTGTCAGCAAAATTGTTGCATTGCTGCCCGATGACAATATCGAGGAGCTGCATGGTAGAAAGCACAGCTGAATAACCTTCGTTGAAAATGCCTGTAGCCATATTTGCTGCTATTTCGACGATTTTATAGCCGGAATTTACGTGTTTCGGATTTAGGCGCCACACAATCGAATTGAACGATTCGTTCGAATTTTGAGTGTGTCCGCCTAAGCACCGCGTCAATAAATCGTCATTTGAAAGATCTTCGTAAATTGGACGAATGTGCTTCTCTACATTATCATTAATTAATCTTGCCGGGTGTTTGAAAGATGCCAGATTATTCGCCACTTTAGCCTTGCGCCATTCGCACCAACTCTCCGGGCCTTCTGGACAATTTTTATGCCGAGGGTTTTTATCGGTGGAACAATAATGGTCTAATGTTGCCATAATAGCTCTCTTCATACCTTCAACTGAGTTCACGTTTCGACGAATTGCCAGACCGTAGTAAATCGTCAATTTCTTGATGAGACTCTCCGTTAGCCCGTTCTTTCCTCCAAGTTTCTCAGTTTTTCTTTTATTCCGTAAACGAGTACCCATACGCTTTTGCACGTGTCCAACACACTCATTTTTCGTCACTGTGCACTCGTCCCCGTAAGGATTGCTATTTAAGATTCCAGTAAAAGTTTTGGAGTCGCCATCGCCGATATAATTACTGTACATAACTCCGAATTTCTCGACGGATCTTGAAAACATCTCTGTTATGGAATCTACCTCCATCTTCCCAGACGAACCTGTATGATTTGAGGAGCATGAGTCTTTATGATCCTCATACCACTCCTCAAATGCATATTCATCCAAACTATTTTTATGTATGGTACACGAATGACAATAACCACTTTTTACAATGAGATCGATTACTTTGCCACTGTAGTATCCGATGAGCGTTGTTGCACCGTACAAAGAAGTATAACCGCGCTTTTTCCACGATCCATCGCCCGAAACCTTCAAATGATTCGCAGGTCTTCCATGTTCAACGTTTTTTTCTTTCTCTTCCGTGACGGCTTTTTCGCAGGTACTCTCGAACAGTGTCTTCGACGCTGCGTACAAATGCTGAACGATTTGTTGATAAGTAGATTTTGTAAAACCTGCAGAAATATCCATAAGGCCGCAGAATACGTTTATCCCTTCTCGTCCGATACCAAAAAGCCTCATAACAAAAACAATCCGTCTGTTGATTTCGTAGCCGGTATTTATAAATGGTCCTGACTGGATTTCGCGTCGACCACACCTACACTGAACAACAATTTTAAATCCTAGGCCTCGATGACCGCTTTCTGCAAACGTTAATTTTTGTTTGCATGATCTGCAAATTGCGATTTCCGAAAGAGCGAGAAACACCGATATAAATTCAATAATGCGGTAGCAGTGCGATGAATGAATAATGATATCATCGCTGCTTGCTGCCTTCAACTTTTGCTCACTGCGACTCGTGTGTAAGTCTCCGTCGTCCGATGATACACTGGTAAAACGATTGCCGTGAAATTTTCGCTTTTGCGGTTCCGCAGCACGCTGTCTTTTACATCGATCACCTTTCGGGTAGCTTGACATTTCGATGTGCGCTCGTCAAAATCAAAAATGAAACTGAAAGCTGACGCTACAAATAGCAGTGTAGAAGCCGATTTCGAGAGCTATAGTTTACCGTTATATTGTATACCGTTATCCCAACAACTACTCAACACAGACCTTCTAGAACCTCCAAATAATATTTCAAAGGACCGTTCAATGCTTTCAGGTATATACGAGTACAGTCAAACAATAGAATACACGAAGGGGTGGAGCGCGCGCGCTCGGGTCTACCCGAGCATTCGCACCTGCTCGACGCTCGGCCACTAAAACTGATCTAGCTTCGAAAATATGTCAAATTGGCCTCTAAAATTTTGAACACATATTCTTGGATAGTTTTGGAATAGATTTAAGACAAAAACGAAAAATCGATTTTTTGAAGCCTGTAAAGCAGACTACTGCCTTAACGTGGTTCCAATCAACGATCACTTCCAATCAAATTATTCAATTTATTTATCCCAATATATCGCCTCTTCTAAGTAAAGATGCACGGACTCTCCGGTTAGTGATCAATCTTAATTACTTACTGCAAATCGTCTTACCCCTGATCAGCTGTCATCATTTTGAACCGCGGGGCTCGATCATAGCTCAAGTTAAATATTTGATACTGAAGCATAAAACGTCAGTAAATTTCGGTATGACGAAGTTAGTTTTTTTATTGGTTTAATATAGATATTTACTATTCTAATATCATTTAATCTTATACAGGGTGAATCGTAATGGGCGGAAACCACTTTTTCATGGTATTTACCATGCGTGACAAGTTACCCACTGCAACTGGAGTGCTCGACAGCTCCAGAGATGGCAGCAGCTTAGTGACAGGAAACTATTTTCATGCAGTTGCCGTGGCCCTCCTAAATAAAAAAAAATTAAAAAATATTTTCATCGACCTCCGATTTCGATTAAATTTGGTATGATCGTAGAATGGACAAAAATAGCCGAAAAGTATTTATTTATACGTGCCGAGTCCAATATTTAAGGCGTGAAAGGAACCCTCGAAAATCGGGAAGGTTTTCGTTCTTCGTCGATAACACACGAGATATGAAAAAATTTCAAATTGCAACAACGTTTATTTTTTCGCGTACTAAACACTGGCTATCAAAATGATGCAGATAGCAACAAATCTCATATTGTTTATTGCAAATTTGTAATTTTTTCATACGTATCTCCGAGAGTTTTTAACCGATTGCGAAGCAAATTTGCATAAAGGTAGAGGATGAAAAAATAATGTTGACGGGTTTGTTATTTTTTCGATATCTCATAATTAAGGGCTTGAAACTACCCCTCGATTTTTTAGTCAATTGCATCGTATGGTCAGGTAGCCTTTTGCCATTCCGGGTTAACCCGGAATGGCAAATCCGATATAATTGACTAAAAAATCGAGGGGCAGTTTCAACCCCTTAATTATGAGATATCGAAAAAATAACAAACCCGGCAACTTTATTTTTTCATCCTGTACCTTTATACTAATTTGCGTCCCAATCGGTTAAAAACTCTCGGAGATACGTATGAAAGAATTACAAATTTGCAATAAACAATATGAGATTTGTTGCTATCTGTATCATTCTGGTATCCAGTCTATAGTACGCGAAAAAATAAACGTTGTTGGAATTTGGAATTTTTTCATATCTCGTATGTTATCGACGAAGAACGAAAAGCTCCTCGATTTTCGAGAGTTCCTTTCACGTCGTAAAAATATTGGACTCGGCACGTATAAATAAATACGTTTCGGCTATTTTTGTCCATTCTACAATCATACTAAATTTCATCAAAATCGGAGGAGGTGGATGAAAATATTTTTTTAAATTAGGAGGGCCACGGCAACTGCATGCAAATAATTTCCTGTCACTAAGCTGCTGCCATCTCTGGAGCTGTCAAGCACTCCAGTTCCAGTCGGTAATTTGTCACGCATGGTAAATACCATGAAAAAGTGATTTCCACCCATTACGATTCACCGTGTATATTTGACGATTAAAGTCGATCGTGCAGCCTTGAATCTATTTTTATCACAAAAAGTGATTATCTCAAAACTGACTTAGGTATTATGTTAAAAATATCAGACTAAATGGATTTCTACACTTTGCCTGTGCACCAATTAGACTTAATGACAATGAATACTGTAACAATGGTCCATCGTAAGCCACACTTTTTCTTTCCCACTGACTTCTTGGATTATTTTCATGCCTATGTGACTTTCATCGACAGCTGCACCATCGCTATCGTCAGAGCATCCCGTCGTTGAAACGCATGTATCTTCTGTTTCCCGATAAAATCCCCAAAACTCCTATTTTCCATCTTCCAAAGTCCAGCCATAAAGCATCTATTTTTATAGCCTGACCGTCCTAGAGTCCATGACACCTGCCATTCTGTGCATATCCCAAGACGTGTCATTTTTCCACAATGTTCTGACTACTAAATTCTCTCCCCACCAAACCACGCTTTTCCCACCTGATAGTGTTATTAGAACCACTCTCTTCTTAGGGTAGTCAATTAATAGTTTTCCGACCATCTAAGCAACAACATTGCCCTGTCCGTTGTATCACTGAAAAAAACGTCTTGTGCTATTTGAATAAGTGTATACCGTGTTTTTCCTTTCACCAATCGCGTTCCGCAGCTGAGCCGGCAGCTTTATCCATTACTTTTCAATAAATAAATAAGTAGCGACTTCACAATACTGTAACTACATCTAATCTCTTATATAGCATAGGTATTGGAACCAGGCCACGCGTTATATTAGGCGGGGAGGAATCAGTTTTTGATACAAATTGTACTATCATAGTTCACATTGATAAGTAATCAGCTTATTTATAAACTACTATTCATATATGCTGTATGACGAAGCTTCATTTTATGATGAAGTCAAAAGTATCCTTTATACAAACATACCTGAGTAGCTTGTATGGTGATACCAGCTGTCGTACATTCATGGACGTGTTCGTAACTGCCTCCATAGCGACTAACATCCGTCGAAGTACCGCCCATATCAAAACCTATTATAGGCAGCGTAGTCTCCTTAAGATACGTTGTCATTGCATAGCCAACGACACCACCCGCTGGTCCCGAAAGTATTGCACGTGATCCGATAAATCTGTAATAATGTGTCCATGAGCTCGGATTTATATTTGCTACCATATATCCGAAGATTTACTTCAAAACGAAATAAAGTTCAATCCAAATCGTTAATTCTGTCTATACTCCATGATCTGAGCGCGAATCTTGCTTCACGAGAAAGTATTTTACTACCATTTAGATTATTAAAATATTGACTTGTCATTGATAAAAAAAATGGTAAGTTACCAGAAGCACTTTGAAACTTTTTATTTACATTACTTTTAGCATAACAGCAAGCGCAGAACAAAGGTTATATAGTTGTACCTAATAACGTTAGAGAAAGACCAAAATCGGGAGTGACGTAAGATACGCAGATCCTTCATCCATGCATGAATTGAGTTCTGCGAGCAATGGTTTGTCATAGACTCTATGTTACTACTGTCTTACGTTTTTAATGAAAATATTGTGGGCTACGGAACATGATTATAATTTGGTCACAATATTATAAATAACGGCGAAAAGTAGAATAAGTTGACCAGTCCATAAGCGCGAGTAGGCGCTGACGTTAGCCAAACTGTCAGCGACTATTGACAGACCTGAGTAAAGGGGCTACAGCCGTAATGAATATTACTAATATGTCTCGTACAATGCTGCAAAGTGATTTAAGCTTAAAGATACTGTGCAAAGATAATTCGTAGAAAATCTAAAACCGAAGACTAATCACAAAATCAACCGAATTGATCATGCACAGGCCTGGCTATGAAATTGGGGCAATTCCAAGCATCATCCAATCAAGAAATGGGTGCGTCTCCACACAGATCCTGAGGTCGATCTTAGCCTGTGCAGATGAAACATCTCTTCATTATCATTTTCTTCTACCAAAAAATCGATTCGTACGTTTCTGCTACGGGCAGTCAGCGGAAAATTGAAATGAAAGTATGCTTGTAGTAGAAGGCGTAAACGTTTCCAATGCTTTTACCGACGCAACGCTGGGGTCAGCAAAGATTTATATTAGTCCCCTCTACTGCGCTCAGCGATGAGCTGGAAACCTACACAGAGACCCAGGAGAATTTCGAGATGCGGCACGCGCGGTGTATGGTTTACCCGATCCTCGCGCGTATTGAAGATCCGTGGCTCGTGGTGCCAGATCAGCAACAACAGACTGCCCCGTTTTCCGCAGATCTAGACTATTCTTAACAAATCGAGAATAAATGAGTCTTTTGACGAGCGTTCAATTTGTGACATCGCTCCAGATATTTTCCGTGGACGCGTAAACGCCCGTAAACCTATAAATCTCGCGCGATTGTGCCGTCCGGTCCCCTGTCGAACGAGTAGCATAGCGCTCAGATCTGGTGAATTTGTCCGCCGTTACGTGAATCAGTTGCGTTGATTTAAGAGTCAGTGTTACTCGCTGAAATTTTTCGACGGGTTCCTTTTCCCAGTGGTAGTACAGAGTTGGGAAAAGGAACCAGCCGCATTTGGCTTCGAGCCGCTGCTGACGACCGCTAGACGTCGAGGCGCTCGTCCGCTATGAAGCCTCAGTACAACGAGACGGGCCGGAGGCTAAGGCCTCGTAGCAGAACCAACCGTGACATGTCCCATCCAAAAATCGAATGCTAATGTCCGGACAATATGTATGCAACATACACTTGAGCATATACACTGCAAGAATTTTGTTTCTAACGTGCACCGAGCATAACAAACATTCAAGTTTGTTTTTGCTTCATGGAGAGCAATATATGTACAGTGGCGTGCAAAAGTTTTGGGCCACATTATTTTTCGTGCATATTGCACAGAAATACGGCTGCGGGAAAAAATAAATAAATAACAAAAACTTGTATTGACTTATATTTGATAACCATATATTGTAAATAATAATACTGTTCTCGAGGAATTGATCGTTCAAACATTTTTTATTCTCGTATGAGCAAAAGTATCGGGCCACGTATTATTGCTAATGAAAAAAATTACAAAAAATATTAGAAATGAAAAAATATAATTCGACGTTCTTTATGTGAGTTAGTACTTTGTGGCCATGCCCTTCGCAGCGATAACAGCAGCGCACCGACGAGGCATGAACTCGATTAACTGCGATATTCGTTCTTTCGGCAATTTTTTCCACTCATCACACAAATGCTTCCATAACTCGGTCTTGTTGGAGTGATTTTTCGTTCCAACACGATGTTTGAGGTCTTGCCACAAATGTTCAATCGGATTCAGGTCCGGTGATTGCGACGGCCAGTCCAAGAGACGCACTTCTTGGCTTTCGAGAAAATTCTTGACTAAGCGCGAAGAATGTTTAGGGTCGTTATCGTGTTGAAAGATCCAACCGCGTGGCATATTTTTATTGGCAAATGGAAGCATATGTTCTTGCAAAATGTCTTTATAAATCTTAGCATTCATATTGCCATCAATTTCCGTCAACGGACCAACGCCGGCATCAGAAAATGCGCCCCAACATTTAATATTCCCACCACCGTGTTTTACGGTAGGAATTTGATATCGGACATTATACCTAGTACGAGTTGGGCGTCTTACGTACTTCCGACCATCACTTCCGAATAATTGAAACTTTGATTCGTCGGAAAAAGCACTTTTCGCCAATCCGATACCGTCCAATGCTCGTATTTTTTCGCGAAGTTCAGCCTCGCCTTCTTATTTTTTTTACTTATGAGCGGTTTTTTTACATCAATACGTCCAATCAGTCCTACATCTTTCAGACGGCGAGAAACTGTACTCCGACTAACGTCAGCAAGATTTTCGCACCGCAATTCCCGAGAAACCTCTGCTGCAGTTTTTCGCGGATCTACGATACACCTTCTCTTGATAATTTTATCGACACGATCGGTAGTTTTTCGTGGTCTACCACTGCGATTGTCATCGGTGAACGATTTAGTCAATTTATATTTTGCCAGAATACGATTAACGGTACTTTTACCGATTGATAAAATCGTCGCAATATCGCGAGAACTCTTTCCTTCTGAAGAAAGTTTTACCACCAGTTCCCGGACCTGAATATTCGTATGTTTCGCCATCGTGTCAGAAACAAGACTAATTTCCTTTGTTAAGCATATTTTGAAACGAGTACGGAAGAAAACGTAAACAAACCGTGTTCGGAGCAAGAGCAACGTAGCGGCCCAATACTTTTGCACGCCGTCGAAGGTTGTTCCACGTAGTAAACAGATCATACGTTAAGAAAAAAAATTCTTTAACGCTGATATCTACATTGTAGCGCTATGGAATATTTGTTATCATTAACGAGTGGAAAAATTAAATATTTCATCAATTAACACAAAAAAATTGGGTGGCCCGGAACTTTTGCACGCCACTGTATATCAGAATAATAATAATTCTAAAAATGTTGAGTAACGCTTATGTCTGTTCACTTTAGCGATCGGAGAACAGCGACAGACATCGCTGGTACCTCGCTCTTTAGCAGGGCGGGTTTTATTAATTAATGACAGTTCTTACAAACTGTAATCTTCTCCGTCTATGATAGCAAATGGAGGAGAACAGCGACAGACGTCGATTTCGGGTTCGTCGGCGCGGGTTCGAGTCACCATACGGAAACTTTCTTTTGGCGTCTTTTCAATTTATACGATACTTACACTATAAATGAACCGAAATAGTGAGTAATGTATTGCATTTATTTATATTTTCACAAAAGACATAGGGCGTCAATATTTTAACAGGCACATAATCATGGAAAATTTGGGATTGCGAATAACTTTCCAAGAATAAATTGTAATTACAGCGTACACAAGGACTTCATATTGAAACGGCAGAGCCTTTTCAATATAATTTGTGTTCGGGCTCGAAGAAATCAGGGCTCGATAAACCGTTAATGTAAGGCTAAGCAAAATTTATTTTATGAAAGTCAGCGGATACATATACGAGAAAATAGTTCTCTGGTATGCCGTCGGTGTCGCCTCCTGACGCCCGCTAGTCTCGTACCGCTGTCCGTAGTTCACCCGCGATTGTGCCGCTCGCAGCGCCGCTGGACCCTATACTGCCAATATCGCGCTGCCGATATCACGTGTCGCGACTCGTCGCTCGCCGCTGTCTCTCTCTCTCTCTCTGCTCCGGGGTTGCTGCTCGGTGCGTGTAGCGTAGTTCACCACTGAGCGTGCCGCTCGCAGCGCCGCTGCCCCTATGCTGCCAATATCGCGCTGCCGATCTCCCGTGTAGCGACTCGTCGCTCGCCGCTGTCCCTCTCTCTCTCTCTCGCTGCGCCGGGGTTGCTGCTCGGCGAGTGTAGCGTAGTTCACCACTGAGCGTGCCGCTCGCAGTGCCACGTCTCCCGATCTTGTTGGCAAGTTGCCGGTCTCGTGCTTCGATACCCGGTGTCCGCCTGTCAATCGTTCCAAGATGGCGACGACTGCGCGGGATGTGTTCGCCCAGTGAAACGTTTTAACGGGTATGTGACGAGTTTTCCTTGTATTCGTTTACCCGTTCTGTGTTACGTGCTGTGTGCGACGGCTCTTAGGTTCGTTGCCAATCTGTGTGTCCGTCGACTGTGTGTCTACCGTGCTTCTATCGTCGTTCTTTTTATGCAGGTACTGACTTTGGATCGCCACACCGTTCGTCTCCGTTTCAGCCCACGTCGCACTCCGGGATTTTCGATTATGACGGTAAGTTTCGTCTCTCACCGAGCCTTCGTTTTTTATCAAGTGCCACCGTCCGTTATCCTTCCTTGTTAAGATCTCCAGCCTACCCTCCTATCAGCGCGACTTAACCCTCTTTATCAGAGAGTCCGGTTTTGCCTTCAGAGTGTCTGCCTAAGTTCTTGGTAAGTTTTGATATTTCCGAGATGGTACTTTTTGGAGAAAAAGGGGTTTTTTTCCTCATTCTCGCAGACCCTCTTTATACCCTCGGAGTGCATACTTCTCATGTGAGAATACCTCTCCCGTCTCCGTCCCTCTGTGTACCTTGGCGAAAACTACCCTGACTGATTATTATTATTATCTTCCAGGTTCCGTGCCCGAGGACGCCCGTGACACCCGTCACAATATATACCGGGTGAACCGTTTAACCTGGAACTTTGCAATATCTCAAAAAATACGCATCGTACAGAAAATTCGCTGAATCAAAACTTTAATATCGCCGAGGGGGGCATCCGTTCATGCTAAATTATACCCAACCCCACGCCCCCTGCGGGCGGGGCGGGGGGCAACTGATATCTTAAATGGGGACCCCTATTTTTTATCACACATTCGAATACTACTTCGAAACCACGTATGATTTGTTGGAAACAATTTTTTCTATTCGCGATAGGTGGCGTTGTAATCACAAGTAATGAAACAGGAATCAAAAGAATAAAAAACAGCGAAACATGTATTTAATGTTTGTCGGCGGGCTGTTTAATGATGTCACGGTTACCCTCTCCCCTTACCTTCTGTGGGTGGCGTGGCTCGTTAATAAACTACTTTTAGCGTAACCCAAAAACAACGACGAGGACGTAGTAGTTTTCTGTTCCCTTCGGGATGCTTGATTATCGTGAGTCCCCTTGCCTCTCACCTTTCGGGGTGCTTGATTATTGTGAGTTCCCTTGCCTTTCACCTTTCGGGCTGCTTGATTATCGTGAGTCCCCTTGCCTCTCACCTTTCGGGGTGCTTGATTATCGTGAGTCCCCTTGCCACTCACCTTTCGGGGTGCTTGATTATCGTGAGACCCCTTGCCTCTCACTATTCAAGTAAATGTTGGAAGTGGTGACGTTGAACTTGAATACATTTATTGATACTTGTTTCAAATGACCGTACACAGCTGAGAAGTGCGTCTCTACTAATATAGGCGCAAGCATTCCTGATTCGATCAATCATATTTTCTCGAGTTGTAGGTTCTCCTTCATACACTTTCTCTTTGAGGTATCCCCACAAAATAAATCTGGCGAATTCAGATCTGATGATCTGGCAGGCCAATTTATTGGACCAGCTGTACCGATCCAGCGACCGGGGAACTAACGATGAAGGATTTCGCGTGCTTGTGCCGAATATTGCCCCAGACAATCATCATGTTGAAACCACATACTCCACCGCACTCCTAAACTTACGTCTTCGAGTAACTGTGGCATTTTATTGTGCAGGAAGTCTACATACATTCTTTCGCTTAAATGGCCTTCAAATATGTGGGGACCGATGATTTCCTCGCCAATTATTCCGCACCACACGTTAATCGACCAAGGGCGTTGATGCTCAACCTGGCGTAGCCAGAATGGCTTTTCAATGTTCCAATAATGCATATTATGCCGATTAACAGCTCCATGGTTTGTAAATGTTGATTCGTCAGAAAATAACACGCAACGAAAGAAATTACGATTTATTTGTAATTGTTGCCATGCGCACTGACAAAATGTTAACCGATTTTGGAAATCATCGTCATGAATATCTTGGTGCAACGATATGTGGTATGGATGGATTTATGGTGCTTTAAAATTTTCAAAACACTGGCTTGTGACACTCCGCAATCGTGAGCTATTTATCGTGTGCTGATGTGGGGATTATAAACCACCGCGGCTAATACAGTAATTGCATTGTCTTGGTTAGTTACTGTTTTTGGACGGATCCTTTTTTTCGGCTGAACACTTTCTTCGGCAAAAAATTGTTTGATAGCGCGAAAAAATGAAGTGCGTGCTCGCAGCCTGTCCGGAAAACACTGAGCGTAAAGATTGGCAGCACGATCAAGGCTCCGGCCAGATTCTCCATAAATAAGAACCATTTCAACTTTTTCTTGTATGGTTAACACGTCCATTCGCACAACGATTCTCACAAAATTAGGAATTTGAAGAGGCTATTGTCTGGCGTTTGTGTTCATTCACGTTTGAACGAGTGATTGTTATAATTAAACAAACGAACATTATGATTGATCGTATCAGTACTCATTCGACTAGACGCAAACTTCTCAGTTGTGTAAAATAATTGGAAACAAGGATCAAGTATTGAAGTTCACGGACACGATTTCGATCATTTATGTCAACAGTAAGAGGCAAGGGAACTCACGTTAATCAAGCACTCCAAAATGTGAGCGGCAAGGGGATTCACGTTAATCGAGCACCCCGAAGGGAACAGAAATCTGCTAGTCCTCGTCGTCGCTCCTGAATCATGCTAAAAGTAGTTTATTAACCAACCACCCCGCCATCATCATTGGTCTTGGCCTAGCCTCCTCCGTCGTCTAGGCCAAGCAATAAAGCTCTAAAATCACCAGACTTTGACAAAAATAGCACCCGATAACTGCGAGCGCCATCAGACGCGGAACAGCCTCCCGATCATAACTGACCACTTTTCGACTCCTGATTCCCATTTTATTTTTTGTTAATGACTGAAATTTAAATAATGAAGGAATCTGTTTGGTCCCAATGGAGGAATTGTAGGTAATTGAAATACGCATAAAATGAGCGCTGAAAGAAACCGTTCGGTCCATAATTAAGGGAGATACACTGAAACAAACCGAGAAAAAAGCGTTTTTTTCAATAATGTATAACTCCGCTATTTTGAAAGTTGTAGGCCGGGCTCTTCGCGAGATAGTAGGTATTGATACGTGCTTTTTGTGTGCGAAACCTGGGCGCTGTAGGATAATTAGTTTTTGCGTTATTGTAATTCACATTTTATTATACCATATTTTGCGGAGAGGCTCCTTGCTCTAGAGGCCGTCCGATTTAAGTTTACCAAGCGGCTTTTGAAACTCGAACTGTTGACCTACAAATCGCCAATCTCAGATTTTCGTTTAATTGCGTTTAAATAGGTGAAAATCGCGCCTAAACATGAGCAAAAATGCCCGAGCGCGCGATAGTGGCCGAGTAGTGGGGGTAGACCAGCAGACGCGGGGAAGCCGCATATATACCAATAGAAGCGCGCTCGGCCCAAGTTTCGTATCTATTTATTTGATTATTTCAATAACCAGATTGATTATTTTAACCTATTTTTTTTAAATTTGGGGTACTCGATCACCGGAATCTGATTCTTTACTCAGCTTTCATGTAAAATGAACGAAAACCCTTTTTTTGAGATGTTTTAACCTACACGTCCTCACATTAATATAATATAATGTAATTATCATTTTTTAATATTCAATGTTGCACTTCGTACATTGAACATTAAGAATATCATTGAACAATATTGAATAATATTCGAATAATATTCAATAATATTCTTAATATTATTGATAATATTATTAATATTGAACGCGCACTTTCGCGCGATCGGGCGTTTTTGCTCATGTTTAGGCGCGATTTTCACCTATTTAAACGCAATTAAACGAAACTCTAAGATTGACGATTTGTAGGTCAACAGTTCTAGTTTCAAAAGCCGCTTGGTACACTTAAATCGGACGACCTCCAGAGCGAGGAGCCTCTCCGCAAAATATGGTATAATCAAATGTGAATTACAATAACGCAAAAACTAATTATCCTACAGCGCCCAGGTTTCGCACACAAAAAGCACGTATCAATACCTACTATCTCGCGAAGAGCCCGGCCTACAACTTTCAAAATAGCGGAGTTATACATTATTGAAAAAAACGCTTTTTTCTCGGTTTGTTTCAGTGTATCTCCCTTAATTATGGACCGACCGGCTTCTTTCAGCGCTCATTTTATGCGTATTTCAATTACCTACAATTCCTGCATTGGGACCAAACAGATTCCTTCATTATTTTTCGTTTTATAAGCAAAAAAAGAAAAAATCGCGTTTTTCACTAATTTGTTTATAACAAAAAATAAAATGGGAATCAGGAGTCGAAAAGTGGGCAGTTATGATCGAGAGGCTGTTCCGCGTCTGATGGCGCTCGCAGTTATCGGGTGCTATTTTTGTCAAAAAAACCCTTATTTGCTTGGCCTAGTCGTCAACTGTCGCCCGGCCTGCTACAGCTAGGCCTCGTGTGTGTATACATATATACACACACGAGTGCGATACCGTGCGCTACACATTAACCCTACGTCAGGCGGACCTAGATGCTATATAAGAACGGCTATGTGTGCGGCTCTCGTGATGTCGTCACCGGCGACCGCGCGGGCCTCGTGAAATAAAAACTCGTACCCTGTCTTATCGACAATGCGAATTGCCAGTGATGCTCGTACATTTGATCCACCGAATGAAATGAAATAAACGGCAAGAAGTGCGCATTTTCATTGCGTGCTACCTGTCTATTCATAAGTTATCATAAACTCCATGCGACTATCGGGAATATACATGTTTTATATATATGTATAGATGATATATGTATATTTTACAATGGTTATAACGAAAAGTGGGATTTATTTCTCGAAAATTTCAGAAAAATACCAAGACCCCAATTCGGCTACTATTCTCTATGTCGTGTAAAAATTTCAACTCGATCGGTTGCTCACAGCGAGCTTGAGAACGTTTATAAATTAGGCTTGCATTTCTCGATGACGGCGAGCGTGAACACACACGTATAGCCGCAGAGCGCACTACACATTAGCTCTACGTCAGGCGGACCTGGATGCTATATAAGAATGCCTATGTGTGCGACTCTGGTGGCTGTTTCGTCCCCGGCGACCGCGCTGATCTCGTGAAATGAAGACTCCTACCCTGTCTTACCGACGAAGTAAGTCGCAAATGATATTCCTTTATCTTTCCGTCGAATGAAATGAAATGAAACGAAAAATTTGTGTATTTCTATTGAGCTACAGCGATATATTCAACAGCTATGAAACAGTCGATGCAACTATCGGGAATATACATCTTTCATATATATGTATATAATATACATATATACATTTTTATGGTAATTACGTAAAGTGCGATTTTTTTTTGGAATGTTGAGAAAATATATCAAGAACCCATTTCGGCTATTATTCTCTATGTACTGTTCAAATTTCAACTCGATCGGTTGCTTACAGCACTCTTGAACACATTTTTCGTTTTGAATCGTAGCTTTGCGTTTCTCGATCTGAGTGAGCGTATACATGGGGATATGTATATATGTTGTGACGAGCTCGTCCTCCTGTAAATTTCGCGAAAACCCTGCTGACGAGCTGCCAGTCTCAAAATCTATAATGACACCCAATGTCCATTTTTGTCACTTCCCGTCTTACCTTTTAGGCGCCAGGTGTTTCTACCACCCCGAAACACCAAGGGTCCCGTCTCTCTTTCTAATACTATATCACGGCTAATACTCAGGAATGGGAGGGGATTCGTAGGGCCAGCATTACTGTGAAATAACGAGTGAGCAACCTTGTCGTTGATTACGTAACAGGCAATTTTACATTTGTTTATTCATTCCCGCGCTCGGGCTATAACGACAATTTCACACAAAATCAGAGTCTCCTATTCTATCTTTGCTCTATGCGTTCGACTACGCGTTAAGTGAGACACAGCTGCTTTCCGGAGATGCTGGAAAGCACAGCTAACGACTCGGGATATACGAAGGGGGTGTGGGATGGACACCCTCCGCCACCTCACGCACGACCTCGGAGGAGTCGCGCGAAGAAGAAAGGAATTGCACCACGTGCGCCTACCTTTTTGCCTCGCCGTATCTCGTCCGCGACGTCGCACCGCGTTCCTCGGGCGTCGATCCTCTCTCTCGCTCTCGCTTATCCGCCGATGTCTCTGCCTCACTCTCTCTCTCTCACTCGCACTCGCTCTACTTCGCTACTCTCTCCTCGACTCTCACACTCTGACTCTTTCGCGGTCTACTCTCTAACTATTCTCTCACTGTCCAATCTCTAAACTCTCAATTCGCTGTCCAAATTCTAACTCTCCGTACTCTCCTTTCGCTTTCCAAAATCTCACTCTCCTTTCGCTTTCCAAAATCTGACTCTCTCGCGTGAGCCCTTAGCTCACGCTCGCTGGTTTCCTTATTCCTCTATCGGCGGAGGTGGGGCTTCTCGCGGCGATCGTCCCTCGATCGCCGGCACAGCCATCTCTCTCCCTCCGTCGCCGGGCAGCGTCGCTCTCTCTCGTCCGTCACTGTTGACGTTTCGCTGGCCGCTCCCTGAAACGAAGGAATCCTCGCCAACAGTGCGTGCTCTCTCATTTTTCTATTATCACGGGTGCGAGGCGTCGCGACTCTGCTAGCTCGCTCTCCTTCTAATATTACTCTCGAATATTCTTCTCTAGCGCGATTGCGAGGAGAGTATTGCCTCGTCACAATCCATATAGACCCCCCGGCGGGTTCTCACCTTGGCGTGGTGGAGGGGCTTATGGTTGTGTGCGGGACCACTCGCAAGGTGGGAACGGGCACAACCAACGAAGAGGAACCCACTCAAGCTAGGGTGTATCAGCGACCGTGCCAGGGCTGCGTGGCGCAGGGGGAGCTGCGTTATTAACGGTGCCTTCGAGATACCTGGCCGCCTCTCGGAGTATGTAGGCCTTACCCGCGTAATCGGGGCTCTGCGCGGGCGGACCTCTTTTCCCTAGATACTCGTGGGACTCTAATGGAACTGTGTTCATCGAATTTTAGGAAGGAGAAGGAGGAGCGAAGTGAGGGGGCCCCTGGGGGCAACCTCACGGAGCGGACGCAGGGGGAGGAGCCGAAGGCGACTCCCTCGGGTGACGGGGCGGGAACTGGGTCAACGGACCAGGAACAGCCCATGAAAGCTGAGCCGAGCCAGGGGATGACCCCGGAGAGCGGTCTCGCCGGGCAATCCGGAGAGACGGTGACCCGGCGGAAGAGGCCCAGTGGCGCGGCCGGGAAGAAAATGAAGAGGCAGCGAGAGGCTTTGGAACGAAGGGGCGGCCCACAAGGCCCCAACTCGGAACAACATCAACGAATGGAGGGGGCGGCGAAGAGGCAGAGGTCTACGGATGAAACCCCTCCTAGCGTAACAAAGAACCCTCCGAAGAAACGCAGGGAAACGGCCTGGTAATCCGGGTCGTTTGCTGCAGTAACATCGGGTCTCCCGAGGGTGGCCATCGTCAACGATGGACCGACCCGGGAGATCAATGAGACGCAGGCCCAGAGAGTTAAGGAAGGGCTGGTGGAGCTCATGGACGGGATACCTGAAGGGGAATTCATGCCTCGGTTCCACGAGACCTTCCAGAGCAGAGGGGCACTAAAGGTCGTCTGCGCGGACAGCGAGACGGAGAAATGGTTCAGGGCGTGCGTACCAGACCTGAGGCCTTGGGAGGGGGCGAGCCTGCGGGTGGTGGGGCTCGATGAACTCCCGAGGTATGTCAGGATGGTGGCGCACCTTCCAGGGCCGCAACCTGAGGATACTGCAGTTGTCCTCAGAAGACTGGAGAGGCAGAACCCAGGACTCAACGCGGGGGACTGGCTCGTATACGAACGAACGGAGCGAGGCGGAGAGCCGGCAAAAGGCATCCGACTCGTCCTCGGGGTCTGCGAGTCAGCCATTCCCGGGTTAGAGAAACTGGGGTGGCAGCCTTTCCTAGGTATGGAGCGGGTATCCGTCAGGATGCTCGGCAACAAACCGGCAGATCCGAAAGGCAAAGAAGGGGCGGGGAGCGGCACCAGAGATGGTAAGCAGGACTTCCAAAACCCAGATTAATCTGCACCCCTGCGCGGCGGCGTCAGCGGTGCTGAACAGACGGATAAACCAGGAACGCGCTGAGATCGCACTGATCCAGGAACCTTGGGCTTTCAAGGGACGGATCAAAGGACTCAACGTCGACCAAGGGCATATCATTTACGACGACTCTGTCCACAGGGCCAGGGCGTGCATCCTCCTAAGGGGGATGGCGTTTACCATCCTCAGGGAGCACTGCAGCAGGGATCTGGTTGCAGTCAAGCTGCGGGTGTCCCTGAGGGGGGTCGAAAGGGAGGTGGTGGTGGCGTCAGCGTACATGCCCCACGACTCCCAAGAACCACCACCAGCGGAGAACGTCATGGAGTTGGTGGGGAAGTGCAGGGACCAAGGTTGGGTGCTGATTCTCGGCTGTGACATCAACTCGCACCACACTGTGTGGGGGAGTCGGATGTCAATGGCCGAGGGCAGGCCCTTCTGACGTACCTGATGGCATCGGACCTGGAAATACTAAATCGAGGTAAGGAACCAACTTTCCTAACGAGTAACAGGGAAGCGGTAATAGACCTGACGTTGAGTACGTGAAAGGTAGCTGAGCATGTCACAGGGTGGAGAGTGTCGGATGAGCCGTCTATGTCGGACCACCGACACATCTGCATGTATACAGGGGAATGTACCCAAATCGGGGGTGGATTCATATAGGAATCCGAGAGCCACCGATTGGGTGACATACGTAGAAGACCTGAAGGGAAGGATGCGGGCCTTCCCATCGAGATATGGCAGCCCCGCGGAGGTGGATGCGGCGGTTGAAACGCTGCAGGATGCCATGAAGGGAGCCTACGAAGGCACCTGCCCACTTAGAGTGGTAGGCAGAGGCAAAACGTGGTGGTGGAGTGGGAGACTGGAAAGACTGCGGTCTAAAGCCAGGCACGCTTGCAACAAAGCCAACAAAACTAAAGACTCCGGGCACTGGGACCTGTACAGGCAGTGCCAAAGAGAGTATAAGGAGGCCATATGGAACGCTAAACGGGAGTCATGGCAGAAATTCTGCGGCGATGCGACCAGCATACCTGCGGCAGCCAGACGCCAGAAGATTCTCGGAAAGGGTGTGGGACCAGCCACGGGACCGTTTAAACGGCCAGGGGGGGCTTCACATCCTCACATGAGGAGGAAATGGAAGCGCTGATGGATAAGCACTTCCCCGGATATACGAGACTGGAGGACGGTGGCACAGCCACGAACGGGAACTGTCCGTACGGCCCGGGAAGAACTGGGCCACGGCCTCCAGGATAGTTACACCGGGGAAGGTCAGCTGGGCCGTTAACAGCTTCGATCCCTACAAGAGTGCAGGAGAAGACGCCATTTTCCCGGCACTTCTGCAGCAGGGACTGGGAGTGCTGCTCCTGCCGCTAACAAAGGGCATGAGGGCGAGTGTCGCCCTCGGATATATTCCTCTCGCCTGGATAAAGGCGAGGGTGGTATTTATACCTAAGCCCGGGAGGACAGACTATGACCAACCGGGAGCATTCAGACCTATCAGTCTTTTATGCTAAAGACGGTGGAAAGGCTGGTGGACAGGCATATCAGAGGCGGGGCACTCAAGCAGAGTCCCCTCCATAAAACGCAGTTTGCGTACCAACCGGGGAGATCGGTGGAAGCGGCGCTCCACAGGCTAACCTACAACCTGGAGGCGGCGCGCGCGACCGACGAACTGGCGGTAGGCATCTTTATGGACATAGAGGGAGCATTCAAGTGCACCTCTATTGAGGCCATCGCTAGGGCGGCCAGAAGACATGAGATCGATGAAACCACCGTAAGATGGATCGGGAACATGTTATCAGGTCACCGGATGAAGGTCACAAGAAGGGACAGGAGCATGTGGGCATCGGTCTCGCGGGGTTGCCCGCAGGGGGGAGTCATCTCTCCCCTGCTATGGTACCTGGTCGTGGACGATCTCCTCAGTAGGCTCAACGGCAGGGGTCTCCGGACGCAGGGCTACGCAGATGACATTGCCGTTGTGGTGAGAACCAAACATGCCGAGGTGGCAAGGGATCTCACCGGCATAGCGTTAAGGGTGGTCAGAAAATGGTATGAAGAGACGGGACTGACGGTTAATCCGGATAAAACGGAACTAGTACTCTTCACACGGAAGAGGAAGAGTTTGGGTTGGAAAGACCCAATGTTCTATGGGAGAGCCCTCACACCCGCTGGATCGGTGAAGCACCTGGGAGTTACCCTGGATGCCAAGCTGAACTGGGGAAAACATGTGGCGGTGGTGAGCAGGAAGGCATGTGGACTCCTATGGGCCACTAGCAGGATCTGCTCGAGGATATGGGGCCTGGAACCCACGATGATGCGGTGGATATACACCGCGGTCATTAAACCCGCCCTGCTGCACGGGGCCCTGGTGTGGTGGACGAGAGCATCGTTGGTAACGGCGAGGAACATACTCGAACACATCAGAGGACTGACGTGCAGAGCGATAACGGGCGCCATGAGCACGACGCCGGTCAGCGCAATGGGGCTGCTACTGGAGCTACCACCCCTGGCCATTGTAATCAGGGGCGGCACTGGCGGCGGCGTACAGATTAAAGCTGACAGGACAATGGGGACAGAGGGAGCTGCCCAAGAGTCACGCAGAGATAGCGGAGACCCTGGAGAGAATCAGCCCGGCGGCTGGCATGTGGCAGGACCACCTTAGGGAGGTATACTGCTTTGAACAACCATTCCGGGTTAGGTATCCCAGCAGACCGGAATGGGACGGCAGACCCGGCCCAACCCGTGGACATGAGCTAGTCTGATTCACAGACGGCTCTGGTGGGGAGGGTGGCACGGGGGCTGGCGTGCACCGACAGGGCTCTAGGTGGAAGCTTAGTATTCCACTGGGAAGGTACTGCACGGAATTCCAGTCCGAGCTGGTGGCAATCAGAGCCTGTGCCCTGGAGAACATCAGGAGAGGCTACAGGGGCAAGAGGATCTGCATTTGCACGGACAGCCAGGCGGCCTTGGGGGCACTGGAGGCAGTGAGATGCAGGAGCAAATTGGCAAAGGACTGCAAGGAGGTCTTGAGCGTCCTTGCGGGACAAAACAAGGTAAACTTGCTGTGGGTACCCGGACATAGGGGAATCCAGGGAAACGAAAGGGCGGACGAGCTGGTACGGGAAGGGGCAGCCGCGCCACTCCTGGGGCCGGAACCGGACACGGGGGTGGCGGGCTCTCTCATAAAGGCGGACATTCGTGCGGGGATAAATATCCAACACGAATTGGAATGGATGAGCTCGCCTGGTATGAGACAGGCCAAGATGGTCCTGAATGGGCTGGACAAGAAGCTGACACAGCAACTTCTGGAACTGGACAGAGTGGCCCTGAGGGTGGCGATAGGACTGTACACGGGACACTGCAAACTCAGGAAGCACCTGCACCTCCTCGGAAAAAGCGAGGAGGTGACATGCAGGAAGTGCGGAGAGGAGGAGGAATCCTCTCTCCACGTACTTTGCCGGTGTCCGGCGCTCGCAGCTAGCCGGACTACCTGCCTTGGGCAACCCATCGTAGAACCCGAGGAGATTGGCACGCTCGCGCCGGCGACCCTGATCCGCTTTGCAAAAAGGTCGGGGCTGCTGGGGTGAGAGGAACAGGGGGAGCACAATGGGCCTATGGCCTGAGTGCATTGGGTGGGGACCGGCAGCGGGACCGCCACTCCCGCCTTAATAATCATACTAATAATGTATATAGACGTATAGCTGCAGCGTGTGATAAGCATTCGGCCTACGTCAGGCGGAAACGTGTATATATAAAGATCTCTTCGCACCGCGTGGCCGAGTGACAGAAGAAAACAAAACACGACCGCGCTGTCATTCTCTAACGCGGGAGCTAAGCGGCATGGTTCATTCGCCTTGCGGTCGCATCAGTAAAGAAAAACGCGTACTACCGTAATTACGTGCTAATAAGAGATTATTAGGGCCGAAAAGTGATTAATTTATTATTTCGAATATTCTAGTGTATGCTATATACAGGGTGAATTCCGTAAGGTTTCTCAAACAGGATTTTGGGGCAGATGGGATCATTACGAACAAAAGTTGCATATGGGTGAATATACAAAAGTTGGCCCACTGTTGGCCAAATTTTGTTAATATAGTTTTCAACCGCATCTTATACAGGGTGAATCATAATGGGTGGACACCACTTTTTGATGGTATTTACCATGCGTCGTAAATTACCGACTACCTACAACTGGATTGCTTGACCGCTCCAGAGATGGCAGCTGCTTAGTGACAGGCAACTACATTCATGCATCTTCGCGCGATTTCGATGACATTTGGTATGCTTGTAGAATGGATAAAAATACAAGACATCAAAAAACTTCAAATTGCAACAACGTTTATTTTTTCGCGTACTATACACTGGATATCAGAATGGTGCAGATAGCAACAAATCTCTTGTGATTTATTGCAAATTTGTAATTTTTTCATACGTATCTCCGAGAGTTTTAACCGATTGGGATGCAAATTAGCATAAAGGTAGAGGATGAAAAAATAAACTTGACGGGTTTGTTATCTTTTCGCTATCTCATAATTAAGGGTTCGAAACTGCCCCTCGATTTTTTAGTCAATTGTATCGTATGATTGGATTAATTTGTACAGACTATTTCGACTCATTGCATTTTCATTTCATCCCATTTTTATATCTATAAATTTTCGTCCATGCCACGCGGTAAGAACTTCGAACGTTCGCGAGGGGGATGGTTGGGAGAGGGGGTGAGTGGAATTTACAAATATGTATTCGTGTATTCAAACGAACTTATATTAACGTAAATTTAACCCGGAATGGCAAAAGGCTACCCGATCATTTGTCATTTTTTACAGAAAAATCTCAATATCTCAAAAACCCATTTTTTATTGTTAATTTTGTGTGAAAACTTTGATGTATTCTGAGTTAATGCTGTAAGTTTCATAGTGGGTGGATTTTTTTCAACCTTTTTTTCGATTGAAAAAGATTTTTTTTTTCAATTTTTCAGAGAAAAATCTCAATATCTCAAAAACCAATTTTTTATTTTTTATTTTTTGTTTAAACTATGATTCTTTCTGAGTTTAATGCCGTAAGATTCATAGTGGGCAGATTTTTCTTGCTATTTTTTTTTTAATTGAAAAAAAAATGTTTTCATTTTTAGGCTCTCACTATAATATATATAATAAATATATAGTAATTAGGCACTCACTATAATATATATAAATATATTGTAAAAAGTGCCTATTAATATCGCCTTCCAAAAATCTTTGTCACGGGAGCCGTCCGTCCGCACTCAAATCTTAGCAACGCATGAACCGATCAAGCTGAAAATTATACCACAAATGTATTTTACTATAACCAAGATACCTTTTGTGTATAAATCTATTCGGACTTTGTTAAATATAAAAATTGGCAAAAACATACCTATTTTTGGGCCAAAAAGCTATTTTGTATCTGTCAATGTCCGGATCTCAGCAATCTGTGAACTAATGTTTATATAACTTATAGTATTTCTTTATAAGACCTCAAAGAAGTGTCTTCTAGAGTTTAAAGACTTTACAATTCTGTTAATCATTCAATTTGAACAAAAAAAAACGTTTTTTTGCATTTTTTTACAGTTGCACGGAGACGCGTGAACGAATTTTTTTAATTCTCGCCTATTACTTTAATTTTAATGTCTTTCAAGTACTTTAAGAGTTTCAAGTCATTTGAACATCTATAACATAGAGTTTTAAAATATTTTTTCAACATGTTTGACATAAAAAAACACTCATTCAACAAAAGTTATACCGTTTCTTGTCTTTGAATAAAATATGACACTTCTTCGAATTTATTCATTTTATATACATTTTATTATTTGTACACATCAAAATTATTCATAATACTCACTGTTTTATTTTTTTTTCACTTCACAAATATTATTAATTTAGCATATAAAAAAATAACCTCGAACACTGTTAAAATATACTTCTTCACAAAAAAAATGTTCATACAACAACACCACTTTAAATTCGATCAAATTACGCGAATTATCACCTATCGCGATTAATATTTTATAAAAGTATTTAAAACAAAACAAAAAACAATAAATCTTCGTAATTACACTGATAGGCATAGATCACCGATAAACGAAAGAGAGGGAACACTCATACCAACGAAGATCGAGTCCCAGCAAAGCTCACTTCGTGCCCCAGCGGTAAGATGTCGTTAGTATCGTCGTGTGCTTGTTACGTTGACGTACAGTACGCTTATGTGTACGCAAGAATAATCCACCGGAATGCCGGGCTTGCTATTGGCTATCGTTAAAAGCCTTCACACACGAATCTCCGTATAACGTAATACGTAAACCGTAAGAAAATCCTTCAACCAGAGTCAACTATTAGCCTCTACAGAGGATCTACAGAGAAGCTTCTACAGAGCTTCAGTGCAAACAAAGATCTGAAAGTGAATATGTATATATGAAAGCGTTTATAGCGATCACAAGCCATTATGGTTTCGCATCTCATGATAAATATAGATTTATAAAAAAATGTGAATAAATGATATACTGATTATTTTTTTATTATTTTATTAAACATATAACCGTATTATATGCATTATTTTTGCACCACAGTTCATAGAAAATAAACATTGAAAATAAAACATAAGAAATGAAACATTATAATATGAACACTTAAATATGAAACGCAAAACGCGACAATACGAGTGAGAGGACTTGACGGCGAACCATCCCAAATGGACCGCACAGCGGTTTGTGATAAGTCACACACACACAAACACATGTATTACCAAATTCGATCTCAATTACATAAAAAAATAGCTTTTCGCCCTTAAAAGGCAGTGTAACAACCTAAGGAATGTCGACGGCTTCGCCTTCCCAGCGGTAGTGCAGAGCTCGCAGCATTTGACTACGAGCCGCTGCGGACTACCGCTAGATGTCACGGCGCGCATCTGCTACGAAGCCCCGGCACATCGTGGCGGGCCGAAGACCGAGGCGTCGTAGCAGGGCCAGCCGTGACCCGTCCCCTTCGAAAATCTTATGCCGGTTGTACACTCTCGCGCGAGTGCTCTCACGATCAGTGTTCCCAACCGTCACATAATTATAGTAGATGTCACATAAAAATGAATGCTGTACTATGTAACATCGAGTTTTTATTATGTGACGTGAATCTACTATAATTTGAAAATTCGCATTAAATTTGTTTTTTTTTTTAATAAAAAAACTGATGCGAAAGTTTGTATATACTATTATTTTGAGCCGCAAGATGGAGGATGTCGCTGGTCTGTTCGGGCCGTTCGGGCGTCGTCGTGCACGTTCTGCCGATACGATTCTTTTGCAGCAGGCTCTCATTGGCTGCCAGACTAACACTTTGAGTGTAGCAGCCAATGAGAGCTCACTGCAAAAGAATCGTATCAGCAGAGCAGACCCATCGGTATTTAGCGTTTCCGCTATTTCACGATGTCTCGTCGAGAGCTCTCGCGCGAGAGGTCGAGTGACGAGCGCGACCCTGTATACTCTCGTTTATTTAGTACGCTTTGCGAACGCCAAGATGGACGGTTAGAAAGCTTGCCATCAACTGAATGACGCAAGAGTGTACAGTGATACACTTACGCCGCCTCGCGAGGGTAAGCGAGACCCTTTGACTCGCGCTCAAAAAACCGACTCGGAATGGAGAGCACATGAGTGACTGCGAGGCATCGCGAGACGGAGCGAGTGTACCCTGTACACTCTCGCACTCGTCCAGCCTCGCCGTCCCTCGACGAGAGTCGACAGCCGGCATAATATAGTGTGTATGGCCCTCGCCGCCCGCCGTAAAGCGTTCGCTCCATGCTCGCCGAGACCGAAAAACTCAGCGGCAAGTCGAAGACAAAATCCCTAATTTCTCCGGCACTAATCATCCGATCGGATTGAAATTTGGAGGTGAGCTAGAGAATGATGGTACGGGGTACCTGAGACTCAATTTTTTTTAATGTCGAAAGCGGAACCGCTTTTTTTATGAAAATGATAAAATTTTCATAGTTGCACGATGTTTCGCGTCGCATTGATGTTAAAATTTCGTACTCCATAGAAGTATGCACACTTTGGACTTTGTTTTATATCATTTGATAAAAAAATGACCGAAATATAGCAATTTCAGTTTTTATGCAACGCGAGCCTAGCGTCGGTGTTACGTACTGGCCGACATTAGAGGCGCAGTCAATTTTCAAAACTAAGCAACGACCAAACGTCGGTAGCATATGTCCTCTAGTCGGTAAAAGGGCGCTCTGCGTAGTCACCTCTAATATCGACATAGTAGAGTACAACTAATTTTCCTTTCCAATAGCTAAATAGTAAGATGATAGGGACAACCCAGCCTATCACAAAAACGTCCGACCCTCCCTAAAGGGAAAACCAAACTCCACCCAAAACTAGAGCAACTATAAAAAGACATGCTCCGACCCAATTTCCAGCTTTTTGCCTTTGACATAACTCGAGTTAACAGTTACAGAAACTTAGCTACAGCGTCTATGAAATATGTTAGTTGTATATTCTAACATTATCTTTTCATAAGAAATCATCCAAGTTATTTTAATAGAAGTGTTTAAACGACAACCATTTACAAACTTTGTACGCCGACGCTAAATTCGGACCATCTCAAAAGTCCGAACTAATCTGTAACTCATTATCAAACAATATCTACGAATAAACTCAACATTGAATAATTATTCATCGTGTTGATCTCTTCAACTGCGCATAGCAGGGGTCGAATTTCAAAACGAATCTCCGAACCTCCGAATCTCCGAATTTCCGAATCTCAGAACAATCAAAATATTCATATACGCTGATTTTCACTGAGCGTACGTCCAAATTTCGCGCCAATTACAAGTATCGGCCGAGCATACGGAAACGACCTATCACGCGGTTCCAATCCAATATCGGGGACGTAACAGCTCAGTTTATAAATAAATTTGGTGGCAGCGAACGGGATTCGACCGGAAGACATCATATACAACACGAAAATCTGGAATTTTTTTTTTCCTACTTCGTCCTGACAATAAAAGTCAGAACAACGGCGCGACAACCAAATCGCATAAAACGACAATCAATCAACTACTGTGGACGACGACAACTCGAGGGACATCAGCATTCACCACCGCAGCAAATACAGCCGCAACCGCGAAGGATTTCAAAAACCCATCGACGCACCGTAAGAGACCTATCGTCACCGGCGCAACACAACGGGACACCTGTCAACAATCAGCAACGCCATAAATCTCGTCAGTGACACCGGAGTTCAATGACCAGACAACTGCACCCAGACAACAGAGACCTTCTTAAGTAGTAAGCGTTTCATTTTTTTTCTTTCTTGCATAAATCATGGCTACCGCAGACGCAAATACATCAGGAATGGATATGTCAATTGCCTCCATTTGTATATAGGGCAGAACAAAATTTCAGAGAATTTTTGAAAACAATTCCAAATTTCGATAACGGGACAGACGGGTATCCAATAGATTCATTTTTACGTGATTGTAAACTAGCGAAAGAATTGGCACAGGGAGTAACCGAATCTCTCGTAGTAAGAACGTTGATAAACAAATGCAAGGGTGAACCTTTGAGGCGGGTAAGTCAAGCGGACATAGACACAGTAGAAGACCTCATAGAATTTTTTTCAAAGCACTATTGACCAAAAAAGATGTTGAGGATTGGTGCACAGAATTCGCGAAATTTAAACAACAACCGAACGAAAAAGTTTTAGATTTCGGCTATCGAGTCTCGTTACATTTAAAAAAGACACTGGAAGAAATAAACTTAAGCAAGAAAACAATAAGAGAAAGGGTAGTACTAGCAGAACAACTAGCAATTTGGGCTTTCAAAAGAGGAGTCTCACAAAGAGTAGCCGCATTCTTAGAATCAGACTTCGCAACTCTAGCTGACGCAACATCACGGGCAGAAAAGATCGAAGAAAGCTTCAGATCGGATAAAGAGACAGAGTGTTTCGCAGTTCAAACAAACATCCAGAGAAATATGGGCCAATCGAGCCAAAACACACACAGAAACAATAATCAATCACAACAATCAGGCAAATTCTGCACTTATTGCAAAAAATCAAACCACACCATCGAAGATTGCAGGACCCTAAAAAATAAAAATCGGACGAACAATTCAGCGACAACGAGCCCCCACGCAAACATGACGTGTCACTATTGCAAAAAACAGGGACATTTGATCGGAGTCTGTAGAAAAAGGATCTATAACGAAAACGCGGCCCGAGCAGGTAGTCAGAATAATCAGTCGGGAAACGGGCAGGCAGCCCCCGGCCACGGCGCACCGACGGGGCACGTGCCGGCCCAGCGTCAAGAGAACACCCAACAAAATTAGACAGGGTAAAAGTCTTGCAGGCGGACTATAAATCAGCATGCGTCTCCCCGTGCGTCAACTCTCCAGCAATAATAATAAAATCCAAAGACATTTTTTCTGATCGTGCAATATTTTTGATAGACACAGGTTCTCAATTGAATCTTATCAAATACAGTTCATTAAAAAACCCAAATCTCATAAATAATTATATTCAGTACGAATTAACAGGGATTTCAAAGACAGACAAACCTTGCACAATAGGACAAATCGAAATAAACGTGAACGGTACTGAGACGATTTTTCACGTAATATCAGACGATTTCCCGTTAAATTATTCGGGCATCATAGGATCTGAATTATTATCCGCGGGAGGAAGCATAATAAACTATGAACAGGGACAGATAATACTAAATGGTACACAAATCCCTTTCATAGAAAGAGAGAGCATAGTCCTGCCAGCAAGAACCAAAACCGGTATATTTGTGAGAGTCATAAACGCGCTCGAAGAAGGCTACCTGCCACGTCTTGACCTACCCGAAGGTATATACGCGGGAGAGGGTATAGTCAAGAATAATAAAGGAGTAGCCTACTTATACGCAATAAATACCCAGGATGAGGACATTAAGATTGACATTCCCGTAATTCCTTTGTATCCTTTCGATACAAGCGTAGACGAGGACGATACTTTCGACAAAAATAATAATTCCAAGTACACCCCAAGAGCTCAGGGAACTCGTACTGAAGAAATTACTAAATTGTTGAAACTCGATCATCTTAATGAAGAAGAGAGTAAAGCGGTAAACGCCTTAGTGGACGAATACGTTGACCTCTTCCATATTCCTGGAGAACCACTGCGAGCAACGAGCACGCTCAACCATCGCATACTAACCTCAGACAATATACCCGTCAATACCCGACAATACAGACATATACCGTCCCAAAAAATAGAAGTGCAAAAACAAATAGACGACCTGCTAAAATCTAACATTATACGACCTTCAAGTTCGCCGTATAATTCACCTCTTTGGATTGTACCAAAAAAACCAGACTCATCAGAGAAACCGCGTTGACGCCTGGTAATCGATTTTAGAAAAGTAAACGAGAAAACTATCGGCGACGCATACTCATTGCCATTAATAACAGACATTCTAGACCAACTAGGGGGAGCCAAATATTTTTCGATATTCGATTTAGCCTCGGGATTCCACCAAATTGAAATGGACCCGGAATATAGACAAAAAACGGCCTTCACGACCCCCCACGGTCACTACGAATTTAATAGAATGCCCTTCGGTTTAAAGAACGCACCAGCAACATTCCAACGGCTAATGGATATGGTCCTTCGCGGATTACAGGGAAACGAACTATTCGTATACCTTCATGATATTGTCTTTTACTCGAAATCGTTAGAAGAACATGACACAAAATTCCGAAAGCTTGCTGACAGACTAAGAAAAGCCAATTTGACGTTACAGACCAATAAATGCGAATTTCTTAGGACAGAGGTGAAATACCTAGGTCACCTGATATCGGCGGATGGCGTAAAACCAGACCCGAAGAAAATAGAAGCGGTAAAAATTTTTCCAACACCAAAAACGCAAAGGAATATAAAAGAATTCATAGGTCTCGCAGGGTATTACCGACGTTTCATTAAAGATTTCGCGAAAATCGCAAGACCATTATCGGACCTCACTAGCAAAAACAGAAAATTCGAATGGACATCGAAAGAACAAACATCCTTCGAAACTTTGCGCGATATGCTATGTGAAGCACCGATACTCCAATACCCAGATTTCGCGAAACCATTTATTGTCACAACGGATGCATCAGGTTTCGCGATAGGCGCAGTATTGTCTCAGGGCAAAATAGGCGAGGACCTCCCGGTTGCATATGCATCGAGAGTACTCAACGGCGCGGAAACCCGATACCATACCACGGAGCGCGAGATGGTAGCAGTATTATTTGCGTTGCAAACTTTCAGGTCTTACCTTTACGGTAGACCATTCACACTAGTTACAGATCATAGACCGCTAGTATGGGTAAATACAGTAAGCGACCCAACATCACGAGTAATGAGATGGAGAGAACGATTGAGAGAATTCGAATATACAGTTCAATATAAAGCAGGGTGTGTTAACACCAACGCAGACGCACTGTCCAGAAACCCTATAATAAAAAAAGGAACGGTATACGTAGTCGAAGTTAAGTGGCGGAAAAGAGCGCGCCGAGCAGGAGAAAAAGCAAGACAGGCAATAGCCGAACCACGCTCACCCCCGGGTAGCGATGGCATAGAAGAAAAAAGGTCGAAACTGACCATTCGAGCAGAAAAGTAAAGTGAAACGGAAGCAGTACCAGATGACGAGGATGAAGATTCCTCAGGCTTCCTGAGAAACAGTAAAATTGACATAAAAAATAGTAAAATGGAGATAGAATCCTCTGGGTCCGATTTTTTCGGCTTCCCCAATAAAGACGAAAGCGATAGGGATAAAGAGCACAAGTTAGAAATTTGCGCGGAGAAAAAATCTCCGACAGAGAATGATAGGGTGCATAACGAACCCGAATTCGCGAAATTAAGTCAATTATTAGAAGAAATTTGTGAAAGTAACGAAGAAAATGAATTAACAAAATTTCCAGGATCTATAGTATCAATAAAATCGCCAAGGATCGAATCAAAAGCATCCGAGGAGATTGTAGAATCGGGAAATTTTTTCAGAAATTCCGTAATAGAGATACCTCAAAGTATCGAGAAGTTAAATTCATCACTAAGAGAAAGTGATAAATCAATAAAATTTCCAGAAACTATAAAGTCAATAAAATCGCCAAGGATCGAATCAAAAGCATCCAAGGAGATTGTAGAATCGGGAATTTTTTTCAGAAATTCTGTAATAAAGGTACCTCAGAGTATCGAGAATCTAAATAAATCACAAAAAGAAAGCGATAAAATTTCAAAGCCAAAAGTAGATAAAATAATTGGCATTCTAAATTCGGATGAAAATACGCAGCAGATAGAACAGTTAGAGAAACCATCGGATGAAAAGGGAACATCGAAAGAAAAAGACACCACGAATAGGGTATGTAAAGAAAAGCGTGACCCACTGATACAGTGTTTAACTAGCGACCACGGAGGATCTGATCAACCCGCCGAACGTCATGATGTTCTCGAACACGCACATAGGGAAACAGTCATACCAGAACAGGAAGCGAATAAAGAAAGTAGGTCATCGGTGTCAAACGAATCAGACTTTAAGATTCGAGTCCCACTAGAATCATCCGATGAAGAAATAAACATGATGAAGCTGAATAGGAATACAGAAATATTAAGATCGAGAATTAGAGAAAAAGCAAAGAGTAAGAAGCATCTATCCAATAGCAGCAAATCAGAAAAGTCAGTATCGTCAGGCAACAAAAGTGACACAGTCAAGTCACCACAAAAAATTCGAAAAGAAGACCATATGAAGCCAGTACATCTAAATTTTGTGGACCGAGACGATACAAAAAACGCCGTAACGGCAACAAAAGTGAATTCCTCGCAGGGAGAGAAAACTGCACCACGGGAAAGCCCGTTAACTTTCTCTCAAGAAAAAAATTCAGCTATAATC
This sequence comes from Netelia inedita, assembly GCA_964017225.1. NCBI lineage: Eukaryota > Metazoa > Arthropoda > Insecta > Hymenoptera > Ichneumonidae > Netelia > Netelia inedita. Next base: position 23,600,159 of record OZ024920.1, read on the forward strand.
CTGTCACCCCAAGAAGTTTCAGGGTTTCACACAGTACCAAAAATAAAATATTCGACGAAGAAACAAAATAATTTTCAACGCGAGCTAGCTAGAGAGCTAACAAAAAGGTCCACACGTGCAGCAGAATTCACTCCATCCCCAGCCATTAGAACAAGGAGGAAAATAGGCGATATAATGTCCGACAGCGACAAACCAACCTTAGGCCCTCCGACGAAATACGAAACAGGAATAAAAATATCGAATAGCAATTTTGAAAAAACGCAAGCCAGCATAGTTGACAACGCACCGCACACAGATACCCTCTCAAATTACTCGGAGACCAAGGAAAAAGTAAAAACGTCAGATAACAATTCAGATAGAATGCAGGCTAGGGTAGGAAATCTCACATTGTGCATGGACCCCCACACTTCACACGAGACGATAGCAGAGCCAGATTGCTCCGATAAATCCTCGGAGTCACCCGAGATACCCGAAGTCGTAATATCGGTTATATGTGAAAATAAAGAATTTAGGGACGTAAATATGGACGTCGAGCAGGAGTCGAGTGACCAAGACTGAAAGTATGCAAAGACCAACACTCGAAAAAATCTCAAAGCCCATAAAATTAGACGAAGACAAGCCTCGGGAAAATATAAATACCCTCGAGCTCTTCCAGCCGCTTCGACGATCGAGTAGGGTCATAAAGAAACCCTCTTGCTCATGCTGCTCAGGAACACATGAGAAATCTCATAAACCGACAACTGAATTTCCACGAATCGCAAAGAAAAAACATAAGAAAGAAACGAGCGACCCTAAGATTCCCACAATAAATGAAAGTGTAGAACTCTCACCGTTAGTAGGTCAAATAGAACACGCACTGACAGACTCTCAAAATAAGCAAGATACCGAGAATTTAGAGGAACAGCCGGTCACCGAACGAACAGCGACCCCCCCGAATATAAACGAATCTGAAACCACAAAAGTATACCCCTTACCACCACCGATAGAGGAAAGAGATGCTATTGATTCAAATATCAATAACGAAGCAAGAGAGCAATCTTTTTCAAGAAATTTTATAAACACAGAAAATAACAGCTCAGATAGCGATAAAGCCAATAGTGACAAAGAACAGATTCCTTCAGGGACTATCGCAAGGGAAAACCATGGCAGCTCAGATAACGGTAAAGACAATAGCGACCAAGAACAGGTTCCTTCAGAAAATGTCGCAAAGAAAACCCATAGCAGCTTAGATGATGATAACGAAGAAGAAGACAGAACATTAATCGAAACGAGAGATAATCTGGAGATAGGGAACGACAACATAATTTGCTTCGCCAATGCAGACGGCACAGTATCAGATGATATAGGAAAAAGGCTCATTAAGAAAGAATTGTTAAATAAACTCACACCGTTAAAAAAATACTTAATAGGAGAAGTAGTAGTATCAACTAAAAACAATAGGAAAATTTTCGCGTTAATTGTTCGGCAGACCAACGAAGACCAATTAACAGAAACAGCTATCAGAAAGGCTTTCCAAAATTTAAGACTAGCTATGACAGAAATAAACGTTAAATCAGCCAGCATCTCTCAAGCTGAAAGTAATCTAGAGATATCAGTTTGGAATAAAATAAAAACAATTATAGAGGAAACATTGCCCGACATCACAATAACAATCTTTAAAGACAAAATTATAGTTCCATCCGAAGATCTAAGAGAAAGCATAATACGAGAATCTCACGAAACCCCATTAGGAGGCCATAAAGGAGTAACAAAGACTTACAATAGAATCAGACAAAATTACTATTGGCCTCACATGAAAGCAGACATTCAGGAGTTTATCAAAAAATGCACGAGCTGCCAGAAAAAGAAGTTAGTCAGAGTCAAAACAAAACAACCAATGGTTATTACAGACACATCAGCGGATGTATTTCATAAAGTAGCAATGGATATAGTTGGACCATTCGAAGTCTCGAAGAACGGCTACAAATACATTCTAACAGTGCAGGACGACTTATCGAAATACAGCTTGGATATACCCCTAATAAACGCAACGGCAGAAGAAATATCGAAAGCGCTAGTCCGAGAGTTTATAAATAAATTTGGTTGCCCCAAGGTAATCCTAACAGATCAAGGCGCAGCTTGCATAGGACAGGTTATGAAAAGATTAGCAAAAGCATATCAAATCCAGCAAATAAAAACAACAGCATTCCACCCTCAGTCAAACGGCTCTCTCGAGAGAAGCCACCAAGTATTGGTAGACTACCTGAAACATTACACACAAAAAAGGGACTGGGATGAATGGCTCTCACACGCAGCTATGTCATACAATACTAGCGTACACGAAGGCACAAAATTCACGCCATACAAACTCGTCTTCGGTAGAGAAGCAAGAATACCATCAGCCATATCATTACTAGACGACGCAATGACTTTTGACGATTACATCAAAGAAAAACTCGAACAAACCACAAAAAACAGAATTAAGGCAAAAGAAAATTTAGAGAAAGCAAAACAAAAATCCAAAGAACATTATGATGAAAAAAAAAACCCAATAAAACTGACAATAGGACAAGAAGTATATTTGACTAAAAATCACAAGACGAACAATTTGGACGACAACTACTTAGGACCGTATCTAATCACAGACATCATTGCAGACAAGAACAACGTAGAAATCGACTTGGGTAATAATAAAAGAAAAATAGTCCACTGGGATAGATTAAAAATAGCACACAAATAAAAAAAGGGAAGAAGTAAACACACAAACCATATTCTTTTTTTTCAGACGAAATGGGCGTCGGCTATAACATGATTTTAGGGGCGCTCCTGCTAGCATCGGCGGTAAGAGAAACCACCGAGTTTATAGCATACGATTGCGGAGCCCCGTCAATGAACATAACTACATTATCACTTTTGAATATCAAAGAATGCAAAATCCCGATACGCAAACCCAAAATTAAGAAAACAAAATTACAACTACTACAAATTGCGGAATTTACAACAGTAAGGGTTTTGCAATGTAAATTAGAAATTCACAGATCTATATTCCACTGCGGGATGCACTCACACATTTCGTTAGTATCCAACTCAGACATAGAATATATAAAAGAAATAAGCTACGAACAATGCAAACGAATTTACGCCACAGAATCATACCAAACACACAGACAAATATTCACAAACATACTACCAAACGCAACTTCCTCGAGACCCTTGGCCCTCGCAGGTAAAGTCGACAGCTACGGTAATTGTGAAGGAGAATTTTTTTCGGACCACTACGGATCATGGTCAGACGTAGTAGTGCAAGGACAAATTAAAATCACACTACAGGACTATTTCTCAACAGTAAAAACAGAAGACAACGAAATAATATTAAGATCCGGGGTCAAATGCACGTACACTTCAGGAAACTGCGTAGATCTTGAGGGTGGAAACTCTTTTTGGAATCTTATGTTAACAGACGGTTGCGATTTCGACAAATATTCAACGTTATATGAAGGCCCAGGAGAACAAATTAGGGACAACTCAGTAAACAAATTCGGAGAAGAAATATACTCCGTAACAACTAATGAAATAACTTTTGCTCTGACGACACGAGGGTTGACAACTAAATGTGGATACAAGATTATAAGAACCGAGCACCCCAAACTTTTTATTGTTGACAGCAATGAAAGCGAATTACTCCCCATCGAAAAGGGAATCATATTAAAAAATATGGACATGCTTGGGTACATCAATACGAAATTCATATACCTCGAAAGACATTTAAAAGAACAAATAGTGACCCTGTACAACGACGTAATTAGACAACAATGCGAATTAGAAAATAAAGTCTTGCACAACTCCCTCGCAATAGCCCCACTAGCACCTGCCGAATTTGCTTTCCATTTGATGAAGAAACCAGGGTACATAGCGCATTTAGCGGGCGAGGTAATCAGAGTTGCAAAATGCATACCGACCGAAGTAGTCACAAGAAAAACGAAAGCTTGTTATCAAGAACTACCAATTTCCAGAGCAAATGAGTCTCTTTTCATGTTACCTCGAACTCATGTAATAGTAAAAACCGGAAATCAGATAGACTGTCATTCCCTACTAGCTCCAATGTTTCGCATTAATAACGACTGGTATCAAACTCTACCGACTTTAGCAAGGGCCGCCGAACCCACAGAACTTTCAGCTCAAACGAAGATGTCATGGAAATATATTTCCCCTAAGAGCCTAGCAACAGGAGGTATCTATTCAAGAAAAGATATAGACAGACTCAGAGAAAGCATTATGTTCCCGGTAGAAAGACCAGCTATCTTAAACACAATAGCGCGAGGAGCGACGGGTCAAGTACTTGACGATCAAAAGATATCAGTCAACCCGCTTATAGACAAAACAGCCATCAGGAGGACCATAGAAAAAGCATGGGGAAAAGTGTATAATTTTTTCAACGCCGTGGGAGCGTTGAGCGTCACCCTGATAGGTGTATGGGTTACGGCAAAAGCACTAAAATTCCTGATTGATACGATCGTGCACGGCTACACCCTGCATAGAGTATACGGCTGGAGCATTTGCCTGGTAGGAGCTGTGTGGGATTCGGTAACTAAACTGCTATTGCACCTTAAAAATAGCCTACCCAACGAAATCCCTACAGCCGAACAAACATCAGACCAACCACAAGAAACGCAAGTTACAGTGAATGCACCGATCTACCCGACGGAGCAATTAGAAATAGAGGTAAACCAATCGAGTCTAGATATCCAGCAACAGATACCAAAGCGTAGAATAGTATTTAAAAAAAAAGAGAGAGAAAAAAAGGGGAATAAATATAAATAAGAATATTGTAAGTTTACTCGACTACGCGAGTCAGCTGAAGTACATGAGCGTGCTCACCCTTCGCCCAGCTCAGCGCGAAGTACCGAACGAAAACGACTTGACCAATAGAACCCTCGAAGAAATCCGACGACTGGGACAACTAAATCATGCGCTGAAAAACTGGAGCCATCTCTGACACGATGACTTAGACGTAACGCCCGCTGTTAACAACGACTAAATATTAGGAGCGAGCCGAGTGGCTCTCCATTACGATAAAATAAGAAATTGCCATTTGATCCCAGTACACTAACCGCTACTTTATATACTGAATTCGCAAAGATTTAGGAATAAAATTAGGACAGGAATACTTAAAATTTAAGGAGAGGCAAAATCTCTTACGAGAGAAAACGCATACACAATTTTAGATAAAAAAGCTTTCACTTTTTTATTACCTTTCCCTCACACTATTTCCCTCTCCCTTCGCCTATACACTTTTTTTTTACAATCCTTTTTTTATATATATACACACGTTCATTTTCGCATTTAATCAGCATGATATGCGGCGAATATTCCTCGTGGATCTGACCAAGCGGGGTGGTCCCAGTCCTCCTCGGGATGATTAGAGCCCCAGCGGCCCTCGAATAACCACCGAATCCCCCACACATCGAAACCGGTGGCATCTTCCAGATAACTCAGCTCACGCCGAGCATCCTTCCTCCGCTCCCGGACCAATCCCCAGCTCCGGAACAGGACAGATAAACCCTATTTGACAGAAATCAGAAAAATATTAATTATTGATTCAATAAACCAAGGTACATTCAATTATTTTGCTTTTACTTACAAGGCAGTACCGCTTCGCGGGGAGCCCCTCAGCGAATACATTCTCCATGATTGCGTTCGGATTTGTCTTCATCATCTCGTTCAATAACAAAATTGCAATACTGTGTTCGTCACGACAGTTCACAGAATAATGAAAATCAAAGAATAACTTGAACAGTTTTGTACCTCTCGTAGTCCAACCCCTTTCTACCCTTTCCTTTTCTTTCCGCACAAACTTACGGTAAAAACAAAAAAAAACGGATACGCCCTACAACCCCACCACCCTTAGAGTTCTGGGGAAGTCCAAACTTTCAGTTTATGTTTAGCTAAAACATCGTGTATTTTAGCACAAATCGACATATATATTGAAACGGGTGATACCCTTTTCATTAATTTTTTTGTTGTTTGGGTTCTCGAGCAAGAAATAAAATAAATGTGGAACCTTGGGTAAACGGAAATATTTTTATTCTTCCAGCTCTCGTTACAAGTTTCACAGTAGTAGATAATATCGGTCACGCTCCTTATCGCATAGTCCAGATTTGCTATTATGTAGTACCTCGTTTCGGGCGTGATACGATTTATTGATATTGGCGCTGACGGTCAGGCGCCACTTGTCGCGCTCTTCATCGGTATCTGATCGCGTCCGAGAAAATCAATATGGCGCCCGCCAGAAAAGTGACAGCTCGGTGTGTCGGTGTTTTTATTAGTTTTCTTAAGTTTCTTTTATCGAGACATTGTGCTTGGATATGTGCTTACAGTGCTAGTGGTGTGTCTTTAGTTTTTCTCTGGAGTCGGCTTTTTCGCTGGACCTGCTGCGGATGCCGATGATACTTTTTCCGTGATGTGTTCGGGTGATATCTCCGCTGCTACTTTGACCTTGCCTCGGTGAGTATGGAGATAGAAGTTGGTTTCTAAATTAACGCGTTGACGATTTTATTTCGTAGATTCTGCACCCTGGTGATCTTACCGGCTTACAGTCGAGATTCCCGTTTTGTCTGCCGGAGCAGCAAAGTTGGGCGTCAACAGTAAGCGTTGTGAGATCGTTACTTTCGAATCAGGTAGGGTGAGGGGAGGTGAGTTGAGACTAGTGGAGAGAGAGTGTTTATTGCTATGTTCGCCCGGTATTTATATTGTTGCTCCCCATTGTTTATTTATGAGAAACGTCGCCCTCTTAGGAGTTTTGCCGCAACTAATATTATTAATTTCTGTTGCAGGTGTCTTCGTCTCAATATAGATATAAAAAACACACAATAATCATACTTACGATTCTGTATAAGAAACAAAGACAATCTTTAGCAAGCCATTATGCAAGAAAGAAAAATATTAAGAAATGAAACGCTATATAAGAATATAAATTAAGAACATAGGTTAAAAACGTAAATAATCATCGTTCACAAACAAACTTAGGAAACATTAGCAATAAGTAAAACATGCTATAATCATAATTTCGAACTAACAACTTAAGATAATTCGTACACAGCGATAAGTACATTTTAAGAAATTTCATGTAATAATATTATAATCCAAGTAGAACCTAAGATCATAAGGGGACACATGCTACCGAAATACAAATTTCAATATGCTTGATTTCACGTCGGAGCGAGGACGCTCCCTCTTTTTCCAGGGAGGGAAGTGTTACGTACTGGTCGACATTAGAGGCGCAGTCAATTTTCAAAACTAAGCAATGACCAAACGTCGGTAGCATATGTCCTCTAGTCGGTAAAAGGGCGCTCTGCGTAGTTACCTCTAATATCAACATAGTAGAGTACAACTAATTTTCCTTTCCAATAGCTAAATAGTAAGATGATAGGGAAAACCCAGCCTATCACAAAAACGTGCGACCCTCCCCAAAGGGAAAACCAAACGCCACCCCAAACTAACTCCCCTCCACCCAAAACTAGAGCAACTATAAAAAGACATGCTCCGACCCAATTTCCAGCTTTTTGCCTTTGACATAACTCGAGTTAACAGTTACAGAAACTTAGCTACAGCGTCTATGAAATATGTTAGTTGTATATTCTAACATTATCTTTTCATAAGAAATCATCCAAGTTATTTTAATAGAAGTGTTTAAACGACAACCATTTACAAACTTTGTACGCCGACGCTAAATTCGGACCATCTCAAAAGTCCGAACTAATCTGTAACTCATTATCAAATAATATCTACGAATAAACTCAACATTGAATAATTATTCATCGTGTTGATCTCTTCAACTGCGCATAGCAGGGGTCGAATTTCAAAACGAATCTCCGAACCTCCGAATCTCCGAATTTCCGAATCTCAGAACAATCAGAATATTCATATACTCTGATTTTCACTGAGCGCACGTCCAAATTTCGCGCCAATTACAAGTATCGGCCGAGCCAACGGAAACGACCTATCACGCGGTTCCAATCCAATATCGGGGACGTAACATCGGCAAGTTTGGCGGCCTGCGCGGCGGGAGGGGTAGCCACGAGAGTCGAAGGCATAGGCAGTCCTCGTGTACACGTTGGCCTCTGTACGGAAACCTAACGCATCGCGCGGATAATTATAGGAGATCAGTCAGCTCTGAGAAATTAGTCAAATTTTGCATATCGTTAGTTCCTGACGAGATAACATATCGTGTCAAATATATTTTTTTATTTGCCAAATTTTTCGAGTTATGAATATTGGAACATTTTCCGACTTTTTAATCAATAAGTAATTACATACCTTCTTTCCTTTAATTTTTGTTTAATTAAAGTTTTGACAAAAGGACTATATTTTATCATAAAAATATTTACAACATAAAAGAAATTATTTGGTACTATTTATTTAACAAATGATTTTTCAATAATTTTTTTAACTGTCAGGGATACGTTGAACGAATTAAAAAAAAAACCTGTGTGTGTTTTCTTCACACATGTAAGAAGTGAATACTTCTGGTATCCAGCCTTTCGCCTGAATGAAAAATTAAAAATATAATCATTAAAATAATCGTTAAGATTATTAAAAACAATCATTTAATAAAATTGAAAAAACTGTGTTGCGGAGCCTGATGAGACTAACTCAAAGACCTGCGGAGCTTATTGAAGGCGCTCGGATAGCCTACAGAGTCCTTTAGAGACCCTGCGGAGACCACACAAGAACAACAAAAATAATTTTCATGGAAATAATTACAATTTCAAAGAATAATTAACATAATAATTTTAAACAATTATCTAAATAATAATTTATTCTATTCGAAGGCCCAGCAGTGCTTTCGAAGGACTCCGCAGGGCTGTAGAAAGCCTGCGGGAGCTGTAGGAGGCTGACTAAAGCCCTGCGCAGTCCTTCGAAAGCGCTGCGCAGGGTTCTAGAAGGCCTGCGGAGGCTGTTGGAGGCCCCGCAGCACGTTCGAAGGACTGCGCATGGCCTTAGGAGGCCTTCTACAACCCTGCGCAGGGCTTTAGAAGGCCTCCTACAGCTCCCGCAGGCCTTCTACAACCCTGCGGAGTCCTTCGAAAGCGCTGCGGGACCTTCGGATAGATTAGATTATTATTTAAATAATTGTTTTAAATTGTTATTTTAATTATTCTTTGAAATTGTAATTATTTCCATGAAAATTATTTTTGTTGTTCTTGCGTAGGTGTCCGCAGGGCCTCTGAAAGACTCTGTAGGCTATCCGAGCACCTTCAATAGGCTCCGCAGGTCTCTGAGTTAGCCTCATCAGGCTCCACAACATAGTCTTTAAAATTTTTTTAAATGATTGTTTTTAATGATCTTAAAGATTATTTTAATGATTATATTTTTAATTTTTCATTCAGGCGAAAGGCTGGATACCAGAAGTATTCACTTCTTACGTGTGTGAAGAACACACACACAGGTTTTTTTTTAATTGTTATATTTGTTATATAAATAATACCAAATAGTTTTTTTAATGTTGTAAATATTTTTATGATAAAATATAGTCCTTTTGTCACAACTTTAATTTTTAAAAAAATTAAAGGAACGAAGGTATGTAATTACTTATTGATTAAAAAGTCGGAAAAAGTTCCAATATTCATAACACGAAAAATTCTGCAAATATAAAAAATATTTGACACGATATGTTATCTCGTCAGGAACTAACGATATGCAAAATTTGACTGATTCCTCAGAGCTGACTGATCTATATACAGGGTGAATCATAATGGGTGGACACCACTTTTTGATGGTATTTACCATGCGTCGTAAATTACCGACTACCTACAACTGGATTGCTTGACCGCTCCAGAGATGGCAGCTGCTTAGTGACAAGCAACTACATTCATGTCAAGACTGTATGGGAAAAATTGTAATCCCAAGGTCTACCTTTCTACCGTACCGACATATGGTACTAATAAAAAATAAAAAAACTACATTCATGCATCTTCGCCGATTTCGATGACATTTGGTATGCTTGTAGAATGGATAAAAATACAAGATATGAAAAAACTTCAAATTGCAACAACTTTTATTTTTTCGCGTACTATACACTGGATATCAGAATGGTGCAGATAGCAACAAATCTCTTATTATTTATTGCAAATTTGTAATTTTTTCATACGTATCTCCGAGAGTTTTTAACCGATTGGGATGCAAATTAACATAAAGGTAGAGGATGAAAAAATAAAGTTGACGGGTTTGTTATTTTTTCGATATCTCATAATTAAGGGGTTGAAACTGCCCCTCGATTGTTTAGTCAATTGCATCGTATGATCGAGTAGCCTTTTGCCATTCCGGGTTAAATTTACGTTAATATAAGTTCGTTTGAATACACGAATACATGTTTGTAAATTCCACTCACCCCCTCCCTCAACCATCCCCCTCGCGAACATTCGAAGTTCTTACCGTGTGGCATGGACGAAAATTTGTAGATATAAAAATGGGATGAAATGAAAATGCAATGAGTCGAAATAGTCTGTACAAATTAATCCGATCATACGATACAATTGACTAAAAAATCGAGGGGCAGTTTCAACCCCTTAATTATGAGATAGCGAAAAGATAACAAACCCGTCAACTTTATTTTTTTATCCTCTACCTTTATGCTAATTTGCATCCCAAATTGCGGTTAACAACTCTCGGAGATACGTATGAAAAAATTACAAATTTGCAATAAATCACAAGAGATTTGTTGCTATCTGCACCATTCTGATATCCAGTGTATAGTACGCGAAAAAATAAATGTTGTTGCAATTTCAAGTTTTTTCATATCTTGTATTTTTATCCATTCTACAAGCATACCAAATGTCATCGAAATCGCGCGAAGATGCATGAATGTAGTTGCCTGTCACTAAGCAGCTGCCATCTCTGGAGCGGTCAAGCAATCCAGTTGTAGGTAGTCGGTAATTTACGACGCATGGTAAACACCATAAAAAGTGGTGTCCACCCATTATGATTCACCCTGTATATATATATATATATATATATGCGCGACGCGTTAGGTTTCCGTGCAGAGGCCAACGTGTACACGAGGACTGCCTATGCCTTCGACTCTCGTGGCTACCCCTCCCGCCGCGCGGGCCGTCGAACTTGCCGTCGCTAGATCCGCGTTGCATAAAAACTCAAATTGCTATATTTCGGTCATTTTTTTATCAAATGATATAAAACAAAGTCGAAAATGTGCATATTTCCATGGAGCACGAAATTGTAACATCAACGCGACGAGAAACATCGTGCTACTATGAAAATTGTACCAGTTTTATAAAAAAAAAGCGGTTCCGCTTTCGCCATTTAAAAAAAACGAGTCTCAGGTACCCCGTGCCATCATTCTCTAGCTCACCTCCAAATTTCAATGCGATTGGATGATTAGTGCCGGAGTAATTAGGGATTTCGTGATCGAGTTGCCGCCGAGTTTTTCGGTCTCGACGATCATGGAGCGGACACTCTACAGTGCGCAGCGAGGGCCTTACCTATGCTTCGCACTGTACTCATTTCATGTGACCGGCGGCGGCGGAGAGGGCCGGGAGGGATAGCTACGAGAGTCGAAGGCATAGGCACGCCTCGTGCCTATGCCTCACGCCTAACGCGCGACGCATTAGGTCTCCGTACAGGACAAAGTCCAACGGGTACATGAGGCGCGGCTATGCCTTGGTCTCTCGCGGCTGCCCCTTCCGTCGCGCGGGCCACAGTACTTACCGACCTCGTGAGAATGTTGCGTCAGCGCTTCGCGCGGAATTTCGTCACAATATTTTCTCGTTACGCTGACAAAAATCTCGCTTTTTTCTTTCATGAAACGGCATCCCTATTTTCGAAGCCAATTTTGCATCAAATTTAATGAAACAAAGCTCATAATGTGCGTTTGTTGATGCTTTAGTGAGTGAGAGTCGGGAAATTTCGATTGAATCGGTGTACTATGAAGAATTGTCTCATTTCTCCAATGATAAGTCGAATCTGCAAAATTTTTTTCAAAATTTCGAAAAAACGCGACTCACGTGTACCGTGTGCCATAATTATCTATGTACTGGCCAAATTTTAACCCGATCGGTTGCTCAGTGCTCGTATAAATAGGGATGCCGTTTTCGAAGCGCTCGTCGGCTGTTACACTGCCTCTTAAGGCTAAACTACAACTGCGCGATAAAGATGAAACCTACAGATTAATAAAGCATTCGAGCCCGTTCCCGTAACGGCCCTTGTTCAATTCTCTTATCTATTGATAAGGATAGAGAATTGAACAAGGGCCGTTACAGGAACGGGTTCGAAAATATGGGTTCGTGGTAATAACCACGAACCCATATTTACCATTGTTCCAACACTTTGAACACAAACTTTTGAATTTTGTATACGACACCTCGGTATTTACGTGGCCGTCATATACGTGTTTCAAATTCATTCCATCCTGCTTAAAAAGGACCAATAGGTTAGTATTATCGCGTACGAGATGTTACGGGATACGCGTGTACGTTTGACAGAGGTAAAAGCAGTCTACGTCTCTAAGCAGTGTCGTCCCATGCCGAAAAATGCTCTCACATTATCGTATTTTTCACAGACACTATCGTCGAAAATCATGATCAAATTCGATCCAGCCTCCTCGGGTTTGATGACTTGCTCGTGATCGACGAAAGGAAAATATTTCACTCCCCTCACAAATTCGAGCAAACGCTTGAGAAATGTGTTCTTTGGTTGATTCAAAGATTTTGAATACAAGTACACATTCTCAAATCTCAAACCGTTCGGATGTGTAATGAGTGTAAGAAGCGCGTTAGTCTTTCCACAATTGGATGGACCGAAAAATACTGCGCGTACACTACCCGGCAACAATTCTCCATGACGCCGCCCCCTCCCCTCCTAACCCGTCTTGCACGAGATCGTCAAAAATTTTCGTAGGTAATTTGATCGATTGGTTATGGAACCTCATCTCGACAATAACTGACGTCTTGAGATACCAGTGAACCCTTTTATAAAGATAATTGATTGGCGGGTAATGATATAAGTATGAGGGGCATTGAAAAAAATTAAGAGCACATCGCAGAATAAATAATTCGATTCTGAAAATCTGAGGAAGCAGAATACCGATAAAAAAGCTATTCGAATATAAAATGTGTCATTGTCAGTCAACGGCGATTCTTCGTTGAGTAGCGATCGTACACGGAAAAGGACTCGTTAACAATTTCATCAATAGGCTTCCTTCACACCACGCATCCTTCCAGCTAATATTACCCATAAATCCGATTTCCCTGTTGCTATTCTGAAGATAAATTCTTTGCGAGTCGAGTGTAATATAACCTCGGGAGCATACATCAACGGACAACGAGTTCATACGATTCACGAATTTTTTCCCTCTGTTCCGCCGGGGTATAAGATTATTGAAATGCCCTCACACATATCTTATCACCCAGTTACCGTACAATCGACACACAATCTACGGTTGAAAATTGTCGATCAAGACGGTGAGTTGGTGAATTTTCGTGTCGAGCTAATAACGATTCGACTAAACATAAAATACTAAAAAATGGGAATTGTTTTTGAGTCAAAGAGCAGACAAGGGTATAAATTTCAACGACCATGCCACGAACGAAACATTCGTCGAGCACCTCGCAAGGAGCTTATGCCTCAGAATATTCGATATCTGAAGAGTCTACGTCTGAAAATTCGAAAAACATAAAAATAAATTCTTGTTGTACTACAATCACTTGCGTCATACCATTGTTACGTCTCAACTCAGTAAGAGAGTGGAGCTCCGTCGATAGTACGATGTGCGCGCGAAATTTGATTTGGTTAGCGCTATTCGGTTGGACGTGAGCTCGCCACCTGAGACTTACTTGTGCTCAATATACCAACTCAACGATTTAGTCTAAATCGTCGAGGATGATTCCTCTTCGAAGACGTTGTTTATAGATGATGTTTTTCCAAACTTCTCGGTGTCGAGCCGTAGAGATGAGTTTATTGGAAAAAAGGAAGTATCGATTGTAACACTCACAACTCTCATAAACTTTAACAAAACTGATATCTTTATTTGAATTTGAAAGATTAACACAACACTAAGATTATACTTAGTGAATATCGACAAAAGTAGTTTAAGTTTTGTTCGGTATGGATGTTCTCGATTTGGAAGTCGAGAGAATTCTATCTCCAAGTCGAATTAGTTCTGGGTCTGTTCTTAGAGTAAATTAACTATTTCGTCTCTGCTTGGTGGGAGTTACAAAAATTCGGGTATATTGATTGGTCTAATTTCTAGCGAGGCTGTTCGTTTTCCTGTGGAGGGGGTTGTTTTTGAGACGCGGGGGTGACTCGAGATTGTTGCTTGTGGGCGTTTTGTTAGAAAGAGAAAATGTTTTCGATTTGTAGTCCGGAGAAAAAGTATGTTCTTTGTATTTAATGTTGGGTTCTCGAATGGTGGTAATAGATAAGGTTTTCTTGGAATGTAATATGAGTGAGGGTGGAAAGGAGAGTTTCTCGGACTGGGTATGTTATGAATTCGTATCCGGTCCGAGTTGAGACTAAAAGTGAATAATAATATTTTAAGTAAGGGTTTATCATTCCCGAAATATATATAAGAGGGATGTTTGCCACTTGGAAAAATGTTTGGTCTTTGGAGAAATATTTGTCAGAGTGGAAAAACATTCTTTATCGCGTTGCGCAGCTGTTTGTCGAGTTTGGTATTTCGTATGTTTGAAAAATGATATGGGACTATTCTGAGAAACCGTGGTTTGCATCTGGAACGGAAACATTAATTGTTTCTTAAGTGTAGTTTGTAAATGAAAAAAGATATAAGATAATAATAGTAGTTAAGAATATTGTATAATATTTGAATTTTGCCGGCAGGCTGCATTGTTTCAGGGGTAGTCAAGGTAGTAGTTTAATTTATCGACCGGAGGTGAGCGTCACCCATGCTGGGACGTAACACCATGGCGGAAATCTTAAAAATACCAAAACCCGTAGTGTTTGATGATGCCATTGCGCATTACGAGATACACGGACATCAGTCATTTGCCTCGACAACCTTCAATAACAACGATGAAATTCGTATCACCGTGCAACATCAGGATTTGTGTCTGTTGCCGAGCAAGAGCTCGCTGCACGTTAGCGGTAGATTAACCAGAGCCGATGGACAAACTCCTGTTGGGTTTTGTGCAGTCTCGACGCGTTGATAAAGGACAGGAAAATTAATAATTTTAGTCCAGATGTGTTTCGATGAGAACAATGAAAACTTTATTTTTAACCGACCGCTCTTTCGCACGCTACCTTTGGAAGTGACGTACCATAAACGCCTTCCGTCGCTCTTAGACACTACCGCTCCTCACTGAGTGAGACTTGTCGTGCGCACGCAGACGCGGGAGATTACCAGCGTGTCAAACTCTTATTTCAACAACTCCCACCACGTCCGCAAAGTTGGTCACCAATGCTGTATGTCACTTATTCGAGGAGATACGGCATGAGCTGAACGCTGTTGAGATTGACCGATGTAAAAATGTTGGTCACGCGAGCGTGATGAAAAATTACGTGTCTCAGAATGCTAGTCAGACGTCGATAATGGAAAACGCTGGTTGGACCCCCAGTGCGCAAGAGCTGCAAATAACCGACGATTCTCGCTACTTTGATAGCTCGATACCGCTGAGTATATTATTGGGCTTTACTGAGGACTATCGCAAGATTATCATCAATGTCAAGCACGAGTTAGTATTTACAAGAGCAAATACCGACACGAACGCCACCATACAGACTCAACCGGAAGAGGCTGCTGCGCCGGAGGAATTTAAAATTACTTTTTCGAAAATTAAATGGGTACCGTATATCAGGGTCTCCGATGAGCGAAAAATTTAGCTTCTAAATTACATAGCCAAAGATACACTCATTCCAATAAGTTTTCGCACGTGGGAACTGTACGAGCACCCTCTATTACCGACTTCGTCGAAACACGTTTGGGTTGTAAAATCTTCTACTCAACTCGAAAAACCCCGATACGTAATCGTGGGATTCCGAACGGCACGAAAAATAATGCTCTTATGAATGCGAGTCATTTTGATCATTGTCATGTCCGAGACATTAAACTCTTTTTAAATTCACAGACTTATCCTTTTGGGAACTTGAATCTCGACATTAGTCGTAATCAGTACACTTTGCTCTACGAAATGTATACAAATTTCCAGTCTTTTTATTGCGAGAAGGAGCCTAACCCGCTCATAAACAAAAGTGACTTTTTGAAATACGCACCGCTGATTGTTTTCGATTGTTCGAAGCAGAATGAATCATTGAAATCAGGTCCCGTCGATATTCATCTCGAATTCGAGGCTGTAAATCCCTTTCTTGCTCAAACCTCGGCTTACTGTTTAATTTTACAAGATCGTACTGTCGAATGCAATCCCATGAGTGGTAAAGTTAAAAAAATAGTGTAAGTACGCGTTCATCTGTAGAGATATTTTTTTACGTTTTTTAGTTTATATTATTATTAGTTGTAACGCTGTACAATATCTCCCCTGCACCCGGCTCGTCCCAAAGGCAGCCGTCCCCGCGGACAGGCCAAAGACAAGGCAAGTAGAGAATATTATTTTATTTTCCCTTCCTTTTCCCCATTTATTGTACGGCCTGTGCAACACACGTCAGGAGGACCGGCCCGCCAGGCCCGAAGAAATCTCTATCCCATCGTTATCGTCATCGTCATCGTCCACGTCCCGACATCGACGAAGATACAAATAAGGAACGCAGAAGCTCGCACACTCGCACAACACACCACATTCAGTCATCCGTCACTACCAAAGAGATACACCCGTCCGTCCCCGCCACGACGCCATCCATCGGCTGACCGGCAATAAGGAAGGACGAAGATGGCAGCAGCGCACGGCAATCCCAAAAATCCCCATTACCCGCAATTACACCTCCCAATAAGCAACTGACCTAAATTACCGACCGACCTACTTACCTGCCCGTCCCGATAGATCCCGCCGCGATGATCAAAGATCGATCAAACGCTTGACCCTTCCCCTACCAACCCGTGACGCTGCTGCCCAATGATCGACCCCGAGGACGAGCAAAAGGCGAGAGATCGTCACTTTGCGACGAGCCACCGAATAGGACGATTAGCGGAAGAATTAGAGAAATATAATTAGCGAGAGAAAATTAAAGTCGAAGAAATTGGAGTGAGAGAAAAGTATAGAGTTGCGATAGTTCAAGGAAAGAGCGTTAACGAGAGTGAAAGTGTGCGAGGAGAGAGTGTTCGAGGATACGGAGCGAGGATAAAGAGAGGAAAGGACAAAGACGAAAGAGCCAGGACAACGAGGAGAAAAATCTGTCTTCCGAAAGTAAGTGTTTGCACAGGCCATCATTACCGGCACACTTATAAAAATCCATCTCCCCTTTTTTGCGTTGACTTGTATAGAGCATCCCCCCCCCCCCTTTCGTATTGCTTGCGTCTATCGCTTGCTTTTTGGCCAGAGTTTTCTTTTCGTATTACAAAGTCGTGTGGGACGGCTGTATAAATTATCGTAGCGAATATAATAAGTCCGAGTAACGGTCATTTCTCGCCTGACCCCCCTCCCGTCCTTACACCGTACAATAGAAGATCGAGAACACTCGATCGCGCGATCAAGCACCACACGACCGACCTTCCTCGGCACAGCCGACTCCCAAACTAAAACATCTTCCCATTTCCCCGCTTGGCCCCTCTCCCTGCGACAGGCCGAGTACTCTTAAATATAAGACACAAGATATCGAATACGTACAAAATTAGCCAGTGGTAATTATTAAGAGGCCATCGCGTCGGCGAATCCTCTCCCTGAGATTTATTCCCGCTCGACCCCCTTCCCTTACCCTCACGCTAGCCCTTCCCTTCAGCCAGTTATTGAGTTTTCTTCCTTTTTGTATTATTTTTGTTAATTTTTGTTTTATGTAAAAATTAACTGGCGCCCAAAATTTTGAGAGAGTATTGTATTGTTTATTGCCCCGGAGATAGTCCGCCGTTGATAATAGTGTAAGAATAAAAGTTATCATTCGAGCTATTTCTTTTCTTTTTCTTTTAACCCCAAGTTCCCCATACCCCCCTCCCGACGGCGTGACATAGTATATAAGCATTTGCATAGGGGAAATAATGAACGTCTGTTATAAATAAATCAGACGCGTGGGTTATTCGAATGAGTTGTAGCCGGGATGGAGTACGTGGTTGACTAGCAGCGTTTTAAAAAACCCTCGAACGAATTTGTATTGAAAGAATTTTCTGTTATATTCTGAATGGATTCCAATGTAACACCATCGACGATTTTCCTCGGGCCGACATGCGTATGGATCGATTTGCCAGTCGAATATAGATATACGAATGCTTGGTTGACAAACAATTATTACGGCTTGCCATGGAAATTTGGTACTGTACCCTCTAATGCTATAAACGCTAACGCTAATGCTATAAGGGCTCGGAGAAGAGAGAATGGTTGGCGAATTTCTTAAGGTATTACGATCGCTCATATCACCACTAAGATTGGGGGCAAGAGAGGTCAGAGCAAAATTATCCCGAACAACCCAAAAGAGGTGGAAATTGTTTTATCTAAAATGCTATGCAATCTTAATAGTTCTGACTCTCGAATGAAAACATAATAGTGTATAGTAAAATTATAACAAAAATATTCACAAATTAGTTAAATATTTTTAAAAGTATCGGGCAGTAAAAGTTTTGATACGTTCCTAACTGCACACATTGATATCGGACGTATACGCATGCTCGTACACTAATGTCCGACACTCAGTGGCATAAACGTGGCAACATCGCTGGTCACTGACGCTATTTTGTCGTGTTGCATACATACACACTGCGTGAGCCTACCGTGTTGAAATTTTCAGAAGGCAGAGCGGTGTTGCCACACGTTATAATCGCCGACTTCTCCCCGATGGACTCTTATAATCTGTATTAATAATTTATTTATTTTCTTAAAAACTATACGTCAGAAATATTCCATTCTGGTATCATAAAAAATTTTAAATTCCTGACTATGAGTTCAATTTTTTTCAGAAAAATCCTGAATCCATTTTTCTTGTAATTTATGATAAATGAAACGCAACTTCAATTTATACGGGTTTAGATGGAGAAAATAAAAAATTGGTAATTAAATATCTCAAATTCTAGACGTCAGAAAATGTTTCGTCTTATAGAAAAGTTGTTCGTTTTAATGTCAAGAATATCTACACAAAATTTTAAGAAAATCCTATTTCAACCCAGTTTACGATAGTAATACCTTAAACGGTCGATCCATGCTCATAATCAATGTTCAAAATTTCGAGTGTCCGTCGTTACAGAAATTGCCGAAAGGCTCACGCACTGAATGTTCGTATCATGAGTATTTGCCGAAGTCCAATTGCGCCGGCAAAAATGTTCAATCCCTAAAACATTGGATTCTCTCTAAATTCCCCGAGAATTCAGTGTATTTTTCCGAAAATAAACGATTTAATATATATCATGTGTATTGTTATATTTTTTGAATATCCTATATACCAATGAAAACGTCTATACTTGTCTCGACGTGTCTCAACCTATCTCGACTTTTATACTTTCATTGCGTTCATATCGTAAAAATAATAATCATTAAGAATTAGTCACTAAAATGAGATGAAAGCTTCAACTCGGTATAAATGACCCTAGCTGACGACGGTTCAAGTCAGTCGTTACACCAATCTACATGTGGCACAGTCAAAAGTTATTGCATCCAAAATTATTACCGTTGAAGAGACGTGAATTGCTAATTCGCCTTGAACAATTATTACGAAATATTTAACGCGTGAAAAAAATAATTGAACACTATCGCGAACTTAATCGCTAGTAACAAAATTTGGACAAATAAATTTTGGAACGTCATCGTGATAAAAAAGGCAGGTTCGTATTAAACGTTTTGTCTCTTCAAATATTTCTACTCATAAATTCGAGGGTTAACGATTAAATTTTATGGAAAATGTATTTCAGATCAGCATGGATTTACGCGAAATCAGCAAAGTGTGGCGTTGATGGGATTCCTCCCGATCAAGAAGTTATCCGACTTATCAGCTCAGAACGTTCACCCGATAACCGATATAAGAGTTGTACAAACCAAGTATGGAGACGTTTTTCTACCAGCCAGAATGACTGCACCGATCCTGGCGAATGAGGCGTTGTTCAAGGAAATGATTCGTGCGTCTCATGAAAACGGATTCGGTTTACGCGCTCATGGAACTGTATATAATCATATTGAATTTGTCTAAATGTAATAACAGTCAAATAGATATAGTCACGCTTATTGAAAAAATTTTATAAAAGAGATATCCGCAACAGCTTTTTTTATTTTTACGTTGGAAAAAATATATGGATGCATATAAGAAAAAAATTAAAATATATATGAAAAAATTAATAAAAAATGTGAGTATAATATGACAGATCTTTGTAAATGGTTAGTTTTATATTTGATCGGTGAAGACGGTTCCGTCATGCACGAGGTTTAATCTCCCAATTACTCCTCCTTATTCGCCAACGTACTGTTAGGGTCCAAAGCGGCAATCCCGCACGCGTATTTATAAGAAACGTTCAGATACTATTATAATATGATCGACGGGGTAATGCCACTGTTTTTTCTCTCTCGTTCTAAGGCTTTTGAAAAGAAGGATAGCGAATTAGTCCGAATTAGTTTTTAGATATTTTCAAACCATCAAATAGAGCTACTTTTTCTTTCTATTGGATTATGTCAGAGGGTGTCTCCTAAGTATAAATCGAAGTTTCTGCCCTCCAAAACCTCGCGCGTTAGCCGCCATCTTGAAAAACGCCTGTTTGCAAATATCTCGGAAACGGTGTTTTACATCAAAAATCGTAAGGACCTTTTTTGTAGAGGATAACATTTCCCATCCTTTTTATTTGAAACTTTTTTCTTTATTGTTAATATTTGCCGAGAAATCGTCGATTGAAAAACCAAATTTTGTTGTTGTGAACAATATCTCGATAGTTTTTGCAAATACGAAAAAATGTAATAATCAAAGTTGTAGACGATGAAATTTTTGACACTTTTTGTATAAAACTTTTTTTTGTAAAATCGATAGTTGCTGAGTTCTAGCGCAATAAAAGTTGCCTTCAGATAAAGAAAAACAGCGATTAGTGGTAATACGTTATTGTAACAATAATATTTATCATGAAAAGGAGGGATATGGGGGATCGGAGGAAAGTTTGCACAATAAAAACATTATGACGAATTGTTTAAAAAAGACATGAAAATTTATTTATTTATTCATACTGGGGATTTACAAATGAAGATCACATCATCATGATAATAATAAAAAAATTTTTTGTCAAATTTGAAACGTCGATGATGGTTTTAAAATAATTTTCTTTGTTTGGAACAGGAAGGGCGATTTTCGATGGTTTGTGAATTTTCTGCTTCCACGTTCAAGTCATGAACTGCAAAATAATCTATGAAACATTCATTTTGGATATCCTTTTCGTCGCTATCGTCCACCGTACGGATTGCGTTATCGCAAGTTTGGCCACTGCAATGTGAACAAATTATTGAACATTTCAAACCACTCTTTCGGCATCCGCAGGCAGCTCCGCAATTTGTTTTGCATTTGCAAGATATTATCTGTAGTAAACTTTGCGGCGCGGGAGCTTTATTTGTTCTTATTGGTAATAAGCAATTCGCAGCCCGCTTCCAGCCACATTCTTCCGGGTCATGGTGAAATCCCAGCCAACTTTGTACTTGATGATATGATCTGAAGGAATGGTAACGGGCTACATCCTGTATTCTATTCAAATAATCATACCGGTTTAGACTCGTCCACGGCATATTGTGACGATGGTCGACCCCAAGCCACCTTTTTTCTTCTTTCCCACGCACTTCTCGCATTCCTTTCCTGCCTACGTGACTTCCTACAGCTACACCCTCGCTATCGCCGGGACATCTCTCCGTTGGAACGCAGCTAGACTTTGTTTCCCGATAAAGGCCCAAAAACGGCTTTTTCCATTTTCCACAGTCCAGCCATAAAGTGATAGACACTTTATTGAGAAGCACAAGACTTTATTTTTAGTGTTACAACAGATAGCGTAACGTTGCTGCTCGGATGATCGGATATCTACTAACTAGTTAGCCTAGGAAGAGGGTGGTTCTTATAACATTAACCTGTGGGAAAGTTGTGGTTTGGTGGGGAGAGAATTTGGGAGTCAGAACGTTCTGGAGACGGAAACATCTGGGGAGAAAATGGGGACTGCAGGTGTTTCGGGGTTGAGGCAGGTCAGGCCATAAAGATAGGTGCTTTATGGCTGGACTGTGGAAAATGGAAAAAAGGTGTGTTGCGCCTTTATCGGGAAACAAAGTCTAGCTGCGTTCCAACGGAGAGATGTCCCGGCGATAGCGAGGGTGTAGCTGTAGAAAGTCACGTAGGCAGGAAAGGAATGCGAGAAGTGCGTGAGAAAGAAAAAAAAAGGTGGCTGAGGGTAGACCATCGTCACAATATACATATAAATATTAATATCCATATACCCTTATTGTTAAAGAACGCACCGACGTGCACTAATAACCTCCTGCAATACTTGCCGCCGAGACGTCGCGTCTCCTTACACTTTTGTTTGGCATACAGTAACGTATTACCACTAATCGCTGTTTTCTTTACCTGACGGCAACTTTCATTGCGTTAGAATTCAGCAACTATAGATGTTACAAAAAAAAGTTGTATACAAAAATTGTCAAAAATTTCATCCTCTACAACTTTGATTGTCACATTTTTTTCGTATTTGCAAAAATTATCAAGATATTTTCCACAAAAAAAATTGTTTTTTTATCGACTATATCTCGGCAAATATTAACAATAGAGAAAAAAGTTTCAAATAAAAAAGATGGGCAATGTTATTCTCTACAAAAAAGGTCCTTGCGATTTTTAACGTAAAACTCACCGTTTCCGAGATATTTGCAAATAGGCGTTTTTCAAGATGGCGGCTAACGCGCGAGGTTTTGGAGGGCAGAAACTTGGATTTATACTTAGGAGACACCCTCTGACATAATCCAATAGAAAGAAAAAGTAGCTCTATTTGATGCTTTGGAAGTCCATTTTTGATGCTAAAATTCCTGGACTAAATTTTCGACCGTCGCCGTCGTTGTTTATGATAGATAAGGCGTCTTTGAGAAGTGTCAGTCGATACCTTAGCTACCGCGGCTCCCCGGGTAGAAATTGTAGTAGGGTCCCGCTCCCGGTGCTCTCAGGCTGCCTGACTGCCCCGTTACGGCACTCGTACGGCAACCATTAGCGCCCCGCTAGAATCTGTAACGCCTCGTCTAATACGGTCCTGATCAGGCTGCCTGATGCGGTCGCTCTTGCGCTGCCGGGATAGCTGCCTGAATATTTGGTACTACGTACCATGCATGCAATTATCAAGTATCGAAAAGGTATCAAAAACGATATTTTTTACAAAAAATATTACTCTGTGAACGTGAAAAAATAAACACTAACCTCAAACTTGGACATCATCTATCCTTTACATGATTTAATACAAAATCATATTTTTTTACCTATCTTGTTTATATACCATTTTCGATTAATTACAAAATCTCACCGATATATCGATATATATATCGATTACAATATACGAACAAAATTAATGTCATAGTATGGCTGCTTCAGCAGGCCGCTGTAAGGCAAGCATGAGTACGGCCGTCTTGTGGCAAGCATTGGAGGGGCGCTGTAAGGCAAGCAAGAGCACGGCCGTCTTACGGCAGGCCTTTGCAGGGCCGTAGCAGGAGCTTTTCAGGCTTGCCATGTTATGGCAAGCCGTAGCGCTACCTGATCAGGGCCTAGTAGCAAATAAGGCAAACCCTACAAAATGTCTACCCGGGTTATTTGCTACTAGGCCCTGACCAGGTAGCGCTACGGCTTGCCATAACATGGCAAGCCTGAAAAGCTCCTGCTACGGCCCTGCAAAGGCCTGTCGTAAGACGGCCGTGCTCTTGCTTGCCTTACAGCGCCCCTCCAATGCTTGCCATAAGACGGCCGTACTCATGCTTGCCTTACAGCGGCCTGCTGAGGCAGCCATACTATTACATTAATTTTGTTCATATGTTGTAACGGAGCAGCGCACTCGCTCTCCCCACTCCGACGCGACACGACAGTATCGCAAGGATTATGCAGTTCACCCGTTGCCACACAGATGGACGCCGGCGTTCTTACAAGTAGAAAGGCGTGAGAGTAAGGATAAGTAGTGAGGAAAGTTTAGACAGGGTATGGCGATTCTGATCTCACTGATATCCAAAACGAGGCGTTTAGAAAAGGCCGGTACCATAGAATCCGAAAGGATAAAAGGCTGGCTATTGACGGATACCGGTTAGGGATGTAGGAAGGGTAAAAAACTATCGATATTTAAAAAAATATCAATATCGATATATCGAAAAAAATCTCGATGTATCGATATATCGGTGAGATTTTGTAATTAATTGAAAATGGTATATAAACAAGATAGATAAAAAAATATGATTTTGTATTAAATCACGTAAAAGATAGATGATGTCCAAGTTTGAGGTTAGTTTTTATTTTTTCACGATCACAGAGTAATTTTTTAACATAGGCTAAAGTCAAATCAAGCCGGTGTTGACATTGGTAAAAAATATCGTTTTTGATACCTTTTCGATACTTGATAATTGCATATATGGTATGTAGTACCAAATATTCAGGCAGCTATCCCGGCAGCGCAACAGCGACCGCAACAGGCAGCCTGATCAGGACCGTATTAGGCGAGGCGTTAAAGATTCTAGCGGGGCGCTAATGGTTCCCTTACGAGTGCCGTAACAGGGCAGTCAGGCAACCTGAGAGCGCCCGGAGCGGGACCCTACTACAATTTCTACCCGGGAATATACGCGTGTACTAACACACGCGGGTCCAGATATATATTCTAATTTTACATCTAGAGGATTTCCTACTGCTCTGGCTGTCACGTGACAGCGACACGTTGTAACATGTCGAACATTAAAACGATATTGGACGCTCGCGAGCCTCTCCCGCAAGGCGTTCGAGAAGCTGCAGCCGCGGTATCGAAGAAAACAAATTTCCCCTTATTAATCTCATCGTGAGAATTGTCTCGATATACTTGACTTCGGTATGTGCGCCCAACCCCACCCCCTACTTCGCTGAAAAAATTATTCATCCGCTGGTCGGTGGTATCCAAGAATATTATCCCACACTTTGAAAAAAAACGAATAAGAAATATCGGGTAACTCGTAGAATTCCCGCTGCACTGGCTGTTACGTCACAGCAACACGTTCTAACACGTCGAACATTAAAAACATTGGATACTCACGAGTATTGCAAAGAATATTTATCACACAATATATATTAAATGACACCTCGCATCAAAAAATTATTTATCCGTTGGGCGTGACACATGTCCCTATCTAATTTATTACATCCTTCGCCGAAAAAGTTATTTATGCGACACTCGGTCATCAAATAAACAATAGGCCGGTCAAACCAGAGGTTCGGATCTCAAACCTCAAATTTTCGGAGCTACAGATTGAAATTTAGAGGGTATACGTAATTTTTAATTCTAAACAAGTTTTTCGTCTTAGTAATTTTCGAGAAAATTGTGCGTTTGCGAGAATAAAATTAAAAACTATAAAAACGAGGGGGTCGGGTGTGGTTTTTGACCTCCCACGGCAGTAATTTTTCGATTTTCCAAAAAATTCAACTGCACGATGTTAGATAATTTAATTTCGCACAAAAAAGTCCGCGGTAGCACTAGTCTATCTGTAAAAGGGGGGTGGTGAAAATTGTTCAAAGTTTTTTTTTCGGCGCGCGGTTTTTTGGTCAAGTCGCGTCTCGTTAAAAAATTCATAGAAAATCAAATAACTTGAAAATAATTTTTTTAACACGGCAGTTATCTGTAGAATCGTTTGTTTTATAATTTTCGTGAAAAACAAAATTCTATGGTTATTTATACCCGTTGTATCACAGTTTCAATATTGGAAACGGCTTTTTTTGGGTGTTCCCATAAACGAAAAATTTTTTAGCCTAAATATTTAACAAACCTACTTTATAACGAAAAATAAAGTTCCTTGAAAGTTTCTCGTCACTATCACCGTTTACGCGGTAATAATTATTTTAACACGCGACGCAAGAGACAAAATTTTTAAACCCGCGCCGCTGTATAGACAGAGAAAGACTATCGCTTATCTCTCTCTTACTCACAGCGCATCGGACTCGAGGAACGCCGTCTTTCTCTGCCTTACTCTGCTTTCTCTACCCCCCACACAGATAGACTAGTGCTACCGCGGACTTTTTGTGCAAAATTAAATTATCTAACATCGTGCAGTTGAATTTTTCGGAAAATCAAAAAATTACAGCCGTGGGAGGTCAAAAACCACTCCCGAACCCCTCTTTTTTTTAGTTTTTAATTTTTTTCTCGCGAACGCACAATTTTCTCGAAAATTACTAAGATGAACAACTTGTTTAGAATAAAAAATTACGTATACCCTCTAAATTTCAATCTGTAGCTCCGAAAATTTGAGGTTTGAGATCCGAACCTCTGGTTTGACCGGCCTACAATATGAAATTCGATATTGGTCGGCGGTATCAAAAAATATTTATGCCGCGCTTTAAATAAACAATATGATTAAGAAATATTAGATAACCTCACACCTTGTACCTCACGCCTCATACGCCCCTCCCCCATGATGATATGGAATATTCGAGATGCCCCCCCCTCACCATGGAACCCCGTGTGCATGTGTGGGTCGGTGCGTGTGCCGTGTACGTGTGCACTAACACACGTTGATCCAGAACCCGCATTGCTTATCTACTAAAATGTGTAAACAAATTATTTAAAAATAGAACTAAAAAATCTGCTTTTACAATATATTCGTTTTACACATTTAATTGTTTGTTAACAAATCCAAAACGATCTTCGGCACAAAAGTTGCCTATGAAGTCATCATGCCCCCATACCTGGGATCATTTTGCCTTCCTATGAGGAGATCGGTTTGCCCCCAATGCCTAAATCTAAAAAAAACATAAAAACATAACCTCGTAATATTAGTCCAGTCAGAATAGACATGAGTTCTAAACAAATACACAAGAGCAGCGCAATTTTTTTGTAGGTTATCTGGACCTCCAAGAACATGCCCTAAAAATTTAGGAACATCTGGACCGAGTTTTAGCCATCAGAGATTGTTGGAAAAAAACGGGTTATTTAATTTAGTGTTACGGACCGATCACTGCCTAGCAACACCTCGCCCAAACGATACGGCCAAGACCACGCGGGGCCAAGTCATCAAATTCCGCATCGACGTTTAATCTCAGAGGTAGAACGCTGCTGTGGAATTTCTATTGCGACACAACACCAAGCCATCGACCGAATTTTGCGAGTCCCCATTGAGAAACCGACGAAAATCGCAAACGATCGATTTTCCAATCGGTAACCCGACGATTCCTGATTACCCCCACAAGCTCTCAATAGCGCCTTCCCCCTAAGGTATTGAGGATCCCGTCCAACCGGTTGTTCATCAGTCTTAATTGATTCGTTCGTCCTAACAGACGCATCAATCGGTCGAACGGTACTCTTTCCCTAGTGGCAAGTTCGCTCGCGTACTTAGAATCTCGTGAGTGTAAGGAAGAACTCGCAGTGAGTTCGGGAAGGCCAGTAAACGAACCCGATTAAGAACTCTTGAACATTAAAGCTTCCCTTAGCGGCACTTGATGTAACTCGTTATATACTCGTACCACGATACTTACCTGAGCGGCATTACGCGTCGGAATATCTCGAGAAGATAGTTAATTCCTAAGCCATTATTTATTCCGGATCGAGCATACGCAATAGAGTCCGGGGACACTTCGTATCGTCTTCGAGTGTTGACCTTTTTTCCGTCTCAGCACACAGCTAGTCACCTACATCGCGGCTGTGCGCGTATCATAAAATGGCCCAAAACCAAATCAGTGTGAATCAATCGAAATAAATCTAAACCGCTGAACAACTGGCGAGGCATGCCCAAGAGCAACAAACGAGGCTTCTTATTTCACCTTCTCTGCTCCTTATGGGACTGTGCTCGGTGTTGTAAGTTAAATATTAAATTTAATTATTGACAATGTCACTGTTGCTTTCTTATTTATTATAAATATTTAATGAGTCATTATTTACAATATACAATTTATATCATTGTTGGGAGCGTAAATAGAATTACATTTTCTATTTTCCAGATACAACACAAAATTCCTCGTCTCAAAAAGGCTCCGATCCATCTAAATTTCCTTCGACAGATTAATAAAGCCGCAGGAAGATGTATTGGCTGATAAGAAGGCAGATCCCGTTAACCCATTAGCGCCCAAGCGCCGATGGTTTTTTCGCGATCTTCGAGCATCATTCCCATTAGGATCAACGCAGAATGTCATTATGAGAACCACGTTTTCTTATGGAATCAGATGCGCTCTTTCGAATGGCGTAGTTAGAATTTCATTTTCTCGCACCAGAAATAAAATATGGCGTATTTTAAGTGGAAAAGTACCAAAAATTGAAATTTTTTATTTTTCATATTTTTTTCGGATGGTTTTAGCGTGAAAATCGAGTTGTAACCATATACGTTGGTGCACGTTAGAGATGGACTATCAAAAAAAAAAAATTTCCCCAAACTTACATACCCTGAAACCTTTTCAAAATGGCGGATCTCGCAGAAAATTGTGTGAAAAATGAGATTTTCTCTAATCTTTCGGCAAAATCAATGGAGCATGTATTGTTCTCCTCTGAAAATTGATTTTTTCAATTACCAGTACTTTTCCGAATATGCACTGATAAATCAAATATTCCCAAAGATGGCGGATCCAATATGGCGACTTTAAATCCATAAAAATTATAGATTTTTTCGTAAATACACGCACAAAAGCTCTGCAACAAATAATTCTGGACGTAGTCTCATATATTGATGACTTCTAAATTCTAATTCAGTGACGGATTTTTCAAATTCAAGATGGCGGACCCGATATGGGCGTCGTAAATTGGAAAAAATCTGAATTCAAAAATGAAAAAAATACTGTTGTATTTTACGTAAAATTTTCAAATGAAAGTATTTCTACAATTTTCCGTGTTAGACACATTGTTTCGGAGGAAAAAAATCGTAAACTCCGGAAATTTTTATTGGAACGTATAAGTACGTATGTGTATGTTCACTTATTTCTACCCCTCTGCTCTTATGTGTCTGCGTATTTCATTTCACTTTCGGCGGAACTCAATAACAATTATGTGGACGTGGTAAAATTATGTTTCCTTCGGGATGGAAGATTTATGTAATCATCCGTTTTTGGTGTGCTTGATTCGAATGAGTCCCCTTGCCTCTCACTTTTTGGGGTGCTTTTTCCAGTGAGTCTCCTTGCCTCTCACTTTTCGGGGTGCTTGATTCGAGTGAGTCCCCTCGCATCTCACTTTTCGGGGTGCTTGATTCGAGTGAGTCCCCTCGCCTCTCACTTTTCGGGGTGCTTGATTCGAGTGAGTCCCCTCGCCTCTCACTTTTCGGGGTGCTTGATTCGAGTGAGTCCCCTCGCCTCTCACGTTTCGGGGTGCTTGATTCGAGTGAGTCCCCTCGCCTCTCACTTTTCGGGATGCTTGCTTTGAGTGAGTCCCCTTGCCTCTCACTTTTCGGGGTGCTTGATTCGAGTGAGTCCCCTCGCCTCTCACTTTTCGGGGTGCTTGCTCTGAGTGAGTCCCCATGCCTCTCACTTTTCGGGGTGGTTGATTTGAGTGAGTTCCCCTCGCCTCTCACGGATCGTATTTCAATGATGTTTCTTGAAACACGGTTCACACAAGTATACGTCACATTTCTCACAGACAATTTTCGTTCTGATTGGGCATTTCGAGCAGGATTTTTGTTTTTTGCCATGAGATATTTCATGTGGATGTCGCTTCATTTCACCTTTTCTTATGTAATGCTTGGCAATGGAAAGAGCAAATTCTTTTGTCCCAACTTTAGCCTCATTACATCCGGCAGCATTAAAGATCACGACAGAATTCACAATAGAGGCTTGGATCAATCTGACGAAGACAATCCACGTCCATTTTTTTGAGCGAATGCTTGGTAAAACATTGTTGCAATGCCCATCATGGAGATCTACTCCTCCCATGAATTCGTTATATAGATGAAAAACTCTCGGAAACGGTATCTCAATTTTGGTACGCGCATCTGAACTGTATATTTTTGTAAGTGTTGGAGGATTTATGCCTGCAGCAGTAGAGGCTATCGATACCGGTTTTGAATCAATCACGGTAATGTAATTGATTCCGCTATTATTTTCATGTTTCGCGACACTCGTACCGCTTGGAGATTTCTTGTCGATAACGTTGTTGTTTTTTACACGATTTTCTCTGATGGTTCCTGTACTCCTCAAACCTAACTTTTTCAAATGCACGAGCAGATCGAACCTCGTGAAGTAATTATCAAAGTAAAGATGGTACTGAGAAACTTTTGCAGGAGAAATGGCATTGAAAAATGGTTCTAATAAATACATCACTACGAGGGAGCCCAGTGTGCATTTTGATAATTTGTTTCCAATCGTTGAATTTTTCCCACAATACAAATCGAGATTGAATACGTAACCATCTACGCTGCAAAGACCCCAAAATTTCAGGCCAAATCGTATAGGTTTACCTCGGATAAACTGTTTCAATACAGTCTTTGCATACGATTTGGCCATCATTTCATCAATTGACAAAGCAGTCTTCCAAATACCGAACTGCTAGATGTTCTTTTGAAAAAAATTTAACAAAGCACGAACGCGCCATGCTTTATCATCAGAGGTGCCGTCTTTCGCTTTGGAATATTTCAATCGTGACTTGATTTCTATAAATTGGTTACGCGACATAGCAAAGGAAACAACGTTACACGATAAAAAAGGGTCTGTTGACCAATAGTCTCTTTCTGACTTTCTTTTATTGAATGATGTTAAAATTATTATTCCAATAAAAGTATTTAGATCCGATATTTGGAAATCATATTTGTTTTTCTTACATGCTTCTATTATATATTGTTTCATTTCATTGGAGAAGAAAAGCTCGAATAATTGCACTGGATCACAACCTCGTATTTTCTGTTTTACGGATGCGGATAATAGATTTTCATCTTTAGTGACATCAGCGTATTTTTTTTCTCCTTCTACCCAAATATAAGCATGATCCGTGCGTAAGCATGAGCAGAATTTGAATCTTCGGAACTAGAATTGTCTGGAACCGGTAGCATAGTTATAGTATCATTATCATCTTCTGATATATCTAATTCATATCTACAAAAAGATATGGATTTTCGTGGACGTCCTCCAGGCATGATAGAGACACGGAAAATATATTTTTTTCAACAACCTTGCAATACGTTTTGAACAAATTTATATAACAACAAAAAATATTTTCCTAATAACTTTACAAAAAATTGGGCGTACCTAATAATCTGTTTGTCACTTTCGGCACCGAAGACCTAACATAATCTATCCTCTTCAGACTAACTGCAACATGAATTCGAGCGTGAGGGGTTCAGGAGTTTTTTACGTGAGAACAACACATCTGATGTATAAATAGCTGTAAATACTTCCATTCTCTAGAGGAGCGCGGTGGCTCGGTGGGTAGGACTCTGGCTTCGCACGCAGCGGACCAGGGTTCGATTCCCGTAGCCGACACTAATGGAAAAAAGAAATTTTTTCTAACAAAGTGTTTTTCTGCAATCCTGGCGGTTCGGACCTCACCAAAACAAATGCCCAAACAAACCTCGCTGTGAGGAGTGGGGGCCCGATGTTCGGCTGAGGTGCTCCCGCAAGGCGGTTCTCATCACGCGGATGGTGACGCCTTGGTCGGACATCGGGTGGCCCATCGTCACAGTTGAGGAGGTGCCGGCCCTAGGCGCCTCTAGTGGACGTGCTTGAGTTTACTCGCATTGACACTAGAGGAGACTAGGGAGGCACCGACCTGTATCGGCGGAGGTTTTCCGCAGTTTCCCTCCGTCCGTGGCAAATGCGATACAGGGAGATTAGGGGGAATGCGGAACGGCTGCAGCCGTGTGGTCGCAAATAACAATGTCGGAGGATAGGTTGAATGGAATGATTGTAATAGGTGTGTAAAACCCCGAGGAGGGTGTACACGTTAAACTCCCACATTATTATTATTACTTCCATTCACTAATTACATTCAGAAAATGTTATCTCTGGATTACACTAAAAGTAGAATAAACTATATAGGTGCATGAGAGTAGGGGAATAGAAATAACGATATATACACATATGTCACGTACTTATACGTTCCAATAAAAATTTCCGGAATTTACGATTTTTTTCCTCCGAAACAATGTGTCTAACACGGAAAATTGTAGAAATACTTTCATTTGCAAATTTTACGTAAAATACAACAGTATTTTTTTCATTTTTGAATTCAGATTTTTTCCAATTTACGACGCCCATATCGGGTCCGCCATCTTGAATTTGAAAAATCCGTCACTGAATTAGAATTTAGAAGTCATCAATATATGAGACTACGTCCAGAATTATTTGTTGCAGGGCTTTCGTGTGTGTATTTACGAAAAAATCTATAATTTTTATGGATTTAAAGTCGCCATATTGGATCCGCCATCTTTGGGAATATTTGATTTATCAGTGCATGTTCGGGAAAGTACTGGTAATTGAAAAAATCAATTTTCAGAGGAGAACAATACATGCTCCATTGATTTTTGCCGAAAGATTAGAGAAAAACTCATTTTTCAGACAATTTTCTGCGAGATCCGCCATTTTGAAAAGGTTTCAGGGTATGTAAGTTTTGGGAAAATTTTTTTATAGTCCAACTCTAACGTGCACCAACGTATATGGTTACAACTCGATTTTCACGCTAAAACCATCCGAAAAAAATATGAAAAATAAAAAATTTTAGTTTTTGGGTACTTTTCCACTTAAAATACGCCATATTTTTTTCTGGTGCGAGAAAATGAAATTCTGACCACGCCATTCGAAAGAGCGCGTCTGATTCCATAAGGAAAAGTGGTTCTCATACTGACATTCTGCGTTGATCCTAATGGGAATGATGCTCGAAGATCGTGAAAAAACCATCGGCGCTTAACCGCTAATGGGTTAAAACTCTTGCTGCTATTCCTCTTGGCGATGACGCTATGTATCACACCGTTATTCACTGCGAGCTTACACGTGATACTTCATCTGCATCTGAAGCTGTTGTAAGTGGGTTATCAGAGAGCGCATCTGATCATGTATCGCCAAAATCAAGTTCGGAAAATGCCACTGTTTCTCCACCTCCAGTAACGTTTGAGCAATTGATGGCGTCAGATATATCAATGCCACCTGGATGGAATCAGCAAACCGTAATTCACGAGAATACGAAATTGGGAGGAAAATTGTTAACGCTCACACTAAAAGAAATCATTGATAAAGCTGACGTGATATTTCAAATGGATGCTTTGGGAAAACCAGTAGGAGAGGATCTCAAGATTGATGTCAGTCCTCTGTGTACTGTCAAAAAATTGCAAGATTTATTACCCTTGCTAAATGATCTCAATATTTGGACTGGTACAAAGCTGTTTGATCAAGAATGGCGAGTAGGCAGTGCAGTGTATCAAGATCCGAGTGGAACCTGGCGACATCCGAAGTGTGCTCTGCTAGTTTCAATTACATTAATTTGCTCATCTTGTCGAACGGCGAGAAAATCGATCGTTGCAAAGTGTCGATGAATTAAAAGTGTAGTAATGCTACAGAAAGAAGTGGTCTGGAAGTACCCTCCGAAGACAGAAGAGTCGTAGCAAGTTAAAAGTGAAGAGTCGTAATGCTGAGGAGATTGCATTGCAAAACTCGTAACGACAATTGATGAGTGTGAAGAGAAATTGTCGGACAGTGCGAAATCTTTGGATCAGTATTTGGAATCGACAAAAGTACCAGAAAATCAAATGCTCGCTCTACAAGAAATTGTTGCTGCTACGACATGGTTGTTATTGTCCATATTGCTGCACATGCGATTGCCTGCAGGGTACAACTTTTTGCACAAAAATCAGATTTTGCCACTTCTCGACCTTCGAACAATCCGAAGGTACTTGAAATATAAATAATGTAATTTTTCTAAATTTATTTACATATTTAAAAAGTAATATTTGGAACGACAAGTATTTAGTCGTAATTTTTTATTTACAATTCTGTATTTATATCTAAATATACTTACCAATTTAGATTTTTATTGTGCATCTGCAATTAATAATTTTCAATTTCGATTTACTGGATTATATAGTTTCCATTTGAAATAATGCAAAAAATAGACTTGCCCATATATATAATTTTGTTTATCGAAGTTGAGGACGCCCTAAAAATACTTACGTTTTTGCAGACACCTTTCCTCGATTGACACAACGTGTGGTTTCAACCCTATTCTTAAAGATTCTAAAATTGTCTCTCGCAAAAATAAATGAGATTCAAAAACACCGAATTTTATTGATCGATGAAATAGCAACGAGGGAAAGTGTCACTGTTAATACCAAAACACTCTCTTATAAGGGATTGATCTTTGACTTCGGCAAAGATGGAGAAGAGGCTTCTGATTTCAACGAGAAAGCCAACCATGGTTTGGTAATTATATTCCATCCATTGTGCGACGATTACACGCATCCAATAGCTGTATTTGCCTCGCGAGGACCTGTTAAGGGCGATGTTATTGCTAAACTGATCGTGAAGGCAATTGTATTACTCGAAAAAAGCGGCGCAAAAGTACACGGAGTCGTGACGGAGCGAATACTAACCGAAAATTTTGGAGCGAGGTGAGCATCAGCGAACAAAGAAAAAATGTGCAAAATTCCTTTGAACACCCTGTGGCTGAAGGGCGTCTGATTTTTGTATTCTATGATACTCCGCATTTGATAAAAACCATTCGCAATCGACTGCATGGCAAGAAGATGTTGCAGATTTGTAAATAGTGAATCTTTTGACGATTTCAATCTTTTTCGTTTCGCCATAGAAGAAGCTTTGTGAGAACTTTTCAGCTGTTCCTTTTCTTAGGGTTCATTTTTTCGAGTTTACAAAAAAAAACTCGTCAAATTACCAAATTGCACATTGCGTCCGCAATTATCTTATCTTGTTCATACAACTAGATGTTTATTAGATTACGGCATTTTTTGTGATATAGATCGATCCAACGAAATGTCCGGTTAAGTGGGACGATATCAAGATGCTGCATTAAAAGGATAAAGAACTCGCCGGTCCCGGTCAAGTTTTAATGTATTTACATTAAAGTATTTCATGTTCATAATTATTTTACAGATTCTCGAGGAGTGTATTCGTAAGCTGGATGCGTGGGAGGAAAAGGTGGAAAAGGGTTTGCTATCGAAGGATCTGTTCCTGATAGTCTGAAGCCTTTGGCAGTTTGCCAAAGGCTTCAGAGTTACAACAATTTTATCGCATAAATAGGAGTCCAGAAGAGCCCTAAGATTTTTTTAAAAATTTTCCTTACAGAGTAATATAGTTGAACAATCGACGGACGCAAAGGACCTAAATTCAGGTTTTACAGATGCTAAAAACTACGAAATGGGACTAGGGTTTAAAGAATTGTTCATTCCCTCGATAAAATTGTCAATATGTGATAGTATGTAAGTTTGGTTGTATTTGTTATACGGTGTTGGAAAAAAGGAATTTAAAGATTAATCCCTCTTCTTTAATGTCCTTCGAGAGATATTTTTCATTGAGATCCTACAAAATTACATATCAAAAGTAATGGGCAAATTTATTCGAGGGGGATTCGATCGCTCAACTCTCAGAGCGGTGAATATAAGAGCCGATAGAGCGTTCGCGTTCTCGTTTCTGACGGAAAACACTTTACTTCGATCGAAGCATAGTAAAATCCCTTTTATAGTCGTCGGAATTCGTTGGTAAAAAGCATGGTACATCCTGTACGGTACGGTGCGAAATCAACAAACTATTGTTTACCATCGATGATGGATTCCGCGATAAATTGATTCGACATTTTAGTTGAATAAAAATTTGACTCAATACCATATTTGGGAATGAATCTGACTGATTATGAGTCCTAAAGTGGCTTGAACCATTATTAATCGACACTGTATAACATGCGCGTGGCCACCTTGAAATTGTTTTTCTTTTCATTTTCTTCACATTAATCCTTGACATGATACGATCAATTTAAGCCGTAGTTTGTATTGAAAATCGCACAATTATCGAAGTTGCAGGTATTTTTCGGTAGGAAGGTCGAGTCGTTGCGGGTGGTTGCCCGTGCGGTTCTGTCAGTGTATACAATTGGCACGGGCTAGCGCACGCAACTGTAACTTGTCCTACTGTCGCAATTGTCCTACTGTCCTCAAAAAAAGGCCGAACATGTTCAATCAGCTGCCAAAGGGGTCAAGTATAAATTAGGAATGGCTAATTGAAGGTAGAACCCACAGAAACCGCGCCGCCGAATAAACGCACGTTAATTTTATTTTGCGATTATTTGGAAACAACGTTATTTGAAATGGTGTCAAGCAAATCTCGTCAAGCAAATCTCGAAAGATAACATAAGATTTTTGTGATTACTTGATTGGTTTCTTTATTGGCGTTTTTTTTCTCGCGCAATTTCGCTGATAAATGCACACTTTATTGCTTCGGCTCACCGTAAGTTCCCTAATGGTCGAAAAAAGTATCGCTACACTACGTTATAGCGGTATCGACTAACGGTGATACACCTACAACAAGATAAGCCTGGGTCCTGCGGAAGGCCGCCGCGGGAATTTCTGCAGCGCTGCAATTACATAATATTTTGAAATAAAATTTCTTTAGGACGTTGTAAAACTATTTCTTCCCTTGCGTTAATAAATAAAGATATTTCGTTTAATACTTTCGAGTTTGTTAAGCCAACCGCCTAAAATTGCCTTAATTAAGGGAGCTTTCCAGTGTGACAGCCCGAAAAATCGCTGTTTTTCGCGATTTTTTTTTAAAGAAAAAATAATCTAATCGGTCTATTTTTTGTATATTAATTGGGTATTGAAGAATACAAAACAATTTTTTAAAGATCGATTTATTTATTTATTAATATCTATAAAAATGATGAAACAATTGTTGCAGAAAATGCATTCGGATGTGGTGTCCACGTTGGGGGTCACAATTTTGATCTGAAACAAAAAACACAAAAAGATTATTGATCGGTATATAATTGGCTTTCGTGCTATGGAGGCTTTTTTTTGTTTGCAAAAATGGCGCCTGTTTGAACAAAAAGTATCGATTTTAGCATTTTTTTTGGCAGTTTTTTTTACAAAAAAATAGGAAGATGTCAAAAAAAAAGCTTCCATAGCACGATAAACAATGACGTTAAGAATATTGTGTAAAAAATTCAACTCGATAGCTTTAAAGCTCTGCCCTCCAAGTTGGACACCGTTTTGAAAAATGCTGTTTCGAGAAAAACGCGTTCAAAGTTTCAAGTGAGGAAATTTTAGGTAAATCGTTTACTTACGGTCAATCAGCGATGCCAGGTCCATACAATATCCCTTCTGCTTCTTCGAAAAGATCGTGCTCAATGGATTGTTCAGTCCGACGAGCTGTCCTCGCCTCTTTGCTATCCAGGGACGCCCGGCGGTTTGCTTGGGTGATGCGCGCATTCTTGTACTTAGCGGTGAAATCTGCGGCGCTCGGCCCTATCGTGCATCCCATCGTCTCCAAAATTTTTAAAATTGGGTCGTAACCTTCATTGAAGGTGCACACAGCACACTGCGTAGCGATTTCTACTATCTGCTTGCCGCAGAATACGTGCTTTGGGGCTAGTTGCCACACACAGTGATTGAAGCTCTCGTTATTGTTTTCAGTGTTCGCGCCCGTACATCGTTCTAAGAGATCCTCCGTTGTTAGATCATCGTAAATCGGCTTTAAAACTTTTTGTACGTCTTCGTCGAGTGCTGGTGGATGGGTGTACTCCTCTCCTGTGGCCTCGGCCTTGCGCCATTCGCACCACGAATCTTCTCCCGGAGGGCAATACTCATGCTGAGGATTTTCATCAGTTGAGCTTTTGTGATGAAATGTAGCCCATATGGCTTTCCTCATATTTTCCACGGAATTGGAATTTCGACGAACTGCCAAGCCATAATATTCGGAGAGATTTGTCAATAATTTTAACGGCAATTGCGCTCTTTTCGGTTCAACAGCAGTTTTTTTTGTTTGATTTTTTTAGTTTTCGGAGTACTCGAACGAGATCCTTTTTTTTCGGTTCACTCTCCATTGCTTTGTCTTCGATTTGCTTTTTGGCCTTTTTTAGTTGAACTAACCTTTTTCTTGCTTCGTTTCCCCTTTTATATACTCGCTTTTTCACGTGCAAAACGCATTCCTTTTTTTTTACCGTCAAATCGTCACCGTACGGCTTGGCTTCTAATAACATCTTGAATGTTTTTGTATCGCCGTCTCCTATATAGAAACCGTATTTCGCGTTGTGCAATACTTCTGATCTCTTGAATATTTCGATTATACCGTCGACTTCCATTTTTCCCGCGCTGCCTTCGTGATTGACGTTGCATTCGGATTCATGCGTCTCAAACCACGCCTCGTACTCGGGTGTTCCCTCTTGTCCTTTCCAGAATGCACGAGCCTTGCAGAAGCTTGATTTGACAGCAACATCCAAAACTTTGTTGGTATATTTTCCAATCACGGACACGATACCCATGCGCGACGTGAAACCGCGTTTCGACCACGATCCATCACCGGACACCGTCAGAATATCGCCCCGATTTTCTGCTTCCAAAGTTTTTTCCTTCTCTTCGGTACCTGCTTTTTTCACGACGGCCTCGTATATTGATTTCGCTGCAATCTGCAGGATTTTCACGATTCCATAATAGGTGTTATTATTGAAGTTTGCAGTTAAATCCATCAAGGCGATAAAATTTCTAATGCCATTTATGCCGATGCCGACCAATCGCATGGCAAAGCAGAAACGACGATTGATTTCATAAGCATTTTTTATCAAAGGGCAAGAATCTATCTCGGCCGGATCTGGACACAAACACTGAACACAAATTTTAAAGCCCAATCCGCGAATCGATTTTTTTTTAAACTTCACGTCGCTATTACACTTTTTGCACTTCAACAGTTCCTGAAGAGCGCCGAAAACCAAAAAGAACTCCAAAATCACATAGCTAAACGTTTGATCGATTCGGACTTCAAACTCTGGACTCTTTTTCAAGATTTTTGCTGCCGAAGTGCTCGCAAACGTTAGATCCGTTTCGATATCGTGTCGATTTGTTCCCTTGAAACCCGCGGATCTTTTTCGTTCATTTCGCGGATGGCCGCCTCTCGAGCCTTTTCTATCCTGCCACGCACATTTCTCTTTCGTAGATCTATCCATTTTGAATGTCGAAACCGAACTGAAAGACGAAGCGGACTCACGTTGGAAGGTACACGAGCAGGTAGGAACGAGACAATAGAAATAACGGTCGCACGGGCAGACGGCCGACGCGGCAGCTGTAGCGCTCCGTTGCCTTCTTCCAAGAAATGCTGTACAGTAACCGAAATAATCTGAATTTCGGCATGAACATTTCAGGGAATATTCGGAAGAGTGTATACTATTCGATAAAGCAAAAAAAAATCGATTTTTTGAAAATTTCACACTGGAAAGCTCCCTTAAAGCAAAATCTTAATTTTCATATCCGGAGAATAAAAGTATACATTAGAAATTCCATACTCATTTATCGATAGAATAACAGTATACATAAGAAATGTCATACGATTTCATAGAACAACGCATGCATAGTCTCATATTATAAACACCGAATGTTTAGGCTTGTCTGCAAAGGGTGTGAGCAGACCCGGGATCTGGTTGTCGGGAAAGTGGAGAAGGGAAACGGGGAAGTGAACGTTGCGAAGGTTCCGAAAATAACGAAAGCGAAGAGACCTTGAGTTAGCAAATAAATAACAATGTTTATTTGTAAGGCTAGTAGCAATCGCGTCGCGAGTTAATGGCGTCGGCGTCACGCTCGCGACCGCGTGGCCGTTAGAAAAGCCGGTGGAAAGCCGTGTCGTTACCGTGAATTGAGAAGGGATTGCCGTGAGGAGGAAGAAGAATCAAA
Organism: Netelia inedita; assembly: GCA_964017225.1. Classification (NCBI taxonomy): domain Eukaryota; kingdom Metazoa; phylum Arthropoda; class Insecta; order Hymenoptera; family Ichneumonidae; genus Netelia; species Netelia inedita. Next base: position 23,640,172 of record OZ024920.1, read on the forward strand.
TGGAGAAAGCCGGTCGTAAATCGGTTAGGTCCACTGATTCGGAAGAAGGGTACCGTAAGAGAAGCCGAGAGTCACAAATAAATCCACTGAATCGAAAGAATAAGTACAGAAAAAAGCCAGGTTAGAATACTGAACATAGAACTTTGAAATATCCGAAGAGAGAAGTGTAACACGCTCGCACTTGAAGATTCGCAGTCGAAGTGAAGAAGACGGAAATCGATCCAGATCGATGACCGAGGAGTGGGGGAATAGGTCAGAGCGTTCGAGTACCGCAGAGTCCAAGCGAGTGTCATAGGCCACGAGCTGCTGACCTCTCGCATGAACTCCCGGCACTACGAACTTTTCTGAACAAGGCTTCATCGTCAAATCCTATGTCGCCTATGGCGTGAGACGGCCACTCAGAATACCCGTGAGAAATAAACATAGTAACGAGACTTAGTTTCACGAACTCACAATCAGATCGGAATTACGTCAACCGCTCCCCACCATCGCTCACCAATAATATAATTAAGCTTCGACGACTCACAGAGGAACTTCTAAGCCAGATTCGTTAATGGTAATTCGTGCTGAGAGGTCCTCTCTCTGGAGCCTGTCTAACTGGAGCTCAATATAATTAGTTGCTACGCTAGTTGTACTCCGCGTTTTACAAACGGGATGATAGTTTCAAACTTTGTTAAACGGAAGAACTATCATTCGCATTCGCTGGAAGTGATCGTTGCTGTAATCATATTTTAAATAAATCATTACGTGATAACACTCGCGGCCATCTCCTTTGTGTTAACCCGAAGGCATCTTGTGATATCTAAACAAGCTTTGATTCTTCGCCTGTGCACATCGTATTCGTCAAGGGCCACCCTCGTTTTTCGAAGACATCGACAGCTGCATCTACGAAAATCCGAAGAGGGGAAACGCACCTTGTCTACTACTGATCAACATTTCGATAAGAATCCTCACACTCACAATATTCTGTTCTCTCCTCATATCGGTTCTGATACTGACTACGAAGACAGACTGTGCAGTTAATAAAGACCCGTTGGGCAACAGACCTATTGTTACGCGTATTACCATTCTGACACGCAATACAGCCCTGGAAAGTCTTTACCAAAAAACTTAACCTGGCGTGGGGGTTGTTCACTCATATAGGAAAACGGGGACCCTATTATAGTTCGAATTTCCGAGGGACATAACGAAGAGTGCGCCACTATCGGCGTACACCTAGCGCAATCTACCGTACAGCCATCGAACAGTTTATCGAAGAGTAACATGAGCGTCAGGTTTGCATACCGACGCGATATGGTGGATAGTACCGCCATCTACGCCATTTACATTTCTTTGATTGCGAGGTGTGAGTGAACAATGTGTCGAACTTCAATATGAATGAATATGAAAAACGAATTCTGATGTTCGTAGAATCATCGTCCTTATGGGCCTGGTGAAGTCCATTTTTTTCCGACGGAAATCGATACTGCTTTCGTGAATTAATAATGATCACATATACAAAATTTATCACTATTAGTAATAGATGTAAATAATGCAGATAGCGTGAATGATATCGATGAAAAATAAGCCGTCCGCAATCCCACAGGATAGAATGCCAGCCCCTGCCACACTTTAAATACAAGAAATGTTAAAATTAAGATATTCGGACGGATAGCCGCGCGAGCTAAGGCGCTTCTGCTTTTGTACTACCGGAGTGATGTAGCTTCGATCCCAGCTCGCATAATTTTTTTTTCAGTTTCACAAATGCCAGGAAAAGAACTATTTTATATATATATATATATACAATTTATGTATATAATTTTAGTTATATGACAACTAATAAATAGTTTATATCTTATAGTTTGATTTCTTGTATGAAAATACCATTTTTATCTTCATGAATAAATATTACTTGCCCGACAACTTTTCTTTTATTCACCTACCTTACCGACCTACTCCCGACTTCCCTATCAGTTCGCTTTATACACACTGTGGCGGGTACATCGATACTGATTTAGTTACAATTTTACGAGGGACATAGAGCAGATGGTGCTGAAAACACTGTCCTCTTTTTTAACATTGAGTTCCCTCCCCCTGACCTGGCGATTCAAAAACCATGAGTTCTTTATGAAACGAGATACCTTGTTGTGATGTACTATATACGAAGCGTTTCTCGGTACTCGGTCTAACCTAGGCATGAGGCACCGGGCTAAACGTCGAATACAGATCAACGAGTCTCAGTTACCCATTGGTGGTTGAGCCGAGAAGATCGTAAGATCCACTATTAAGTGAAATATATAACTATATAAACGAAACATAACACTTGTGATGTGTGCATTGCACAAGGGCAGAGTTAATATCGAACGCCAGTTGGATTCGAGTCATTTTTGAGCCATTCGCGTAACAAGTTGATGTTTTTTTGAAATATACCCATTTTCTGAGCGGCCAGGGAAGTCAAACGTCTTAAAATGTAATCAGGAAAGGTGACTCGTTGCATCACAATTGAACTTTGCTTTGTGTTAAGCCAGCGTTTGTGTATTGGGATATAGCCCTTTAATTTCTTCCCAAGAACGCATACATTTGTATGTTGTATAATGAAGAATAATGATTACGCTACTGATCATGGCAGTATTTTGTCAAGTTTTCGCTGTTTGATTAGACTGCCTTTATGAAAAGAACAGCAGTTCAAAAGGTTCCCAACAATTGTTAATATTATTAAGGTATATGTAAACCTTTCCAAGATAATATAGCGCTTCAGCCTAAAAATCAGGATTTTTCTTCTCGGCCACAAGATTTTTTCATAATCAGTAAACATAATATTTTATGAACATGAAGCTTGTAATGAATGTCTATGATATACGGAATATATGGTCAGGTGGCCGGCGATAGGGCGGGAGAGGCCGCGATTAGGGAGAGAATCGCGGATCATCGAAGAGAGATTAGCGGTGATCGGACCGTCGCGTTCGACGGTCAATTATATTACGACACCGAATAATATATAAATGTATATCGATATCGCCAGTAAATGAAAGTGATACAATAAAAATACTATAAGGTGCCACTTTTCTACTTACGAGTTCATGGGTGTCAAGCCTCCATCGCTCTGCATGAAAAGAACGTTAATTCCATCAAGATTATTTTTGAAGCCAGACGTAAAACTCTGAAAATGCAAGTTTTCGATTAAAATATGACGGTTATTGAACATTGTAATAAATAATTTCACATTGTTGTTTTACCTGCAGATATTTTTTTATATGCGGTGTAAGGTAAGCGTCAGCACAGGTAGTGTAACCTCTTGATACCATTCGCATCATAGGCATTACTTCGTGTGATAAGGAAACTTGTGAAAATCCTATTTGTTTTGCAATTTCACCCACTCGAATTTCGTGATCGGGAAATCTGGAGGCAGAAATATATAATCTTCAGAATGTATAATGCAATTGTTAGTAATATTCTTATTAATCCAAAATGAGATTGCAACTCATCAATGACCTTAAAAGAGTAATAACACTATACGAATTTTCATTCAGTGTTACAGGCGACGTGCGATTAAAGATGGCATCCAAGAATATACGAGCACTAAACAACCGACGAGGTTGAAATGTGGCGAGTACATAAAGAATTATGACAAAAAGAAGCTCTTGGTAATTGCTGTTCAAAATTTTACAAAAAATGCGCCGTCAATTATTACTGGAAAAATAACAGACTTTTATATCGGTGTACCGACCGTATCGTAATTTCAAGGCCAAGAGAGACTCCCCAATTAAAAAGCACACATTTTGAGCTTTAATTCATTGAATTTTATGCTAAAATGAATGCAGCTTTACAAAAATGCGTTTTTGACAAGAAAATATCAACAATTTTATCGACATATGGAGAAAATAGTGAACCGAAATTTCGTTTCAATGCTTTTGCGAAATTTTCTCAGGAAACTCGTACGGTAACAGACGAAGGCGGAGACATATATCGGAAACTTCACGCCCAATAGACCACACTCAGTCCTGACTCACGAAACCGGAATATTGAAATCCCATTGCCGCTATAGTATATTCATATATGTTTAGACCGCGAAGACCGCTGGCCTCTATTGTGACCAACTGACACACGGCCTGACTACCGTGCGGACCTCGTAAACTCGTACCGTGTCTTACTGACAATGCAAGTAGGAAATAGAATTTTTTAGTCCAGGTTAACCCAGAATGGCAAAAGGCAAAAAGCTACCTGATCATACGATGCAATTGACTAAAAAATCGAGGGGCAGTTTCCACCCCTTAATTATGAGATACCAAAAAAATAACAAACCCGTCAACTTTATTTTCTCATTCTCTACCTTTATGCAAATTTGCATCTCAATCGGTTCAAAACTCTCGGAGATACGTATGAAAAAATAAAAAATTTGGAATAATCAATATGCGATTTGTTGCTATCTGCGCCATTCTGCGCGAAAAAAAACGTTGTTGCAATTTGAAATTTTTTCATATCTTGTATGTTATCGACGAAGAACGAAAATCACCCCTATTTTCGAGGGTTTCTTTCACGCCTTAAATATTGGACTCAGCACGTATAAATAAATACGTTTCGGATATTTTAAATAAAGTCTCGTGAAACTCATAAACATTATCGACGAAATAGCTAGACCTTAAGCTATTAAGTATATACCGCTACACCTGTCACTAACCTGCTGCCATCTCTGGAGCGGTCGAGCACTCCAGTTGTAGGTCGGCAATTCGCCACGCATGGTAAATAACATGAAAAAGTGGTCTCCACCCATGACGATTCACTCTGTATATAAACTCTCTTATTCTCTTATGAGAATTTCTTGTCACTTGTATCTCGAGTATTCAGAAATAACGATAAATACAGTTGGTCGCTGGGGGTATTGAGAATATCGCGGGGCACTAATTAACTCGGACGGGATTGAAAAAAAAGTGAAACCAAGTTCTTGTTTGCTTGGAAGACTTGGGCCGTTATGGTTATTTTGAATACTTACTTTTGTTATTTCAGGAATTATGTGGGACGGTTGCCTTTGTGCGAACCACCGCAGAGGTAGGAAAATGTGACATATTTTTTGTGACGAGTTTTTCCGCGGGCCTTGTCACCCGGACAGAATTCGGCCGGAATTGGGCCGAATGTACGCCTCTGGTCGCCACTGGATGGGATGGAAATTTTATAGACACGAATTTATTAATTGCACCGGCAATAAAGAGTCGTATCGGCAGATCTCCGAGTTGCCGGTTTAACCAGCGTACGTTGCTCGTCGTAGTGCGCGAGAAACGGCGCTTTAAGGAGAGGGGTTCGAGGCAGTCAGCGAGGGGCATGGTGTTGTGTTTTGCGTGACTAGTGGCAAATATTGTGGGTCAACTACGGGGTACGGGAAGCCGGTCCGGCGAGGTGAGCCTCCCCCGTCCCCGTAACCCGTCCCGAGCTCCAAGAGGAAGGCGAGCGGCGTGGTAAGTAAGGCGAAGGGTTTCGGGAGTACGTGGTTCCACGGCGAACCGTGCACGGGGCCAGCCGAACCTGCCTCTCCTCTGACTTGTGTCACTCAAAGGCCAGCGAGGGGTACGAGACGCAGGAGGACCAATAAAGAAAATCAGCGAGGGAGATCACCGGTGACGTTGCCGCGCAAAAAGCGCGACGATGAGGAAATTCTTGCGAGAGTAGGTAGTCATAAGCAACAGTTCACACGGTCAGCGGGGCAACAGGCAGAATTTAACGAGGCATCGAAACGTGTGGAAGTCTTTCTTTATTAACCCTTTCGTTACCCTGGACGAGATATCTCGCGACCCGATACTGGCCGATTAACGCTTTTTGACGAGATATCTCGCGACCCGATACTGACCGATTAACGCTTTTGACGAGATACCTCGCGACCCGATACTGGCCGATTAACGCGTTTGACGAGATATCTTGCGAGCCGATACTAGCCGATTAACGCTTTTGACGAGATTTCTCGCTTGCTAGCACGAATATTTTGACATTCTAGACGAATATATTTTATAACTAACTCTATTCGTCTGACTATTAGAAATAAATAAATACAGTTTAATGCAATTATTTTTATTTACTTTAGCCTTTAGATATCTCGTCAAAAGCGTTAATCGGCCAGTATCGGGTCGCGAGATATCTCGTCCAGGGTAACGAAAGGGTTAAGGGACAACACCACTGTGACCCCCTGTTTTTTTTACATTTTTCAACAATTTTTTTTCGTGGGAAATATAAGACATATTCGAAAAATTGTTTTTGCGTTTTTTCTCTTGTTTATTAATTTTTCAAAAAACATTTTTTACACGTTTTTGACGCCGCATGGTGGCGCTGGGGAAGCTCCCGCGTCAGGTGCTGTTGTCTCCGCATTGGTTCGCGGCACGCAGCAAAACTCTCTTCAACGTCGATCTGAAAAAATACCCAGTGTTTTCCTTAATAATATGATACTTTGAAGTGAAGTACGCAGGGACTTGGAAAAACATTGATTTTTAAAAAATAAGCACGCTTTTGAAATTAAACAATGATTTTTAAGCAAAATTTCTCGTCGAAAAAAGGCTATAACTTTTATTATTATGCAGATATCGAAAAAATCCTATGTAGTTCATTAGATAATCCATTTTTTATTGATACAGTAAAAATTTGAAGTCGACCGGATAAAAATTGCTCGAGTTTTGCTGCGTGCCGCACCCAAAAAAGTGGTTTCGAGAAAAACGCGTTCAAAGTTTTAGGTTTGTTAATTTATGTTATGAATTGAAAAATATTATGTACCTTCAATCAGCGATGCCGGCACCATATAGCTGGCCTTCGAGAAGCAAATCATTGTCTCCTGAATGTTTCCTCGAACTTGTCGAGGCTTTTCTTGCTTCTTTTGCAGCGTCTGTGAGCGAGCGCTCCGCCAGCTGGATCCGCGCTGCGTCGGTCTCAACGCAAAAGTTGAAACAATTTGGGCCGATGGTTATCCCCAACGTCTCCAGAACTTTCATGAGACTTCTCAGGCCATCATTGAACACTAATACCGTGATATCAGTTGCAATATCAACGATTTTTTTGCTTCCGGACTGGGACTTGGGGGCTATTGCCCAAACTGATTTATTGTACCTTTCGTTATTGTTTTGCGTATAGCCGCCCAAACAACGCTGCAACAAATCGTCCCTGCTCAAATTTTCGAAGATTGGCAGAATTGCCTCCAATACTTCCTGAGGAAGAGGCGGCTTATGGCGATATTCAGAAATATCACCATTTGCGACCGCGTGCTGCCACGAACACCACGACTCGGCTCCTTCTGGGCACTCGTTATGTTGTGGCTCACTGTCTGTGGACATTTTATGTTTGATAGTTGCCCAAATTGCCTTCCTCATTTTGGCAACATCATCGCTGTGCCTCCGAATAGCAAAGCCGTAATATGTGCTCAACTCGTCAATCAATTTTCCGGTGAGCTTTCCTCTGCCAGACAATCCTTTTTTTCACGTTTTCGCGGAGGCGCGTCCCCATACGTTTTTGGACATGATCGATGCACTCTTTTTTTTATCTCGAAACCGTCGTATGGATCGCTATTCGATATGCCCAGAAACGTTTTAGAATAGCCGTCACCAATATAATATTTATATTTTATGCCATAGAGCTCTTCAGACCGTTGTAACATTTCGATAGCTGCGTCCACTTCCATTTTTCCGGAGGAGCCGTTATGGTTCGCCTGGCACTGATTGTCGTGGGTAATTTTCCATTCCCAGTACTCCGCGGTGCTTTCTTTTTTTTCCAATGCTCGCAAGTTTTGTAGTATTTCGATTTAACCATAACGTCGATCACTATTTTAGTGTACCAGCCGATTAGCGATGTTATGCCGAAAAGCGAGCTGAAACCGCGCTTTCACCACGATCCGTCCCCTGAAACGATAATTCTGTCCGCCACCCCATTTTCCAACCAAATTCTCTGCTCCTCAAGTGCAGCCTTCTTTTGCTCATTGTGCTCACCGCTCTAGTGGCAATCGAAATCGAATTTATGATTCGATCGTAGAAAGACTGAAATATGGGGCGCGGTAGGTCCATAAATGCACAAAATTTCATCAGGCCATTCAAACCGACGCCAAGAAGACGCATACTGAATACGATCCGACGATTTATTTCGTATGCATTGTCAATCATAGGACATGAATCGATTAGAACTTTTTCACAATGGCCGCAATCGACCTCGATTTTGAACGCGAGTCCGCGCAAACTTTTTTCGGTGAATTTTATGTCGCGACCACACACTTTGCATTTTACTAACGTGGATATAATGTTCAATGCAGTGAAAAGATGTACTATACGATAACTGAAATCGTTAGTAACACCGACCTCTAAATCGTCCGATGATTTTAACTTTTTCGCCGACGTGCTCACATGCTCTGCAGAACTGTTTTCGGAGCTATAAAGGTTCAAAGGGTTTCAATTCGAGATTTTCGCCCGATTCCTCGTCACATACCCCCGTTTTGTTCCCTTTCTCCCCGCGTACACTTTCTTATTTTCCATTTCAATGTGAAAAGAATAATTCGGATCGTTTGATATTCACAAACGAAACGATTCGGAGCGATTAGACACGAATAGCGTCGCTTCTATCCGCAAACTGACGCTATGGCGCTATCCCTATACCTGCCATGAAAATTTTTCAATTATCGCCACCAAGTGCTATTTTTCGAAACTATATTTATAACAATAGCCGGTTTTTGTGAAGGGAGCCAAAATAATACTTGGGAAAGGTGGGTATACCTGGCGACCCTGAGGCGCCCAGCTGCGCGGGACCCCGAGCATCGCGGAGCGCCGCACCGCTCCACAAAATATTCAATATCTACGAAAATAATTATTTTTTCGACCTGGGTCCAACGGCATCTTAATCTTAAAAGTGTTTTAGATTTTTGTAAATGGTTTTCAAAAAATCGATTTTTTGAAACCGTCACAGTGGTATTGTCCCTTAATCTCAGCTGCTTACACAAACGCTCGGTTTTAAAGTTTGATTGCGAACATGAATCAAGAAAAGTACACGCTTGTCCCTTTTCCGCAGCATCTCCGGAGATCTTGACCAACGCCGTTGCCAATATCACGTCTGCTCCGACGTTTGCCTTTTTTGCGTTTGTTGCGCGTATTGTTGTGCCAGTACTCGGCTTCGGCGGAGTGTCGCTCGAAATGCAAGAGCATATTGTGCTCTGCCTTGCATTTCTTGCATATTCCTGCTGTGCATGCTTTTGCAAAATGACCCGCTCTCACACAGTTATGGCAAAGCTTCAAACCTTTCACTTCGTCGGCTCGCTCTTGTGCCGTCAATTTAAAAAACGAATCGCAATTTTGTATATAATGCTCCTCTTTATAATTTCCGCACGTTGCCTCACCCGTATAAAACGATTTCGCTTTTCCGCGATGGCTTTTTTCGCTCCTTTTTTCCTCATTAATTTGTAAGGTTTGCAGAAGAGATGATCGCGCGTGTAGACACTTCAACAAGTCGTTAAGTTTCGCTTTTTCTTGCAATATTGATTTTTGCCTCTCCCATTCTTTCGCGCTTTCTGCACCTATTTTAGAAACGATAAGATGAATTAACAAAGAATCCCAATGCTCTGTGGGCTCGTCGGGTCTTTTCAACGCTCGCGTGTGCTTCGTTACACTGCCGATTAATTCTAATATTTGCCCCGGTGATTCGTTCATCAACCCCTTGAGCTTGAAGTTAGTGGACCTGCGTAGTTTTTCGACTATGAACTTCGTTCAGCTCGATCTTGTAGATTGCGTGAACCTCTCACACTTTGCTAGACTTGTGCCCACATTGTAGTTGACTTTTTCGGACTTGTGCCGACAATTGAACACTTGAAATGTGTTTTCTTTTGACACGTGGCTCGACTGGCGATCCCTCACCCGGCGTCGATATCAAAATTTTGTTTTTTCGTTGATAAATGGAACTTGTTGGCTCCCACTTCTTGTTTCTCGTAGCTCTTTTGCGTACTCAGCACAATGATCGGGCTCGAAGAACCAATTTATGTTAATTATTGCTGGATTTCTACTTCTTTTTTAAGTGTAATGAATAAACGACGAGTGAATGGCTTCATGCTTTATTCCCCACTACTCGCTACTTGCGAAAGAACCGCACTTGTCTGCGGCGGCGCTGTTTCTTGCGTCTGCGATCGAAGCGCACACATTGACACTTCCTCGAACTATCACTCGCAGGTAGGGATACGTCAAAAATCAAAAAGAACAAATACTCTTCTCTATTAACACTCGCGCTGATGCCAAGTCTCAAGTAGGCGACTGGCGAGCGCGCGTGTATATGCAAATACAGTTAGTCGTTGTCGGACGAAGCACGAAAGAACACGCCTGTTTCGGCATACCTCAGGTCTATACGCAGCTAACGGAGTTGGAAAATATACGTTCTTAAGGTGATGTGAAAAGCCCGGACGAACTCCGACGACGTCGGCATAGTAGTGAACTTGCGCGCTACGCGTCACCGCTAGATGGCAGTGCATGGCCCAAAGTGTGAAGCCTCGGCAAGAAACGATAATCTCGAGCCAAATGCAAGTATTGCACCGAGAAATAGACGGGATCAGGATGGATCACGAATTTTCTCCAAACTTTGTATACTTTTAGTCGTACATTAGGACAACATAATGTCCAAGTAATAAGCCGTACTACTCAGACATTTTCGAGAAAACCGCATAAGAACTCTTATGCGTCAAATATATACCGGTGCGTTGCAATTACAACCGTGAAATGTCGGCGGTCGAATGGTTAGCGTTCAAGCTTTGTAATCGCTGAGCCGCCGGATCGAGTCACGTTTATAATTTTTTTTTATTTATATTTTTTTACAACACTGGTCATATTCTTTCATATATATTACAATTCAAAAGTAATATAATGAAAAAATACGCGTATTTGCATGAACTCTTATTGAATTGCTATTGTTATTTGGCTGTTTACTAATTTGTATTATTATAACAAATGATATATTTATAATTATCGAGAAGTAAACATAATTTTTTCCTGAAAATGAGAAATCCCTGTCAACCCAGGCTTGTAAATACACGCATTTTTTCATTATCACCTTTGCATTGTAATGAATATGAAAGAATATGACCAGTGTTGAAAAAAAAGATCAATTTAAGAAGGGACCACTCGGGCCACCAATCCACCAATTGCCAAGCTTCGACCCTACCCACTCGATCGCCGTGATCTCATGATTATATTTGCAATGCACCGGTATATATTTGACGTGTAAGACTTCTATTGCGATGTTTTCGAAAACGCCTAACAATAAGTACGCATTACTGCGTGCACATTATGTTGTCCTAATGGACTACTGAAAATGTAATCAGTTTGAAGAAAATCCGCGATCCGAATGTCGTGGCCTCTTCCCCCATGGACGGGTGAGGGGAATGAAAGCCTTCTTTATATATATATATATATATATATCGATTATATATATTGTGACGAGTGTCATGGCCGTCCTCCGGTGAAGGACCTGAAATGATAATAATCACGGATAGAAAAGGATAGTTTTCCCCGAAATACACAAAGGGACGAACACCAGAAAAGCATTCTCGCAGGAGAAATATAATGACCAGAGGTATAAAGAGGATCTAGGAAAATGAGAAAGCACCAAAAAACTTTCCCAATTCGACAAAACGAACTTAAGGAGAGCTTAGGCGGTCTCTCAGCGAGCAAAATCGGACACTCTGAAAAGAGGGTTGCGCACACTAGAGGGTACAGGCTGGAGAGATCTGGAAGGGAAATTTGGTCGAAGGAAGGAATAAATGAGCAATTTTCCTCATTTTCGTCAATCGAAACACAGGAGAAATTAGGCGGTCATCGACGAGGCAAGACCGGACACTCTGTATAAGAGGGTTAAGTGGCGCCAACGAAAGGACGCAGGCTGGAGATCTCGGCAAGCAAGATTGATAGAAGGGAAAAATTGTCACGAAAAGTCACAAAACGTTTCGGGAGAAAAGGAGAAAAACGAACACGTAACACAAGAACAGTCACATAAAACTCACCGAATCACGATTAAACACATTCATCGACTGCACGTGAACGGCATCCCGGTGAAAAACGCGCACAAAATCGTGAACACGCACGAAACCGGGCACCAACGGCGGCCATCTTCGAAGTTTGACAGCAGATCATCGGTAATAGAGGCGTGAGACCGGCGACTAAGTGGCAGCACGACGACAGCGGCGCGTCGATCGGCGCGCTTAGCGGTGAACTACGCCGCTCGGACCTATCAGCGGGCAGCGAGATCGGCGACTCGGGAGTGGTAGCGTGACAGAGGCGCGGCGATCGGCGCTCTGAGCCGCGAACCACAAGCAGCGGCCAACGAGATCGACACACGCCGCAGCACGGAGACAGCGGCGCCACCGGCGAGACGAGGCGATTAAACGACCAATCGCGAAGCACGATTCCACAGTTATAAGAGAAATATTGTACATAAAACGAAAATAAATCTACTTATCCTTTACATTGAGGGTTTACCTACCTAAAATTGTTTTGAGCCAGAACCGTGAACAAAATCTTTATTGAAAAGGCTCTGCCGTTTCAATATATAGGTCATATGATCACCCAAGATGGCGGCGGCGATATATATATCGATTATATTATAGGTCAAAATCTGATCAACCAAGATCAATAAACTTAGTCGGCGACTATTAAAATGTCGATTTTTTTTTATGCCAATCGATTGTTAGCCGTTTGTTAGTGTTTGTTAGTCGATTTATATCGCTTGTTAGAACTTTATTTTCATTCAATCATAGTAAAACTTTTCGGCCATAGAGCGCGCTGCAAGCCACGTGAAGATGGCAGCATTGCCACGACGGGCGGGCACGGCTTTGCCCATGTAACTTGGCAATTTCGGGCAAATGGTGATTCATTTCATCCTACTCGATTGTTAGCCTATTGTTAGGGATTGTTAGTCAATTTTCATCTTTTGTTAGAGGTTCATTTTTATTTAATTCTTGCGCGCTCAGCTGCCGTGGCAATGCTGCCAACCTCACGTGGCTTACAGCGTGCTGCAGGGCCGGAAAATTTTTTAACGATTAAATAAAAATGAAGCTGTAACAAACGATAAAAATCAACTAACAAATACTAACAAAAGACTACCAAACGATTGGTCACGAAGAAAAGTTCGTAATCATTAAAACCCATTTTCACGCGGCTAATTTTGACATGTAATTTGTTTTTCGTGTTCGTCAATAAATAAAGTCTAACAAACGCTAGATTTTGTCTAACAAATACTAACAAACGACTAACAATCGTTTGGAATCAAAAATATTTGATATTTTAATATCGTCGTAAGTCGCCGGCTAAGTTTATTGAGTTGATCAAACAAGATGGTTGACGCGTGTTTTCTCTTCGCCCCTGTGTCCGCCATCCCGGGAATATCCCATAGTTTCGCTCGGCGCGAAAAAGCGCTATCAGCGCTCGAAGTTTCGCGAGGGAGAAGCGGGATATGCGCGAACTACGTACACAATGCCGCTCTCCTATACCAATTGCTATTATCGGCCTTCCCCATGTTATTTGCGAACAAATGCCATTTATGTAATATTGCACGTGTAGAAACGCGCGGGTACTCATTGTGTCGCATTTTTTCTCGTCTAGTGCGTAAAGACCACAGTTTTTTATTCGCACCATTAATAAGTGAATAAATGCAAATCTGCAGCCAAAATTACCACGTGGTAACGAAATCTGTGAATTTTTGAGCGATTTTTGAAATTCTGCGACCTTTACATCACCATCACATCACCTTAAAGTGATGTGATAGCCCTTCTTTACCGTCCTGCGGCCCATCCATTTTGGGGACAAATGCCATTCCTAAACTAATGAACGGAATGAGCTGAAAGTTGAGTATGTTATACAGTTGATAACTCTACGTAGGCTAAAGGTCGCAGAATTTCGAAAATCGCTCAAAAATTCACAGATTTCGTTACCACGTGGTAATTTTAGCTGCAGATTTGCATTTATTGACTTATTAATGGTTCGAATAAAAAAAACTGTGGTCTTTACGCACTAGACGATGAAAAATGGGACACAATGAGTAACCGCACGTTTCTACACGTGCAATATTACATAAATGACATTTGTCCGCAAATAACATGGGGTAGGCCGATAATAGCAATTGGTATAGGAGAGCGGGGTTGTGTACGTAGTTCGTGCATATCCCGCCTCTCCCTCGCGAAACTTCGAGCGCTGATAGCGCTTTTTCGCGCCGAGCGAAACTATGGGAAACATGAGATGCACCACGGGGTCGCAAATTTCACCCCGTATTATTATGTACACGTTTTGACACATGTGCATTTGACTGAAGGGAGGCGCTGCACGAATGCAACTAGCAGAGTCGAAACTCGATCGAGAATTATCGATTCTTAGTCGACCATATGAAACTTAAATTAAAGGGGGCCACGACGCATGGATTACGGATGTTCTTCAAACTTTTTATACATTCAGAAGTCCATTAGGACAACATAATGTGCAAGCGGTAATGCGTACTTATTGTTAGGCGTTTTCGGAAAAATAACAAGAGAAATCTTACGCGTCTAATATATACCGGTGCGTTGCAAGTGTAAAGCCGGCTCTGCACACTCGCCGAGACATAACGAATGTTGGCCAATACGAGAGTGTGAGGGCTGTCTCGTCTCGCCTCTCGCCGTCTCGTGTCGTCTCGGTCCGTTGTCGGATTTTTTGATACGAATCAAAGGGATCTCGGGTAGTCTCGTGTCCATAGACGAGATCGCCCTCCACACTTATAACGAATAAAAAAAGATGAGGCATCAACTGAGCAACACAAGAGTGTGGAGGGGCATATTTTTCATATCTCGTGAGAGGCGAGTCCCGCCCGAGACATTCGGCAAGACGTCTCGGCCAATGTGTAGAGCAGGCTTGGATGGTGGTGGTCGAGTTGTTTCGCAATTGTTGGATCGAGTTCCGATCATTTTTTTGTCAATTTTATCTTTTTTTTCCACACTGGTCTATTTGTTTATATATATATATTAAAATTCAAAGACGATATAATGAAAAAATACGTGTATTTCGAAGCCTGGTTTGGAAGAGATTTCTCATTTTCAAGAAAACTATATGTGTTTGGTCGTTTACTTCTCGATAATAATAAATATGATATTTGTTCTAATAATAAAATTTAGTAAACAGCCAAATAACAACGGCAATTCAATACATGTTCATACAAATACACATATTGTTTTCATTGTATTACGTTTGAGTCGTAATATATACGAACGAATATGACCAATGTTGTAAAAAATATATAAATAAAAAAAATAAAAAAACTGGACTTGATCCAGAGACCCAGTGATTACGGAACACGAATGCTAACCATTCGCCCGTCACCACTTATCAACTGCCGTTGCAACGCACTGGTATATATTGAACGCGGAAGACTTCTCTTGCGATTTTCTCGAAAACGCTTGAGTAGTACGCCTTACTACTTGCACATTATGTTGTTCTGATGGACGACTAAAAGTGTGCAAAGTTTGGAGAAAATCCATGATCCATCCTGATCCCGTCTATTTCGCGACGCAATACTTGCGTTTGGCTCGAGATTATCGTTTCTTGCCGAGGCTTCGCACTTTGGGCCATGCACTGCCATCTAGCGGTGTTGCGTAGCGCGCAAGTTCACTACTATGCCGACGTCGTTGGAGTTCGTCCGGGCCTTTCACATCACCTTAAGGTGATCGCGAGAACAGCAACGGCTCGCGATTCTTGGGTCCTCTTTAACAATCGTTGTTTTACATAAACGACGGTAAAAGCCGAAGATCCTGCCTAGTAAGACAACGCAAAATCACATGATACGCAACACAAAATTCGTGCGATCACGGTGGCGCGAAACTAACGCATATTATTATTATTATTATATATTTATTTCCACGTGGGGGTTTATGTCGTCAAGCTTTTCCCGAAAAATGATTCAATCGCATTCCTCTAATCCTCTTCGGATATCAAAAAACTACGAAGGAACTTTGCAGTGAAGGACTTTCGACCATAGAGAATGAATCATGTTTATGTATGTTTCAAGTCTTTCATCACCAATCATTGTTATCTCAATCACGCTGGGCCTTGTGTGTTCGTACGGAACGTCAACAAACTGTTTGCAGAATTTCTCTATTGACGTTATTTCCTTCCCTGTTAATCTCAAATAACTTCTCTCGTAACTTATACTTTTGCTAACCAAGAATTTGTCTCTAAACAACATATAACGGAAGAGCCTGCTTTTTTTAACGGAGGCGAAATGAATAACCGTCAGAATGTAGCGTGAACGTTATTTCATGATGTGTTTACTTACATATAACTGTGTGCAAGCACAACGGCCAGACTATCGATACCTTTATCGCGAAGTCTTACAAGATTCTCTTGTAAATCCACTTCATCAAGGTTTTCAATAATGAAAAGATCTTCGCCGGTAGAACCTTTAACATTTTTCCAGGCTTCTGAGTGCAATTTACATATGCCGATCATGGCTGGCACGACTCTACATTTGACTTCAACAACTTCTTCGTACAAAACTTCTGGCGATGCGATTTCCTGGACATAAATAAAAATGTATAAAAATAGATAAACACAACATAAGGTATAAGAACTGTGAAAAAACAGTACAAACCAAATCGAAGATATTTGGACGCGCCTGGTTGCCAATAAATAGAAGATCTTTGAAGCCGTTGTTGATAATTAGTGCCATTCTGGCACCTTTCCTTTCCAATAATGCATTAGTTGCTACTGTTGTACCCATTCGAATCCAAGCAATTTTGGAAGTATCAATTTCATTGTCCATGCACTGACCGGTCTCCTGTTTTGATCAAATTGATTTAGATTCGATGAGAATTGGGTACAATCTTTCATTCGTGCCTCACTCTTAAGGTAGTCCTCTGGGTTGAAAGGTCGAAAAATAATTTTTTCCTTCCATCGATCATTTAACTATTGGCGAATATGTTCCTAAAGTTTCAGAAGTCAACTCGAAATATTGTCGAATGTAGGGGGAAGTCCCGCAGTACCGGACACCTAAGGTTTTCAGACAATAAAAACAAAACTGTTTCGAAAAATATAACTTTATTTGTGAAATAACATTGTCAACCAACTATAAAATCACAATCAATGAACAAAAAGGCAACATGTGCATGCACATAAGTAATAACATAAATTAAACTTTGGTAAAAAAAACCTCAATCACGGCAAGTGGCACCTAGTACCGGACAGTGTTAATTTCGAGCCCTCAGCGCCGGAAATCTTCAAAACATCGTGCGCCGATCACATATGTAGGGTCCTGCACCTTCAGGAGTGTCTGCACATGCTTCATGAGCTCATCCACGGCTGCTGGAGCACTGTATTCAGTCGTCGTCATGGTCCTCTAAGCATACTACGCAAGTGGCTTTCATGTTACAAATTTGCGTTTCTTTTTCTTTGCTCCACTTTTTCCTTTGGTCTTTACACCTTTGGTTTGTTTCCCCTTCTCTTCTATCGCTGTTTTTAACTTTTTTCCAAGTTCTTCCTTTTTGTCCCGAAAGTTCTTTTGATTTTCTTTTTCTTCAGTACCAATTTTGTATGGTGAGAAGGTGTTAGTGAATCTACCGATCTTTGGTTGCAAAGTGACTTCTTCTCCACAATTTAATGCCGCTGTTCTGTCATACACAATACTTGTTGGAACATTATAGCGCAGCGAAGCTTCTCTCAAACTCATTTTCTTGGACAAAACCTTGTCTATCGCAGATTGCAAATTTTTTCGGTCACATTATCCTTTCTTTTTCTTCCCTTCCATTTTGATTTCACTGAGTTTTCTATCCTGTAAAACAACGTACAACAGTTATTATAAAAAGTATAAATACTTACGAAAAAAAACAATATGTTCACTGTCCGGCATTACGGGACCGCTTTGTGTCTGGTACCAGGGGACAGAGAATCCCCAAAAGAATGTGTTTTATACCAAAACTTCTTAGGAAACCAGCAAAAACTTTCACAAATTTCGAATATTCAAGGAACACGACGTATAATAATCCTTGCCATAAACTTTTAAACACAAAAAGTTTGCAGTAATACTTACGTCGATCTTACGCGATACAGTATTGTCACGTCAGACGAAAGAAACAACACCTCTGCTCTTGATAACGCGCAAGTCTGGCAAACGGCGTCTCGCGATTGTTTATCACTACGCTCCCCTGCACCTTTTTTACCCGTTTTTCATTCGTAAGCATTGCGACTTGTCGAGATATTACGAGTGTCCGGCGCTAGGTTCCGTCCGGCGTTACGGGGCTTCCCCCTACGTATCCGAGAACGGGTAAGCGTCGAGCGTGCGAACGCTAGATTAGAGCGGGCCGGGCCGCGCGCACGGTCGGATATAGAGAAGTATCTCGGTTCTTCGCTCGAATTATAATGTTTTAAAAGGATGCACAGGGCTGTCTGACATTGTATTGGATTCGGATTAATACCATGTTGAGCTTTTATAAAGTGAATTTAAGTGTCTGTGAATATTGTGTACGTTCGTACTTTCAGTTGTTCCTAGTCTCGGCGATCCGTGTTGGTCTGATTCTCATCGAATCCAGGTCGTGAGTAGTTTTATATTATGTATTCGAAAGGTGAAAAACTCAGCACTGATCGGGCTACGAAGTCACATAAACGTAAAGTTAGCGGTAATCGCTTCACCCAAAGGAATAACAATGTTGATTTGGTTCATAGCGTCACTGCGAAAAAATTGAGTACTGCGAGTAGGGAAGATGTAATTGTGAATATAATTCATAATTACAAAATAATAGAATTTATCACTGTCTTTGGTAGGATTGCAGAAATTTTCAACTGTAAAACGTGGAAACAAAACATGAAGTTTGAAGAGAGCGGGACTTGATGCTTAGGTTTCAAACTTACCGTTTCGTGTATGTGTGGTCGCAAAGAGATACAATCAGGAACATTAATCAATACCGGATATAAGATAAACAGAAGGATTGTATTTGTTATGCAACTACTTGGTATTGGACGAGAAGGCGTAAGCACATTTTGCGGCCTTATAGACCTGTGTAACGGAATATTAAAATCAACGTACAATTCTATAGTGCAGCATATTCACTCTGCGGCAACAGCATGTTTCAAGCATTAAGCAATAAAACTGTTAAAGAGAAGCTGGAGAAAATGCAGAACAAATGATGTCCCGAAACACATTTTAAAGTGTCCGGCGATCGATTCTGAAAAAAACGTGTCTCCACTCATTGTACGGCATAACATCGCTCATTGGGTATTACACCGGCAAAGTAGTCGATGTTGTAATACAAAGTTTGCACTTCCAAAGCATGTACTTCATGGAGCACGAGAAAAATACACCGACGAATATACAGAATGGTATAAAAAGCACGACAAAGGATGTCCTCCAAATCAAGAAGGCTCATCAGGTAAAATGGAAGTGTATTTGATCATCGAAATGTTTTCAAAGTCTGAAGAAAAATTCCGAGTAAAATACGTGGATTATAATATTGGAGACGGCGATTCGAAAACATTCTCGAATGTTTAAAAGAAAATCCATATAGTCGCATGGGGTACGTACAAAACGAATGGGCACGTGACTTAGAAATATAAAAAAAGAAAGAGAAACTCAGTGGAAAATGACGATTGATAAATGTTCTCATAAAAGAAATAACACCTTATTATCGATTGGCGATAAGAAACAAATTATTATAGATTCTGTTGCAGCAATGAAAAAAGCTATCATGGCCACGCCACACCATTATTGATCAACAGATGAAACGCCGAAGCAGGAGAATTGCCCCTCGAACGCTGACAGCTGATTTGTGCAGCGCAAAGTCGAGGACACTTGTTGAGGCGAGTCTCCGCGTTTGACTTACAAGTCACGAGAGCGCGCGAGCAAGCGCGGAAAGAGCCGAGCGAGGCGAGGGGTGGAGTCGAGCGAGACAAAGGACTCGAATGATATACACTAGTCAAGCGGTAAGATCCGAGCGGTTCGCACACTAGTCGTGGCGTGCCACAAATCGATAGAAACAAATAAAGTAATTCTTTTATTCGTGTTCAATTTTCTTTGAGTATATATTTTATTCTCCTCTCTCTCTAAATCACACTCCTATCCTTCTGTCTCACGAATCTTTATTCTCGTCATAGCCTGATTAGATCAACAACACTAATTAATTCGAATCTTCCACGCATCCTCCTCGGGCCATTCACCCGCATATATAATATCTTTCCGATTTATGAAGATCTCTCCGCCGGCGATCTTTTCTCGAGATGTTTGGGCCAACACACGCAGGACTGCAACGATAGTTTTAATTCAACAGCGTGGCGCATGGTTCCAAAACCCCTGAATTCGGGCTTAAAATTATACAAATTGTCGCCTGTATAGCGGCAGGCATGTTTCACGAAGGCTATGCAGCAGTCTTGACGATGATGGGCTTGCTGAAATGCAGTATTAGCCAGCAGTGCAAAATGTTCGCCGAACAGAGCGACGCGCAACGAATCACGCGGGAAAACCAACGCTAAAGTTACAGCACTCAGAAGGCTCGTACTGCTCGTAGACTCATAAAATGAAGCAGACTGAGTTTTTTGAAGGAGCGGAAGAACTACTCTATGCCCCAGGCATAGCTGGTTATCACTAGATTCCATTAATTGTAAGTTATCAATAATTAATATTTTTCCGATCAAGAACTTTAAAGGGCTTTAAATTCTCGTTTTTATAATTTTTCCAAATCGGCGGCTGAAATAGCAAAAAGACTGTTTGGCATATCGACCCAAAGCAAAGTTCATTCTCTAAAGAATTACAAACTCTCCCAAATGAACAAAAGACATTCATAACACGTCATTTTATACCATTTTTATTGCACGAATAAAAAATAATTATTTGTAAAAATCTCCACTGTTTGGTCAATCTCGAAAATTAATATGATTTCACTTTTTTTTCTTGGGGTTCTTTAGTTCATCAACGATAAAAATATATGTCAGTCAAAAATATTATTGGTTTACATTTCAGAGAAGAATTATGCCCACCATCTTTCCCGCCAATTCGAGACTCCAGAGGCGAGGCGCTTCAAAGATCAGCTGATTACTCCGCCATTTTACGACAATTTGAAGATGAGAAAATTGTTTGCTACTTTTAAAATGTGCGTTAAAATACACCCTTAATTTTAAGAAATTTCGTTGATCCTCTCCCTATAAAAAAATCTCTGAAAATCAGTTTTTTAGGCCTCAAACACAGACAACTGCTTTAAAGCTGCATACTATAGCTATACTTGTATAGTCATTTTTCCGCGGAATATCTTGGACAGAGCCAAAATTTTATTATCTGTTTATTAACTCACATCAGTAGTCTTTGGCTAAGCATATTTTACGGCCCGACTCCGCAGGATATGTTTTCTTACAATGTCAATCTTTCCACAACTTTTCTATTTTTCCAACTATTTTATTACCCCCGAGCTCTCCCTGTTAATGAAAAGGGTAGCACACTTGGCATTTCTCACTATCTCGTCAAGCCTAGAGGGCTTTGGGTCGGGTTTGCGATAGTTCTGACTTTTCACATTCGCGATATCTAAGAGCGTATCGAAGAAATCGAAAAAGAATGGGAGACGCTTGAATTTACCGAATAGTAAGTTGACGAGTCTTGTTTTATAATATATGGGTCAACGTATGTAATCAATCAACAGCGGAGCGTGACCTTGAGGGTATAAACAAACTTTCTTGTATTGTATAAATCGATCTTAATGTATCTGAAGAATATACGAACAAATTTTCAAAAAAAATAGAGCGTTCTGTAAGAAATATAGGTGGGGAGCTCATTTATGTGGCTACCTCGCACTGTGCATGCGGCCGATATTTTAGGTGGGCTCTGTCCCTGATCCTTCTGTTGATCTTCCTTAGAGTCGTACAGGTACTTTATTTATAATTGTATAATCATTAATAATACAATAACAATTTTTATTTAATAAGTGTGGGTGTATCGAATATGTACAAAAATTACTAGGAACGGAGCTCTGCAATAAAAAAGTTATAATTTTCGGGGTAAAGGCACGATTACTAATAAATTAATAAGAAAAATAACCAATTTTTATGGTTTCCCAATTAGAATAAACATTAGTTCTGTTACTGACTTGAAAAGTATTCTTATGCCTACTAAACAATACTACTGTTCAAAAAATAGAAAACCCGCAACATAAACGGTATCTGAAATAAAGATGCTCGTGGAAACAACCACGCGCCTCGCTTACATCCGAAAATTGCAAAGGCCTACTCTGATTTATGCAGATTTGGCAAAAGAAAATCTGCTCACAAGATGATTAGGAGGGCACATCAAATGCTAACGAGAGCTTAAATTCTACCGCGTTGGCGCAGAGGTCTGAAACTCATAGATTCCGGCATAATAATAAATGAAATTCCGGCTTGGATAGTTACCGCTATTTTAACGAAGGTTATTATGCCGTTCGCACGATGATGCAGACGTTCGAAACTAAAATAGGCATGTAGAACAAAGTGAGCGCAGAAATCTGGCGAGTGCGCAAGAGGCGCTGCTGCGATGAAAGTAATAAAATAAAAAGAAATTTCCTTGTTTTAGAAAAATCAGGCATTGTTCTATGGTGCAATAATCGCTGACTATTGCTATATGACTGTACATTTTTAATACTATAAATATAATATACCTTGATACGGATCGACTGAAGGCTGATCGGTATAAGAGGCAGATAATCCAGTCCGAATAGACATGAGTGCTATTCAAAGATACAAGAGCAGCGCCAATCTTTTTGTAATTTATTTCGACGTCTAGGGACATACCCTGAATATTCGATAGCAATTTTTGATAGCAATAGTTGGCAACCTATTTTGAGCACATCGTGTTCCAACCTTCAAGCAGAATTTGGTCAGAAAAAGACAGAAAGAGCCGCGAATCGGGCTTACTCAGTACTCTAGATTTTCAGTTATAATCGGATAGGACGGCAGTATTGTGAAGACGTTTCAATCGGAACGATCGATTAAATATTTGTAACGCGATCCGAGAAAAGGGACCTACGAGGCAAAAAATCAATTTTTGGATTATGTGTCCTGCTATAACTTCTTAAGCTGATCTTTCATGTGGTGTAATCAGAAATTTTTGATCTACATAATTTTACAAGATATGAATTATTGAAAATTGTATCACTCAAGTGCGAGCATTGGTCTTGATTTTTTTAATCGCTCGCCGTGAAAAATTCATATTTTGCCTTGTAGATCCGTTTTCTCGGATCGCGTCACATTTGTAGTGTTTATTTTTTGGGGGCACCCTTACCGGCGTTTTTAAAAATGAAATTGTGTTTCCTGTGTAAACATGCCGGTAATTTGATCGATTTCACGGACCAAACATTCGAAAAATGTCGTCTAATAAAAAGTTTTTGAGAAAGACGAAATTTTAAATATGGTTTAATAGAATTCCCGCAACGCAAGGATGAAAGTGGATATCACTTGCAGTGCTATGAAAAATTTGTAGTGCTGAAAAGAATCTACAATGATGAACTCGAGTTGTAGCGCAATGAAAATGTAAGTATTTTCCATTCTTTGTCAATAGTGCTTGAAAAATAGTACATAATTCGATTAATGAAGAATTGGTTATAAATAAATGAAAATCTAACTTTTCAATTTTATTATAATGATATTCATGATTTTATATATGTATTGTAATTCTCCCCTAAGGGTTAAAATACTTTCATTTCATATTTACATTTCCTTACCCTATTTACACTTCCTTATTCTATTAACCTTTTCGCTCTTTTCTCCGCTCGCTCGTCCATACCTTTGTCTCGCCGCCTTTCTCTTCTTCTCTCATTCGCCCATTTTCCTTTCTATTAACTAACGCCCTTCCTTCCTCTCCCTCCCTCCTTCATCCGACTTCCGTTTCCTTTCCGTTCATTCCATTCCTTCTTTCACTCTTTTCTTTCCTTTTCCCCTTCTCCTTTTTGTTGCTCTCCCTTTCTTTTCTGTTCTCTTGCTCTGATAAGTTTTTTCATCCACTCCTCTCCTCCCCCCGCTTCGACAAGTATTTCTCTTATTCTCTCTCCTATCTCCCTCCTCTCTTCTCTTCCCTCCCCACACCAATCTAACACGTGCTCCCGCGTTTCCTTTTCTCTCCCGCACATTCTGCATGCCCTTCCTTCTTCCTCTTCCCAGTATCTTCCTTTCCTCATTTCATTGCCTAGTCTGTATCTCGCTATTCTCATATACCTTCCTTCTGCCCACCCCGCCCTTAGATATTTAGGTATCTCCTCCATCTGTATTTCTCTGTACCATCTATTGTACTTTGACTCCCTAATCTTCTTCCATCTTTCTTCCTCCTGTCCCCTTTTATCCTCCTTCTCTACTTTGTCATAACCTTCCGTTTTCATTTCGCTTTCCTCTCTCTTTTTTCGGCCTTTCTCTTTCATCCGTTTTCTCTCTTTTTTCAATTTCGACAGTCGTTCCTCCCCCTCCCTTTTTCCATTTCCTTTAAGAGTCAGTGATACCGGCGACGCGCGCTTGGAAATTTTGATCAACATTCATGCGAGCAGTAAACAACTGATCAGGTTAAAAATTGGCAGATACACAGAGAATCATGGCAAAAAGTGGCTCTTGCTATATTCGTTTGAAAACCTTGAAAAAAAATGTGCAGTTTCACTTATCATTGGAGATATGAAAGAATTTTGTATGGGTGCACGGATCAAATCGTAATGTCTATGGCAAGAGCCGAACCGCAATTAAAAAGCACACATTTTGAGCTTTATTCCATTTGATTTTATGCAGAAATGAATGAGAATTGGCGAATCAAAATTTTTGACAAGAAGATAACGACAACGGCTAGAAAATTGTACCGACATATAAAAAAAAAGTGTAACAAAATTCCGCGTGAGTGCGCTGTCGAAATTTTCTCACGAGCCTCGTACGATAACAGACGAAGGCGAAGCCATATGCCGGAAAGCATTGCCACTATATATTGATATATGTTAGACCACGAGGCCTAGCCTCCTCCGTCGTCGTCAACTGTCACCCGGCCTGCTACCGCTACGCCTCGTGCATGTATACACATATACACCACGAGTGCGATACCGCGCGCTGCACATTAGCCCTACATCAGGCGGACCTAGATGCTATATAAGAACGGCTATGTGTGCGGCTCTCGTGGCTGTGTTACGTACTGGCCGACATTAGAGGCCCAGTCAATTTTTAAAATTCAGTCATGACCAAACGTCGGTTGCATATGTCCTCTAGTCGGTAAAAGGGCGCTCTGCGTAGTTACCCCTAGTACCGACATACCAGATAGTTCTGTCTGATAAGTAAATAGTATGACTTATCTCAATACTAGAGACGGTAGGGAAAACCCAGCCTATCACAAGAACTTTCCGACCCTCTCCTAAAGGAAAACCCAAACTCCACCCTGAACCAAACTCCACCCTAAACAAAAATCCCTTCCACCAAAAAAGTGAGAGCACATATAAAAAGACACGCTCTGACCCAAAAACAGACTCTCTTAGACTCCGTCTATCGACACATATTGACTACGTCTTTTTAGACTCATAGACAATTATTACACAACTCGAGTCCTCTCAGTCCTCAGTTAGAACAGTTTCTGTAAAACGTCTTGCACTACGTTCAGTTAAGTTAAACCGACACAAACTAAGAGTTACACAACAATCTTGAATCAACTTGAATAAACTCAATTGTTAACTGTTATTCATCGTGTTGTTCTCTTCAACTGCGCATAGCAGGGGTCAAATTTCATAAAGAATCTTCGAATCTCCGAATTTCCGAATTTCCGCTCGATCAGAATATCTCATTCATTCTGATCAAACTGAGCGTACTCTTCGTAGTTCGCGCCGATAAAACTATATCGGCGGAGTCAACAGAACGGCGTGACCGTGCTGTTCCGAATCATCATCGAGGACGTAACAGCTGTTTCGTCGCCGGCGACGGCGCGGGCCTCGTGAAATAAAGTCTCGTACCCTGTTTTATCGACAATGCGAATTGTCAATGATGCTCGTACATTTTTGCACCGAATGAAATAAAATAAACGGCAAAAAGTGCGTATTTTCATTGCGTGCTACCTGTATATTCATAAGTCATCATAAACTTTATGCAACTATCGGGAATATGCAGGTTTTATATATATTTATAGATAATGTATATATATTTTGCGATAGTTATAACGAAAAGTGGGCTTTATTTTTCGAATTTTTCAGAAAAAATGCCAAGAGCCCAATTCGGCTAGTATTCTCTATGTCGTGTAAAAATTTCAACTCGATCGGTTGCTCACAGCGCGCTTGAGAACGTTTCGAAATTAGGCTTGCGTTTCTCGATGCCGGCGAGCGTGAACACACACGTATAGCCGCGGAGCGCACTACACATTAACTGTACGACAGGCGGAGCTGGATGCTATACAAGAACGGCTATGTCGCGGCTCTCGTGGTGTCGTCGTCGGCGAGCGCGGGACTCGTGAAATAAAGACTCGCACCCTGTCTTATCGACAATGCGAATTGCCAATGATGCTCGTACATTTTTCCACCGAATGAAATTAAATAAACGGAAAGAAGTGCAGATTATCATTGGTTGCTACCTGTCTATTCATAAGTTATCATAAACTCCATGCGACTGTCGGGAATCTGCATGTTTTATATATATGCTTGGATAATATATATATTTTTTGCAATGATTGCAACGAAGTGTGCTTTATTTTTCCAATTTTTCAGAAAAAATGCCAAGAGCCCAATTCGGCTAGTATTCTCTATGTCGTGTAAAAATTTCAACTTGATCGGTTGCTCACAGCGTGCTTGAGAACGTTTCGAAATTAGGCTTGCGTTTCTCGATGCCGGCGAGCGTGAACACACACGTATAGCCGCGGAGCGCACTACACATTATAGTCCAGTCAATAGAGACATTCCGCAAAACATAATTTTGCCTACTTCTAATTGTTTGAACTTAAGCTTTTTAACCTCCAAATTAATATTTGGTAAAAAAATTAGAATTAGACAAAATTATGTTTTGCGACCAAGTATAAGCGCGAGCTCCCTCGCCTGGACTATAGCGATCGGTTCACGAAACGATGTTTTCGGGGTGAGGCAGGGGAGAACACCAGCAGTCGCATACCGCGCGCGTGGCACCATGCGACTCACACCACGAAATCAATGGGCTATATGTCTACACTACTACATATGCATATAGCGCTGTACGCACCACGCGGTCGTGACAGAAGAAAACAAAACACGAACACGCGTCAGCTGAGCGGCGTGGTTCATTCGGCTTGCTGTCACGTCAGTAAAAACACGCGTAGTACCGTAACTACGTGCTAATAAACGATTATTAGAGCCGAAAACTGATTCAAAATCGATTTTTTCGAAATAGTGTACAGTCTATATATACATAGAGTAAATAATAGTATTATATAATCAGTGAGTGAGTGAGATACAAAAAACAGGTAATCGAAGACAAAAAAAGGATAAACGGGGTCACTCTTGCCGAAAAAGGAATATCTTCAGGTATATATCACGAAACTTTTGCAAAAAATTCTATTTATGAGACGGCAAACCTAAGAATAACCTGAGATCTCTTTTTTGAGGTTTTGTTTGTGCGGCTAGACTATTATTTATCGGAAAAAATCTTTATTTTTCTAAAGAGAACTTAGAATTTTGGAAATAAAATTTCTTCTTTATTCCTCTCCCTACCACGGAACATATTCAGGAGAGAGGAAATACAAAGACAGAGGAGGGCCTAAAGAATATATAAAATTGTGACAATGAGACATGAAAAGTATAAAAAGAATGTGTGCATTTTTTTAGATCCTATCTTGTAGAAATCAGTAGAATTTCAGACTCGCAATAGTCTGTATAGTAGATTGTTTGGCTCATATACGCTTGTCTCTCGCTGACCAGAGTCGTCCGTCACCGAGATCGCACTTTCTCGCCTGACGTTGACCATGCTTGATCGACGATGCTTTACAAGCATCGTTCGACGAATAAAAATATTCGAGTCGAAAATGGACCGAGAGTTTTTGATTCTCGGTCGCAATTGTGAGACTCGCAATATTCTGTAGATTGTTTGACGCATGTATACCTGCCTAAAGAAATTCGAGTCGAAACTCGGCCGAGAATTTTCGATTCTCGGTCGCGAATTTTATTGTCAAACTCGGCATTTTGTAGATTGTTTGTCGCATATACGCTTGTGTCTCGTTGCCGAGTGTCGTCCGTCGCCGAGATCTCACTTTCTCACCTGACGTTGACCACGCTTGATCGACGATGCTTTACAAGCATCGTTCGACGAATAAAAATATTCGAGTCGAAAATGGACCGAGAGTTTTTGATTCTCGGTCGCAATTGTGAGACTCGCAATATTCTGTAGATTGTTTGACGCATGTATACCTGCCTAAAGAAATTCGAGTCGAAACTCGACCGAGAATTTTCGATTCTCGGTCGCGAATTTTATTGTCAAACTCGGCATTTTGTAGATTGTTTGTCGCATATACGCTTGTGTCTCGTTGCCGAGTGTCGTCAGTCGCCGAGATCTCACTTTCTCGCCTGACGTTGACCACGCTTGATCGTCGATGCTTTACAAGCATCGTTCGACGAATAAAAATATTCGAGTCGAAAATGGACCGAGAGTTTTCGATTCTCGGTCGCAATTGTGAGACTCACAATATTCTGTAGATTGTTTGACGCATGTATACCTGCCTAAAGAAATTCGAGTCGAAACTCGACCGAGAATTTTCGATTCTCGGTCACGAATGTTATTGTCAAACTCGGCATTTTGTAGATTGCTTGTCGCATATACGCTTGTGTCTCGTTGCCGAGTGTCGTCCGTCGCCGAGATCTCACTTTCTCGCCTGACGTTGACCACGCTTGATCGACGATGCTTTACAAGCATCGTTCGACGAATAAAAATATTCGAGTCGAAAATGGACCGAGAGTTTTCGATTCTCGGTCGCAATTGTGAGACTCACAATATTCTGTAGATTCTTTGACGCATGTATACCTGCCTAAAGAAATTCGAGTCGAAACTCGGCCGAGAATTTTCGATTCTCGGTCGCGATTTTTATTGTCAAACTCGGCATTTTGTAGATTATTTGTCGCATATACGCTTGTGTCTCGTTGCCGAGTGTCGTCCGTCGCCGAGATCTCACTTTCTCGTCTGACGTTGACCATGCTTGATCGACGATGCTTTACAAGCATCGTTCGACGAAAAAAATAGTCGGGTCGAAACTGGATTGAGAATTTTCGATTCTCGGTCGCAAATTTTATTGTCAAATTCGCCATTTTGTAGATTGTTTGTCGCATATACGCTTGTGTTTCATTGCCGAGTGTCGTCCGTCGCCGAGATCTCACTTTCTCGCCTGACGTTGACTATGCTTGATCGACGATGCTTTACAAGCATCGCTCGTCGAATAAAAATATTCGAGTCGACAATCGACCAAGAATTTGCGATTCTCGGTCGCGATTGTGAGACTCGCTATATTGTGTAGTTTGTTTGACCCATGTATACCTGCCTAAAGAAATTCGAGACGATACTCGACGGAGAATTTTCGATTCTCGGTCGCGATTTTTATTGTCAAACTCGGCATTTTGTAGATTATTTGTCGCATATGCGCTTGTGTCTCATTGCCGAGTGTCGTCCGTCGCCGAGATCTCACTTTCTCACCTGACGTTGACTATGCTTGATCGACGATGCTTTGCAAGCATCGCTCGTCGAATAAAAATATTCGAGTCGACAATCGACCAAGAATTTGCGATTTTCGGTCGCGATTGTGAGACTCGCAATATTCTGTAGATTGTTTGACCCATGTATACCTGCCTAAAGAAATTCGAGACGATACTCGACGGAGAATTTTCGATTCTCGGTCGCGATTTTTATTGTCAAACTCGGCATTTTGTAGATTATTTGTCGCATATACGCTTGTGTCTCGTTGCCGAGTGTCGTCCGTCGCCGAGATCTCACTTTCTCGCCTGACGTTGACCATGCTTGATCGACGATGCTTTACAAATGTAAAGCAAATGTAACGAGCCGAGTCGAAACACGGTCGAGAATTTTCGATTCTCGGTCGAACATCTGAAGCTGGGGCAGGATTCTGTACATTTTTTTACGCATATTGGATAGAATTGCAAATATCGTTACAGATATCCGACTATGTGTTACGTCTCAACTCAGTAAGAGAGTGGAGCTCCGTCGATAGTACGATGTGCGCGCGAAATTTGATTTGGTTAGCGCTATTCGGTTGGACGTGAGCTCGCCACCTGAGACTTACTTGTGCTCAATATACCAACTCAACGATTTAGTCTAAATCGTCGAGGATGATTCCTCTTCGAAGACGTTGTTTATAGATGATGTTTTTCCAAACTTCTCGGTGTCGAGCCGTAGAGATGAGTTTATTGGAAAAAAGGAAGTATCGATTGTAACACTCACAACTCTCATAAACTTTAACAAAACTGATATTTTATTTGAATTTGAAAGATTAACACAACACTAAGATTATACTTAGTGAATATCGACAAAAGTAGTTTAAGTTTTGTTCGGTATGGATGTTCTCGATTTGGAAGTCGAGAGAATTCTCACTCGAAGTCGAATTAGTTCTGGGTCTGTTCTTAGAGTAAATTAGCTATTTCGTCTCTGCTTGGTGGGAGTTGCAAAAATTCGGGCATTTTGATTGGTCTAATTTCTAGCGAGGCTGTTCGTTTTCCTGTGGAGGGGGTTGTTTTTGAGACGCGGGGGTGATTCGAGATTGTTGCTTATGGGCGTTTTGTTAGAAAGAGAAAATGTTTTCGATTTGTAGTCCGGAGAAAAAGTATGTTCTTTGTATTTAATGTTGGGTTCTCGAATGGTGGCAATAGATAAGGTTTTCTTGGAATGTAATATGAGTGAGGGTGGAAAGAAGAGTTTCTCGGACTGGGTATGTTATGAATTCGTATCCGGTCCGAATTGAGACTAAAAGTGAATAATAATATTTTAAGTAAGGGTTTATCATTCCCGAAATGTATATAAGAGGGATGTTTGCCACTTGGAAAAATGTTTGGTCTTTGGAGAAATATTTGTCAGAGTGGAAATACATTCTTTATCGCGTTGCGCAGCTGTTCGTAGAGTTTGGTATTTCGTATGTTTGAAAAATGATATGGGACTATTCTGAGAAACCGTGGTTTGCATCTGGAACGTAAACATTAATTGTTTCTTAAGTGTAGTTTGTAAATGAAAAAAGATATAAGATAATAATAGTAGTTAAGAATATTGTATAATATTTGAATTTTGCCGGCAGGCTGCATTGTTTCAGAGGTAGTCAAGGTAGTAGTTTAATTTATCGACCGGAGGTGAGCGTCACCCATGCTGGGACGTAACAATGCATATACCCTATCAGAAATATGCATATATATATATACATACATACATATTATATGGATAAGATATGGCCGAAGCTGTAAGATTTGTTTGCGCGACTCTGTTGTTTTTATTTCATCTATTTCTCTCCACGGCCAAGCGGGCGGCGGGCTGGGGGGGGGGGCAGGGATCGCATATCGCTACGAGGCCTCGGCGCTTGCCTTGTCTCATCGTACCGGGCCTCCGTAGCATACGCGCGCCATGCCATCTAGCGGTAGTTAGCAGTGGCTCTTAGCCAAATTTTGCGAGCTCTGCACTACCGCGACGAAAGCGAAGCCGTCTGAATTTTCCGCTGGGTATCACTGCCTCTTAAGCATTCTCTCGCTAACTCACTTCCTTCTCCTCTTTTCGCATCAAAACGACCAGTTTGTATCATTACGACGCAAGAAATGCGAGATAAAATTTGGAATATGGCAGCTACGTGATCCGATACTTGAGGTGAAGAAGTTTTGAACCGCATAGCTCATGTCGACGATTTGGTCACTGCAAAAATTCGTTACCATACAGCGTGCTACCCGCGATTTTTTAATCGAAATCCAAAACCAAATACTTCACAAGATAGCACGCCGCATATTATCGACGTGATTCTGCAATTTATAGAGGACAACCCGGCTGAACACCAATTTTCCCTAAAAAGAATTATCGATGGTATCGAAGGGGGTCGCGGTCATAATCAATAGATAAACAAAAATTGTACGAAACACTCGGTGAAGATATCGTCATAACATCAAACCCTGGTCCGGAGCCAATAATTTTTCTCCTTAATACGAGCCATAAAATTTCATTAAAACACTTCCAAAATGCAGAAAACGAACAGCAAAATCGTCTTACAATTGTAATGGCAGCCGCTAAGATAGTCACAGAAGACATTCATTCAATAGAATGCGATACAAATAGTTATCCATCTCCCCAATCATTTTTCGAAAACGTTAAAGCAGTTATTGCAAATTCACTGCAACTTTTCTTACAATTAGACAATGCCATCATTACTAATCAACGCAGAATAGAGGAGGGCAGTTTTTCGTCCAAGATTGTGTCTATTGCACATGCAATTATCAGTTGCGCTCGCCCACGCAGTTTCATCTGTTGTCTCAAAATTGATTTAGGTGAACTACGTTTAGGCTTAACTGAACATTTTGTTACCGCTTGGATTTTGTTGTTCATATGACGATGCTTTGCTGTTCGAGGCGTCGGTATTGTCTGAACCGACTAACTTCAATATCGATGCCGAATCATTTTCACAATTTATTTTCAATAACGCGGATCACAATATAAATGCAATAGTCTCAACACGTTTCTCGCGATGGGTGGTGTTGATTGAGTACGTTACTCCAAAGTCTGCCGTTTCGTGTAATGGAAGAATTCCGAAATTAAAATCGATTCCGTGACAAAATACTATTGCATCATTCGGCACAATTACTCTAAAACCTTCCCATGGTTATAAAAAGGCAGGATTGGGAAACGTTCCCGTTGAAAATTTTATTGAAAAGAACCCGAATGTTCAATATGAATTTGATATTTCCATGACCGATCTTATGTGGATCTTTAATCACAAGATTGGTTGTATTAGAAAAAAAGGTTGGAATGGATTTATGGAAAAGTTAACGAGCAATGAGCCATACGCACAATCGCGTATTGTATACCTGCCTTTTTTTAACCATCTGCCAAGCGACTATGATACGATTTATACCGTTCTTAGTCGTGCAGTGGACACAATTTCAAATAAAAAACAAAAAATTAGGCTCCTTACTTTTGATCAACCTTTGTAGTGGAAAGCCAAAGAAATCGTACATTCTACTGAAAATCTTGTAATCAGATTAGAAGGTTTTCATCTCGCAATGTCCTTCCTAGGATCTATTGGCGATATAATGGATGGACGTGAACTTAAAGAACTCATTTCAGAACTTTACGCACCTGCATCGGTTGATAAAATGTTGGGAGGTCATGCATATAGCAGAGCGGTTAGACCCCATACTTTAGTGCACTGCACATTCGTCCAAATGATTCTTTCTTTAACCAAATTCACTGATGACACTTCGAAGCTTGAAACACTATTACAAAATCCCAAAACCGTTCTTGAAAATATTGAGCAAGATAGGGAATTGGAAAAGATTAAATTTAAATTCATTAAGACTGTCAGAAGACTTTCCGGAAAGAGTGAAGCTGCTACATTATGGGTGCAAGAACTTATACGTGGTGTCGTTATTAAAAATGTTCATCCAAGCTGAGAAAGCCTTTCTTTCATTCTAGTGGCCATTTCCTATACGCAAATTCCGCTTACTTATATTTGCAAGACATGTATAATTTAAAAGAAAGAATGGATGAAGGCGAGTATGCAGAGTTTACAAATGGAGGTCTCACAATAAGGCGAACCGATAAATTTTGGAGTGGGATTTGGTCAGATATGACCATCGAACAAGCGCTCACGAGAACAATGAAAGATATTGGTGGTCCAACGCGAGGTAGAGGGATGTCTAAGAGTGTACTTTCAAAATAGGTTTTAACAACGCCAGCGTTAATGGAGCTAACAGATTCACTTACAGGCTTTTGTAACGTTTATTTAGCCACGACGGAACAGCGCGTTGATTCATGAGCGACACGTATAGCGAAGGACATTGCTGATATGGAGAAACTCAAATCGCGGGTCAATACCAATCGTGGATCATAACCCTTTTCCCGACACAGATGGTATTATCCATCGACATATAGTATAGACTGCGCCACCCCTACATAAAGGCCTTCCAAAAGTGTCCGCCAGAGCAACGAATTCAGACGGCTATAGAAGCAATATGTCTATCCTTAAATTGAAGCAAAGTTTTTTCCGCCAGCAACTGCCACTTGGCGTCGCGGCGGTTAATTGTGACGTCACGCCGATACTGTACTCGGCCCTGTGGGCGGAGTCACAAGAACGTAATCGGCCTGTCGTCTTTGAATACTCGACTCTAAGAGGCGAACGATCGAATCTTCCTGGAATGCATTTGATTTCATTATTTCTTTTTGCTGTTTGGTTACTTTTTGCATATAGATAAATTTTATTTTTCATGTACATTAACGAAAAAGAATTATGAAAAAAGCTAAGAGTTTTAATTTCTGCATCCGTGACCACTCTTAGCTAATTTTAGTTCACGCCTTGCCACTACATTTATTATTTCGTGCTACAAGATCCGGCGATCAAATCTTTTAATCACTCTTTTTTTATCAATAAAAAACGAATTTTTATGATTCATTAATTTATAATGCAAATATAAAAGATAATCTATTATTTACATTTATTTAAAATTATATTATGTAGTTATTAACGTTCCGAGCGTCGATATATACGTCGACTCATTGGGGTACGGCAATAGCAGTACAGAAAAAGAGAGAGACGGCATGTGTACCCCAGCCTATACCTCGCATTAGAAAAAGCGAGATAGACAGTACAGAAAAAGAGAGAGACGGCATGTGTACCCCAGCCTATACCTCGCATTGGAAAGAGAGAGACAGCATGTGTACCCCCCAGCCAATACCTGGCATTGGCAAGAGAGAGACACCATGCATACCCCAGCCTATACCTCGCACTAGAAAAAGCGAGATAGACTGCAAGCCGTGCTTTCTCGTACGTGATTGGTGAGAAAGGAGGCGGAGCTACGCCATGAGGTTGTGTGGGGTATACGAGAGCGTGTCCGTGTGACCTAACACATTCTTATAGTGACACTAGCGACGCCAGTCATTGGGATGCACAACTACGTTGGGGTACACCATTTCTCACTTCAATTTAAGGATAGGCATATTCCTTCTATAGGCATCTGAATTCGTTGGCCAGAGTTATACAAAGATCGAATGAGAAGGAGGTCAATTGCTGTCTCTTTCTAAGAATTTCATTGGTTGTGTCGATTGCTGCCAGGGATGTAATAGATACAAGAGACCCCCCGTTGCCCTCATAATATAACACGTCACGAAACAATTTGAGGTGCGTTATTATAAATCCTTGCACATTTTCGAATAAAAATTATAAGTTCTCGAATATTTTCGAGTACGAAAAAAAAATTGTTCGTCGTCAGTGTTTTGATGGTTTACACGTGTTTCATTTGTAAGCAAAGATCGGACAAATCAGAAGATTTATCATTCCACAAGTAAGTTATTTATGTCATACTCATAATGTATTCAGGTTATGGTTAGCTATTTCGGAGATTGATAATTTGGTTGCAAATTTTAGATTTCCCGTTGACTCGCATTATCGAGAACAATGGCTCGATGCTGCAGGAAGATCTGGCGAAAATCCAGGAAAAGGAGCAGCTATTTGCCCGCGACACTTTCCTGGTGACTGCTATCACTAAGGTCTTGTGTATGGAAGGCGGTTGTTGAAAACAGACAGCATACCTGCGTTAAATTTGAAAAAAAGCATAACGAGAATAGTGTTGAATCGTCTATAATGCACCTGGTTGATGTACCATTGATTGAAAGGACACTTATTCGATTCGGCTTCGAGTAACTGCAGCCCCAAAAATGACGCTACGTTGAATTCCCAGAGGCCAAAACCAGAAATCTCAAACAAGTAAGCTAATTTAATTGATTAGAACCCTTTTTTCGATATTTATTCTTAAGAGTTTACAGCACCAGCAATAACATATCTTTCTAAATGATTAATATTTTGTAGACGTGGCTTAGAGCTGCCCGGTACTATCGGTATTTCGAGGAAAAAGATTCGATTCAATAATTAACCGTGGGAAGAGATTTCAAAATCGTCAACAACTGTGCAAGTTTATTTGGAGGCTATAAAGCAGGAGCTAAATGATCGTCAACGAAAAATAGAATGATTGCAGCGTATAAATCGGCGACTGAGACAAAGGATAAAGAACACGAAATGGCTAATGAAACTTTTAGTAAAGAAGAATTTCTTAATGGAGAAGGAAGTGAAGCTCCTACGCGTGAGTATTACCGAGACATCATGAGACCGCCACGGTAACAATTGTAAATATAGTTAGGGCACCGAAACATTGCCAATATATACAAACGATCATAGGAGAACGTTTATGTATAACGAGAAATCTCCGCGCACTTTTACAATGCACATTTATAAATGTTTAATGTATTTTTGCTACATCTATGCCCTCTGCGGCCCAGCGAGACGATTATCTTAATACATCTCACGTCGAAGCGTATTCCTGAATACTGATGACACTTTTTCTATGTAATACTTGTATCTTTTGTTTGGGTTTTGTTTCATTTTGACTTTAGCCTACGATGGATCCAGCAGCCAAACTCATTTTTAAAAGCATCTGAGAAGCATTCTGAGAAGAAGAAAGTCTCTGAATTTCCTTCAGTCCTCAGAAACTTCGCTGCGACACTCCTATTTTATCGCCAAAAGCGTATTTGTATGTCCGCAAAGTATTTGCACTCGCGCTACCTCATCTATCAACTATCCGAAAATGGATTAACTATATAGACAGCAGGAACGGAAAATGTTTTTCTGGTGTTGTTCGTAAACCCAACGGCTGTGACCCAAAGAATAAAGAGCCCGCGATGACAACTCAAGCTATGGTCGTGATGGTCGTTAGTTTGAATGAGCATTGGAAAATTCAGATGGCTTATTTTTTAATCGGTAGCTTGAATGGTGATCGAAGAGCTGAACTTATATCGCAATGCTTGAGAAATTTAAACCAAACTGGAGTCCATGTAACCTCGCTAACATTCAATGGGGTGTTGAGCAATGTAACAATGGGAAAAAGTCTAGGTGCAACAGTGGATTTTAACAGTAACTTGAGTATAAATTTTCCACATCCTGTGACGAACAATCCGTTTTTGTAATAATAGACTCTTGTTATGTTATCAAATTGATCCGTAATGCATTAGCTGCCAGAAAAGTACTGTACTATGGTGATAGAAATGTCATAAAGTGGTCATATTTTTGTGCTCTTGTGAAGCTGCAATATCAGTACGGTCTCCACGCCGGTACTAAAATCAGAAAGCGTCATCTGAATTGGGAACAGGAAAAAATAAACGTTAAATTAGCACCTCAAACCCTGAATCGTAACGTAGCTCATGCCTTAAATTTTCTTCGTTGCGATGTGAAAAGCCCTAAATTTGAAGGTGCTGCAGCGACTGAAAAGTATTGTTTGGCTGTAAATGATAGTTTCGATATACTAAATTCTCGCCAAAAAATATCGACAGTTCCGAGCAAGCAATGTATAACTAAAGATAACATACAGGAAGTACGCTCAAAAGTTAATAGACTTCGGGTATACTTTAGTTTAATTACAGACGGGGATGAAGCGATTTTACAATCGAAACGTCGGATGGGGGTTTTCGGACGCATAAGCGCGCTGGAAAATGCTGTCGCAATCTTTGATGTGTGGTCAGCTTCGACAATCTCTCCGCTACAATATTTATTAACTTATAAACTTTCCCAAGATCGCCTTGAGCTTTTTTTTCTGCGGTTCGGTCTCGAGGCGGACATAACAACAATCCGTCTGCTGAACAATTTGAATCGCCGTTCTTTCGAAAAAGAGTTACAGCACTTCCATAATCAATTCTTCCATGGCTTGCAGGAGTGTTGCGAATGCGTCTGCATCTAACGAGGGGACGGTCCGGGAGGTGCATCGAGTTACGGACTGCCACTTCGCGTGCTTATAGTGTGGGTAGGTACCAACCAAACCCGAAAATGTTTAGCCGCCAACTCGGCTCCGTTTTCGAAAAATCGCCGGTCAAAGTTGGGAGCCCGATTGTGTACCGTAGAATTTCTACATAAGCACAACAAGGCGAGCAGCCTAGCGGTAAGCGAGTAAGACTACTGTCCCGGAGGTCTCTGGTTCAAGTCTCGTATATGCTGTTTTTTTTTCATTTTTTTTCAAACTATTTTTCAAATTTATAATTTATGATTAAAAAATTGCAAGAAAGTAAACAAAAAAATTTACGCGCCTTTACTGATCAAAACTTATGAATTAAATGTCAATTTTTTTTTCAAATCTGTTACGATTTCTTTAATTTTTAAAAATGAATTAGCCGTAATTTAAACTTTGCCATACAATAATCTGCCTGCCTGCCTTAAAATTTAAAAAACTGATGAAATGTTTTCGTGAAAATAGTCAGAAACATTTCATGAAAATTTCTCGACAGGGTCATAAAAATTGTATACCTGTCGGAACAACCCGTGTTCGGACAGCGTTCCCAGACCGTGTACGGGACAATATAATATAGCACAACAATATAAATGTTTTTATTGTTTTTATAATGATTATCACCCGCCACACTGTACTCGTGAACATTGAAAAAACATTGCTTGAAGAAATTTTTTATTAATAAAACAGATTTTTTATTCCAATATTCCTTGGTAATTTTTTCAAATATTCCCCGCCCCATCGAAAGAGATATCAAAAAACTGCAAAAAATATAAAATAAACAAACAAAAATTTTTTTGTTAAATTACGGCTAATTCATTTTTAAAAATTAAAGAAATTGTAAGAGATTTGAAAAAAAATTGACATTTAATTC
Organism: Netelia inedita; assembly: GCA_964017225.1. Lineage (NCBI taxonomy): Eukaryota > Metazoa > Arthropoda > Insecta > Hymenoptera > Ichneumonidae > Netelia > Netelia inedita. The sequence continues at coordinate 23,678,940 of OZ024920.1, forward strand.
GTAAGTTTTTATCAGTAAAGGCGCGTACATTTTTTTGTTTACTTTCTTGCAATTTTTAATCATAAATTATAAATTTCAATAATAATTTGAAAAAAAATGAAAAAAACAGCTTAGACGAGACTTGAACCGGAGACCTCCGGGACGATAGACTCACTCGCTTACCGCTAGGCTGCTCGCCTTGTTGTGTTTATGTGGAAATTCTACACGGAGAGAATTTTTCAGTAATTTTTACTGTGAAATCACAGTAACTTAGTGACAACTGTGCAATTCTTCAGGTTATTAGGAAATAAATTGTACATTTTAATGGAAATGCGTAAAAATTTACTGTTGCGTGACAGAAATTTAAAATATTTTCTAGAATTTTTACTGAAATTAACAGTAAATTTTCGTGAAACGTAAACATTACTACAATAAGTTGAAAAAAGTGCTGATACAAATGAAGATGTACGGTGCACATTGAGAAATTTGCGTGTTTGCCTTGAAAATTTACAAAAGGAAGCCGAAAGTTTCCGTGCGTCCACCAGAATTTTTACGTTCTGAACAGTAAAATCAGTCAGCGCTAGGTCGCCTGGCCGTACCACGTGAGCTCTATGTAGCGCGCGTATACGTGAACGCAAGCTGTGAGAGAGTTCGCGTTAGCCTAAGCACAGGTTAATGCCCGTCGGACGTGAATGTGTAAATAGACGCCTGAGTATGCGTTGTGTGTGATGAGTGTAACGACGCCGACCCGCGTTGTTTGGCAACAGCGGCATCGCGCGTGCGCGTTACAGTACGAAGCATGTGCCACAAAAGTTTTGTCAGTCTATTGTGTGCTACGAAAGAAAAATAAAGTGTAATAAAGTGTGAAGTGTCTAATTGTAAAATGGTACGTAAATATTCTACTAAAATGCGTAACAATTAAGAACAAACAATAGTGACATTTTAATAAGAAATGTTTGAAAAAACTGTTTCATTTTAGGCTGAAATAAATCTTGACGAACCGCGGAATGTAAGTATCAATTTATGGTTAAAGAATTGAACGATTTTGGATTAAATTATCACTTTCAAGGCTACGAAATATTCTCGTGGAATTACACCTTTAAATTATTAAATTTAGAAGAATTGTTTTGTGCCAAATTTACGCACATTTCGCGTTTATATGACGGAACAAAAATTATAATAAAGAAATGGACGTGAACGTTTCATTAAATACTCTTTATTACTGTGCTTGAAAATTTATTTTTTCCCTCTTCAATTAGGATTATTTAGGAGCGCGGTGGCTCGGTGAGTAGGACTCTGGCTTCGCACCCAGCGGGCCAGGGTTCGATTCCCGTAGTCGACACCAATGGAAAAAAGAAATTTTTTCTAAGTGTTTTTCTGCAATCCTGGCGGTTCGGATCCCTCCAAAACAAATGTCCAACAAAAACCTCGCTGTGAGGAGTGGGGGGTCGATGTTCGGCTGGGGACCTCCCGCAAGGCGGTTCTCATCGCGCGGATGGTGACGCCTTGGTCGGACATCGGGTGGCCCATCGTCACAGTTGAGGAGGTGCCGACCCTAGGCGACTCTGGTGGACGTGCTTGAGTTTACTCGCATTGACACTGGGGGAGACTAGGTAGGTACCGACCTGTATCGGCGGAGGTTTTCTGCAGTTTCCCTCCGTCCGTGGCAAATGCGATACAGGGAGATTAGGGGGAATGCGAAACGGCTGCAGCCGTGGTCGCGAATAAGAATGTCGGAGGATAGGTTGGATGAATGGTAGAATTGTAGAAGATAGGTGTGTAAAAACCCGAAGAGGATGTGCACGATAAACTCCCACATTATTATTGTAAAATTATTTTCCAATTTTCTTATTTTTCAGACCAATTTTGAAGAATTTTTTATTTTATTATAAATAAAATTGTATTTATTATTATTATTACTATTGCTTACTAGCTCTTTACGAAAAAATACAGCATATAGAGTATTTATTAAATCATAGGGAATTAATTTTCCGCTAGGGATTTTAAGGATTTCAAGTTTGTCCAGGTAATTTTTACTGTAAAGACTTGCAATTTTTCAGGCAATCCATTGAAATTTTTATCGTTATGTGTCGGAAATATTTCATAGTACAACGTAAAAAATCGATATGAGAATTTTTCAGAATTTCTACTGAGAGGAATGTAAAAATTATGCTACGTGCTACAATTTTTACATGCCTAAAAGTAAAATATCTGAAACTAGTGTGAATTTTTAACTGCTTGCACATTTGTCACCGGGTTCAAGTTTTTAATGTAATTTTTACCGAGATTTCACAGTAAAAATTAATAAGAAATTCTCTCCGTGTACGGTTCACAATCGGGCGCCCAACTTTGGACGGCGATTTTTCGAAAACGGAACCGAGTTGGCGGCTAAACATTTTCGGGTTTGGTTTGTACCTACCCACACTATAAGCACGCGAAGTGGGAGTCCGTAACTCGATGCACCTCCCGGACCGTCCCCTCGTAAACGTAATGATTATTCGGAAATCACGGAGGTGTCTCTGAACGCTATTTTGGATCACGATTACTGTATACCCTGTGTTTTCGCAAATATTGGTAGGACATACATTAATCACATCGTCGCATACATCTCAGGATTCGTAGCTACGAGTCTTGGGAGATTTGTTAAATGTTCGCAGTGCAAGAAAATGCTTACGTCCGAGCGATCTCTATGTACGATGCAAGATAAAAAAGCCAGGGTAAACTAACACGAGCATCGGATAATGTAATACAGGTTTGTCTCATAGCGGAACGACAGTTTAGATCTCAAAATGTTTTCAAAGCGGAAAATGTTATGAATGTATTAATACGAAATACACTTGAATATATCCCACCCACTATACTCGAGAACAACAAACGCTGTTCAGATGAATACCGGTTTAAACTGCTCGTCCAAATCAGAGTATTTTTCAAAGTACGACTGCATCATGAAGGAAATTCTAAAGTATAAACTGAACACGGGCATAGGATAAGATCGAAGAGTACTAAACTTGTTTTGTTTAAAAATCAATAGGCGTTTCGATTTTGGTTTTTATTAAAGGTCAAATGTGTTATAACATTAAAATGTCATACGCACTATAATTCTAAAGATACGCAATATATAAAAATATGTTTCAAATTGTAATTTATGTACATTTTTCTTTTATCCTAACTAATCCTCAATGTTTACTAAGAACATTATGTTTTCACACAAATTTGAAGTTTCAAAATTTTTAAAATTACAATAATGTGTTACAAAAAGATCGTGGCAATTTTGGTTGCGGGTAACAAAATTATTGATTATTTTTTATTTATCTAACGCTTGCTTATGGTCGCAAGAAATTATTTCGGTCCCTAAGTTTGTTAATTTAATTTACGTACATTTCACTGGGGTCTTTCTGTTTTATGGGCGTATATCGTTTTATTGCAAACCCCAATGCACAGTCCGTGCGCAAAAATTTTATTTGGCGCTCTTTCTAACAGCCGTACACATTCCGCCGGCCTAAGCGCATTCCATACTATACGTCGATGGTATTATCTCTTTAAGTACTGGTTTGAATGGTGGGAAAGATGATAACTGTGAAGAAGAGCTAAGTTCAGCACGTTTCTACTGTAACACTATGTGGAAAAGGAGCCGAACGTAGTTCGGGTATCCTCGGCAGTTCTCGAGCACCGAGAGCTCTCGAGGTAGCGTAGTGGCGATATACGCCACTTGATAATATCCTGCAGAGAGAAGCGAACGTACCTATTTCATCAACCTTGTCATTATTAAAATAGAGCACATTTTTATATCCGTTGTATTCAATAAGCTTAGAAGAGTTTATTGATGATCACACCATCCTGCTTTAACAATAACATCAGTTGCCATGAAGCTTTGGAAACAGGGTTACGGTGCTTGACTGAAATATCGGAAAAATGACAACGGCACTTCGAAAATGTTTAATGACGTAAAATACAAAAAAAAATAAAGTAACATCATTCAAAGCATTGACTTCAACGATTAAATTTTTGGACAGAATTGTGACAATCAATCCGTCTTTATTGTTCCAAAAAAATTTTATTTATAAAAAATCAGACGAAGAATTGAAAACATATTTCAATTACGAACTTGCGCCGTACCCATAATCGCTCTTTGACGAAAAGGGAATGAGAAAGACCCCAAAACCGAAATTGCACGATTTTTTTACCCCCGTACAGCGGCCAGTTAAAGGCAATGAAATTTATGTTATTGACGGTGGCTTTTTTTGCATAAAGGTGTATGGCATCAAAACGATAAGTTCAACGACATTTTGGCAAGCTATGTAAATTACCTGAAGCACCATTATTCAAACAATTGTATTATATTTTTTGATGGATATCCTGACAATGGCGAGGAAAAACATACAAAAAGCGCTGAACGGTGCCGAAGGGGACGACTTAATTGTGCCCCAAAGTTGTTTGCGATATTAACATCGTATCGAAGTTACCGCAAGACAAATTTTTATCCAATGAGATAAATAAACGTACTATAATCTCATTGAAGTATTATCTCTAAAATTGCGACATGAGGGTTTCATTGTCAAGCAAGCCATCGAAGATGCAAACTCCTTAATAATTAGCACAGCAATATCCGTTAGCGGCAGTTATGAGTCAGTATACGTTGTAGGCGAAGACGTTGATTTACTAGTCACCTTAACACAAATTCCACAAGCCAAGAAAAATATTTATTTGTTAAAACCTGGTCGCCAAAATAATGAGGAAAAATTATAAGTATTCCTCACATAGTTTTTAATATCCTGAAATACAACATTAGATTTGTTTTATACACGCATTCACAGGGCGTGACACAACGTTTTCACTCTATAAACAGGGAAAAGCCAAATTAATAAAACTTTTGGGGAGTGACGTTGATGGTGTTGAGAAAGAAGCCGAGCTTTTCAATAATGCAAGTGCCTTGAAAACTTCGATTCAGGCAGCCGGCCAAAAAATAATTATAACCTTATATGGGGCACGAGAAAACGATAAATCCAATTACGACGAATTCCGGTATTTGTGCTTTACAAAGTCAAGCTTCAAAAGTTCATTTAATTTGTCCTGTCTTCCCCCAACTGCTGCGGCATGTAATGAGCATTCGCTTCGCACATTTTTGCAAATTTGTGAATGGCTAGGCGATTCTTCAAAAGACCCGATGCAATGGGGGTGAAAAGTAACAATATGTTAGAACCAATTCGGTGCAGGAAAGATCCAATTCCGCCCAATTTATTAGAAGTTATATCTTGTTTGTGCAATACAAGCGCTTGCAAATCTAATTGCACGTGTCGAAAATTAGGGTTACAATGCACGATATTGTGTAAGAAGTGCAACGGGTTAAATTGCACAAATGTTTCTGAACGCGAAATAATTTCGAGTGATGAAGAAATCGACGGTGAATTTTGCGGATTTTTCGACGATATTGATCATGTAACAGATATTTCGTTTTCACAAACCGGAGTCTCGAATAATGTAAGTGATGACAAACGCTATGAGCCTGTGAGAACAAAAAATCAAAATAGTGATTATTGCTAGAATTTTAGGAATAATGTATGTTATTATTTTAATAAATAAAATTCCTGAAAATATATAATTTATTTATTATACTCTTACTCATTTATTGTAAATTCATTTACAGAAATAACCATATGTAAATTCGAAGAAAATAATAGTTATTGGAATAACCACTAAAGAAAATAGATTTTCCAGAATATTTTCGAGTTCCTGAGAAAAAAAATACGCAGGGTTTTAAAAAAACAGTTCTCTACGACAATTTATAAGGGAGCTATTGAAATTGTTAACTAATGTAAGTTGCCTGAGGAGCGCCCCGGGGCGAGAGGCGGTACCCCCACCACGCCGCCCGGGCACGCGGTCGACGCTGCTCGCTGACCGGTGAGCAGGCGATCGAATTAGATCATTACCCGCAATGTGATGAACGCTCCAAAGCCTTCGTATCATATTGAATCGGATACCCAAAAATGTTAAGAAGGCTGTGCAACTTGAATTTTGCGAAAATTTTGATTACAACAATAATAAATCGAAAATACGTATCAACATCGATAACTCGGCTTGTAATGAACATATTGAGACTTTTTTCATATTGCGTGTCTTGCATAAGCGCATCATAATCTTAAAGAATATTTCAATTTGCTTCGTAATTTAAGGCGGTATTTCTATTTGTTTATAAGCTAAAATTGTATATCCTCGAAAAATGGATTTTTTTTTCACAAAATGGTTTATTTAAGTTAAATCCTAAATGTACATGTTGAAAGCCACCTCCTGATTTTTTTCACGCGTGAGCCTTCTCTAACGGCTGGAATTTTCAAAACGCGAATTTTCGCAGACCGGAGATTGTTGCTAATTGTAAGCTATATAACATAGATCGATAAATTTTTCGTGTATCTCTTGGGGACAATTTTTCCTAGATGATATATGAGTGCTGGAGCGGTATGTTGATAAATAACTGATAGCCGATGCTCTAAACAAAACAGATGATGTTCGGCCTCTCGCATATAAAATAACTGCGTCCGACCCTGGACCGTCGTTACCACCCAACGCCATGTAGATGGCGCGAGCGAAGTATGAGCAGCCACGCTTAATGGCGAGCGGGAGTTTAGTTCAGGGATGGTAGACGTATGAGAATTCACATACGCGTATGAGAATTTGAGGCTCCGTATGAGGGACAATCCACAGCGTATAAGAATTTCAGCTTCCCAACTCGTGACATTGTGGAATCACTGCCGATCTCTAAACAAAAAAAACAAAAAAAAAACATCGCCAAATGTGGAGCACCCGGTAACTCCGCGCTTGCAGCCAATGGCACGGCGCCGTGAAGTTCGCTGCCAATGCACATTTCGGCTATACTGTTGCCTGCTGTAATCTTTACGCCGTCCCACGCGAGGAGGAGTTAGCCTACGAACGAGGGCACCAAATTCGTCGCTACGTACTGCTAACACCTTTCGTAATTCTATAAGTTCATGTTGTTATTCCAATAAAGATGTTGTTTTCAAATGTGTTTGTATTTATATTCCCGCATATGTCAGTTCCATTACCCTCTTTTCCCCTGTATATTGTACGAAGCAATGTCAGGGCATGACTGCACATTTCCCCACATTCCGATCGCACATACACATCACTATATAGTTTTATAACCAATGGTCACAATCAGTTATAATGGTACCATCGGTTTTTTATAATTCAAAGGTTACCAACCATGAGCTTACGAATTTTGCGCACTTTTAAAATCATGTGGCATACATACGAGGGCGGTCCAATAAGTACTTTGCCTCACCGCCCGATAGCGCCACTATCGCAAGAGAACTTTACTATCGTGTAGTACATTCTTGTAGACAGCTACTGTAAACATTTCATTCGAATCAGACTCGTAGTTTTGTTTTGACCGCGTATGGAAGCGGGCGTGTCCGCGGATTTCAGAAAAATGAAAAAAGAGCAATATCGGTCGGTGATTCGATTCTTGTTTTTGGAAGGGAAGGCGCTTGGATGCTGTGTACGGTGACTCTTCTCCTTCGATGGCGACCGTCAAAAATTGGTTTAACGAGTTTCAACGTGGTCACACGTCGGTTTTTGATGAGCCACGCTCAGGTGCCCCGAAAACGGCTACCACGGAGGATAACGTGACAACAATCCACGATCTTGTATTGGCAGACCGCCGAATGAAGGTGCGCGAGATAGCTGAGACAGTAGGCATCTCAAAAGACCGCGGGGTCATATCCTGCATGAAATATTGGGCATGAGAAAGCTGTCTGCGCGATGGGTGCCGCGTTTGCTCACTCCGGACAACAAGCGTAACCGTGAGACGACTTCAGAGCAGTGTTTGACGCTGTTTCAGCGCAATCCGAAGGAGTTTCTGCGTCGTTCCGTGACGTTCGACGAAACATGGATCAACTGGTACACACCAGAGACCAACGAACAGTCAAAACAGTGGAGTTCACCCGGTGAACGTGCTCCGAAGAAGGCGAAGACTGTCCTATTGGCCGGTAAGGTGATGACCACCGTTTTCTGGGATTCACAAGGTGTGATCTACATCAATTACCTGGAGAAGGGCAAAACGATCACAGGGCTCTACTATGTCGAATTATTGGGGCGATTCGACGCCGAATTGCAGAAAAAACAGCCCCATTTGGCGAAGAAAAAAGTGCTTTTCCACCATGACAACGCACCGGCTCACACCTCCGCCGTCGCCACGGCCAAGTTGGTCGAATTAGGCTACGAACTATTGTCCCATCCACCTTATTCTCCAGACTTGGCCCCTTGCGACTTCTTTTTGTTTCCAAACTTGAAAAAGTCACTCGCCGGGCAGAAATTTGAGTCGAATGAGGAGGTTATCGCCGCCACGGAGGCCTACTTTGCAGACCTCCAGAAAATGTATTTTTCAGACGGTTTAAAGAAGTTGGAGCATCGCTGGGTCAAGTGTATCGAGCTAAAAGGAGATTATGGTGAGAAATAAATTGCCACTTTTCTAAAAAATTTGTTTTTGTTTTGTAAGTACTTATCGGACCGCCCTCGTACAATGTTTCAAACATACAAAGTAAGTGAAAACGCATTGAGTTTCATCAAGTGTTCTTTGCTGCTACCAAATTTATTTAGAAAATTGTGTGAAAATACAGAATTTCGGGTCAACAGATTTACAAGTACGTAATAATGAATTATAAACACGATTTTTCTTATATATTTATCGTGCAGTTTTTTCTATATATTGTGACGAGGTCTTTTTCGTTAAATTTCGTTAAAGACGAAATGACCTGCCAGTCCAAAATCTATAATGACGCCCACAATAAATATTCTCTTCCCTCTGCAATTACCGGTTAGGCGCCAGGTGCTTGTACCATCCCCGTAGCACCAAGGGAAACTTCCTCGATTCTCTCACGTTCTTCTCTACGGCTAGCGGTCAGGGAAAAATTGTGGGGATTTGAAGGGCGAGCATCGATAATAATTTTATAGAACAAAATAAACGCAAATCTCGTGTGAGTACGTCACATAAATCCAAGACAAATGACAACGACGATTTTATTCTTACTCTTCCTCATAGTGAGGCAACAATCTTCCGTCTTATCGCGACGTTACAAATAACGGGGAGATCGGCACGATACGGGTACGCTCCCTGCGTCCGAGTGCCACAAAAGTAAGGCTCGTATCGGCCGAAAAAGAGAATTCGCCAGCGTGCGCCTACCTTTTCTTCTTCGCCGAGATCCCGGTGTCCTCGTCGCACAGCGCTATCCTCCGTCCTCGTCCCTCGCTCGTCTCTCTCGCTCGTCACTCTCGCCGCTCTCTCTCGCTCTCACACTCACTCGTACCCTCTATCTTTTTATTTTCTCACTCTTTATCTGTTCTATCTCTTACAATTTCTATCACTTCGACTTCATACAATTTCTACTTTCTACAATTTCAACCCTCGCGCTATCGAGGTCCAATCCTCACTATCTTGGCCGAATTCGCACTCACGCTTCCCGGCCTCGTTGTCACTCTTTTCGGGGGGAGGTGGGGGATTCGGCGACGATCGCTCTCGATCGCCGGCACAGCCTTCCGACTCTCTTCCCCTCGCCGGGCGTCGTCTCTCGCGTTCGTCCAGCCGTGTTTACCTCGCCGGTCATCTATCGCCTGGAATGAACGAATTCTCGCCGACAGTGGCCGTTCTATCTCACATGTTCGTTCTACCACGGGTGCGAGACGACGCGACTCTGCCGCCTCTATCTCTCTCTAATGTTCCTTTGAATATTTCCTTTCGATGCGATTGCGAGTAGAGTAACGCCTCGTCACAATATCTTATTTCATTCCATTCTGTTTTTTCTAAATTGTTTCATCAATCAGAATTCATATGGATCGCGGCGCTAACGTTCCTGTAGAAGAATTAAATAATAGCTCGAACAGCCCCAACATTAAGAAACGAAAAGTCGAAACGCGCGAGCAGAGATTTCGCTTAGAATGGAAGAAGAATACCAAAGACTTTGGTACTCACGTATCAATGTGGCTCCAGCCGTGCCCAGGATCCATGCACAGAGCAAAATGCGTGTGGTGCGGTGTTATTTTAACAGCAACGGTAACAACGTTAAAAGACCACTTTAAAGCGCAACGGCATCACAAACATTAGCAAGGTCGTTCCTCAGCCACTCCAGCGATGATGACCAACTTTTTAGTAAAAAGTACGGCATCCTCGCTTGACCAACCGATAAAGGATGCGGAAAGGATGCCGGCACATAATGTACCGTTTAATACCATTGAACACTTAATACCGACGTTGAAGACGTGTTTCCTGGATTCATCTATCTGTCAAAGAATCCAAATGAAGAGAAAAAAATGCACCAATATTGTTACAAATGTTATCGGAGGCTCCCATGCCGACGATTTATCTGATAAATTAAAACGGGTGAAATTCTCAGTACTAACTGACGAGTCCACCACGTTAAATACCAAAACATTCTGTATTATGGTGCGCTTTTACGATGCAAGCGTGGGTCGTATAATTACCAGGTAAGAGTGTTGTGAATTTTTATCATAAACACAGAAATATTCGCAGTTTTACAAATATAATTGCATTATACACTTTTATTTTTCGCAGATTTTACGATCTACAGGATATATATCCAAACAACGATGCGGCAGCCGCAGAAGAAGGCGCAACTGGAGCCAGACTGTACGGACTGTTGAAAAAGTCATTTAACGATAAATGGGTGCCAATGGATAACATACTCGGATTTGGCTGCGACGCTGCAAGCACAAATGTAGGGGAATATAATTCCATTATCAGTCGTCTCCGTAGTGACTGTCCAGACATTGTGTTGATGAAATGTGTGTGTCATTCGCCTAATCGCGCTTCGAGTCAGGCCTGCAAGAATTTGCCGCGCAACTGTGAAGACTTGGCTCGAAATATCCACAATTACTTCCAACATAGTGCGAAGAGATTGGCGGACTTGCAACCATTTCAAATCTTTGCCCAGGTAAAATATTGCACAATTTAACGTCGTTGTACGAACAAGGTTGTAATATTTATGAGGTTGGCGTTTTCGTTAATATTTATAAATGTAATGTACAGGGTGAATCGTAGTGGGTGGAAACCACTTTTTCATGGTATTTACCATGCGTGGCGAATTACCGACTGCAACTAGAGTGCTTGACCGCTCCAGAGATGGCAGCAGCTTAGTGACAGGAAACTATTTTCATGCAGTTGCCGTTGCCCTCCTAAATAAAAAATTTAAAAATAATATTTTCATACACCCCCTTTCATGCTCTACCATCATACCAAATTTCGATGAATTTTGGTATGATTGTAGAATAGAGAAAAATAGCCGAAACCTATTTATTGATACGTGCCGAGTCCAATATTTAAGGCGTGAAAGGAACCCTCGAAAATCGGGGAGTTTTTCGTTCTTCGTCGATAACATACGAGATATGAAAAAATTTCAAATTGTAACAACGTTTATTTTTTCGCGTACTATACACTGGATATCAGAATGGTGCAGATAGCAAAAAATCTCATATTGTTTATTGCAAATTTGTAATTTTTTCATACGTATCTCCGAGAGTTTTTAACCGATTGGGATGCAAATTTGCATAAAGGTAGAGGATGAAAAAATAAAGTTGACGGGTTTGTTATTTTCGACGTGCGACCACGTTGAAAGTAGTTTAACCAATTTTTGACGGTTGCCATCGAAGGCGAAGAGTCACCGTACACAGCATCCAAGCGCTCTTTGATTTCGCTGCGTGATTTCCCTTCCAAAAACAAGAATCGAATCACCGACCGATATTACTCTTTTTTACATTTTTCTGAAATCCGCGGACACGCCTGCTTCCACACGCGGTCAAAACAAAACTACGAGTCCGATTCGTATGAAATTTTTACAGTAGCCGTCTACAAGAATGTACTACACGATAGTGAAGTTCTCTTGCGATAGTGGCGCTATCGGGCGGCGAGGCTAAGTACTTATCGGGCCACCCTCGTATATACACCTGGCTCCCCTTGGCACGCAGATAGTCACACAGGTATAAATTTTGGCGCCTGAATAGACGAAAAAGGCGGGACGCGTCCGGCCCGTATAGAAGGCTCTGGGAGCGTCGACGCTTGACGTCGATTTCGAATACTTCTAAGCCGAATATTGTTTTGAAAATTTGTAGGCATATTCTTAAAGGCCAAAACTATCTATTTAAGCAAAAAAATCTATGTTTTTTCACACTGATATTCCCCCTTAAAGAGTAATGGCGAGTTTACCGTACGCTGTTGTAAACCACTGTTGACTCTAAATGTTTTGCTTAATTTCCCCTAGGAATCTGTCACCGCGAATGTTCGTTCGATAATCATATCGTCGATTATTTTAATCATATGCCTCGTTAAATTATGATTTGATAATTTATAAATAAGTCCTTTTTTCCAGGCCGAGTTAAACGCTTTCTCATATTCTATGAGACAGGCTCCGACGCGTTCGAAGTTATTAAACACCCAGCATACGTCGGTCGGTCGATTTGGTTATAGCGTGCAGGGTTGGATGTGGAAACCTGCAACCAAACTGGTTTTCAGGGATGATGTTATTCGCTTGGCAGAAAACCGAAATGTTAATATTTAAAAACGTCTCAAATAATTTGCTGATATTCGGCAATAAGCTTATTGGTCTGAAATTAGAGGGATTTGACGTGTTGTTAGCTTTTTTGCACAACGTTATAACCTTGGCGTGTTTCCAGTCTCGCGGAAAGTAACAATTATTCAGCGCGTTATTGAATAGCGCGCTGAGTCGTCTGATATTCGACGGAGTGTTTTACGGAGGGTCTTAGCGCGAGATTCGAAATCCTGTCAAAGCCCGCCGAACGCTTGGAGTTCGTGCGATAGAGAAATGCTCGTGTTTTTATATATGTAGTGAAGTAGGTCGCATATTCGTTAGTTTGCGTCGGCGAGTCGGCCGTATGCGCGTCGGTAAATGTCGTTAAAGTACCATTACCAGAGATTAGGGGGGAGATCAGCAACGCTCGACATAAGTTGAAAACTGGAGAGCTGGTCCGGCGGGGCGACATCTGAGCGGCCAAATATCGAACTGCGGGTACTTTTGTACCCATGATCCCATGAACCGAAGTTGGCACAGCTATCGGAGTCGTATATACAGCGAAAAGAACATATATATATAATCTGGCAGTCCGTATACACCGATCGGGTCTTTCCGTGAATGAGACAGGCGTGCAATGATGACATGTCTATATATTCGAGACTCGTACGCGTTGCTCGAATGTTCCGAGATAATTTTTCGTCGTCGGTCCAGCTCCATCATGCTAGGATGCTTCAATCTTTCTTCCTATTGCAGGATATTATTTTGCAGAGATAGAAAAGACTTGGACTAGCAGCGCAAGATCGCCGCGGCGTTTTTTCCGTATAATGTACCTAGTTTATTATTTTTACATATTTCGATTGCCGTCAAAAATTTCGAAGACCGGTATTTTATTTTGCGGAATATGATGAATTTGAAAATAAAATTTCAAAATATTTATGGAAACACGTAATTATTGATTGTTTAGCCGTGTTAAACAATCGTAATTAATTGCATCTGCTATTTCGCTTCGAATAGCCTAATCAAGTTTAAACATTTTTGAATCATTATTATTAAAGTGATTGGTGAAAACGTGTTGAAAGGGCACCGCGAGATATCATCCCCATTGAAGCTCGCAGGTCATGGAGCCTCAGGCAAACGCCGGAAACGACTTCAAGAATAGATAAACTTGATTCACGATCCCATGTGAAGGCTCCTTTGGACGAATTGAAAAAGAATGAGCGGTAGAGAATAACGATAACTAGGAGATGTTGACGGACGATGGTGTGAGATTGTGGAGTGAAATTATTAACGACTAGGCGCGTAATTCGGCACAGATTTGGAGTTTATAGTAGACTAACAACCTATACGGGTACGAGATAGATTTGAGAAGTAACGGCGATTTGTACTGTATATGCATACTGTGATTGTACTGTGATTTGTAAAAGCATTGGTGGTATGTACTATATTATACTTATAAATTAAAATAAAAGTGCCCAATGTGTGCAAGCGTTAAATAATGTGAGTGCGGCCTTAAATAAAGTTAAAAGAAAGGACCAATATTGAAACCGATCCTATTCTCAGATGTATGAGATCTTAATACAAGAATAGATATCAATTAGATATTAAATATGAAACACATATGAATATATGCATAGAGAGAAGTAACTGAATAAATGTATATCCGTCCAGAGGAGCGCAGTGGGTCGGCGGGTAGGGCTCTGACTTCGCACACAGCGGACCAAGGTTCGATCCCCGCAGCCGACACCAATGGAAAAATTTTCTATGTGTTTTTCCTGCAAACCTGGCGGTTCGCATCCCCCCAAAGCAAATGCCCAACAAAAACCTCGCTGTGGTGAGTGGGGGTTCGGTGTTCGGCCGGGTTGCTCCCGCAAGGCCGTTCTCATCGCGCGGATGGTGACGCCTTGGCCGGACACCGGGTGGCCCACCGTCACAACTGCCGGCCCTAGGCGTCTGTGGTGGACGTGCTTGAGTTTACTCGCATTGATACTGGTGGAGACTAGGTAGGTACCGACCTGTATCGGCGGAGGTTTTCTGCAGTTTCTCTCCGTCCGCGGCAAATGCGATACAAGAGTTAAGGGGATGAGCGCACCGGCTGCAGCCGGGACAGCTAATAAGGATGTTGGAGGAATATGATTGAGAGAAAAAAGAGTATAGGTAGTAAAATACAGGGGTGTACAAACTCAGAAGAAGGGTATACACGTTAAACTCCCACATTATTATTATTATTATTATGTATATCCGTCCATAATTCTTTGTTTATCAATGTCTATGTGTTTTATGAAAATCAACTGACGCGGTCGGGCTGTAAACTTATTGTATTATTTGTATATTATTCTATTCTTTCATGGGAAATCTTGATTTCAACTAGATGTACGAGCTATCATCTAGTAAAGCCATATAGTTCTAAATACCTGTTGAAGAATGCGTCGAATACCTTCCCGCGGGGCGTCTTTATAATTAGCAGGATCCACTGAAAGCAATTTCATCACTCGCACTCTGCCTCCGGGACATTGTGCGTAAACGTCCGTAAATGTACCACCCCGATCAATGGCGAAGCCGAATTTGTTGTGTTCCATGTTGATCTCCGATTGAAGATAACTTCACCAGAATTCTATAATTACAACATTGATCCAATTATTCATGTACGTTGTTACATCACTGTAACGCTACCACCTAGCGCCTAGACACACGCCACCCTCTAAGCACGTACGCAAGTTTCAAACGAGGGTCTTGAGGCAGTAACTAAAGGAAGGGTATTGGCTGGGCCTTATATATGCATAAAAGATAAGAGCGATTCTCCCCACCGTTCCGGAAAAGTAGGAAGTGGAAGACAGGAAGTTCGGGGCAATGTGCTACAGAAAATATTGCCCTCTCCAACCCCTACGCATAGACGAAGATAGAGTACACATTAGCATATACGACCGAAATTTACGCATAAAAATCAGTTCTAATAAAATCCTTAGACTCTCCAATTCGAGCTCAGAATTGTACAGCTTTTCTAAAAAATCTTTGAGAATTCAACGTCCGCTACGACGTTGTAGCATCCTATTGGACTCTATGGCGATATTCACACGGACGTTCTGCGTTACGAAGAACGTGCGTTGTAACGTCCGTTGAAATCGCTGTGGCATATTTTCGCTAAGATAGACGTCTCAACTCACGTTGTAGCAATGTACATTGTTAAATATGAGCAACTCCACGTGCGTTGGAAAAACGTCCGGCGAGCGCAATTTTGTACCAGCTTTCATCGAGGAAAGACGTTTTGACGACTTCGTTGCGTCTTTGCGAAGCTATTTGTAAAGAGTACGGTAATGCCCGTATCCTACGACGCTCACTGTTTATCGGATGAACCCATAGTTTCTTTTTTTGATTATTTTCATCTTTTAAATATGAATGTGTTAAATACGCATATTTAATTAATTCGCGATCGTTCATATTTTTGAAACATTGATATAGGGCCGATCCGAACTGTACAGAGTCTACGACGCGAAAAAATTAGCAGGATTGGTAACGGACGTCATTTTTGACGTTTGGGCAGGTATCGTTGGGAACAACCTGATAGGTCCAGTCTACCTCCCACTGAGATTGCGCGGTCGCAAATTATTTGCTCTTTCTGCAACGCGATTTAATGCCGCATCTGAGGGACATGATTCCAGGACATGCTCGTCATCGCATTTTTTATGCACGACGGAGCACCACCTCATTTCGGTCTTTAAGGGGGGAAACCGGTTTAGGAGGCCGAAATTTTTCTGTTTTTCGTAAATCTTTTAAACCGGGAAGGAATAATCAAAAATTGTTTAAACTTGGAGGGTATTTTATTCATGTTTTACAGTACACTTTAGAATTTTTTCAAGTAATTTCCGCCGGAAATAGTGGCGTTAGAACGTGATGTCCATGGACGATTGCCATCCGAGTATTTTGCTGATGGGCATTCCTGAAGTCGCAATTTTTATCTGTAATAATCACAATTTTTGTTTTTTAGTTAACAACATATTTTCTAAGAATATAAACCTAACTGTGATAAAAAAAAATTCAAAATTGCATGTTTTTGAGGTGCTTGAACACAATATCATGTTTTTATACCATATTTTTTCACCTTTTTTGCATAAAAATATATTTTTAATAATAATATAATCTCAGAATTAGGTTCATATGAATTGGAATTGAATAAAGAATATTCATAACAAATTTCAGAACGATTGGTCAATAACTTTTTGAGCTAGAATGCCCACTCGTTGAAAAAAAGTCGTTTCGAGAAAAACGCGTTTGAAATAAAATGAAGCGAAAACGAGAAATTCAAGGCAGTAATTAATTATATAAACTATAGCAATCCCTCTTCTTGTTCATACGCGTCATTTCGGGCTTGCATCTCCTCTTGACGAGCTATACGAGCTTCCTTCGTCTCCACCGAGCTGCGCCTATTCTGTCTCGTCACGCGCTGACTATCCATGTTCTCGGCAAAATTTAAGCTCTGGGAGCCAACTACGAGTTGTAATTCGTTCATCACCATTAGAAGGGCTGAATTTCCTTCATTAAATAATGCAGTAGCCAAGAATGCAACCTCGACTATTTTTAGGCCAGCATGAAGGTGCTTTGGAGCCAATCGCCAAACGGTCGAATTAAAACTTTCATTCGCGTTCTGCGTATGACCGCCTAAACATCTCGTCAGCAAATCGTCTCTCGATAAATCTTCGTATATAGGAAGAATTTCTTCTTGAACGTCGAGGTGTAATTGAGCCGGGTGCGGTTCAGGCTGTGTTCTAAGTGCTTTAGCTTGCTGCCACTTGCACCAGCTGTCTTCTCCCTCTGGACAGTTGTCGTGTTGTAGATTGTCATCTGTGGATATCATGTGGTGAAAAGTTGCCATTATAGCCTTCTTCGTGTCTTTAGCGCTGTTTTTATTTCTTCGAATCGCTAAGCCATAATACGTGATGAGCTTTTTCACCAAAGCCTCTGTCAACTTTCCTTTTCCGCCCAGTTTGTTAGTTTTCCTGATGTTTCGGAGCCGAGTTCCCATCCTTTTCTGAACATGGCCTATGCATTCACTTTTGACAACTGTCAGTTCATCACCGTAGGGATTCAAATTAACGATTGCTGTGAACGTTTTCGAATCTCCATCACTGATATAACTGCCGTATTTTACACCATGTAGTTCCCCCGATCTCAAGAAAATCATTTTCACAGATTCCACCTCCATGCTTCCCGCGTAGCCTTCATGTGTTTTCATGCAACTTTCTTCTTCATGATCGTCTTTCCATGCTAGATATTCTGCTGAATTTTTCCGTTTGTCTTTCCAATATATACATGATTGGCAGTAAGAGCTCCGTACAACCAGATCCATGACTTTTCCGGAGTAATATCCGATGAGCGTTGTAACACAAAAAAGTGATTTGAATCCACGTTTCATCCGCAAGAACATCTGCCGAAATCCCCCTCTCTCTATTATTCCGTAGTACATCGGTATTGAGGCAGGTAACCGAAAACGGG
This sequence comes from Netelia inedita, assembly GCA_964017225.1. Classification (NCBI taxonomy): domain Eukaryota; kingdom Metazoa; phylum Arthropoda; class Insecta; order Hymenoptera; family Ichneumonidae; genus Netelia; species Netelia inedita. The sequence goes on from OZ024920.1 coordinate 23,696,960, forward strand.
CCCCTGAGCGACTGCTCCGTTCTAATTACCGCGCGCTTCGGCGCCGAACCGACGGGCGATCACTTAAGTGCTCATAGCATCGGGACTAAAGCGAATTTTGCTTTCAAATTTTGACCACATATTCTTGAGTAGTTATACTAACAATTTATGCAATAAAAAAAAGTCGATTTTTTTATCGGTCTAAACTGGTTTCCCCCCTTAAGTCCGTGTTTTTCTAAACGAAATGTTTGGATCGCGTTAGGTCGGTCGTCGGCCTGCTGCGCATCTGTGGCCACCACGTTCTCCAGACCTAAATCCCTTGGATTTTTTTCTGGGAGGGGGGGGGGCACTGCAGGCTATTGCCTACAGAGAAGGTCGAGCGATTAGAACGCCGGCAGATCTGAGACGCCGAATCGATGAGGAAGTTGCCAGGTTGGTGCGAAATCCAGAAGTTTTTACCAAGGTTTAGACAAACTTTGAGGCACGGTTGTGAGCGTGCTTGCGTAATGGTGGCCGGCATGTGGAAGCTGGGGAACAAGCTAGAATGCTTCGAATAATTGGCCATGATGGTTCGATTCTCTAGGTTCTTCGCCGCCGCCGCCATCGACGACCGCGTCATAATGAAGCAGGAGACGACTAAACCGACGTCGTATGCGCACCCGACACACAGTCGTCATTGAGATTGTTTGAAGCGAATCTTTCGAAACGGGGATCAAAAACACAACGGCCCTTTTCAGGGCCAAGGGATACCAGACAGACTACCTCTACGTGATGTATTCCGGAAAACGCTAATGGAATGGCATTTCAGAATGCTCGACACCAACCTTGTAACCGCTCATAAATTCAGATACTGCAAGGTTTCATCTAATCATACCGCGGTCGCGGTGCTTTTCGACTGAAGCACTCGTTTACGCCCAACATGGGATTTCCTTTGCGACAAAAGCACACGCGCGACACTGTATCCTTGTCGTTGCAACAATATTTTTCAGTTCCGCGCTTCGGCAACTGAAACCAACGAACGTGCGCATCCTTTTATTTCCCATGGATTATTACGCAAACCGCATGGTAGCCTGTTCGAATTCAGTTTAAGTTCTATTTGATAGATTCGAATTTCGAACGATGCTATAATAATGATTAGGTGCTTTTACTACAAATAGCTGACGTACGTCCATTGTATGCAGAGTGGTGGGACAGTAATAATGTTGACCGTTCCAGGGCTCCGTGCGAAACCACTGCAAAAAAGTGTCGACAGACTTCTTAAAAACAGAGTCACCAATCAACACATAGGACCAACGTGCTCATCAACAGTCAGTGCTATTTATGCTTCAAAAGCGATTGGGGTGTTTGGCGAGAGTGTATCAGCAACAGGCCGATCTGTGTAGTCACGCCCCTTTTTCACAAACCTCCGCCTTCAATCGAATATGACAGTATTGGAACTTCTATGCCTTACTTCAAGATAAAGGACTTTTTCTTTGCTATATATTTTTAACACTAGAAAGACGGAAGCTTAGTATATATACCTATATTGCCTGAAAGCAGTCAAAATGACTGCATTGTGAAAAAATAACGAATGCGCAAAGAAATTTGTTTAACAGTAATTTTTAATATATTTTATATCACTTACAGTCATATATCAAGTTATTAATAAGTATTAACAATAAAGAAATGTATTTCAGTTCGAAAAAAAATAATTTATACATTATCTGGACATTTTAAGCAAATGAAAGTGCAAATCTTTTTGGATGTACATCTTCCGCAAACATACTTTTTACATTTTTGACAAATATTATTTGTTTTGTTATTGTGGCAAAGTCGTATTTAACAAATTTATCGTTTGGTAGAATCTGTTGTATTTGAAGATGTTGCAGTTGATACTCGTGGGTCTTCCTGTTGTGATGAATGTTTCTCTCTTTCAGTTGTGTAATCGGCGGAAAGCTGTTCTGCTAATTGAAAAAGGAACTGTTTTCGTTCTATTTGTATTCCGGTCACTTCTTTATAAAGGATCCAAGCATTTATTGCAGCCAAATCTAAAATATTAAAAAATATTTGGAGGGGCCATCTACGAGAACTAGATTTCACCGTATATTTTCTGGCCATTTGATCTGTCATATCAACTCCAAATTTTGTTTTATTATAAAACTGAATAGAATCTGGTAACATTTTTCTATTACTTTTATCAATTTTAACAAATTTATGCCTAGAACTTAGAACAGCCACTCTTTTGTTCGGTTTGCTTTTTTATATATTGTAAGGATACAATTTTCTGATCTATATAGGAGAGTGGAAAAGCGAGGCATGTTATCCTTCGATTGTTTGACTGCTTTGGGTAATTCTCTTTTATTTCCTCTAATAGTTCCAACTAATGTAGTTTTTTTCGGCCAATAATTTCGTCGCTAGCGACATGCTCGTAAAAAAGTTGTCGGTAGTGACACTTCTTCCACAGCCTGTATATGGTTCGATAAGTTTCAGAACAACGTATTCGCTTAGAAGCATTGACGATGGTCGTTGTTCATCTTTCCCCAAGTAAGCAAAACCATTCAACACGTACTTGCTAGTAACGTCTGATGCAAGCCAGAATTTGATGCCAAATTTATTCGGTTTATTAGGCATATATTGTATAAACTTGCACCTAGCTTTTGTTGGAAATAATTGTTCGTCAACTGTTATGTTTTGCCCTGGTTGATAGCAAGCTTGACTGTTTTCAATAAACTTGTCCCATATTTCCGAAACCAAGGCAAATTTATTTGTTCGGATGCGTGTACTTCTTTCAGTCCGTTTGTCAAAACGAATAAATCGTAGAATTTGCTTGAACTTATCTCGGGACATAGTTCTTCTGAAAAATTCGGGACCCCACTTGACTGACCATAAATAACTTAGTTTTAAATTGTATACTTCATAGGCTCCACGAGCATATAAAACGCCAACGCACGTATTTCCGGCAGTGTAGTTGTCCAATCGTAATCCAAAATTCGTCGGGCTTCTTCTTCTGTGCACTTTTTTATGTTTGATAATATAATCATTTATTATCAACGAGAATGCACTGACAAGATTATTTGCCATAACGTTTCTTTTTGCGTAGCCTGTTGGCCCTGTCACGGCCTTGAAAATACACGTAGATGGTAGCCTTCCGGGAATACCGCCTTCGTCACATTTCGACCACACAGTACCATCTGCAGCTGTTTCGATCTCCTGAAAGGTATTTTCAGTTTCTTCATCTGAACTAATTAGCACCCTACGCCTTTTCCTGGGCACATTGATGACATCTTCATTTTCATCGTTGGTGAACGCCTCTTCATCGCTCTCTTCAGCATCAGATGTCTCACTTTGAATATGATCCAATTTATCTTCAGATGATAGTTCCCATCTCGTTGCATTTGATTCTATATCGGAACACTCTTCACCTATCCTTCTTAGCTTTTCTAATCGTTCTCTTTTGTTGGACATTTCTTTTATGAACTTAGGGCGCGAAAGAAATCAACTGAACAACGTGTTAGAGCGACTGGCAGTGCGTAAAGCAGACCTAACCAAAGTCGACACATGTGCGCAGCCGTATCGATTACAGTACGAGATCATACACTCATTGTCAGTGATCCTCCTTCCCATATGAATTACGTTACAGCGCGTTCAAAGGGAACAAAGCGCGTGGCCTGGCCTGGCATAAAGATTCGAATAACAAGTACGAATAACAATAACAATAACTTTAGTTATTGAACAACTGCAACTTATCAAGTATATGTAGAAATAGACAATTTATCATGAACTTGTATGTTATCATGTTATTCTAATCCAGAGCCGAACTGGTCTTTTCCACGCAGTCAAAATGACTGCCTTTCGGCAATATAGGTATAACACACATATACATACCGGAAGTGAAGGAGGGGGAGGCAACAACAATGTTTAATTAACCCATTTATATGTTGTAGAAAAAGTCACAGAATTATAAGAAGCTGCGTCATTATTTAAATAATTATTTTTCTAATTGAAATTCAAAAGCAGTCAAAATGACTTGCTTAGGCAATCTAGTGTTAAATGCTACTGTATTTTTCAAACACATTCCTACATACAAAATTTCTCCCGATTGATGATTCAGTCCCTAGCCATGCATCCGGCTTGTTCGTAAAGTTCTTTGTTTTGCCATCTGCCCTCTCGTCCTTCCCATTGCACACATACTTTACCTCTCCAGGATGCAATACTTGAAACTCATGTGACATCCAGAATAAATGTACATAAATATTTAATAATTTCCCTATTTTGCCTACGCCGAGCGTAATAGCACGGGATTGGGAAGAGAAGAGTATTTGTATCAAATTGAGTCAAGAATAACTTCAAGAAATTATGTAACAAATACAACTACTATTTACTTAATGATATACAAACGTTCTGTTGGAATTTAAAGTGATTGCTGATTGACTATTTCGAGCGCGGTTTACAATAGTTGCCTTAGCTTACTTGGATATGAAGTTGTTGTTGTTGTATTGTTGTTGAATCGTTGTCGATTGTTGTCGATTGATGACGTTGTTGTATGTTGAATTGTTGTTGAAGATCACTGAATTTATCTGTTGACTGAGTGGAGAAGAACGACTGGAGAAGACTGACGGAAGAAATTGTTCTCTTTTTGAAAGACAGCGATTTCCTATCAGATCTCGAAGTGCTTATGGTAGGGAGGTTCGCATTCTTATTCGTTAAAATTTTTAACATCTATGGAAGGGTCGTTTCTATGTTTGGAGGGTTGAGAATTTGGAGGGATGCTAAGATCGTGGGTGGAAGAGCTAAGTTTTTCTAGGGAAGTAAATAATATCGATAATGTAAATAAAAAGAATCGAATTGCGTCGGCAGTTTATAGCCATGTGGTTTGTGTTCGCCTTACCCTAGGAAGGACATAAATTTACGGACCCTTTTCCCGATAGGAAAAGGGCCTCTCGAGAAACATAAGAAATCGGAGTTGCGTCGACGGAGTACAGCCATGTGGCCCGCTCACTGTCGATTCTCTTCGAAAACGCATAAAATTACGGTCGCTTTTCCTGAAGAGAAAAAGGGACTCTCGAAAAATATATTTACCTAAGTATACAAAAAGAAATAGGGTGTTTCTTTTATCGCTGCCAGTCGAAATAACTCGGTAATTATCGACGTCACAAAAAAATGTTCCAAACAAAAGTTGTACGGTGTGGAGGGGGCCATCCAATGCAACCATTTGTTTTGTTTCGGTGGTGGCGTTTACGGACAGTGAAGGTCACCTTCACTTTTTTAATTGGAATGATAGTTTTGTCAGCCATCTTGTAGAGCATCTGAAACGGCATATAGAATCTGATATCAACATGATGGTTGTCCAGCTCATTTTGCACGTATAACTCACAATGTTGTCGACCGAAAATTTGGTAATAAGCAGATTAGCCGAGGATCACGAACAGGCTGGCGTGCTCGATCACTGGACTTAACTCGGCTCGATTGATCTTTATGGGGGACGTTGAAGGATAAAGTTTATCAAGATATGCCCACAACGCCGGACAATATGCGAAAACGTATCATCAATGCGTATAACAGCATCACTCTAGAAAGCATTCTACGAACAAAACAGTGTCTGACTGTCCGACTGCAAAAATGTTTGGAGGCTGGTGGAGGTCATTTTGAACATCTATTGAAATAAAATATTTTCAGGTAATTTCAGCTCGGATCACTACCAAATGTTTATAAGACTACCAAATGTTTGGTAGTGATCCGAGATATTTATATTTGTATCATCGATACGTACTAACCTTGAATGACCTTCAACGCCGTTGACACCCTAATGTTTTTATGCAGTTTCAGGTTGTTGTGCCCCGATAATAAGCAGTAAATTATAAGTAGTACATACACCGAGTAGGCCGAACATTCCGCTGACTCGGCATTGCGCAATGTAATCGAGTTCGATCAAGAGGCCGCACGAACGCCGACGCAGCCGAATTCCGAATAAAAATTACTTCGAAAAATAATCTCCAAATCTGGGAAATAATGTAAACCAGATTTGGAGCATAAAAACAACAAAACAATGTTGACTAAGCTGCTCCACTTATAACCTTATAAAAGGAGCAGCAAGCCAACATTAATTGAGTGTGAACTTAAACTTAAACCTGCACGTGCGGTTTGACAGATTCGCGTAAGAAATACGTCTTTCCTTTCTCTCTTTAAAACATTAATAAATTATATTACTTTTCACTTCAACGTTTCATTTGCGTTCCAACCCTTCATTAGAATATCCCGGTAAAATAGTGCAGTGCGATAATCGTGCGGCACAACATTGGTGGCAGCAGTGGGATCCTAAAGTGAAACGAAGTAAATTATCGTCGCCGCCGTAAGGACGACCCTTCTTTCCGAAGAATAGTCGTCATAGTCAGTACGGAAATCCGACTCCGATTGTTTCGCACGGAACGATAAGAAGACGCACCTGAACGAAAGTATCTAAGGAACGACGTACAGGCTTCATAGGATCAACCTGGGATGTTGAGAATAATCTGGATGTAAGTCACATTTTCTCTCATTACTATTATCCTAAAAACCTATAGCGCTACGGACGCGGCGAGAAACATAGGTGAAAATATACTCGCAATAAGTGACGCGCTAGTAAAAGAAAAATGAGTATCACGAGAACCCCAGTGGACGGAGTTAATACGCAGAGGGGAACCGCTTTCGGAGAGTTGGACGATCTTCACGACCTCGATCAGAGCGTGTTCCAACCCAGGCGTATCGTGCTGGCTCGTACTCCCCCAAGAGGGGAGATAGTACCTCGAGGACCTTCGCGAAGGGTCCGAAGCGAAGGAAATTCGGAATACCATCCGGATATCAGACTCAGGGAATCGCCGAGGGATGCAAGGCTCCGGTTAGGACTACCGAGCGTCGCACTTCCTCCGGTAGCCAGAAATCTTCTCGACGAACTGCCGGTCGAAGGAGAAGAACCTGAGAACCAACGAAGACGGCTACAAGGACCGTCTGCTTCAGAGGACACGGTGAACATCCGTCTAGATGCCTTAGAAAGACTGGTCGGAGAATTGGTCACGGATGTTCGCGAAATTGAAGACAAAATACACCCGCCGCCGCAGCATCCACATCGCCAACGGCCGGGGGTACAATTTTCTGACCCCTATGTGGAAGAACCAAGGTACATCGACCGTGGGTTAGCCTTACGGACTATACCGAAGTTAGAAGGAAAAGATCGAGGCGATCTGGACGAATTGTTGCGCTCCTGCAAAACCTTTGACTGTATGGGACAAGGTACATCCCAGAGAGCAAGATACGCTCCTCGCCCTGATCAGAAGTGGCAAAGTGTGTGGTCGGGCCTCGCGGGAAATGCGATATAAAACGACACACTCTTTGGCCGAACTGCGAACAGAGCTAGAGGCTCTGTACGGACGACGAAAAACACTAGCCACCCTGCAGTACGAATTTTGTCAACTACGACAGGGAGCAAAGGAAAGTGTCTCCGAGTATACCGCAAGAGCGGAGAGATTGACGATGGAGTTGAGTGATACATTGTGCTCGGGAGTGGACCCGCACGGCGCTCGTTATATCGAAGAGGCAACCCGGAAAACGGCCCAGATGAATTTCGAGAACGGATTGGAAAACGAGAGACAAGTCATTATGCTCTCAAGAAACTACCCGAGTCTATACGAGTCCGTGGTGGGGCCATGGAGGTAGAGAAACTCATGGGACACGTGGGAAAGGCCCCTACTGAGAAAAAGGACGCGCGATGCTCCTTACCACACATCGGCGCAGTCCTCCCGAAATGTTTCGCATGCGGACGAATCAGACATTTGCAGAAGGATTGCAGACAGTCCATGGGACGACGCAGCCTCCCAACTCAGGCACCGCACAGAGTTAATCAAGTAAATTCCAGCTGCTCATACTGCATGACGATAGGACATAAATACAAGGACTGCAAGAAACGAAGATAGGGACCCACCAGGGCGGGCACCCTGTCGTCCGAAGCACGATCACCGTACGATTGAATTGTACGATGCAAACATGATCTCGACAAACCCCGATGAACGCTCCATAAGTCGGACGGGAAAACGAGATGGCGCAACTAGCGACTTCCACATAAAGTCGCCGGAGAGTCAGACAGGAATACTGACTCTGAAAGCCGACACCGGAGCGCAAATTTGTATCATCAACCGAAGCGCAAATTTGTATCATCAACCGAAGCGCCGTAAAATCCGGGACCGAGGCCAAAGAAACAAATATTTCCATAACCGGTGTAGGAGGTCAGGAAATCAAAGCCTCGTGCGCTGTAAAACTGCACCTCATAACTCATAAAGGAAAAATCGCCCACTGGTTCCAAGTGATACCAGACAAGATACCCCTAGGAGTTGATGGTTTCCTCGGGGTGGACTTTATGAGAAAACACGCCGTATATATCCTAGGAGGAAAAGAAATTGTAATTAACGAGCACCGTGTGCCCTTAATACAAGGGACAATGAAAATTAAACTCCCGCCACGCAGTGAGAATATCACGTACGCGGCTACCGCCTGCACCTTTGTCGGAGTGGCCGAAAAAAGGGTATTGGCCAAGGGAGTAGTACTGGGGGCATACGTCACGAAGCCACAGGGAAACAGCTGCATGGTAAGTGTAGTAAACACAACGGCCAAGGAAGTGGTAATCGTACGTCCTATAATGGAACTCGAGCCGCTGCCGTCAGCAGAAAAGCCAGCCGGCCTCGGGACGCACTCAAGTTCGACGCACGACGTACACGCGGTGAGCTCAGCAGAATGGGTTAGGCGTCTTGCGAAATTAAAAGCAGTGGTGGACACCACGCATCTCACCCGGGAGGAATCAGAGACGCCCTGGGAGATTTGCAAGGAATATGCGGACATCTTCCACCTAAAAGGAGATAAGCTGCCTTGCACGCACATGGTGGAACACACAATACCGTTAAAGGACGGGGTGCTGCCTATTAAGGTCCACCCTTACCGGCTGCCAGAAACGCACAAGCAGCAAGTGCAGAGGCAGACCGAAGAAATACTACGAGATCGGATAATACGACACAGTAAGAGTCAATGGAATGCTCCGTTACTCGTTGTCGCCAAGAAACCTGACGCAGCAGGACGAATCAAAAAACGTATCGTCGTCGATTTTCGAAAGTTGAATGACGTCACCGTAGGCGATTCCTACCCACTGCCCAACATCACCGACATTCTGGATCAATTGGGACGGGCGTGCTGTTTTTCAACCCTCGATCTTGCAGCGGGGTTTCATCAAATCCCTATGGCAAAAGAGGACAGGGAGAAGACCGCCTTCTCCATCCCCAAAGGACATTTTGAATTTCTCCGAATGTCTTTTGGACTGAAAAATGGTCCGCCAACTTTTCAAAGGCTGATGAATGCCGTGCTGACCGGGCTAGATGGCATAAAGTGTTACGTATATCTCCACGATATCGTGATATCTCCGAAAAGGGAGTGCACCCGGACCCTGGGAAAATCAATGCAATGGGGTGCAATCCTTTCTGGGGTTGGCAGGTTACTACCGGAAATTTATAGGAGATTTCTCCAGAATCGCCAAACCTTTAGCGCAACTGATTAAAAAGGATAAGGCATTCGAATGGACGACGCCACAGGATCAGGCGTTTCAGGAGCTGAAGACCGCCTTGACTACGGCACTCATATTGCAATATTCAAACTTCGAAAAACCGTTCGTCGTGACCACGGACGCTTCGGATAAAGCTATCGGAGCCATCCTGTCGCAAGGTGACATAGGCGAAGACGTACCTATTTCATACGCAAAATTATTCCATCACGGAAAAGGAATTGCTGGCCATCGTATGGGCGATCGGACAATTCCGCCCGTACGTATATGGCACACGTTTTAAGGTGGTAACGGACCACAAACCTTTAATCTGGTTGTTTGGGTTTCAAGGACCCCGGTTCGAGACTCATGCGCTGGAAGTTAAAACTATCTGGACATGAGTTCGAAATCATTTACAAAGCTGGTAAGCGAAATACAAATGCTGACGCGTTAAGTCGCATATGCACGACTACGGCTGGCGACTACGCCAGCCGGCGAATGAAACAGAAGATAACGGTGAAAACAATAACTGTTCTAAGCTTGAAGATACAACCGAAAAAACGAGGAGTTCGGACTCGCGAAACTTGCTCGACAACAAAGCAAGGCATCAGGGAGTATCTCGAATGATGAATAGAATACGGCTAAATTACGACTGGCCAGGAATACGTAAGAACGTCGAGGATTATGTGAGGAGTTGTGATAAGTGTCAGAGGAATAACATCCGTCCCATGGTCAACGCTCCGATGGTCATCACGGATACGCCAATAAAGGCGTTTTAGAAGTGCGCAATGGACATCGCGCAACGTTTCATTTGAGTTCCAACTCTTCATTAGAATATACCGATAAAATAGTGCAGTGCGATAATCGTGCGGACAAGGTGCTCTACAAGATGGCTGAAAAAAATGTACCATTAAATTTGAAAAAATTAAGGTAACCTTCACTGTGCATAAACGCCTCCACCGAAACAAAAAAAATGGTTGCATTGGATGTCCCCCTCCACAACGTACAACTTTTGTTTGGAACATTTTTCTGTGACGTCGATAATTACCGAGTTATTTCGGCTGGCAGCGATGAAAGAAACACCCGTATAGCTGAGCACGATTCCTCCTTTTTCGATGAGTTTGCGAAGAAACTTCTGTCGTATATCAATATGTTTTGCCGATTGCGCCCTTATTAATACTGGGTATTTTGGTTACTCCTGAAACTGCACTTGCTTCTACTTCGTCGATGAGTCATCGCAACTAATATGCCACGTGATACACAGTGGTTACTCTGCTTTATTACTTACTGGCTCAGGATATTACGCCGCGGATGGCACATATAGCAAGGAGTGACTGCATATCCGGTAAGAAAATACTGACTATTAGTTGCAGGTCTGAAAAATATTTGATAGTTGACCTTACAGCAGCCAAATTTCGCCAAATTTTGTTGGATTCCTTGTCTTGCGTACAATAATTCGCGTTGATTAGTTGATGTACACCTATTGGTCCGGCAATCATTTTTCTTAATTCCGATAGTAACACGCTTTGATCCGCATGATGTGGTTAATTGCGCGAAACTCGTCCGTTTTCAAATGTTTCTTAACGTATTATATGGGGGTTTGGAAATTAAAAAAAAACATATTTTATCTTATAGTGAAATGTGTATAGAATATTCTCCCAAATTTTTAAGTCAATGGGATTGAAACTATAGGAAATAGAGCCTTCAGAAATTTCTCAGATAGGAAAAACCGGCCAGGCATAACACAGGTATATTGAGACAGCTGCACAGCTATTGCATGTCCGTGTCTCTCGCTCTTTTTTTGACTTACCAAGGGTTACTTATTATACAGGGTCTTCAAAAAGTCCCGGACCGGTTGAATAACTTGAAACGTAGGCGTTGCTCAAAAAGATGGCGGAGACGAAAGTTATAGAAAAATTTCCCTGGCTACCCAACCACGACCTCGGCCGTGCCCTTGACCTTGACTTTCAAGGTCATTTTAAGATCAAGTCTATTTTTTTAAATGGCAGCCCCCAATTTTCTTGAAGATATCTTGAAGATATCTTGAAAAGTAGACGTCGCTCAAAAAAATGGTCGAGACGTAAGTTGTAGGAAATACATGAATGCGTCAAGATCGTTGCTAAGAAACTCTTTTCCTCAGCTGCAAAAAAAGAAAAAAATCTAACGTGCGACGAAAACGGTGTTGAACATACGACAAATATTACTGTATCAGGCTATGGCCATGATTCCACGATAGTTGTAATTGCTGCATCAGCTGCTGCTTGTACTTTCAATGAAGGGTTTTCAGCTCTGTTACTGTTTTTGCGCGGGATGGACGTCAAACTAGGCCGAAATACCCACGAATACACGCGAAAAGAGGATGAATGTCGTATACTCATAGCCGAGAAAAAGCTGATTATGAGACGTGTAGTCGAGACGCAAGAAATCGTCTTACAAGGGAATGTTGCGAGGTGTGTCTCGCCGATTTGAATGAAATGCTTGTAGAATGGACAAAATAGGGGATATGTTCTTTTGTATACGTGCCAAGATTAATTTTTAAGGGGTGAAAAGTACCCTCGAAAATAGGTTTTTTTTCGTTTTTCGTATATATACTAATTTTCTGCACCCACCTCCACAACCGACGGATTTAAATTTTCCTGAAAATTTGTGGGTCGAACTAGACCGGCAAATTCGGAAAGCCCCCATAACAGCAAAGAAGATGTTGAAAAAAATGGTTGGTATGGTATTGGCCAACATTATTTTTAAGCAAATATTTCCAACATGCCATGGGCTTGAGGAAAAACGCACCGGCCTATATGTGGAAAATGGAAGCGGGATGTAAGGGAATAGAAATAATTAGGAGAAAGGGCGGCGGAGTACATAGGTACCATCATGGGAATGGAAGAGGAGAGATGGCCCAACAAATGTTTGAAGGAAGAGGCAAGAGGAATGATAAACGGAAACGCGACGAAATGGCTAAAGAAATGGAAGAGGCCATGAATCAGGCGGGAGAGGGACAAATAGGAAGCAACAGAGGAAGCACAGAAGCAACAGAGAGGAGTGGGAAACGAAAACAGAAAGAGCAGTGCAAAACATGACGGACCAAGAAATACAGAGGAACTGGGAAAAAATCGGCAGATCAGGGTTCTGCAGAGAATACAGTGAGAGAAAAAGAGAGCTGGGAATGGTGGAGTACTGGTGGAAAGGAGCGACAAGGGGGGGAATTAGGGAAATGTGGGCAAGGATGAGATGTGGGAGTGTGGGAAAGGAGAAAGAGAAGGGTTTCAAAAATAGAAAATGCATAGTCCGCAAGACGGCAGAAGAGACACTGGAGCATATTTGGAAATGTGAGATGGTAAGGGGCCTCATGGAAGAGGAAGCGAGCGAGAGGTTCGATCGATGGGTAAGTCACCAGGAGGGCGAGAGAGAGACGGCGGGGTGGAGGGCCTTGAAAGGAAAAGAAATAATAGAAGAAATGTGCCAGATGGTGAGATAATTTGAGAAGATAGCCAGGAAGAGAGAGGAGAGGAGAGAGAGGGAAAGCTAGAAAGAAGGAAGGGGAACCAGAAAACGATTCGAAAAAAGTAGATGTAAGGATAGGATTAAGAAATAATGTAGAAATGGAGGAACAGACGGGAGGTGTAAAAACCCGCAAGGGTACGCACAATGAAATAAACTTATCTATTTCCAACATGCCAACCCGTTTAAGCCTTAGTATGCAACAGCAAGGATATCCAATAAAATATTAATCTTGAGGAGGAGCGCAGTGGCTCCGTGGGTAGGACTCTGGCTTCGCACGCAGCGGATCAGGGTTGGATTCCCGTAGCCGACACCAATGGAAAAAAAATTCTAAGTGTTTTTTCTACAATCCTGGCGGTTCGGGTCCCTCCAAAACAAATGCCCTTCAAAAACCTCGCCGTGATGAGTGGGGGGTCGGTGTTCGGCTGGGGTGCTCCCGCAAGGCGGTTCTCATCGCGCGGATGGTGACGCCTTGTAGTCGAGTAGAAATGTCCCGAAATATGACCAGGTTCGAAACAAATACACAAGAGCAGCGCCAATTTTTTGTAGGTTCTTTGGACCTCCAGAAACATGCTCTTAAAAATTAGAAAAATTTGGATATGTTTTTTAGCAACAATGGCTTGTTGAAAAAAAAAATCCGTTTATTTAATTCGTAATTTTCTTGTTATCGGTTTTATCGAAAAATGTTTCCTACAAAAGTTGTACCCTGTGAGTTTTTCTACAACAAAGTCATATGCAAAAATCACGTGACATTGTTAGTTTAGTGGTAAATTGCAGTTGAAAAATAATGTTTCTGTTTTGATTAGAGCATCGCTTAACGGTTATTTATCAACATACCGCTTCAATACTCATATATCATCTAGGAAAAACTGTCCCCCAGAGATATACGAAAAATTTATCGGTCTATGTTATATAACTTAGCAACAATCTCCGATCTCCGAAAATTCGCGGTTTTAAAATTCCAGCTGTTACAGAAGGCTCCCGTAGAAAAAAAAATTCAGCTGGTGGCTTTCAACATGTACATTCAGGATTTAACTTAAAAAAAGATTGGCGAGCGTATACTCGAAGAGAGAACACGTATTGGTGAGGAAGTGAAAGTGAGAAGCAAATATCGAGAGAAAAAAAGTAAAAAGAAAGAAGGTGGCGGGTGGAAAAGAAAGGGGAGGAGACGCGGAAGAAGCAGTGATAATAGAGATAGTGGAGGAAGGTGAGATGAGTGTAACTGAAGGAAGTGAAAATCGGATGGGCAGAAAGGAGGTTAGGAACGAAAAGGCTGGCGCGGAAAGGGGGGACGCTGAGAGAGGAAGTCAGCTGGAAGAAAAGGAACAGAAGCGCGGCGGAGCAAAAAGGAACTACGCGAGAGAGTCGGTGGGTAAAGAAGAGCAAGAGGAAGCGGCGGCCGATAAGGAGGAGCAGGAGGAAGGACGGGCAGCGGCAAGGAAGAGAGGAAGGCCGAGGAAGAGGGAGACGAACAGAGACGTGAGGGAATTCTTCGAAACGATTGGACCACTGAGCGAGGTTAGTGCGATACAGTCGCCACCGACGAAAAAGAGTAAGAATGAAGAAGACAGGAGGGATATCGAAGAAGGGGAAGGGAGTGAGGAGGAAGAGGAAGAAGATGAGGAAAATGATGATGAAGCAAAGGAGGAGGAAGGGGAAGGAGTGCAAGAGAGCGAGGTGAGATGGGACAGTGTCGACGATGTCTATACGTGGCGGAAAGATTTGCAGGATGCAGAAATAAGAATGAGAAAAACGATGAGGAACAGTGTAGCACTGTCGGAAAGGGAGTTAAAGGAGTGGTGGTGGAGGGAGATAAATAAAATAAAAGAGGAATGTGATGCAGAGAACGGGCGACAATGTGAAAAGTGCAATCAAAATCGGAGCGAGATTGACAACTATAGAGAGAGGTTAAAGGAGATGAAAGAAATGGCAGAACTGGAGCGGAAGGAGTGGAGAGAGGAGAGACGGCAGCTCATGGACAAAATATATAGGATGGAAGTGAGACTGGAAGAAAAGGATAAGGTGGCGAAGAGGAAGAACGAAATGGAGAAAGAAGAGGACGAGAGAGAGGAGAGAAGAGCAGCAGGAACAAGATCAGTAGGGGAAAAGCCAGGTTGGCACGGAGGCGAAAGGGCTAGGAGGTACGAGGAGGAATACAGAGGTAACAGAGAGGAGAGCAGAGGCAGAAGGGACGCAAGAGGAGAGCGGAGAGCGTCAGAAGATCGAAGGAGAAGGAGGGGGGAGAAGGATGAAAACAATAATGATATTAGAACAGGAGTCGGCGAGAAGGAATTCCAGAGGGAAATCATGAAGAGAAAGCCGATAGCGCTGAATGAATGGGAGTGGAGAGAGGAGAAAAACAGAAGAGAAAATCGAAGAAATAATATAAAAATTGCATTCGCTGAAGAGGAAGGAAACAACAAGGATACAGTACTGAGGAAGATAGAGGAAAGATGCAGATTGGAGATAAAAAGACGAACGACGATGAAGTGCGAGAGAAGAGGAATCATGATCCTGAAGTGCTGGAATTGGAATGAAAAAATAGGAGTTCTGAAGAAAAAGGGAGAACTAAGAGGCACGGATATACGAATCAGCGATGATCACACGAGAAGAGAGAAAGAGGTACAGGGATGGCTCCGGGATATAGCAGAGTATGAAAGAAAATGCGGCAGACAAACGGAGGTGAGACACAGGAAGATCTGGTTGGGAGAGGAATGGTGGCATTGGAACGAGAGGGGATATCGAGAGACGACGAGAAGAGGAGAGAGGGAAGCAGCCCTGTCGGAGGGAGTGGAGAGGACGATGGGCAGGATGAGGAGAGAGGAAAAGAAGAAAGAAGAGAGAAGAGAGAAGCAGCGATGAGGACGGCGGAAGAAGAATGTGTTCAAGCGGAAAACGAGGAAGGGAAGGGGGACTTTAAGATAATATTATGGAATGTAGCAGGAGTGTTCAAAGTAGGGGAGGCATGGGAATTATTGGAGGAGGCGGATATGATTATTTTACAGGAGACGTGGGTAGAAAAGAAGGATGAAAGAAAAGCGAGTGAAAAGATAAGTGAGAAATATGCGTGGAAGTTTAAGGCGGCGCATAAGGAAAAACAGATAAAGAAGGGAAGGGCAAAGGGGGGGGCAGGCAGTGGGGATAAGAAAAAGGCAGGAAAGAGGATGGGAAATAAGGGAGTGGGAATTCGGGATGATATTAAGTAATGAGGAAGTTAGGAAAAAGACAACAATCATAACGGTATACAACAACATGGGATTCAGGAAAATCGGAAAAGAACTGTCGAGCAGAATAATGGAGGAGGTCGGTAGGAAGGAGAGAGTGCTAATAGTAGGAGATATGAATGCAAGGATTGGGGGGGAGAAGGCGATGAATGAAGGGGGAGATGGAGAGGAAGAAAAAGATGAAAGAAAATCACAGGATAAAATAATAAATGCGGAGGGGAGAAGACTGCTACGGATGTGCGAGGACTTAGGATTAAAAGTGTTAAATGGAAGAACAAGAGGAGATAGGATGGGAAGAATAACATTTATGGGGGGGGGGGGGGGAGGAATGTTGCGGGTCAGTAATAGACTACGTAATAATGGTAGATAGGGGAAGGAAGGAAGAGGTAAAATGGATGGAGGTGGTGGAAAGAGTAGAGTCAGACCACCTACTGATAATATGGGTGATCGAGGGAGATGGAAAGGAGAAGGAAGAATGTAAAGAGGACGAAGGAGAGCAGCAGGACGGAAGATTGATATGGAACGAGGAAAAAGCAGAGAAGTTCATAGAGGAGATAAGAAAGGAGAGGGAAGCGAAAAAAGGAGCAGAAGGACGGGAAGGGGTGAAGGAAAGGATTCGAGGTGCGGCAGAGAAGACGGGAATGAGGAAAAAAGGCAAAAAAACAAAAACAAAAGCAAAGAGGCGAAGGAAGCTACCAAGATGGTTTAATGAGAGGTGTAAAAAACAGAGGAGGGCAGTATGGGAAAAGCTAGGGAGGTTTATAAAGGGAAGAGAAATAACGGAAAAACAAGAGTTGATTGAGGAAAGAAGGAAGTTAAGGAAAATTTATAAGGAGGCAAGAAAGGAGTGGAGGGATAATATATGGAAGGCGGTAGGAAAAGCAAAGGACATGACAGAGTGGTGGAAGGCAATAAATAGTTTCAGAAATAAAGGAAGGAGAAAGGTAGGGGGTACGATAACAGGTGAGAGTTGGAAGGAGCATTTTGAAAGATTGCTAAATGAAGGAGAGAATGCAGAGGGGCAGGAAGGAGCGGCGGAAAGGGAGAAAAGAGGCGAGGAAGGGGGAGGGCGAGAGAGGGGGGGGGAAGCAGAAAGCGGAAGAGGAGAATTTTGGGACGAATTTGAAAAAAAGGAGATGGAGGAAGCACTGAGGAAAATGAAGAACGGAAAGGCGGCCGGAGAGGACGGGTAAGTGTAGAGTTCCTGAAGGCACTACCGGAAGAAGAAAGAGAGGAACTGAGAAAGGCGTTGAATAGGATGTGCGAAAGGGGAGGGCTGGCGAAGGGATGGGAAACAGCCAGGATAGTGCCAATACATAAGGACGGGGATATGGAGAGAGCGGAAAATTATAGGGGGGTCTCGTTACTAGACGTAGGGTACAAACTGTTAACGACGATGATGACGGAAAGGTTAAGCAGATGGATCGAGAGGAACAAAAAACTAAAGGAAAGCCAGGCAGGATTTAGGAAAAAGGGAGGTACAAGAGATCAAATTTTCGTAATGAACGCGGTGATAAGCAAAAGTTTAAAGACGAAAGGAGGAAAGTTATATGCGATATTTATAGATTTCAAGGCAGCATTTGATAGACTGAGTAGGAAAATACTGGTTCGAAAAATAGAGGAGAAAGGGATAGGGGGAAGAATGTTAGAGAGGATAAAGAAAATATATAAAGGAACAAGGGCCGAGATACAGGTAAATGGAAGGATTACTGAGGGGTTTGGAACGATACAGGGGGTAAGGCAAGGGTGTGCATTAAGCGCGATATTATTTAACATGTACATAGACGATTTAGAAGACAAGTGGGTAAGAAGGAACGAAGGGGGAGTGGTAGTGGGAAAGGAGAAGATTTTCGCGATAAATTACGCAGATGATGTGGCGGCGGTAGCGGATTCGGCAGAAGGATTGAGGAGCATAGTGAGAGATTTGGAAGGATGGGCGAGAGAAAACAAGATGGAGGTAAACGCGAAAAAGACAAAGATAATGATCTTCAACAATGGAGGAAAAACGAAAAAGGGGGAAGAGTGGAAAATCGAGGGGAAAAAAGTAGAAACAGTAAAGGAGTTCAAATATTTAGGGTATTGGTTTACTAGCAAAAATTCGGTATGGCTGCACGGGAGAAAGCTAGCGGGAAGGGCACAGAAGGCAATGAACGCGGTTTGGGGAATTTGGAAAAGAGCGGGAAGAGATATGATGGAGGAAAGATTATATCTGAAGGACACAATAGCAAAGACAGGAGCGTTGTATGGGGTGGAGGTGTGGGGAATGGGAGAAATAGGAGTATTCGAAAGGATTCAGAGCAGGTATTGCAAGATGGCAATGGGGGTGGATAGAAATACACCAAATTATGTATGGAGGAAAGAACTGGGGGTGCCTATGATGAAATACATGATAAGAGAGAGGGCATGGCGTTATATAAGGGAGGTATTCAGAATGGAGGAGAGTAGGTGGCCAAGAATATGCCTAATGGAGGAGGTGAGAGAGATAATAAACAGGAGTCCATCGAAGTGGGGGAGGAGTATGGAGAAGGTGGCAAGAGAGATGGGAATAGGGGATGTAATAACAATGATGTGGGAGAGAAGGGAGGGGAAAGCAATAGAAAAAAGGATAAAAGAGGGGCTGACAAGGCTAAAAAGGGAAGCACTAGAAAAGGAATGGGGAAAAATATGCAACTCAACATATAACGGGAGATATAAATATATATGCGCAAAGGAGGGGATACCGTGGGGATACTGGGCGGAAGAAGGGGTGAGTGGAAAGAACAAGGAAATGTGGGCGAGGATGAGATGCGGAAATGTGGAGAGAGCAGGAAAGAGAGGGGAAAAGGATTGGAAGTGTAGAATCTGCGGAGAAGAAAATGAGACGATGGAACACCTAATATTGTGCAAAAAGGGATGGGAGATGGTAACGGTGAGGGCAAGGAAAGCGGCAGAAGATTGGGTGAAAAAAGTCGACAGGATGGCGATAAAGGGGGAAATGATAAATATGTTATGTGGAAAAATACAGGAGGAAATGTGCGGATACTATAGGGAGATAGAAATAATCTGCAGAAGAGAGTGCAAGGACGAAAGAAAAAATGTAGATGCAAGGAAGACATGATATGTAAAAAAGTTTGTAAAAAGTTTGTTTATAGGGACGTTTCGTCCCTATAAACTTTTTTTTATCTCCGCCCGTTCACGAATGAATAAAGTTTTTGAGTTGCCCCCTTAAGGGTAATGTTAAGCCAAAACAGGGAAATTTGTATCGATTATTTTGATTGATTGAACTTCGAGTCTAACCCATTTTATTTCTACAAATTTTCATCCATGCCGCGCGGTAAGAACTTTGAACGGTTGGGTGGGGGATGATTGGGGGGGGGGGGGGGGGGGGGGGGGAGTGGGATTTACAAATATGTACTCGAGTATTCAAACGAATTTATATTACCGTGAATTTAACCCGGAATGGCAAAAGGCCAGCTGATTATACGATACAGTCGAGTAAAAAATCGAAGGGTAGTTTTAACCCCTTAATTATGAGATATCGGAAAAACAAGAAAACACCCCAACTTTATTTTGTTACCCTCTACCCGTATGCAAATTTGCATCCCAATCGGTTAAAAACTCTCTGAGATACGTACGAAAAAATAGCAAATTTGCAATAAACAATATGAAATTTGTTGTTATCTGCACCATTCTCATATCCAGTGTATAGTACGCGAAAAAATAAATATTGTTGCAATTTGAATTTTTTTCGTATCTCCTATTGTTCAAACGTTATCGCCGAAAAACGAAAAATACCCCTATTTTCGAGGGTGCGTTTCACCCCTTCAAAATCAATCGTGGCACGTAAAAAAAAAGTGACGCCTATTTTTGTCCGTTCTATGACCATGCCAAATTTCATCAAAATCGGCGAGATACACCTGACAGAGTTTCCTTGTTAGTACGTAATATTTCGGATAAAGGGTTAAAAATCATTTTATTGATATAACAGGAAAACTATCGACCGCGCAAGAAAATTGTTAAGTTATTTTTTGTAGGAAATTAAACTCTCTACAAATTTGCTCTCTTGACTTTTTGTCGTAAAATAAAAAATAACAAAGTTATTAACAAGTAACGACAAAAATTGAATTGATAATAAGAATTGATAATATAACAGACGTTTCGTTTTCACAAACCGCAGACTCAATTAATGTAAATGATGATGAACGCTACGAGCCTGTGGCAAAAAAATAAAAAATAGTAATTATTGGTACAATTGTAAGAATAATGTATATATTATAATTATTGTAATAAATAAAATTCTTGACGATATAAAATATATTTATTATACTCTCAATCATTTATTGTAAATTCATTTACAGGAATAACGCTATTCAAATTCAGAAAAAATAATAGTTAATTGAATAACCACTAGAGAAAATTGATTTTCACGAATATTTTCGAGTTCCTGATAAAAAAATACGCAGGATTTAAAAAAAATAACCCTCTACGACAATTTATACGGGAGTTATTGAAATTGTTAACTAACAATAAGTCGCCTGAGGAGCGCCGCGGGGCGAGAGGCGGTACCCCCACCACGCTGCCCGGCCACGAGGCGCTCGCGCTCGCTGACCTGCGAGCGGGCGATCGAATTATATCATTCCCCGCAAGGAGATGCATGCTTTCAAAGGATTCGTATAATATAGAATCGAATACCCAAAAATGTTGAGAAGGCTGCGCAACTTGAATTTTGCGAAAATATTGATTACAACAATAATAAATGAAGAATACGTATCAACATCGATATCTCGGCTTGTAATGAACATATTGAGACTTTTTTTTCGAATTGTGTGTCTTGCATAAGCGCATCATAATCTAACAGAATATTTCAATTTGCTTTATAATTTACGGCGTTATTTCTATTTGTTTATAAGCTAAAATTTTATATCGTCCAAAAATGGAGTTTTTTTCACAAAATGTTTTTTTTACATTAAATCCTGAATGTACATGTTGAAAGCCACCAGCTGAATTTTTTTTTCTACGGGAGCCTTCTGCAACAGCTGGAATTTTTAAACCGCGAATTTTCGGAGATCGGAGATTGTTGCTAAGTTATTTAACATAGAACGATACATTTTTCGTATATCTCTGGGGGGCAGTTTTTCCTAGATGATATATGAGTATTGAAGCGGTATGTTGATAAATAACCGCTAAGCGATGCTCTAAACAAAACAGAAACATTATTTTTCAATTGCAATTTACCACTAAACTAACAATGTCACGTGATTTTTGCATATGACTTTTTTTTGTAGAAAAACTCACAGGGTACAACTTTTGTAGGAAACATTTTTCGATAAAACCGATAATAAAAAAATTACGAATTAAATAAACGGATTGTATTTCGCGCCTCTTCCTCAAGATCATCGTGTAGTACCCCTACTCGCCGCTAGAAATACCACTATTCAAAGTCTAGGAACTTTTTTCTCTCAGGGTGCATCGACCCTGCGCCCATCGCCGTCCTGTTCATTCTTCTTCTCGTGCTAGAAGACCACGTTGTTGCGCGTTAAAAGTGAGAAAAATTTGTATTATCTTTTCGAGGAAAATGGGAAAAAAGCGTCGCAGGGAACATGCTGAAGGTTTAAGAGAATATGAGGAACGGTTGGAAAAAAGAATCCGGCGGCTGGAGCGTCTTGAGAAGAGAAATCGGCGTCGGCGTGAGTATAATCTGTTTCAGGTTAGGTTTTTGTTTTTTCACGCGGACCCCTGGGAACGTGAGGTTAAAAAACTATGCGGTAACATACCTGGAGAACAGAAATACGCTAGCTCGGGCTCTAACCCGCCTGGCGTTCGACGACTCTGTTCTCTGGAAGTCGTGAGGAAGCTTTTGCGGGCTCTAACCCGGCAAGCTTTAGAGAGAAAAAATTTCTCTAAAACACGAAAGCGCTCATACAGGCTCTAACCTGTTATGAGATGCGGAGAAAGACGCTCGGCCAGGCTCTAACCTGTCGCGAGAGGCATCAATGCAGTCATTCTCGGTTAGGCTCTAACCTATACCAAGTGTCTCAACGCGCTCGGTAAAGAATGCAACTCAGGAAGGCGTAGCCCGAATGAGGAAGGGCGTAGCCTGTGCACGCTATGCGAACAGGCTATAACCTGCAAACGGAGAAAAATGTCAAGGATCCGGCTGACAACATTTTATTTTTTCTCATGTATGACAGGTCGTCGACGCGCCGCAGATTCAGATTCAACAGATTCGAGCGGCGACAGAGAAAGAAGGCGGTCATCTTCCGACAGTCAGGACGAACGCCGGAGTATCTCCTCAAAAGCATCCTCGTCGCAACACGAATCCGTATCACATGCGGCGGAGCATCTATCGAATGTCATAGATGAAACCGTTGTAAGGGGTGACGACGCAATACAAGAAGATCCCGCGCAAGTTCAGGATCAAGCGCTGCAAGCGACA
Organism: Netelia inedita; assembly: GCA_964017225.1. Taxonomy (NCBI): domain Eukaryota; kingdom Metazoa; phylum Arthropoda; class Insecta; order Hymenoptera; family Ichneumonidae; genus Netelia; species Netelia inedita. The sequence goes on from OZ024920.1 coordinate 23,719,608, forward strand.
AATCGTGATGGAGAAAATCTTGATCCACATATAGTGGAGATCCTCGGAAAACGGATAAACGAAGATCGCAAACTTGCAGCCAAGATTCCGGGTGAAATAACAGTACGATGGGAGGAGATTTTGAAGAACGGATTGCCGACGGAGGAGCGGGATATTATTATTAAAAAATATCCGCCCCCTGAAAATGCCCTTTTCATCGATCCTCCGATAATCAATTTGGAGGTTAAGGCAACCCTTGGAGAAACTACGGCTAAGAGAGACGAGAGGATTGTGCTTAAGGGGTCACGTACAGTTAGGACTTCGAAAAAAAGGGGTTTTTTGCGAATTTTTTTTGGGGACACATTTAAATAATTAATCGTAAATCTTTTTCCATACAAAAGACATATATTTTAAGTAAATAATACAATTTTTTCATTGCAAAATATGCAGAAATTTTTCCATAACCGCACGTAACGTAGGGGTCCCAAAAAAAAGGTCCTCCGCGGTGATCAATGCAGCTCGTCACCGGATCGTCTGAAATCAAAATAAAAGTAGGGATCATTAGTTAATGACATAATGCTCCGGTTGATCGAAGGATTTGAAAATTTTATGATTTTTCACAAAATGGTGGATGTTGGAAGTCAAAGTTGTGTTTTCGACCCAAATTTTGCTCACATTTTCAGCTATAAAAAAAAAAATAATCGCATAGAAAAATCCTTCGTTCATCCGGAGGACAATTATGTCTAGAAAAAGTGAGCAAAATTTCAAGTCGATCGGTAAAGCCGTTTCCGAGGTACAGTGATCACCGTGTTCGAAAACATAGTTTCGAGAAAAACGCATTCAAAGTTTTCAGTACGATTTACATGCAGAAGAAAAATTTATGTCGGGACTTACAGTGAATCGTCTATTCCAGCACCATAAACGGTCCCTTCTTTCTCTTTGTCAGCTGCCCGAGCGGTAATTTTGAGCCTTCGTCGCATTATTCTGGCCTCTCGAGTATTCTGTGTTGATCGTCGGGCAGCTGTCGCAACTCGAATAGAATCCTCTTCCTTGGCGAAATCGTGGGCGTGAGGTCCTAGTTTAATCCCCATAGCGTCAAAAATAGATAATAGTCCTCGTGCACCTTCGTTGAATGTGCAGGTAGCAATATTGGCGGCTATGCTGACGGTTGTAAAACTTGCAGGTAAAGTTTTTGGTATGATTTTCCACACGCTCTGATTGAAACTTTCGTTGCTATTTTGCGTAAATCCTCCAATGCATCTTTGTAATAACTCATCGTTTGTGAGTGCTTCATAAATAGGATGTAGAGCATTTGCGACGATTTCTGGAAAGGCGGTGTAATCGTGCTCGAAAGACTCCAACTCATTCTGCGCCTTTGCCTGTTGATATTTACACCATGAGTCAGCACCCGGTGGGCAATTATCATGCTGCGGATTTTCATCCGTAGAATTTTTATGATAAAATGTAGCCCAGATGGCTGTCTTCATTTTCTCAGCAGAATCGCAGTTGTTCCGAATAGCATTGCCATAATATTCAGACAATTGGTCTATCAATTTACCGGTCAATTTTCCTTCACCGCCGAGTCCTTTGGTCTTTTTTTCAAACCACGTAGACGCGTACCCATCCGTTTCTGAACGTGACCAACGCACTCTTTTTTTGACACGACAGTATTCCCGTAAGGAGAATCCTTTAAAATTTCGGAGTAAGTCTTTGAATCTCCGTCCCCGATATAATTTAAATATCTCACTCCAAGATTTTGTATCGAACGACGAAACATTTCAATCACAGCACTGGCCTCCATCTTTCCCGCAGATCCCGTATGATTTGCCGAACAAGAATCTTCATGGGTTTCATACCATTCTTCATATGCCTCACTGCCTTTTTTATCCTCCCAAACTTCACAAGCCTTACAATAAGAACTTTTTACGAGCACATCAATAATTTTGCCCGTGAAACGTCCTATCAGCGATGTGACGCCATACAGAGATGAAAATCCGCGTTTGTGCCACGTCCCATCACCGGAAACCATTAAATCGGTATTCTCATTTTTCTTGTCCACGGAATTACGTCGAATTTCTTCTTTGCAAGCCTTTTTCATGAAAAATTCTGCCATACATCGACTCGCTTCATAAATATGCTGCAACATTATGGAGTACGAAGATCTGGATAAAAAGGGCGGAAAGTCCATTAGACCGCATGGCTAATATAAATCTTCGATTTATTTCGTATGAATGTTTAATGAACCCGCAGGATGCAATGTATTCCGGAGCGCAGTTTTCACAAGTAAAAGAAATTTTAAATCCAAGTCCACGTTTGCTCACGATGCCAAACGACACTTCGCCGCTACACTTTGCACATTTCACCAGTTTCGCGATCGCGGAAAATACAGAAAAAAAATTAATAATTCTATAATCTATAGAATTAGTTTTAGGGACATGGTATTCGTGTTGATTTTTCAGTTTTTTCGCAGACGTACTCGCTCCGCCATCATCTATCTCTGCAGTTTTCGGATTGAAAACCTGTTTTCTTTTCCGGGATCTCGACTTATAAACTGTTCGAGACTTCCTCACTTCTCTTGAAACTTTTTTATCCATTTTTATCGAATTTAATACTGTTGTATGCCCAGAGAAATATAACGTGCGCACAGCTCTACGTCTCACAGCAAACTGCTTCAAAGCAGCAATTTTTCGAAAATGTACCTTGGAATATATATATAATTTTCAAAGGTACATTTTCTTATATATATAATAATATATATATGTGTGTATAGGTCACAATAGAGGCACTGACCGGCCTCAGAAGGTCGAGCGCGCAGCTGCCGCTACCTGCCTACTTTGGTGCGCCGGAGACGGCTCCGTTCAAAGTTACATATCTCCATACCCAACAGTCGAATTCGTCTAAAATTTTCACAGAATACTTTTCAAATGTGCTACTTTTAGAAAATGTAAAAAAAAATCGATTTTTTGAAAATTCTAACTGTACGTGACCCCTTAAGCAAAAGAAGATCGCGGCGGCCATTGCGTCGATTGGAAGCGTCTTTCGTGATGTTGTCAACGGTGGAACGGAGAACTTGATTATTCTTGAGCGACTTAGCGATGCAGGGCGAATTCTGGCGGATCTCCAGCGGGACGAATCATTGATTCGTCGAAGCCTGATTCTTGCTATCAATACGTCCTTTAAGGACGTACTCAATGCATCCGTTCCAGATGAATTTCTTTTCGGGAAGCAGATGGAGGAACGGGTAAAAGCTGCTAAGGTCCTAGAGAGTACGTCAAAGGAGCTAAAAATTCAGCAGCGACCGCTAACCTCTAAAAATTCAAAAAACTTCCGAGCCCCGCCCCGTCGTCCACCAGAAAAACAGCATCAGGGGGCGACGGATCAGAGCGGGAGGAAGCAAGTATCAATGAAACGTCTTCGGAGCTATTCGAACACCTCAAGGAACCAGCGACGAGAGGGGGTCAATCGTTCGACTCGGGGCCGAGAGGGTCGGGCTCGGAGATGGTAGAAGTGACCGTAAGTCATATTGCAGGTCGTTTACGGTTTTTTAGTCATAAATGGAGGGAAGTGACGACCGATCGCCTTATTTTGTCTTGGATCCATGGATACAAGATTCCGTTTCACACAGTCCCGTGTCAGCAAAGCTTCTACGAACCCGAAAGATCAGAAAAGGAAAAAAAAGAGCTGGTTGAACTAATCAATGACTTGAAAGAAAGAGAGGTTATCCGTCCATGTACCCAGACAGCGGGGCAGTTTGTATCCGACATTTTCGTAGTCCCAAAACCGGATGGAACGAAGCGTTTCATTTTAAATTTGAAAAGACTCAATACGTTTATCAATTCTTATCATTTTAAGCTCGAGGACAAAAAAACTGCGGCCAACCTCATCGAGCAGGGTTCCTTTCTTGCGACTGTAGATCTCAAGGACGCTTATTATACAGTCTCTATTACGAAGTCGGATCGAAAATTCTTACGTTTTCAAATTGAAAATAATCTGTACGAATTTGTATGTTTGCCTTTTGGCCTTGCTACTGCCCCGTATAATTTTACAAAAATTTTGAAGCCTGCCATAGCAGAATTACGGAAAAAGGCCTCCTTTTAGTGGTATACTTGGACGATATCCTGGTAATTGGAAGTTCGTTTTATGAATGTAAGAAAAGTGTACAAGAGGTTTGCAGGATGCTACAGGGACTCGGTTTCGTTGTAAATGAGAAGAAATGTCAATTAGTTCCCGTTCAGAGATGCAAGTATTTGGGTTTCATTTTTGATGCAGACAAGATGATTATTGAGCTTCCAGAGGATAAGAAGGGCAGAGTAGAAGACCAGATTAGAAGATTTCGACAGAAAACAACTTGTAAGATTCGCAAGTTCGCAGAATTAATTGGCACCTTAATCGCATCCCTTCCGGCGATAAAGTATGGTTTAGGTCATACCAAAAGTTTAGAGAGAGCTCGATATTTGGCCCTTGAAAGAAGTTCGGGCTGCTACGACGCAGTCATGAAAATTCCAGACTCAGTTCATTCCGATTTGGCTTGGTGGTTAGGGGCTATGCGTTCCCCTTATAATTCGTTCAAGTTAGAAAAATTCAGATTCGAGATTTACAGCGATGCTTCACTATCCGGATGGGGAGCAGTTTGCGGGAACGAAAGAACCCACGGGTTTTGGAACCAAGAAGAAAGAACACTGCACATCAACATTCTAGAGCTGACGGCCGCGTTCTTCGCTCTGAAATGTTTCGTCGAGAGAGAAAATCACTGTAACGTACTTTTGCGTATGGACAACACAACGGCCGTTGCGTACATCAATAAAATGGGCGGTATTCGTTTCGAGAAATTGAGTTCCTTGGCAAAAAAGATATGGGAATGGTGTGAGTTGCGGGTCATTTGGCTAGAGGCGTCATATATCAATACAAAAGAAAATATTGAGGCAGATTATGAGTCACGGCGACTTGAGGATGAGACGGAGTATGGTCTAGCGGATTGGGCCTTTATGAACATAGTTGACGCTCTGGGACAGCCCGATATCGATTTATTCGCTTCGCGTGTAAATACCAAGTGTGATCGCTATGTTTCATGGGTAAGAGACCCACAGAGCGAAGCGGTAGACGCATTCACACTCGATTGGTCGCAGTTCTCTCTCTTTTATGCATTCCCTCCGTTTGCACTGATACTAAGAATATTGCGAAAAATAAAAGGGGACGTAGCAAGAGGTATACTGGTAGTGCCAGATTGGCCGGCGCAACCTTGGTACCCCCTTTTTCGGTCACTTGTTGTTGGTGACGCAATTAAAATTGGCCCTGATGAATCCATGCTCTTATCTCTCGACAGGAATACTCATCCCTTATCAACACACCTTACCCTGGTTGCCGAGATTGTTTGCGGCGATCTTTCGAGCTGAACAATATTCCAGAGGAAGCTAGGGACATCATGATCAGCTCTATACGAGAATCTTCACTTAAACAATATGACTGTGCCCTGCGAAAATGGTGGAGATTTTGTGGCAAGGAAGGAGTCGACGCATTCAGACCATCTACTTCACAAGTTTTGAAGATATTGGCAGAAGAGTTTGGGAAAGGAGCGGCGCACAGCTCTCTAAATACGCTTCGCTCAGCCATAGCACTAATCGTCGGACCACACATAGGACAGGATCACAACATTCGTAGATTGTTCAAGGGAATAGCGGAGAGACGTCCGTCAAAACCCAGATATTATCGCACATGGGATCCACGAGTAGTGATAGATTATCTGAAGAGCCTTGGAAAGAATGAGGGTTTGAATCTGGATAGGCTAACTATGAAGGCGGTAACGTTACTCGCTCTTGTCACGGGCCAGAGAATGCAAACTTTGGCGTTAATTCGCACAAAGAACATAAAATGGCAAGGAAGAGCACTGTGGATTGAAATTTCAGATAAGACCAAAACATCGGGATTTAATAAAAAGCAACCTCTTTTGAAATTGCCAATATATGAAAAGGAAGAGACTATATGTCCTGTAACGACCTTGCAAGCGTACATTGATCGTACCAAGTTGATCCGAAAATCATCCGATTTCCTGTTTTTGTCAATAAAGAAACCGCATAAGCCCGTCGGACCTCAAAGCTTAAGCAAGTGGGTAAAAAAGATCTTAGACGAGAGCGGAATCGACACAACGGTGTTTGCTGCGCACAGCACTCGGCACGCGTCAGCGTCTACAGCTAAATCAAAGGGAATAAATATAGATATAATTAGAGGAACGGTTGGCTGGTCCAAGAACTCGGCGACGTTTGCCAGATTCTATGATCGCCCGATTGTAAACGATATCGATAATGATACTGCGTATGCAAGGGCAATTCTGGAAAGTTAAAGTAAAAGGTTCAGTTGGAATTACAGAACTATTTTGTTTACCTTGTAAATGGTACAGTTCACTTTTTTGCGCACATAAATATAGAGAGCCACAATAACTTTAAATATCTACACGATGATCTTGAGGAAGAGGCGCGAAATACAATTGAACGATTAAACGAACTTACCTGTAAGTGATGTTTGATCGTAATTGTATGTAGCGCCTCTTCCGAAAGATCAGAGTCCCGCCCTGTGTTTAAATTCTTCAATTAAAACATGAAACCCTTACTCCTAGTCGGAGTTTTTTCTTCCCTAGTCGATTGTGGCTGAACTTTCAAACATGAACAGGACGGCGATGGGCGCAGGGTCGATGCACCCTGATGAGAGAAAAAAATTCCTAGACTTTGAATAGTGGTATTTCTAGCGGCGAGTAGGGGTACTACACGATGATCTTTCGGAAGAGGCGCTACATACAATTACGATCAAACATCACTTACAGGTAAGTTCGTTTAATGGTTCAATTTTTTTTTCAACAAGCCATTGTTGCTAAAAAACATATCCAAATTTTTCTAATTTTTAAGAGCATGTTTCTGGAGGTCCAAAGAACCTACAAAAAAATTGGCGCTGCTCTTGTGTATTTGTTTCAATCTCATGTCTAATTCGACTGGACTATTGGTCGGACATCGGGTGGCCCATCGTCACAGCTGAGGAGGTGCCGGCCCTAGGCGCCTCTGCTGGACGTGCTTGAGTTTACTTGCATTGACACTGGGGGAGACTAGGTAGGTACCAACCTGTATCAGCGGAGGTTTTCTGCAGTTTCCCTCCGTCCGCGGCTAATGCGATACAGGAGTTAGGGGAATAAGCGAACCGGTTGCAGCCGGGACACAGTGTGTCGACTGGGGGCGGCTTTTTCGCGCATGCGCGGCAACAGTAACATGAAGACAGTGCCGTACTATGTCACTAGTGTGAGATCAGATTATGGTCACGTAAGTTTTGGCGGGCGGGAACCGCGGAAGCAGCGGAAAGGTAAGTATAGATTGATTATATTATTACTTAGATTATTAATATTGGAATTATGGAACCAAATAAAGGAGCTAGAAAACGGAAAGTTAGAGAATTCCAAGAAGTGTGGTTAGATGAGGGAAATTGTAAAGGATGGTTGGCTCCAGCTCCACATCCTACAATTAATAAAGCTTTTTGTATCGTTTGTAATAAAACCATTTACTGTACTAAAACAGATTTAAACAAGCACTCACAGACGGTCAAACACATTGAGAACATAATGTCCCAAAATAAAGACAAAAATAATAATGATAGAGTCCCCGTATCAGAATTGCACAAAAATAAAGTTAAAAAACGCGGAAATAAAATTAGCAGCATTTTTTACTGAGCATAACATTGCTTTTAACACCGCGGATCGCTTAATTCCATTACTAAAAAATCTTTTTGACGATTCTAAAGTTCTGAAAGATATTTCATTGGCCCACGATAAATGTAAAAATATTGTTACACAAGTAATTGCAAAATATGAAACGCAAAAACTTGTAGAAAATTTACAAACGCGCAATTTTTCGATATTATTAGACGAAAGTACTGACATTTCCGATACTAAAGTCATGTGTGTTCTTGTAAAATATGTATCACCAATTATTAAAAAAGTAAAAACACAACTTTTCGAATTAGTACCGATGGATGCAACAGATAGTTCCGCGAATAAAATTTTTGAAATTTTTGAAAATCTTTTAAGAGAAAAACAAATTCCTTTAAATAATATTGTTGGGATGGCAAGTGATAACGCGTCTGTAATGATTGGTTGTAATAATTCTTTTACGTCGCGTTTGAAATTAAAAATACCGGGACTTGTATTGTTAAGTTGCATTTGCCATTCAGCCGCGCTTATAGCAAGCAAAGCTTGCGAACAATTGCCACAATCATATGAACATTTAATTCGAGGTATTGCAACTTTTGTTTCGGGCAGTGCAAAACGATGCGCAACTTTACATGAATGTCAGGAATTTTTTAATATGGAAAAAAGTAAGATTTTAAAGTTGAGTAACACTAGATGGCTTGTTCTACATCAATGTGTTGTTAGATTACTTGAAAATTGGGACGTTTAAAAAAAATATTTCCTTTTAGCAATAGTTGAGGATAAATCAAAATCTGCAGAGACTATTTTAGAACTATTAAACGACGATTCAGTAAAAGCATATTTACTCTTTTTAAAATATTCGTTAAATTTTTTAAATAATTTTAACGCTTCTTTTCAATCGCGTAAAATTCTTATTCATAAATTATTTGAAAAGAGTCAACAACTAATTCGCGAAATTGGACAAAATTTTATTGCTCTAGATTCTTTAAAAGATATTATGACTTTAAATATAAATGATAAACATAATTTGTTAAATGTCAATGATATATTGAATCGGCAGAGCCTTTTCAATAAAGATTTGTTCAGGGTTCTGACTCGAAACAAATTTAGGCAGGTAAACCCCCAATGTAAAGAATAAGTAGATTTATTTTCGTCTCATGTACAATATTTCTCTGATAATCGTGTATTCGTGCCTCGCGATTGGTCGGCCAATCACCTCGTCTCGCCGGTGGCGCCGCCGTCTCCGAGCCGCGGTGTTTGTCGATCTCGTTGACCGCTGCTTCTAGTTCACCGCTTAGCGCGCCGATCGCCGCGCCGCTGTCACGCTACCTCTCCCGAGTTGCGCCGATCTCGCTGCTCGCTGATAGGCCAGTGCGGCGTAGTTCACCGCTGAGGGCGCCGAACGCAGCGCCGCTGTCGCCGTGCTGCCACTGAGTCGCCGGTCTCACGCCTCTATTACCGATGATCAGCTGTCAAACTTCGAAGATGGCTGCCGTGATTGCCAGGTTTCGTGCGTGTTCACGATTTTTGTGCGCGTTTTCACCGGGATGCAGTTCACTGGCACCGAATACGCGTGTTTTAATCGTGATTCAGTAAGTTATGTGTCGCTGTGATTGTTTTTCGTGCGCGTCCTTCTCCTTTTATCCTGATGCGTTCTGTGATATTTGCGACGATTCTTCCCCTCTACCAATCTTGCTTGTAGAGATCTCCAGCCTGTCTCCTCTCGTTCGCGCCACTTAACCCTCTTATTCAGAGTGTCCGGTCTTGCCTTCTAGATGCCTGCCTAAGCTCTCCTTAGTTTCGATTGTCGAATGGACAATTTTGCCTCGATTCCTTTCCTCGACCAATCTTCCTTTCCAGAGATCTCCAGCTTGTACCCTCTAGTTTGCGCAACTTAACCCTCTTTTCAGAGTGTCCGGTTTTGCTTTTTGAGTGACCGCCTAAGCTCTCCTTAAGTCTGAATAGCAGAAGTAAGAAAAATTTGCTTGATTTCTCATCTCTTTTACCCCTCTTTATACCCCTGGCCCTTGTGCTTCTCTTGTGAGAACGTTTCCTGTGATTGTCCATCTATGTGTTTCGAGGGAAACTACCCTCTTCTCATTATTATTATTATTATTTCAGATTCTTCGCTGGAGGGCCGCCATGTCACCCGTTACAATATGTGTAGGACCGGAATGTGAGAGCTTTTTAGCAACACTACCTTCAAAATGCGCGTATCACATTAAAGTAAAATGTTTAGATTTTTATGTAACAGCAGTTCGGGACATGTTAAAACGATTACCATATAAAGATATTATTTTTGAACAATTAACCTTTTTAGATCCGCAAATTGCTTTGTATGACGTAGGCAGAAATAAAATTAAAGACTTAAGTACCATTGCTACGAGAATAGGAAATATAGATATAGTAAAACTAGCGTAGGAATGGGCAATCTTACCATCGGTTTATAATGACCTAGAGAAAAAAGAGTTAGCTTTCTTAGAAGTAGACGAGATGTGGAAAAAAATACTAGATTTTAAAGATATTAATAACACAAAAATCTTTCCAAATATTGAATTATTAGTTGAAGCAGTTCTATCTTTTCCACATTCAAATGCAGAAGCCGGGCGAATTTTTTCGATAGTAACCGATGTAAAAACTAAGAAACGAAATCTTTTATCTACACACACTGTTAATGCAATTTGCGTAACGCGATCATCTTTTCAGGCTAACGGCATTAAGGGAGTTGTCTTGGGACATTCTGTTGAAAAAGTTTACGACAGTACGAAACGCACATAGTATAGTTTTACACGATCCTGATTGGCTTTGCTCGTGAAAAACTTTTGTAACGGTACAGATTACGGATACATAAGTAGTGCATGTATGTTTAGAAGTAATACTGATTCACCAGTTGAAATGAAAATCGTGACAACGCTGCAAACTTCAAATACCGAATCGCGCTCGTGAATTTCATGTACGTGTATGGTTAGAGACACAGTTTGTGATCAATGCAACAGTTAGCCTAATAATTATGGATAAAAAAAAGAAAATATTTATGTGGAAGCGGAAGAGAATAACGGAAAAAGTTTATTTGAATTGATGATAAGAAATGATTCAATAGATGATGGGCGCCGGATTATTCATGTGTCTACTCTTCCGAATTATATCAATGTTTTAAATAAAAAGTTTCATGTTTTTTTTTTTTGGAAAATGTGTTTTTATTTTCGTGTCTGCACATTCATTATAATGAACTCCGATTGATAATAGAACTCCGATTTTCATGATAATAAATTAATAAATTTATTATATTAAAATTTAGCTCAATGCGAATCTGATCCCAAATATAATTTGTAACAACGAAATTAGATTTATAGATACTCTCAATTTCAAATATTCAGATTCTCCCGTGCTAACTGTTCCGTGTGACGTTGCCGTTACCGTTGCCGCTTACTTGACAGATCGATCGTTCTTGATACTTTAATAATTTTTCCAATAAAATTGCGACTCCGAATCTTTTTGAAATTTTGCACACATCATCTTTAACAACAGAAGAGTTGATCGTCCAATTTTTATTCAATTCTCTCTGTTGCATCCACATAAATATTGCATTATTCTGTTGCGATACCATGAAATTTGAAGTAACCTCATAAGAACACATGTTAATTTGGAAATTGAATAACTTCCAAACGATTATCCTAAATGTATTGAAATTTGGTAAGCATTTTTTTTTCATAAAGATGTAGTTGCTTGCCAAATTTCATTGAAATCTCTCTATTTCGATGTAACGAGTCAACTCCCTTAACTGCATAAATTTTGAATTATACTACGCGTCTCGTTCTCGATGATAATGTGTAGTAATGCTTGTCATACGTCAAACTCACAACTTTTTAGCGTATATATATAGGGACTTTTGAAAGCCCCGCCTACTGCGCCCCTTTTCCGTGTCCACGGTGATGCTGCGCTGTTTCTTAACTTCATTATGTTTCGTTGTGCAACGAACTCAACACGTACAGCATAAAACAAAAAATTATTTATTCCAAACAATTCTTCCGTTGTATCGAAGGAATATGCCAAAGGACAGGAGACGAAAACGCTCCCGCTCTAGATCTAGAGAAAATAAACGAGAGTACAGAGGGTCATGGCAGAGAATCGAAAAGCTCGAAAAGAAAATGGATAACCTGCAAACTATGATATCCCAATTCCTGAGGGATCGATCGAATGAAACCAAGGCGATATCGACGCCAGAACGATCGATTCAAGATGAAGGAAACGATACAGAATGGGAGGAAGAGAAAGAAGTTTCACAAGACAAGGCCAACAAGGTCACCGCCAAAGAGGCACTCGCCAATAAGGCACTCGCCAACAAGGCATCCACCAGTGAGGAACCGGCCAATAAGCCACACGAAATTGTTTCAATAGATGAAACAGATCTGGAAGAAGAAGAGATTCAAAAAAGAAGTGACATCCTGGAAGCTCTTATAAACGATCCCACGGAGGTAGAGGAGACATCGACACCTGTTAACGCCGAGTTATATAAAAAATGGAGCCAGTGGATGGCAAATGGACTGTCAGAGGAAAGCCGGAAGGAAGTCCTTAAAAAATATTCGAGAAAAGGCGAATTTCATACCGAAGCTCCTCAAATAAATTTGGAAATCACCCACGCTCTCACTGACATCGCAAAAAAGAGAGACGAACACTTTGTGGATACACAAAAGTGTGTAGGATCTGCGTTGATTTCTCTAGGCTCAGCGCTTACATTGATGATTGAACCGCCTAAAGAAGGCATCGAGGAAGGAACATTCCTAAAACTGCTCTGTGATACTGGAAAATTGCTAACTGACGTATTTCATCAGCAATCGGTCGCTCGGAAGTCCTTCATAACTCCGTTACTGAATAAATCCGTAAAACCAACCCTTGAAGCTACAATATCTGACAAGTGGCTCTACGGAGAGAGATTCAACGATCAGGTGAAAGATGCGAAGGCCGTACAGAAGGCCTGTACTATCATAAAAGAAAAGCCTGATCCCAAATTCTCGATGCAAAAGGCACAGGGAAACTCCAGATACCCACCTGCAGGGAGCAGGCAGGTGGGCACACAGAGACGCTCGACATTTCGATTCAGGCGCAATTTTCAGGCGTACAACTTGACCAAACCATCGACAGGATCGTCCAAGACGATCAAGAAAAAGTAGTTCAGGTAAAAACCTTAACTGGACGTCTAAAAAATTTTATCAGCGATTGGGAAAAAATCACCATGGATAAATTTATCTTACAATGCGTGAGAGGTTACCGTATTCCGTTCGAGGAATTCCCAGGTTCAAATAATGAAGCGTATGCCCCAGAATGGAGTAACAGTGAACGTATAAATATTCGGGTCGAGATTGAGGCATTATTAACTAAAAAAGCGATAGAAAAATGTGAAGACAGCCCATCTCACTTCCTCTCCCCCTTCTTCGTCGTAGATAAATCAAATGGGCCTAAAAGATTTATTCTAAATCTAAAAAGATTGAACGGTTTTATCAGACCGGTTCACTTTAAGATGGAAGACATTCGGTCAGCGAAGGGGCTCTTGTCAAAAGACTGTTTCAAGGGGACATTTGACTTAAAAGACGCATATTACACGATTCCGGTTGACCAAGTATATAGAAAATATCTTAGATTCCGATTCGAGGACGAAGTTTATCAGTTCACATGTTTGCCGTTTGGCCTTTGTACAAGCCCGTTTGTATTTACAAAATTAATGAAGCCTGTTTTGAGCTTATTAAGATCACAAGGTATTACCTTAATTATTTATATCGATGACATTCTAGTCATGAGCAGAACTCAAAAGACATGTGCCAAAAATATCACAAAAACGTGTGATCTTCTTAAAAATCTAGGCTTCAGTATAAACTGGGAGAAAAGCTCACTTATTCCTAGCAAAAGATGTACATACCTAGGATTCATTATCGATTCAAAGAGTTTTAGATTGGAGTTAACCGAACAAAAAAGAGTTCAGATCAAGGACATGATTGAAAAATTTCAAAGCAAAAATAGAAATAGTATACGCGATTTTGCCAAGCTGCTTGGTACGCTTGCCGCAGCTATACCAGCGATGGCCTATGGATCGATATATTGTAAGAGATTAGAAAGACAAAAATTTCTTGCGCTTGAACTCAACGACGGAAACTACGATAAGACACTAATTTTCAAAAATAGACTCATAGAGGATCTGTCCTGGTGGATAAAAAATCTAAGCTCAGGTTTTAACCCCATTCGCACTTTCAATTTTGCGCTAGAAATCGAGACAGATGCTTCCTTAACAGGGTGGGGAGCACATTGCGAGGGTAGGATCACTTACGGGTTTTGGAGCTCGATAGAAAGAAAGTATGGTATTAATTACCTTGAACTTCTCGCAGTATTTCTAGCTCTAAAAAGCTTCGCAGAAAATCAATCGAATCAAGAAATATTATTGCGAGTGGATAATACGTCGGCTATCTCGTACATAAATCGATCGGGGGGTGTGCAGTTCCCTCATTTGAGCGAATTAGCAAGAGCTATTTGGCAATGGGGAGATGAACGGAAACTTTGGTTTTTTGCGGCATATATTTCAACAAAACAAAACGTATTTGCGGGCGCGGCATCCCGAATTACAAACATTGACACAGAATGGGAGTTGTCCAAAAAGAATTTTGAGATAATTAATAAGAGATTGGGTCCGTTTTCAATTGATTTGTTCGCATCGAGACTGAACAAAAAATGTAAACGATTTTGTGCTAGATTCCCACAGCCAGATGTTATGGCAGTGGACGCGTTTACAATTTCTTGGACCAGTGAAAATTTTTACGCATTTCCACCTTTTGCGTTGGTTCTGCGATGCCTACAAAAAATCTCAAACGATCAGGCAGTTGGTGCAATAATTGTTCCGTACTGGCCAACACAGCCATGGTTCCCGTTGTTTTTGTCACTACTTACCTCACCTCCCGTTATTTTAAAACCTAATAAGAATCTATTATTATCTCCGTGCAGGAAGATAACACATCCTCTAGCGCACAAACTTTCGCTGGTGGCAGGGAGTGTATCAGGCAGGCCTTCCAAAGGAGAGGCATCGAAGACAAAGCAGCGGAAGTAATGGTGAACTCCATATCATCAAATACAATAAAACAATATCAATCGTCTTTAAAACGTTGGTGGGAATTCAGAGCAAACCAACAGGGAGATAGATTCAAAGCTGAGACAACGGACGTCATTGCGTTTCTATCAAAAAGATTCGAGGAAGGTGCAAATTATGGTAGTTTATGCGCAGACAGATCTGCGATTTCACTCATTCTGGTAAAAAATTTCGGAAAAAAGGATATGGTATCACGGTTTTTGAAAGGAGTATACAAACAGAAACCACCGCGGCCAAAATATGATAGTACATGGGATACAGAACAAGTATTACAATTTCTTAAGAAGGTTTCAATGGACAAAGTTCTGCTGAGAGAAATAGGAGAAAAAGTTGCAACGTTACTGATTATGGCAACAGCGCAGAGACTCCAAACCCTTGCTTTGATTCGAATCAAAAATATAGAAGTCGAAAGCGAAAGGATAAAGATAAAAATTTCGGATCTTACAAAAACATCGAAACCAGGAAAAGTGCAGCCAGAATTAGTTCTTCCTTTCTTCACAGAAGCCGGAGAATTATGCGTAGCATCGGCAATACTAACGTATATTAAAAGAACCGAAACCTTGCGACCGGATAATAATGAGATGTTGTTCATTAGTACGATTAAACCACACAAGGAAGTGTCAGCGCAGACGTTAGGCCATTGGGTATAAGCTCTGTTAAGAAAAGCTGGAATAGATACGGAAAAGTTCTCAGCGTAGAGTACAAAACATGCAGCTGTGAGTGCAGAGTTCAGAAAAGGCGTAGATATCGATACGATACGTAAAACAGCTGGTTGGTCCGAGCGTTCAGAAGTTTTTGCCAGATTTTACAATAGGCCTATCCATAAAGAGAAATTGTCATTCGCGCAAGCTTTGCTAGTATAGCCAACGGTTGAGAAACAATAAAGAGTTATCACTTTTTTCGCTGAAAGTCCACACATTATCATCGAGAACGAGACGCGTAGTATAATTGAACGATCAAACGAGCCCGCCGATGGCGGGCGAAGTTCGATCGTAATTATACGAAACGTCTCGTTCGAAGATGATCCGTTCCCACCCACGATTACCCGGGACACCAAAAAAAAAAGTGATAACCCCTCTCAGAAAAATCTCTAAACGAAATGAAGTTAAGAAACAGCGCAGCATCACCGTGGACACGGAAAAGGGGCGCAGTAGGCGGGGCTTTCAAGAGTCCCTATATATATACGATAAAAAGTTGTGAGTTTGACGTATGACAAGCATTACTACACATTATCATCGAGAACGAGACGCGTAGTATAATAACGATCGAACTTCGCCCGCCTTCGGCGAGCTCGTTTGATCGTTCAAGTAAACTCCAAACATTTAAATTTACACAATCCGAAAAATTTATACGAGAGAAAGTACAGGTAATGGTTTATAATAGACGGTATTGGATGGCAGATGAATTTTCGTTATTTTTATTTTTTATATTATACATTTATATTTTTTGTTTTCATATATTTATATATTTTATATGTATTTTCTTTTAACTATAGATATGAACTGAATTTTATTTTAACTAAATTACCTGTCTAACCACATCTTCTAAATTCATGTTACTTTTTTATTACTTATTGCCAATTATAAATAAATAAGTTTTTATTTTGTTTTTAGAATTACTTATATTTTATTTATATAGTTTATATATGTGTGTATACATATATAATTCAGTTTTTATTTTCCAGATTTTAAGTATAATATTTTATTTATCTGTTAATAAATGATGTTTTGTTTTCTTTTTCTGTGATTTTAATTATATGTGATATTAATTTGTGATTTTTGTTTTTATTATATATATATTTTATCAAGTTATAATAACAATTGTTCTTTTTGTACGAACACTGGTAAGGTTTTTGGCAGTTTTCCTTACCCTTGCAACGAATGTTGGTGTTCTTTGAGAGTCTGCCAAATAAAATTTTCTTTTATTATAAAAAAGTGTGAACAATTATTTCACTACTCACTTCCCTATTATTTAGCATATATATTTAGCTGTTATATCACATATACACACATTATACAATTTTAATTTATTTGAAAGTTATATACGTCTTAAAACCTTTTTTAATGACATATAATAGTTTTACAAACTTAGCAGAATGGTTGAATAATGGACCCGATGCCCGATACCTCTTTTCACTAGATATTGATACTTCACTGATGCTTGTTCAGTTGCGCATGCGCGAAAAACCCGACGCCAGTCGACACACTGCCGGGACAGCTAATAAGGATGTCGGAGGAATATGGTTAAGAGAAAAATGAGTATAGGTAGTAAAAGACAGGTGTGTACAAACCCAGAACATGGGTATACACGTTAAACTCCCACATCATCATATTAATCCTAAGGTAAGAATTATTATTTAAACCATATTATTTAAAGAATCGCACGTATGACATTATTTTTTTCCGCGCTCATGTGCGTTCTAACATCCATGCCATAATTTTATGATTCTTCAAACATTTGGATGAAATAGAGAACATAAAAGCCACTCTATGCTGGTGTCCGAATATTTTCGTAACCGACTGTATATACAGGGTGAATCATAATGGGTGGGCACCACTTTTTGATGGTATTTACCATGCGTCGTAAATTACCGACTACCTACAACTGGATTGCTTGACCGCTCCACAGATGGCAGCTGCTTAGTGACAGGCAACTACATTCATGCATCTTCGCGCGATTTCGATGACATTTGGTATGCTTGTAGAATGGATAAAAATACAAGATATGAAAAAACTTCAAATTGCAACAACGTTTATTTTTTCGCGCACTAGATATCAGAATGGTGCAGATAGCAACAAATCTCTTGTGCTTTATTGCAAATTTGTAATTTTTTCATACGTATCTCCGAGAGTTTTTAACCGATTGGGATGCAAATTAGCATAAAGGTAGAGGATGAAAAAATTAAGTTGACGGGTTTGTTATCTTTTCGCTATCTCATAATTAAGGGGTTGAAACTGCCCCTCGATTTTTTAGTCAATTGTATCGTATGATCGGATTAATTTGTACAGACTATTTCGACTCGTTGCATTTTCATTTCATCCCATTTTTATATCTACAAATTTTCGTCCATGCCACACGGTAAGAACTTCGAACGTTCGCGAGGGGGATGGTTGAGGGAGGGGGTGAGTGGAATTTACAAATATGTATTCGTGTATTCAAACGAACTTATATTAACGTAAATTTAACCCGGAATGGCAAAAGGCTACCCGATCATACGATGCAATTGAATAAAAAATCGAGGGGCAGTTTCAACCCCTTAATTATGAGATATCGAAAAAATAACAAACCCGTCAACTTTATTTTTTCATCCTCTACCTTTATGTTAATTTGCATCCCAATCGGTTAAAAACTCTCGGAGATACGTATGAAAAAATTACAAATTTGCAATAAATAATAAGAGATTTGTTGCTATCTGCACCATTCTGATATCCAGTGTATAGTACGCAAAAAAATAAACGTTGTTGCAATTTGAAGTTTTTTCATATCTTGTATTTTTATCCATTCTACAAGCATACCAAATGTCATCGAAATCGCGCGAAGATGCATGAATGTAGTTGCCTGTCACTAAGCAGCTGCCATCTCTGGAGCGGTCAAGCAATCCAGTTGTAGGTAGTCGGTAATTTACGACGCATGGTAAATACCATCAAAAAGTGGTGTCCACCCATTATGATTCACCCTGTATATATTTTTCGCCATATACGGGGTGTCCCATGTAAACATCCCACTATAATATCTTTGAACAATAAAATTGTTTTTACGAAATGATTCGTATAATTATTTCGAGGTTTAAAAGGGGACGTAAACGACATTTCTTGTTTGTTCCTAGGTGAAGCTGTTCAAGGTCATTTGGAGGGCAGCTCCTTTTTTTTAATGGGAACCAGTATATTATTTACATTTTGATATTCTACAAAAAAAATATAAACTTTTTGTTCGAAACATTTTTTCAGAAAATTTTAATGTTTTAAAAATAATCAGCAAAACTTTCGGTATTTTTTGGTCTCTCATAAATGTCTTACTCAAAAACTAAAGCTTTTCAAGAGAAGTCGGGGGAGGGAAAAACGTACTTAAGCTCACACACAAATTCTTAAATAATACTTCTAAAAAGTTTCAATCCATTTATGACGACAGAGATTATGTTATTCAATACTGAATTTGTTCAATTACCGAAATTTTTCACAAATATTCTGTAAGAATCCGTTCTTAAATTTAAGCACTTTTTATCTGTGGCAACTTCTCTTAAAAACCTTTAGTTTTCGACTAAGAAATTTGTGAACATGTGATAACCGCTGGGCGTTTTGTTAATTATATTATATCTTAAAAAATGGAGATCTTCTGAAAAAATATTTCGAAGAAGTTTCTTATTTTTATGCGAAGAATACGAATGTGTAAAAAATATACTGTTCATTAAAAAAAAAAGAAGTTGACCTTGAAGTGTATGCGACCAATTTTTCTTAATGCTTTTAATGATATTGTAAGCGACGAGAGTTGCGAGCGACGAGTCGTATGTCCGAGCGTATGATGGATCACAGGCTCTATATATTCCGTAGAGATAGTGTTAGACCGCGTTGTCTTTCCTGGCGTGCCTTCTGACAAAGGCCGAATATTCGAGAATCTTTTGGAACGGACGAGCACGGTTGGTCTACCCCCAGTTCGGGCCCAGCACGAGTCAGTCGTAGCCGAGCCTTCGTACCGAGAAGATTATCTATGCAAACGTTTTCAAATATAACATTCATAAAGATAGTTTCAAATAAACTTGGCCAAGTACTAGCTGTGTAGTTCGTAGTCCTTTATTTTCTGCCCACTTCCACATAACACCTAACAGGTTATGGGCCCAGCTACTGTGTAATAAAGGCGCGTAAATAAATGTAAATATATATATATATATAATTGGTCAAAGCGATTGTGTATCACGGGTGCGAAACGATAGGGTTACAATGAGCAACCAATACGGGTGTGCGAGAATCGAGTTATTAACAAAAGATAACTTCGATACATGGAAGTTGCAAGTGCGTGCGGTGCTTGTGAAAAACGACGCATGGGAATATGCGAATGGCACAAAAAAAAGGCCGGGCGTTAACGATGACGCAACAGCGGCGGCGGCGGCGGCATGGGATCCCGCGGACAGCAAGGCACATTCGGAATTAATCTTGGCGATAAGTCCGCGAGAATTAATCCAAATTAAGAACTGCGAAACATCTAACAGTGTTTGGGCGAGGCTGCACGAGATCTACCAATCTCAAGGTCCAGCGAGAAAAGCCACGCTGCTGAAACGACTCGCACTACATAAAATGGCCGACGACGGCGACATACGCGAACATATTCGAACGTTCTTTGAGACGGTTAACAAACTACAAGAAATGGACGTTGACATAAATAAAGACCTGCTAGCGATAATGCTACTCTATAGTTTGCCAGCCAGCTACGAGAACTTCAGGTGCGCGATCGAGTCACATGACGAGCTCCCGACGCCGGAGGCTTTGAAAATAAAAATTATTGAAGAAAATGACGCGCGGCGTGCGACGCTCAAAGAAAATAGTCAGAACGCTCTGATCGTCCAAAGACCACGCCGACAAGCAAAGGAAAGCGTCAACAAGGGGGAGACAAGGAAATCGGAACGTCGACCCAAATTTCTTTGTTTCAAGTGTCGAAAGCCGGGACACAAAGCGGCTGAGTGTCGCGCGCAAGCTTCGTCAACGGAACAACAGGCAGCGAAGGCACGGGAGGTTTCCTTCGCAGCGACGGCCGATAAGGAAGCGAGACAGATGGCGCTGCATGCGAATCCATGGTGTCTCGATAGTGGATCCACATCTCACATGTGTGGCAACGCTGAAAAGTTTGAACGAATGGGAGAGCCGCAACAGCGACGCCTGAACTTGGCGAGTAACGCGAGCACGTCGATTAATGGCGCCGGACTCGTGAGATTGATCGTGCAAAATAAAAATGATACAAAAGATGTAACTCTAAACAACACTTTGTATGTTCCGGAATTAAGAACGGATCTACTTTCCGTAAGTAAAATCACTGATAGCGGACACACTGTAACCTTCGACCGCGAAGGGGCCGTGATTCGAGAAACGGAAACGGCCGCGAATGCCGGTGCAAGTCGAAGCGATGAAACGCTAAAATTGTGGCACGTACGTCTCGGGCACTTGAATGAAAAATATTTACGGTCCCTAGCGACACGAGGTATGTTCAAGTTAAAAGAAAAACGCGGCGAATGTGTTAATCCGTGCGAGATATGCCTCAAAGGAAAAATCGCGAAATTACCGTTCTCAAATGCTTCAAGACGATCGACGAAGCTATTAGAACTAATACACACCGATGTATGCGGACCCATGAGAGTGAATTCGATCGGAG
Source organism: Netelia inedita (assembly GCA_964017225.1). Lineage (NCBI taxonomy): Eukaryota > Metazoa > Arthropoda > Insecta > Hymenoptera > Ichneumonidae > Netelia > Netelia inedita. Next base: position 23,740,757 of record OZ024920.1, read on the forward strand.
GCGCGCGATACTTCGCAACCTTTATGGACGATCACAGTCGATGGTGTGAAGTCGGATTCCTAAAATCAAAAGGAGAAATAACAAACGCCTTTAAGGAATACAAAGCAATGGTCGAAAAACAGACGGGCGAAAAGATAAAGGTCGTTCAGTCTGATAATGGAAGGGAATATTGCAATCGCGAATTTGACGCGCTCCTAACTGAACAAGGAATCAAATGGCGATTGACTGTCCCGCATACGCCAGAGCAAAATGGCGTAGCCGAACCCAAAAATCGAACCCTCTGCGACTCGGCGAGATGCCTAATGATAGGGTTGAGGATATCTCAAGGTTTTTGGGCCGAAGCTGTGGCGACATCGAATTACCTGAGGAATAGGAGTCCATCTAATTCGATTAACGGAAAGACCCCGTTCGAACTGTGGTTCGGGTGCGTTCCAAAACTGAATCATTTAAGAAGTTTCGGATGCAAGGCCATCGCGTTGAATAAAACTCCGGGTAAGGGAAAGTTTGAGGCGCGTGGTCGCGAATGTATTTTTGTTGGGTACTCCGACACGGCAAAGGCGTATCGAGTATGGCTTCCAAACGAAAGAAAAATCGAAGCAACTAGAGACATTGTCTTTCTGGAGAGTAACCCTGCAAACATGGAACATGGTGATTTAATCGACGACGAAATTCTCCGCCAGGAAGACGAGAACAATTCCGAAACCGAATACACCTGGGTCGAGTTGAGAAATCCTCCCACCGCTCCGAACAACGAGGTGCTCGACGATGACAACGCGTCAGAAGCAGAATGCGGGCAACCTGTCGATCCGATAGCACAAGTGCGTAAAGGGCCGGGACGTCTACAAATCCTGCGTACCGGACAGCCGGGGAGGCCGAGGAAAGTTCCTGCCCAAGCGAAACGGCGAGACGACGATGCCACAGGGGCAAGGAGCATGCCAGAATGCGCGTGCATTACGGACATATCGACAGTCGAGGCGGCAGAGGGGCCAGCCGCCTTAGAATGGCGAAACGCCATCAAAGATGAGTTTCGAAGCCTTCTAAAAAGGGACACTTGGGAGATCGGGGATCGACCCGAAGGTAAGAACGTAATCGGATGCAGGATGGTGCTGCGTAACAAATACAAGCCGGACGGAGGCATCGAGAGACGAAAGGCCCGTCTGGTGGCGAAAGGATACAGCCAGAAACCGGGGCTGGATTTTCGCGAGACCTTAGCCCCCGTCGCGTGAATGAACTCCATAAGAATGCTGACCGCTTTGGCAGTTGAATTCCGAATGAAAATTCATCAACTGGACATAACTACGGCGTACCTGAACGGAACGATTGATGAGAATATTCATATGGAGATTCCAGAGTTATTTCAGGAACTCCTTCCAGAAATAATCCGCGAATCAAAGGATCCTGTGCAACGAGACGTAGCCATCAAGGCGTTGAAGGACCTACGCTCTAACAACAAGGTATGCGCTTTAAAGAAAGCACTATACGGTCTGAAGCAGGCTGGCCGACAGTGGCATATTAAGCTCGACGAAGTTCTGCGTGGACTTGGACTAACGCCACTAAGCGGCGACGTCAGCGTTTACACGATGAAACGCGACGATAAATTGTTGCTGTTAGCAACATACGTCGACGACTTAATAATCACTTCAAGTGATACGGACTGGATCTCCGGGGTCAAAACGGATCTGAAAAAGCGATTCGACTTACGAGACTTGAGCCGTATTAGTCATTGCCTGGGAATGGAGTTCACCCAACAGGGTGGTTTTCGTCTGCCAAGAGGGATATGCCAAGGACATGTTGCGACGTTTCAATATGGAAGAATGCAACCCCGTGGCGACCCCAGTCGACATAAGTCAAAAGCTGAGTGAGCCGGCCGAACCTCTGAACGAAGCGGAGTTCCCATTCCGACGACTGATTGGTTGTCTCATGTACCTTGCGGTTTGCACAAGACCGGGCATAGCGTACGGAGTTAATGCCTTGAGTCAATTTTGCAACCGGTTCGGAAAAGAGCACTGGGCGGGCGCAAAGAGAATCCTACGATATCTCAAGGGCACATTGGACTATGGCCTAAGATATGCACCGACTGGACAGTCCGCCTGCGGATTCGTTGACGCAGATTGGGCTGGATGCGTCAAGGATAGAAAATCATATACCGGATACGTATTCAAGATGGCGAATGCAACAACGAGCTGGGAATCGAGGAAACAGCAGACGGTGGCCTTGTCATCCACGGAGGCTGAGTACATGGCCCTTGCGGATAGTGCCAAAGAGGCCATGCACGTTCAGCGCTTCATAGGAGAGGCGACGTGGACAAAACCCGAAGCGATAACGATTCACAACGACAATCAAGGGTCGCATCACCTGGCGAAGAATCCCGTTTTCCACTCTAGAACCAAGCACATAGATGTGCGGCACCATTTTGTGAGAGACGCTGTTGAAAGCGGAAAAATCGTCCTGAAGTATATGTCTTCGAAGGAAATGCCTGCGGACGTGTTAACGAAAGGATTGCCGGGACAATCGCACCGAGAATGTATCAGAAAATTGGGGATAACCAAGCGAGCTGCAATGAACAAATAGTCTCAGAAGCTTGAGGGGGAGTGTTAGGCCGCGTTGTCTTTCCTGGCAAGCCTTCTGACAAAGGCCGAATATTCGAGAATCTTCGGGAACGGACGAGCACGGTTGGTCTATCCCCACTACGGGCCCAGCACGAGTCAGTCGTAGCCGAGCCTTCGTACTGAGAAGATTATCTATGCAAACGTTTTCAAATATAACATTCATAAAGATAGTTTCAAATAAACTTGGCCAAGTACTAGCTGTGTAGTTCGTAGTCCTTTATTTTCTGCCCACTTCCACATAACCTCTAACAGATAGTAAGGTTCGGAAGGATGGTGAGGATTGTGCGAATCCTTCTGCGCGCTCATAGGGATTTGATAATTAGTCTGCAGAAAGTATTAGAGAGGTGAAGATCAAAGTCCGATTGGCATGTCCTGCGATCCACACTACCAGTGAAAAGCTTCGAACTATGTATATACCGGGCTTTCGAGAAGTAACGGAACCACCGCCTATCGCAGAATCTATGTATCATAGGGCAAAATGACCCGAACACAAGTTTTTTTGTTACCTCAAATTTGACTTTGATATTGACCTAGAATGTTTTTTGAAGGTTAATTTGCGTTTTTTAACAGGAATTGCTTGTTTTAACCCCGGATTTGGATAGAGCGGGAAGTTTTACGTTCAGATATATATTCTCGTGATGGTAAAAATGACATTCAAATCCTACTTTTATCCTACTTTTAGTGATTTCCAGGAACAACGACATGAACGTAGTACAATTCCATTCTATTTGGGATGCATGATTAATGTGAGTCTCCTTATGATTCGTGAGAAACAAGCATTTAAAAGAGACAAGGGTTCGATACAAACGAAGAACAGTTTGAAATCCATGTTTCGTTTCTTGCCTTCAGTTTATATGCTATTTCTTACGATTTTTTATAGATTTATGAATGTCTGAGATTATCAGATTCTAAACTTATATTTAATGTATCAAAATATATAAGAAACATATGTAATCGTGCTCAATAAATTCTTTTTTATTTTTATAACTGCATTTTTTTCTTTTTTTTTGCAATTTACTCAAATTTTTTAGGGTTAAAGGGCTAAATAAACTTCAGATTCAGATTCAGCGGATCGAACTACATAAAAATCATACTCGATCTAGCTCCACGAATTTTTTTTCATCTCCATAACTGCTGTTTTTCGCGATTTTTAGCCATTTTTAGCGGGTTTTCGCGATTTACTCAAAATGTTGAGAGTGTACGAGGTAAACGAACCTTCCAATCAGATTCGGAAACAGCACGGCGAAATATATTTCGGTAGGTGGGTCTGCTCAAGAACATCTTTACAGTCGGTTCGCCAACTTTGTGGAGTCACTGTATATGTACGTAAACGGTAAAGAGTTGAAATACATCGTCGATGTTTCGCCGGCCCGGCATTTTGACCGTGTTTAAACTGGTCTTCCATTACTACGAGGACGAAAAGAAATTTAGAAGTATAAGAAACATCATAATATAGACATAGTCTGTGACGAGAAAATTAATTTTACAACGAACGAAAAACAAAGTGCCTATGGCGTGAACGAAAAGCGAGTTATCATGATTATTCCTTTAACTAGAACATTTCGCTTCGTCCCGATCGAAAGAGAACAAAAGATATATCTGCAGTCGTAACATTCTCAAATCCATTGTAATTTATTAAGTGTAAGGAAAAGATGCTTCGGACTAATGAATAAATCTCCGTATTATGAAGCTCACTCCGGTGTAAAAGTCTTATATTTTCAGTTGGAGTGTCGGTACACTAGGTAGTAGAACGTAGACGTGAATATCTCAAGTCGTTCCGGGGATTCTTGATACATCGACGATACGCCAAATGGAGACTTTGATTTCAATCTATAAAACTTTGATATGGGTTTGCTCGCACTACCTATGCAAGGTCTTTGTTTTTTGAGCAAGGCGAACTGGACGCGTGGCACGAGTTCGAGCGATTCCGAAAATTTCTGTCACAGAGATTGCACGTAAATACACGCCGTGACGATCAATAAGTTAGGGTCACTTAAAAATAAACACACGAGAGGCATGTATATCTTAATTGTAAATTCAAGGATTTCAAAAAATTTTAACCCAACAGCAAAATAGTTTGCTAGCACACTTAGCTTACTCATTTTGTAACAAGACTTAAATGGTGCACTGAGTCAAGTCTTTGATTGTGAGCATAGAAATATTGTAATATCAGTAAGCCGCCCACCGTTTATATGATAATTACTCAATAATAATAACAACTCATATTACACATATACCAGACCATCGACTATGATCCAAATCCAGTTTAAAGTCAGTTCGGGAATAATATAATAATAGTATTTAACTTATTTACGGAAAGATCTAATAATTCTGATCGGAAGAAGGCAAATGAGTAATAGTTGGAAGAGTTAACCCATCTGCATGATCTGATGTACATGAAATAAACTTAACACATACCATATAACATAACCACATAACATTTTACATACCACGTATAAAACGGTTGCGCGTGGTGGTATTTAAAACCATTCTAACGATACGGTGTATTAAATTATCCGATTAACAATCTTATAGCGAGGAGTCTCTCTTACGATTTCGGTTTCCCAACATCGATTTACGTACCTATTATGCACGTATTATGTAACAAATGTCATATATATGGGCTAAGGCAAAGATTGATTAATCACCTATGATTTATTTCATGTATACATGAAAAAATAATGAATGTTTAACGATCCATTGCTGCACCTATGTTGAGAAAAGAATTTACGAGAATATTATTTAAATGGTTAGAAATCGGTCTAAATATCGTAATTAAATATATATTTTTCATCACCTAATTTGTTTAATCATTGTTCGGCCAAGCTGAGCCAAATACGCCTGAATTATAATCTTGTAACAAACAATAGAAACTTATATTACCATATCGGCTAATAAATTGATGAATTATGAAAATAAACGATTTGGCCATTAGATGAACATTTTATCTATTCCGAAAATATTGTTGCCACACCCAAGGGAACATAACAACGTTATGAACATATGACCAAGGAACAAGATGATCGAGACTGAACAAACGAATAATGTATATCAGCATAAATGTTTAACGCGAGAAGAAACATAAAAATTTGAATACAAAATTATTGAAGTTACAATTTGCCCTCGGCCGTGCTTTTCCTGCCAAAGTATTCAATACGCACGTTTATACTCCATGAATGGATTTTAATGTGTTTTTTTCTTTTACCAAGGAAAACAAATTGATGGAAAGAGGCTATTTCCGAATAACTTGGCAACTCAATTTTGCGTTAACAACGATTAGCGACAACTATTCGTAATATTTAATGAAGTATATGCATACGCATATATGTTGCATTGATAACATTACCTGTACACGTGACACGAGAGAATTTACGTCATTCACAATATGTGGCTCGGTGTGTTTTTCCGTCGGCTGTATAAATTCGAGTACGACCACGTTCGTCTTACGTGTGGACGAACGGTTTGAAAGTATCAGGACTACTAACTCTGAGATGCGTGTAGAATCATGAAAAATATACTATTCACAACGCAGTGGCTCTGGAGCACTGGAAGTGCCAACAGCCTTATCTCTTTTCAAACCGAGACTATATAACTTGAACGCTCAATCGTTTCGTTATCACTGCAAGAAAGTTAAGCGTACACAGTCTATGCGGATGCAACAATTTGTACAGTGTTTGATCCATGGGGACTAGTCGAAAGGTGTGTGAAGTTCGTCGTGAAAGGAGCAAAAATAGCGTCCTCAAATAAAAGACACCTTTCGGACTTACGGATTTCAACACTCGTGATGCCCCGATCTTTAGTTACTGACCAAGGGTAGTATTTCCAGTAGATGCAATTATAACAATCAATCGCTTATTTTGACATTTCGGATACCTACACCAATTACTCGCATAGTTTATAACGATAATTTGACAAGTGCATCGGATATATTAAAAGTCTTACCAACAATGATCAAGAAAGAGGTAAGAAAGACTGAATTCATGATTATTATTCACAAAAACGAAATTTCCAACCCGACCCCATTTTATTTTACTGAAATTTTTGCATGTCATACTACTCCACTAAAAACATTTTCGCGAATTTTATCAAAATTTGTTGCCCGAACAAAAAAAAGGTATGAATTTTAAAAAACAGCTCTTTTTTCAAACTCACATACCTTTTCTAAAAATTGCTTAATTGAGATGCTTATTAATTATTACGTCCTTCGAAGAGCTTGTCATAAAAAAAAATAGAAAAAAAATATTCACTCATACTCTATGAAACTTTTCAGTTTTTCAGAGATAACCATTCATTTTTCGAAGTCCTTTTTTTTAAACTTCGATTTATTTTTTTGTAACTAAAAGTTGTTTTGACGATAAAATAAATTTTAATTCAGATAATATCTACGCTTTTTATTCAAAATCTTGACTTAATGATTAATGATTAGAATTATTACGGGGATGATACAATGAAGAATCATTCAATTTTTTCATATTGATATGTTAATAGCATTGCAACGAAACAACACCCAATAAACACTTGAGTAATATTTTACACAAGGTTATCCGCAAAACAATCTCAATATAAAACATTGGTCGGCTTCTAAAGTGGTCAATTTGACGCGGAATAGGTACCTTATGTATATAAATGGGTCCATAAGTTCATTATGTAAATTCTTGCGCACAAAACTTTTTGTTTGCTCTAAATTATGAATATTTTCAGTTATAATTTCCTGGTTATCCTATATTCCAAAGTTACAGTTATCATCTTGCATCGCTACATATCAGAAATCTGGCTATGATGTACTATGATATATATGTATATATATATATATGTATATGTACTATGATATATATGTATATATATATATATACATATATATCATAGTACATCATAGCCAGATTTCTGATATGTAGCGTATGTATATATATATATATATATACAACAAGGTGAAGTGTGGGGGTAATGTATTATGTGAGTATTGTTCAAAATACCGACCGAATGGATAATATAGAATAACATAAAATTATATCGCATATAATGATCTTTATTCGATGCATATGATATTCTCTTTCATCATTAATTTATAGGAAATTGGATTAATCTGTTAGTGAGATCTATATTTTTATCGTGGACTAGGGCATGATGGAGGACGGGGTGTTTTATTTAATAATGTTATTACTTAATCAATAGTCAATCCATTCTACACCCGTTATTTTTTGATAAGTATCAAAATAAAACATCGCGAGCATCTCACCAATGATATTGATGACAATCGTAATGCGTCGATTTACTTTTTTTAAATAGCTTTAAATATAATTCAAAGATTCTGCTATTTCTTAAATATACAATATTCGAGATGTTTTCATACCTACGATATGGTCGATTTTTCTTATCTTTTCAATGCGGACGTTATTGCACACTCGCACACTTTATTCAAATCAATTGAGCAATGTATACATTTTAATTTACACGCTACCAATTGTATCGTATCACTAATTGATCAAATGAAATCTTTTGACAGCTATATAAATTGTGTAGAGCTTTATGTACAGGTTATGTTTCTTTTGTGGTTTTACTATTTCCCATTATCGTGATGGTTGCTCACTCCTCGGGATGGTTCAGTAATTTACGGCGACAGCGCCGCCTAAATGTAAATACTTTTATAGCCGGTTCAGAACTCGAAGTTAACTCTCATTTGCTCTAGCCACGATGATTCGAACGATAAAACAGATTATAGGCAAAGTCATCCAACACTGACGCAAATGAATGCCATTTTACCGGGCTGAGTCAACACTCGTATGATATACCTTGTTGAAGATATCACCAATATCGGGGGCACATTTAGAAAATTACCAAAGTATCGCCAGAGATGAGCAATGAGATCAACTGATCAGAAACGCTCGACAAAAGGTTAAATGTCGAGAGTTGTTCTGCCGGTGCGACATCTGAGCGGCAATATTCTAAACTGTGGACATTTTTATACCCACGACACGAAGTTGGCTCAGCTATTGTACTCATACCTATATATATGGCGACAAGGACATATATATAATCTGGCGGTCCGTACACTTTAATGTATGTGGAATAAAGTATCTTTAATACACCCCAAAAACACCATTAAGTGAATAAAAAAGTTCATAGATAAAGCTTACTTTTCTGACCAGCACAGTGTTGTCCTGCCTGAAGACAAGTTTACAAAAAGTGTACTGTTATTCCTATTTAACAATTGTTGTATATATTTACTAACAGTATACCAACGGTGTCCAAATATTTTTGTGACAAACACATTCGGGATTTGTTCGAATCTCTCGCAATATTGAAACAATTATACGTACGAAATTATTATTTTTTGAAGTGAATACTTCTTATGCGACGCTGGAGAGCCGTGCGTAAGTTAAACCGGACAAGAGAATGGAGGATCGAAGAAGATAGAAAAAGACGGAGGTGTAAGCGAGAGAGCGATATTCTCTTTCTCTCTCACTGCGTATGTTAAACCGGACAAGAGAATGAAGGAATTGAAGAAGATAGCGGGAGACTGATGTGCGAGAGAGTGAGAGCGTCACTCTCTCTCGCTCACACCTCCGTCGCACTGGCTGTCGCTCGAGCGAGCGGCAGAGAGTATCTTCCTATCCCTCGCCGATATATGCTCGGGCGGGGGTTCGAGGCTTCGAAAATCTCGAGAGTCTTAAACAATAAAGCTATATTTTTACGTACCTTTGTATGTAGAAAGCTCTGTGTGAGCGCTCGTGTTTGATAAATAATAATATAACAAAATGAGAGTGCTTATTTTTTATGATGAACTCATTTTTTTAATGTTTAAAAAATTCATACTCAAAAAATTAAAAACCTGTGTGTGTGTTGTTCACACACGTAAGAAGTGAATACTTCTGGTATCCAGCCTTTCGCCTGAATGAAAAATTAAAAATATGATCATTAAAATAATCGTTAAGATCATTAAAAACAATCATTTTAAAAAATTGAAAAAACTGCGGTGCGGAGCCTGATGAGGCTAACGCAGAGACCTGCGGAGCCTATTGAAGGCGCTCGGATAGCCCACAGAGTCTTTCAGAGGCCCTGCGGAGACCTACACAAAAACAGCAAAAATAGTTTTCATAGAAATAATTACAATTAAAAAAAATTATTAAGATAACAATGTAAAACAATTATCTAAATAATAATTTATTTTATCCGAAGGACTGCACAGGGCTTTACAAAGCCTCCTACAGCCTCCGCAGGCCTTCTACAACTCTGTGCAGCGCTTTCGAAGGCCTCCTACAGCCTCCGCAGGCCTTCTACAAGGAAGGAGGCCTTCGAAAGCGCTGCACAGAGTTGTAGAAGGCCTGCCGAGGCTGTAGGAGGCTTTGTAAAGCCCTGCGCAGTCCTTCGGATAAAATAAATTATTATTTAGATAATTGTTTTAAATTGTTATTTTAATAATTCTTTGAAATTGTAATTATTTCCATGAAAATTATTTTTGTTGTTTTTGTTGGCTGTCCGAGCGCCTTCAATAGGCTCCGCAGGTCTCTGCGTCAACCTCATCCGGCTTCGCAACACATTTTTTTTCAATTTTTCAATTTTATTAACTTATGATTTTTAATCATTTTAACAATTATTTTAATGATTATATTTTTAATTTTTCATTCAGGCGGAAGGCTGTATACCAGAAGTATCCACTTCTTACGTGTGTGCACCATACGCACAGGTTTTTTTACATTCATGTTACCTGAAAAGTATGTTCTAATATATTATATCATAATAAGCTGGCCTTCGAACATTTAGTTGGAATGGAGAACAGAGAGAGCAACTCTAGGCGGGTGTCCGATTATTTGCGGCTGACCGACTGTATCTGTAATGTTGCGTACTTTATTTTGTTCTATAGCTGGATACTTTTTGACATAATGTGACATAAATCACGTGAAGATTCGACGAAAGGTAAGACATACACCATATTGAATGAATAATTCGACCAGCTTTATATAGTTTTTCACGGCAGGACAAAAAATAAATATAAAAATAACGAATCCAAGTCGTTTGATTATTTATTCCCGAAATATCGTAAAAACTAAAAAAAATATTAATGTCGGGTACGAAACTGCTTCGCTAACATTACCAGTCAGAGTTGCTAAATAATGCAGCCGTCTTCGTAGAGGAACGGGGTACAATTTCACTTTTTTTTAGTTCAAAAATGATTTTTTTTTAATTTCAGAAACGTTTTTTTTTAAATTTCAAGAATGCATTTTTTTAATTTCAAAAATACATTATTTTTAATTTTACATATTTGATCTTTATTAGTCGGCCACAGTACAGCATGACCCACAATGGAATTTGTCGTAAAAACAGGGAATGCAAAAATGTTCACGGCATCTAGCACATCTTATGAAAGTAGCGGAAAAAACCCAAGATTCTTTTATCCTTGACCTATAGACATATTTTTAGGAAATCCAGCAGATCAAAAATTACACTTACTGTATAAAACCTTCAAAAGTTAAGTTTCATAAAATACGTACAGTAAACTCCCGTTTATCCGAAATGATCGGGCGGCGGCCGGTTCGGATAACGAAAATTTCGGATAAGCCGAAGTCCCCTGTTTTCCCACGTGAAACACCCCGAATTGCGTCAATACCGCGAAATATGATCGTAAAACATGCGTACGTAGAATGCTATTGATATGGTTGTGAATAAGCCTGCATGTTTTTGACTGAAAAATTTGTGTTGACGTGTTAAAAAGGCGCTAAAGTATGATTGAAAACTCAAAGTTTTTAAATGCTGAATAACAAAGCTCGTTTATTTTGCGTTCTTACAGAAAAAATTCGGCTTATTTGGCAGCGGAAAAAAACAGGAGTTTAAATTTTATCACCTACTCTTTTGAATGAAAAAATTAACTACAAAATTATAAAACAAAACTAGAGATTACTCAAAGGAACGAAAAGTTTGTCGAGAGGAACTTTAAAGTAAAAAAACAAAAAACTTTTACGTACATACATATTTTTAAAGATGTGAACAATGAAAAAACATCGTAAAAATTTGTTCGGATAAAGCGGATTTCGGATAAACGCGATTCGGATAAACGGGAGTTTACTGTATGTATATATTATTTTGTATTTCATGTGCTCCACCAAAATATTTTAAATAAATAAATGCATTTTTGTACTAAAAAAAGTGAATATTTCGTTTGTAGAAGTAGCGTTTCAATTATGGATATAAAATTAATTTATTGTTGGGTATAAAACTCGAAAAAAAGGTACCCACGGGCAGGATTCGATCCTGCAACCTAGCAGTTATTAGTCGAGTACGCTCACCACTCGACTACTCGGCCAGTTAACAAATGTTAAACGTGAAGTTGTTACGTCCCCGATTTTGGAATTAACACTGGTAGGTAAATCTAGTTCGTTGACTCGGCCGATGAATGTAATTGCCGCGAGATTTGGATGTGCGCTCAGTTTAGTTGATGTGAACAGAAATTCGGATGTACGGAGATTCGGAGGTTCGGTATGAAATGTATGATAGCGCGTTACAGATGAGTTCGGTCTTTTGAGATGGACCGAACATCGCGTCGTTGCACAGAGTTTTATATGCGCGATGTTTTAAACAGTTTCGAATAATGTAACTTGTATTATTTCTTAATATCGGAAAATAACTGAGATGATGTAACTGTTAACTAACTGAGAACTCGACATGTGTCAAAAGGCCCAAAAAAATGGGTCAGAGCATCCCTTTTATAGGTGCTCTAGTTTTGGGAGGAGGGGATTTAGTTTAGGGTGGAGTTTGGTTTTCCCTTTGGAGAGGGCCGGAAGGTTCCTGTGATAGGCTGTGGTTTCCCTACCATCTCTTTGTAATAGGTTAGGTGGTACAGTTTGCTTATTCAAAGAAAATATCTACTATGTCGATACTAGTGATAACTACGCAGAGCGCCCTTTTACCGACTAGAGAACATATGCCACCGACGCTTGGTCATTGATAAGTTTGAAAATTGACTGGGCTTTGAATGTCGGCCAGTACGTAACAAACTCCTTTTAGCCGGCTAGGCAATTTTTAAAAGTCGATTTTTTCGAAAATTCTTGAGAGTTGCGCGCTACTACTTTGGCAAATGAATGTGTGGGTGGTCACCTTCACTTGGTATAAATATTTTTTTTTTAATTGAAATGTGTGCTGGGACACATAGTAAAAGTGAAACTTCACCGGACAAGTGGAAAAACGAATCGCAACGGACAAGTGGAAAAACGAATGACAACGGGCAAGTGGGAAAATGAATCGCAACGGACAAGTGGCAAAACGAATCGCAACAAAATTTTAACTTGAAGTTTTACGGGCAGTTTTTCAAATTGGACAAGTACATTAACAATCTGCCCGTTAAACTTCAAGTAAAAATTTTGTTGCGATTCGTTTTGCAACTTGTCCGTTGCGATTCATTTTTCCACTTGCCCGTTGCCATTCGTTTTTCCACTTGTCCGTTGTAATTCGTTTTTCTACTTGTCCGTTGAAGTTTCACTTCTACTATGTGTCCCATCACACATTTCGTTTTTTTCCGTCAACACTTTAGTCGTTCGTTGCCGTCCCCTTTTGTTGCCACTTTCCAAAACCTGAAACGTCGGCAAGGTTTTCTTGTTATTAATTTGTTTCCTTAACAAACTCTCTATTTATTTATTTATTAATACGTTTTTTACACAGACCGCAAATAGAGGCAATGATGCCCAGCCACGTGGAGAGCGGAGGTAAGAAAACAACAGCTGAGCACACGCCGCCGGGACCAGCCCCCTGACACTCCTATGATTTCCTATAGAGAACCTCTCTTCGTTTTATGCGCCGTAGTTAGTTCGCACTGCACGGCGCTGGCATGCTTCCGCGCTTCTACCCCCTTACCCGAAACCCCCGCCAGCCACAAAGACCATGGGCCGTATTCACAGTCGATTCTTAAATGTTAAGTTCACCTTAAGGTGATCCTAAGGTCGAATTTCGATTCACAGACGCGTCTTGAGATTACCTTAATGCAGGACTCAAATCTCTACCTTACCCAAGGTAGGACTGATTCACAGACGCTTCTTGAGCTCGTCTTAAGGCGATCTTACTGCGTGAGATTCACAGTCGATTCTGAGATGTCTTAAATGTCAACATAACCTCACTATTCAAGCAAAGTAGACGACGTTTTTCAAGTCGACGTTTAACACGACTTAAGACCATCTCAGAAACGTTTCGTACCAAGCTAAAACTTTGATAAATATAATTTATTGGTTCGGTTTTTTGTGGTAGTTTGAATTATTCTACGATATAAATAGTGTTCAAAAGTGACTGATATAAGTATATTATTTTTAAGCTTTGAATTATTTCGCAAAAAAAACGCTACTGTGTTTTAAGGCTTTCTGGTGATTTTTTTAAAGTTATTTGATTTAAAATGGATTTTCCCAACGATATTGACATTATAAACGTTGACGGTATTGACGAATTCGTAATAGAGAATGACGCGCACGTTCCCAGGCGATATGTGCGTGACGGTCAGAACCCATTTGAATGTTATAATGAAGAGGAATTCAAAAGTCGATACCGATTCAGCAAAGATATAGTTAAATTTGGAATACTGCCTTTGATTGAAATTGGTTTGGCCAAACCAAGTAATCGAGGATTACCTATTCCTCCAGTCTTTCAGCTTCTTGTGGCACTTCGATTTTATGCCACCGCAAGCTTTCAGGTGAGTTGGAGTTTTTTCATCAATCTCATTTATGCCCACTCTTATCATTATATTGTTAATTGAAATTATAATTGAATAGCTTCTTCTTGGAGATAGCACACCAGTATCTCAGCCGACGGTGTCAAGAATTGTTTTTCGCATCAGCACACTATTGGCAAGTTTGTTGCGAGAACAGATAAAAATGCCAAATACTGCCGAAGCACGTTTAGAAAATCGACGACTTTTTCAAAGGATTGGTTACGGGAATGGAGCAATTGGGATTCCTGGCGTTGATGGTGCTATCGACTGTACCCACATTCGATTGGTTGATACGAGGTTCAACAATATTGATGAAATATTCCGAAACAGGAAAGGTTACTTCTCCTTGAATGTACAGGTAAGTATTTTTTATTGAATTTATAAACGTTAAGAAGCCTACAACAAATTTACCAAATAGATCAAACACTTGATGATTTGAAGTTATATTCTCCACAGACTATCGTTGGACCTCGAATGGAATTTTTAGATATTGTACCAGAATGGCCGGGCAGTGCTCACGACAGCCGAATATTCCAAAACTCCAGGGTTTATACAAGGTATTTTCAAGGCACACTAGATGGAATACTTGTCGGTGATGCAGGATACCCGTGCTTGCCTTTCCTGATGACGCCGATACAAAACCCTGAAACTCCTGAGCAGCAAAGGTGAGTTTTAAAAAGGTACACGTTTTTACATAACACGTGAAATAAGCCAAAAAATTATTAATAAAAGAAAATGATGAGTATGTTTTATTGCAAAGAATTTGAACAATAATAATTATAATGAAATAGTATTTGCAATATATTTATAAATAACAATAATAATTTTCTGGGTTTTCTTCTTCTTCTGGGTTGTCTGCAATTTTTTGAATTTACGTAAGAATGTATAGCTTTATTAACAACAAAAAATGTTTATACCGTTTCTGAAAAGACACTAATTTCTAGTTTTTCTTTTCCAGATACAATATTATACATGTACGAACGAGGCAAATCGTCGAACGGACGTATGGTGTGTGGAAACGTCGATTTCCTTGTTTATCAAGAGGGCTAACGACAAAGCTCGTCTGCTCGACGGCAATCGTCGTAGCTTGTGCCGTGCTGCACAACCTGTCTTTGCGTTTCAACGACGTTTTGCCGGACGAAGACGAACCCAATGCAGACAATGAAATTCCTGCGAATCCACCTGATTGGCAGCCTGCAGACGGGTATGTTGCTAGAAATGCCCTAATCACAACAATGTTTGGCTAAGCGACTAAATTCTCTTATATTCTGGCATTTGAAGCTTCCCGCATACTGTCCTTGATTAGGATTAAGAATGGAGAATAACATTTTTTTAATAAATTTTGTATATTTTTGTATTATATTTGTATTTAAAAAAATATGTTATCTTAAATGGTATTATATTAAATTGTATTATATCAATTTGTACTATCTCATATTGTACTATATTATGAATATTAACTTAATAAACTGTAAAAATACAATAAATTCGTAATTTTCATTTGTTTTTTTCTTTGGCCAATAATAACTCTGCTAACTCCGCCGTTGCTTCTGCAGCCCTTAACTCACATGCACTTTTAGCCTTAGCTATTTCGTGCAACTCCTCTTCTTGGGTTTTTTTTAATAAGAAAATCTCCGTCTCCTGTTTTATAATTGATTGCAATCGACGAATCTTTAATTCTGTCTCTTCTGCATCCACGTCACGTGCTGTATTCGTCCTCTTGGATTTTCGTACTGTAATTAAAAGCTTAATTAAAATATGAAGGCATTTGATAACAAAACTGCCATTTTACTACAAAAATGCAATAATTTTTACCTGTAGAAATTGAAGGCAAAGTAGATAGCCTCTTCTTCACGTCTATATCAAGTTGGCTAACTTGAGGTCCTGGGTGACTCTTATCAGGCATATCGTTTGTTTCTTCCACAAGCAACCCACGTTCCTCGACAAGAAGTTCTTGAAGAATTTCATTTGTTTGATCACAAGTTACGAGATTTTCACGAACTGAAATGTCAATATTTTTGTATTTTATAAATTATTAGATCAAATACCTACAAGTGAAAAGTCATGGAAACGTTCTTTTTTTCCAAACACATGAAACACTCCATTGAATTATTATAAAACATATCTCAAAATATTTATTATAAAAACATTTGTCTTATATTTACTTACGTTGTATGATGTGAAATAAGCTTTATATTAATACAAAGAAGTATTCTGCATCTTTAAAGAAAATCTTGAAGAAACATGCGTTTATATAACTCTTCTCCCTTACATATTTAGGAATATTTGAATAAAATGGTTTCACCTTTCAGAGTATCTTCATTTAAACTTGATGAAAACATAGTAGGCGCTGTTGACATCAAATGTGGTACGATTATACTGATTTCTGGATCAACACTGGCTGAAGTGGACGGTGGACCACCCCCCGTCAAAAAACAGCTTTGTTTTTCTTTTGTCAAAGCATCACGCTGGGCTTGCTTTAGATTTGTCCACAGTTTTTTAAATTGCTTTACACATCTCTGAAATATTAAAAAATGTTGCAGGGTTTTTACCTATTGAATGGATTATACCAAAAATTATATATATTGTTATGCTGAGGAATAACGATGACATACAGGGATGTCATGTTTACCTGCTCTGTAACAATCGATGATGAGTTATATTCCTCAGCAATTGCTTCCCAGGCTTCTTCTTTGTCTTGAAGACTCGATGCTGAACTCTTTTTACATTCTATTATGTGCGAATGGCTTTGCAGAATTTTCACAAATAATTGTTTTTCTGTCACACTATAATTTCTACTCTTGCACTTTGTTGTCATCTTTTTTTATACTATAAGTGCCAGCAAGTAATTGCACAATATTCAAAAAATCAACAAAAAAATCGGCGTCAGAAATCAAAGATAGCGCGATCATATACTTATAGCATGGCTTATAGAATTTCAGTAGAGCCGTAACGACACGAACTAACCTGCTTGCTTTCTGATTGGTTGTTCTAACGGAATAATTCCGAGCAAATGCTTAGGATCAAATTCTTACGTAAGGTGATCTTCCTTTACGACTGTGAATACATACAGTCTCAAGACCGTCTCAGCGGTTTAAGACGATCTTACCGAAGGTGATCTTGAGAACGGTCTTAAGACTCGACTGTGAATACGGCCCTATGCAGAGAATCTGCTCAGCTGTCCCACCTATCCCCACTCTCCGCGCGGCTGCGCATTATATCCATCTAATACAACCGTTGCCCTCTCTCCGCCGCCGTCAGCATTTCTCTCCCTCCGCCGCTGCCGCCACTCACCACGCGATATATCGTCTATCCCCTCCACGCGGCCGTAACGCTTTTTCGTGACAGAAAAAATCCTAATAGCCCCCGTCTATATAGAAGTTTCACTTAAGATAGTTCATGCACGAGGGATCGTATTTTGTGGGTGTCTAAATGGGATCGATTTTTAATTTTCAATTAAAGATATTATCACTTCAAATTAATCTCAGAGTTATTAATTCGGAATTGTAAATCATTTTTTCAACTTATCTTTTGTCGAATTAAATTACAAGCCATTAATTAATCGTGGATCCATCACTGACTGAACCCGAAATTTCATTCGTCCCTGGCTACAATACTATAGTTTTCTGTGTATAAAATCGGTGTAGAGAGCGTGGCAACGTCGCAGGTTTTCACAAGTATGCGAGCGTGGCGAGCGTGGCTGTGTACCCTGTGCCCTGCGTATGCTGTAAGTTTTCGAACCGAGTGCAGATCAAAATATCTGAAATGTCGGATAAACAAAAACACAAAGGGAAATGGATCAAGGAGAAAGTGTTGAAAAAAAGACAGAAGGCTGTGGCTGGAATGACCCAAGCCCAGAAGAAAAGAAATTCCGAAAGCGAAAGTGAGGTTATGAGTGCCTGTAAGGGTAGCCGCATCGTCGATGTGTCAGAGCTCGTGAAGAATTTAATTTGCTCAAACTGCAATGCTATCCTTCATCTAAAAAACATTCTGAATGAAAGACGAGTCGGTCTGCATACGGTTTGGACCGTTCGCTGCGAGTCTTGCGAAATTTGAACTCAAGTTGCGTGTGGAAAATCTCACGATGCTCCGAGCAGTTACAGGCCTCTTGCAGATACGAACACCAAAGCCGTACTTGGTAAGTTGACTCTTACATATTGCAATTTTTCTATATTGAATGGTACATACTTTTTTAATGACAGTAATATATCGATTGAATTAATTTCAGGTGCTATTCATTCAGGAATCGGTTGCAGCGCACTAAACAAAGTATTCGCGTGCCTTGACATACCGGGGATAGACTCGAATCTGTATAAGCGGTATGAACGAGAAGTTGGTCCTGCGATTGAAGCTGAGGCAAAAGATTCCTGCAAACGTGCTGCTCAAGAAGAACGTCAACTCGTTTTAGAGAACATCGACAAGTTGTGTGAAGAGCTGTAAGATAATTTATTTAAATTGTACATCATAATACGAGTGCAAAAAAATTGTTTTCATAGGTGTTGAAATCGCACGAAATCAGAACAAAGTTTTTCCACCAAGTATTGCTCAAAATTTTATTTCCCGAGGTATAAAATGCAGGTTTTACAGACGTCAAACGTGAGTAAACATGTATTATCGTACCGTGTGAAATAAAATAAATTGTAAATTGTGAAATAAACTGTATTATTCAAAAGTTGCATAATAAACAATATATACAATACTTTTAATATATTGTGATGTC
This sequence comes from Netelia inedita, assembly GCA_964017225.1. NCBI lineage: Eukaryota > Metazoa > Arthropoda > Insecta > Hymenoptera > Ichneumonidae > Netelia > Netelia inedita. Next base: position 23,759,769 of record OZ024920.1, read on the forward strand.
GCAAATTATTTATTTATATATTTAATATTAATTATATATTTTAATAGGCATATGTACTTTATATATATACATATTTAATATTCATAAGATATTTTATTAAAATCCATAATATATTTAATATAAGGTAATTCCAATACTTTTGTATAATACATAATGGATTGTATCGACGGTAGCAATTAACATAGTCGTATGTGCTACGTATGTCCTATATAGATCCGACAATGCTAATTGCTATGGGCGGTATGTACTACAAACAAATGACGAAGAATTGTATATTGCGAATAATAAAGTGACAAATCAATGAAGAATAATTTTGTTTGAATACTCTGAATTATAGCTCTCTGAATTTTTTATTTTTTAGGCCCAAAGAAATTACAGATGACATTTATTTTAGTCTGTCAACTGTTCGATCAACGAGGGAAACGCCACCGGAAGACAACAATAATATAACAGACTTTGACCATGCATTGGGCAATATTATCAATATTGTTGTTTCATATGATATGGGCTGGAGCAAGCGAGGATGCGGAAGGAATTACGACAGCCTCAATGGGTATGGAGCGATAATCGGGTTCTTAAGTGGAAAAATACTCGATTATCGAACGAGAAATCGCAAATGTAAGCTGTGCGACTACGGACGAGATAAAGAGAAACATGACTGTCGCAAATTTTTTTTTGGAAGCGCAAAGGCGATGGAGTCCGATGTAGGAGCAGAATTAGTTACAAACAGCGCAATACTTCAAGAGGCTGGTATTCAGGTTCGGGTTGTGACTGGTGACGAGGATAGCACGACAATCGCTGCCATTCGCCGCAACAGCTTTCACACTATCTACAAACTAGCTGATTCAAACCATCTCAAAAAAAATTTCAACAACGAATTGTATGATTTGAAAAAGAATCATAAAGAAATGAGGAAACGAGAGGTTATTCCACATTTAAAAAAATGCTTTAGCTATGCGGTGAGTCAAAATAAAGGCAAAAGTGAAGAGTTGGCAATTACTTTGCGTGCGATACCTGAGCATATTTTTGGAAACCATGAGATCTGTGGAGACTGGTGGTGTCGCGGAAAAGAAAACGGAGACCCCAATGATCAAACTATCTTGTTACAAGATCCAGATCTTCGTGGAGCATTACAGGCTCTTTTCGCGAAATACGCCAAGAATTTTTTGCAATTTTGTGTCGCTGCATCGAGTCAAGGAAACGAGGCCCTCAATGGCATAATGGCCCATAAAGCATCCAAAAACATTCCGCTCAGCTTGAGCGAAGCGTGCGACTATCGGTACGCAGATGCTGTTTGTTCAAAAAATGAAGGAGAAAGATTGCTGACAAATGTCATCTCTAAATTGAATGTCGCGCCTGGACAAGTCACCGAAGCATTTGTCGAAAAACAGCAAAGTATAAAATCACGCAAAGCTGATATATCAAAGACACGTAATTATAAAATCCGTCGAAATTTTTTGAAGCAACAACGCAATCAGCTGAGAAAAAAGACAGAAACGAGCGAAGGTGTTCAGTACCAATCAAATTGTGGCCTAGAGATTGATGGAGATAATTTGATCAACAACGTAGACTTCAGTGACAACTGTTGCGAGGAACCAGTTTTTGATGACGTCGATTTATACAATATTATATTCTTCGATTTGGAAACTTCAGGCTTCAGTAAATCATCGGAAATATTACAGATCGCAGCGAAATGTGGAACGCAGACATTTTCCATGTATATAAATCCCTCGAGACCAATTGATGCAAGTGCCACAGAAGTTACAGGAATGAAAGTCATAAATGGAGAACTGTTTGTACACGGTGTACGTGTACAGTCTATTCCATTATGAGCTGCTTTGTGTCAATTTTGTGATTTCCTGCGAGCTTTCACAAAATTATCGATACTGGTAGCTCACAATGCTCGTTTCGATACGCGTTTCTTGTTTCGCGCGATTGAAAAATCGGGTGTTATCGATAGGTTTGTTCTTTTTCGGCGAACTCCCCAGAAATCCCTGCACTAATTCAATAAATATAGGTATATAGTTCAGTGTATACTTATTAAACTAGTGTAGGGTTTTCTAGGGAGTTCGCCGAAAAAGAACAAACCTGATGACTTTCGAGCACAGATTGCTAGTTTTGTTGATTCACTGCTGCTTTTGCGAAAAAAATTCCCGAATCGAAAAGGCGCGGGGAAATTCAAACTGAGCACTTTGGCGCTGGATTTACTGGACGAGAATATTCGTCTCGAACAAAATTTTCGCGAAGCCCTCTACGATGTCGAAATTTTGGAGAAACTAGTAAATAAATTTCTATCAACATCCGATTTATTAAAAGGTAGTAAATCGTTTTATAGCGTGTCGAACGAGAATACGCAATCGATAAGGGCAATAACATCAGAGCAATCTCTCGTACGCTTGAACAGTCAAATATCGAGAAATATGATCAAAAAAATTGCAAAAGCGGGGATTGATTATACCAGACTTGAAACGGTATATAGAGAAGACGGTCGAATTGGAATTTATAATTTATTGTCGAAACTGGGAGTCGACAATTAGCCGGTGGTCACAAAACGTGCAAAAATTATAGACTCTCTTATTTCATTCTTAATAAATAAGGGTATATAATTCAAGGTAATGCCATATAGAATTAAAAATGTCTAGTCAATGGCAATAAATCGAAACGTAGTACAAAATAAAAATCAGAGTTAATTCAATCATACAAAAGGATGATTTCAAAAATTGCAAACGGTTCAACTCAAATTTGCAATTTATTGTCGACACTAGAAATGGACAATTTATCTGCATAGTCACAATACGTACCAAAGTTATATTAATTTGATTGTTTTATTAAAAAAAAAGAATATATGGTTTATGTTATTACTTCATGTATAATTTATTTTTGAATAAATAAAAACAATGGGTGTACTTCCGAAAAGCCCATACCCCCGATCGATCTGAAATTTGGTATACCTATGTATCTCGATGTGCTGATAACGAATATGATAGGCAAAATGGCCGCATATTTTATTTTCAAGGTCAAATCTCGAAATCTTTTTTTGAACTTTTTCACGTTTATTGTGATAAATATAGATTTCAGAGGAAAAAGTTAGTGAGAAAATGTGTAGGCCATGAAAAAATAGACATTTTTTGTTGAGTACAAAATCCGTGTAGAGTCAGTCTTTTATGAGAAAAATGCGAAAAGGCGATAATGTACCAATACATTAGACAATGTAGACAATAATATACCTTTTGAATGACTTTGGGGTTATAATTTCAAAGCGTCTACGTGTGTGTGTGTGTGTGTGTGTGTGTGCGCGCGTGGGTGGCTGTGTGTGTGTGTGTGGGTGTGTGTGTGTGTGCGTGCGCGTGCGTGTGTGTGTGTGTGTGTGTGTGCGTGCGTGTGTGTGTGTGGATGGGGGTGAGTGGGTTTGGGTTTGGGTATTTGAATGAAAATCTTCAAAATTACAAAAAACCATAAAAAATATTTTACAAAGATTTTCAAAACTCTAAACAATACAAAAAAATTTTTTAAAAACTTCGAAACAAAAAAAACTATGCACTTTAAAGACCAAGCTCCAACCTTCCCGTGGTAAAGTGCGTAAGTAGATTATTATATCGAAACTAATGGAGTTTGTCGAAATATAGAGATTCTCGAGCATTATCGTATTTTTCTCATCAAATACTGACTTTACACGGATTATGTGCTGGACAAAAAATATCTATTTTTTCATGGCCTACAGATTTTGTTTTAAACATTTTTTTCTGGAATCTATATTTATCACAATAATCGTGAAAAACGTTAAAAAAGTCAGTTTTTCCCAGAGTTGACCTTGAAAATGAAATATGCGGCCATTTTGCCTATCATATTCGTTATCAGCACGTCGAAATACATAAGTATACCAAATTTCAGATCGATCGGGGGTATGGGCTTTTCGGAAGTTTATCCAAAACAATGAACAAATGATATTAGTCATTAATAAAATTGTTATATGGTGAGGATATATGCATACGTGTTTGTATACGTATTTGGGTACTTCTATGTATATGTATACGTCTATATATAAGTGTATATATTGTCACGCCGATGGTTGGAGGGAATTCGGGGAAACGGGGGAAATTAATAATTGGGTTCAAATTTCAAATAAAATTAAAAAAAAATAAAAGAACAGAATTTATTCAATCTCTGATAACCATAACAAAAAACTGAGTGATCGGCGGACTATCTCCGGGGCGATAATACAAAAAAAAAATATTATTCCCAAATAAAACTTATACTTTGAATTCTTTTTGGGCGCCAGTTATTTTTACATAGCCAAAATAACAAACTACTGTGTGGTAACGCTTTCCTTAATGACTAGCGGAGGGGAGGGGAAGGGTCGGACGGGATCTCAGGGGAAGGTTCTCCGACTCTATATGGCCTCTTAATAATTACCACTGGCTTCTGTGTTAGGGAAATGATATTTGAGAGAGGCGAATTTATTCGCGATATTCGGGCGATCGCTTCTCGCCGAACGCCGCTTACAAAAAAAAAATAATAATACAGTCTCGACACTCTCGATACAGGAAAAGAAAAATACCTATTCTCACAAATATTCGCTCGGTCTTACGATCTATTATTTCGGTCGATCTTAGGAGAGGGGCAGGCGGGGAGAAGGGAAAATGTAACGGTACGCGAGGCGATTGGGTGGTAAGGGGGTAGGCGGGTGCGGGAGCGTCGCTCGACGGTAGCCGTCGCTCGACTTGTGCGTATGAGGGAGATGGCCAGGCGGGCCAGGCGGGGAGGGGAGGGAATGACCGTGAAATTTTCTTACACGCGGACTGACTAGATAAATTATGGCGTATATTATTTCGCTTTTCCTTAATTATTACAACCGTCCCACCGGTTTCGCAATATCACAAATTATTTTATTTACTCTTTTATGCAAGGGTATTTGCCTAGATCTGCACGCACGCAACGGGGGAGGGAAGATAACTTTTATGCGCAACCCCAGATTTGGGGAAAATAACTCGTTATTAATTTCGACTCGACAAAAAGAAAGGGAAAAAGAAAATAGTAACAAATACAAGACTCGGGAAAATTATTCGGTATGATTTATGCACGCTCGGGGGGGGATAATAGCCGTCGTAAGTGTAATGCCGGGGGAACTGTGCAAACACTTACCGGTCGGCTGTCTCTCTCTATGCTCCGTTCCTTTTCGTCGCTCGTTCTCCTTGTTCTCTTCCTCGCTTTCCTGATGTTTCCTATCCTTTTCCTGCTCGTCGTTCTTTCTCTCCGCACTCACTCTCCACACTCCTTGCACTCTCTATAATTCTGTATGAATTGCCTCTAATTATCTTTCTATTAAACTTTTCTCCAATTTTCCGATCCTATCTCGTCACCGGCTCGTCGCAAAGTCACGGCCTCGTGGCCTGCCGGAAGCTCGATAATTTTCTCGGCCGTTGATTGGCCGAGCTTACCGGCATCGACCACGGGTCGCTCGATCCTTCGGCAGCAGCGTCACGGGTCGATAGATGGGTCAGGCGTATGATTGATTACGTGCCTGACGGTAGCGGGATCTATCGGGGACGGGTTGGTAAGTAGGGCGGTCGATATGTCAGGGATATTTGCATAGGGAAATGTGTAATTGCGGGTAATGGGAATTTTCGGGATCGCCGTGCGCTGCTGCCATCTTCGCTTCGTTCTCCGCTCAGCCGATGGATGGCTGGGGTGCGGGGACGGACGGTTGCGTCGTTTGACAGGTGGCTGATGTTCTCGAGTGCGACGTGTGTGTTTTCGGTGTTTTGTGAATTTTCTTTCCGTTCTTCTTGGGATTTCTTTCTTCGGGGATTTATGTGTGACGTCGGTGTTCGGGCTGACTCGTCGGATGATTCTCGCGTGTTCCAGGTGAGTGTTTTTCCGATGTGGGGTATTCTTGGTTTCCGTAAAATTAATTTCTTTATCCTTTTTCAGGTTATGGCTGCGGTCGACGACGACGACGATGACGACGGGGAACTGCCGGCGACGACGACGACGACGACGACGACGATATTGACGACGACGACGACGACGATGACGGGGATGATACGGACTGCCGGGGTCAGTCCTGCGAGCGGCTGGCCTCCCGGGTAAGTCTTTGCACAGTTCTTATTACTAGGTTACAATGTATAATTTATACTTAGCTTTTATTTGCAGATTTCGGGGGACGGTTGCCTTTGGGACGAGGCCGGCCGGAGGGTATATTGTGCAACGTCACAACACCCCCCTGCTGAAACGAAAGTACGCCGTTTGACGTACTTGAGCTAGCTACTTACAATTTTAATATTGACTCATTCATTCCTCATTCACTCCGGAGACTGCGGTCAGTGTTTCCACAGCTCCCCCCAGAACACTCCTCGGCTGATTGGTTTGTCAGGATCGGTCCCCGTGCATGTGTGCAGTCTTCTCCTTTCTCTAGTTTGACTTGTGTCCGTGGCTCCCTGTGTACTATTCGTTTTTCCAGGTCGGTCAATTTTATGGCAGACGGCGAGCAGTTTAGGGGCCTTGTGGGTGGGTATGAAGGTTCGTTTCTGGCTGGCGGGGTTAGGTCGGACAGAACTGGGAGCAGTCTTGAGATTCTCTCTCTATTATACCCTGTAGTGGGCCTATGCCCTAAGTCTTATACTCCTTAGGAGTGTTGCCTCCACTTTTGGAGGTGACTGATTAAGGGTTCTTCCCCCTTAAGAAACGAAATGATACTGGACGCAGCCATCATGATGATAAATAATAAATAATAAATGGTCAAGCCAGAGTGGGGGCAGGGAAATCATAACGAACAAAAAAAACGTGGACGGGCCAAAAAGAAAAATCATAATAATAATGGAAAAAAAAAACGTGGACGAGGCCAGAAAGGAAAAATCATAATAATAGTAAAAAAAAACGTGGACGAGGCCAAAAAGTTCCGCAGAAAAGGCATGTCCGGGGGAATTTGCCATGGTCGGGATTAGGGGTGCCGGGGATTATGGGGGGATAGGGGGGTTAGCGGGGTCTTGGGCGGTTCTCGAGCCGATTGGGGCAGGCGGTGGAGAGATGCCCCGTCCCGCTGCACGACCAACACCGTTTCGGCGTGGGTGCGCGGGGCAGGTCGGGGTGTCGGACGGGGAGGGACATTAGGGCGGGTATGGGGGCCGTGGAGGAAGGGGGAGTTGTGGCGAGGGACATGAGGGCGGGGATTTTGGATTTTGGGGGAGTGGGACGGGTGGGGGTGTGGGTTGAGGTGGTGTGGGTTGGGGGTTTTGGTTTCGGAGTCCGGGGGGTTGTCGGACGGGGTCGGGGTTGGAAAGTTGGAGGGGAGGGGGGGCTGACTGGCTGGCGGTTGGGACCGGGTTTTGGGGAAGTGCCCTGCCGTTGTGCGGCGGGGGTGGGGCGGGGTTGGCGTTGGGGGGTTTTGGGTCGAGGGAGGTTTAACTGGGGACGTATTGGGTTGGGTTTGGGGGGAGTGGGGATGTGTGGGTTGGTGGGGGTATGGGTGGTGGAGGATCGGAGGAAGGCCTCGAGTGTCGCCATACCGAAGTGGCGGCGTTTGGTTTCCCCTTGCCAGAGGGGCTGGGAAGGTTGCGGCGGGGAGATGGGCGCGAGGCGCCCGGGTATTGGGGGGGAGGGAGGTCGGCGTTGTCTCCGGACTGGGTCCGGAGAGAAAGGACCGGGTCTTGGGGGGGGGAGTTGGGGGAGGGGTTGTTGGGGGAGTGGAAGGGGGAATTCCGGCGGTGGGGTTTAGCGGGAAGACCAGCCACGGGACTGGGGGAAGGGCAGGGGTAGGTTCGTAGAGGGACCCGATCGGGAGCCTATAGGCACCCCGGTCGGAAAGTCGCCCAACTGGTCGCCGTCTCATCATTTCTCTCCTTCTGAAATTTGCAAAGAGACAAGTCAGGTTATTAGGGCTTTGTGGTCTATCATTGGTCTAGCACTACCTAGTTAGGGGTTGGGGGGTTGATACGCTTTTAAGTCGCTGACGTGTACTCGAGGATTTTTCCTCGAGTTCGGATCCTTTAATTCATATACAACGGGGGAGGGAACGCTTAAAATTTCAAATGGCCCCGTAAACCGGGGGGCGAGTTTCGCGGCGAAGTTTTGCGGGCCCGAAGACAACACACGGTTTCGTCGCAACACCAAGTCTCCTACTTGGAACCGTGTGTCTCTCCGTCCCTTATTGTGGTATTTGGCCTGTCTTTTGTGAGCTTGCTCCAGTTGTTTGCGCACCCAGTCGTGGATTAAGGGCAGTCGTTTGAGGCGGTCGGTCCAGATTTGTTGGTCGAGCGGGTCTAGTGTTGGAGGAACAGGAACATTATCGCGAATACTTTTGGCCGGACGGGGATTTCGGCCAAAGTTGAGGAATGCGGGGGTCATGTGGGTGGAAGATTGTACGGCGGTGTTTAACGCAAAACATAGCTCCGGGAGATGTTCGTCCCAGAGTCTATGGTCCTGCTCGACGTACGTGGAGATCATGGTTTTTAATGTCCTGTTCACTCGTTCAACGGGATTGGCTTGAGGGTGGTAGGGGGGAACGGTCGTTTGGTGTATGCCGTATTGGGAAAGGTGTTGCGTCACATGGGTGTTGAGAAATTCTGTGCCATTGTCAGTCAAGAGGAATTGTGGACAGCCCCAACGGTTCAGGACTAATGTATCAAGGGCGGTCATAATGTTGGGACCGTTGGCGGTGCGGAGGGCTTTTGCTTCTACGAATTTTGTGAAGAGGTCCTGAAACACAACGACATATTTGTTTTGTGCTTTACTAGGGGGGAAGGGGCCCATGACGTCCGCGGCAACTACGCACCACGGTCCTTCGGTCGTGCGCTCTCTCATAAGGCCGCCAGGGGCTGCCTGGGAGACCTTATGGAGTTGGCACTCCCGGCACCGGGTGACGTAGTGCGCGACGTCCTGGAATACCCCGGGCCAAAAGAAATCTTGTATGACCCGGTGGTATGTTTTGTCAATCCCAAGATGGCCGGACTGGGGATTATTATGTGCTTCTTTTAAGGCATCGGGACGGGAGTTTTGGGGTAGGACAAGTTTCCAAGCATCGAGGTCGGTCATGGTGGGGTCGATGATGGAATGGGGTTTATGATAGTATAGCTTACCGTCGTCTATTCTCCAATTCGGGTATTTTCGGGGGAATTCCCGAACATTTTCAAGTTTCTCTTCGTACCATGAGTCGACCGTATCTCCAATGTCTGACAACGTGGCTATCTGGCTTTCGTACATTCGGGATAAGGCGTCTGGAACTACGTTTAGAGCTCCCTTTCGGTGGACAATGGTCATGTTGTATGCCTGCATGGCCAATGCCCACCTCGCTAGTCGGCCTGTAGGGTCACGCAGGTTTTTCAGCCATTGTAGGCTGCTGTGGTCCGTGATGACCGTGAAAGCTGTGCCCTCCACGTAGGGTCGCAGCTTCTTCACGGCCCACAGCACCGCCAAACATTCCTTCTCCGTCACGGTGTATTTTTGTTCCGCACGGGTTAGGACTCGACTAGCGAAAAGGATCGGGTGTTCTTCACCATCCATATTTTGGGTGAGTACCGCGCCTACGGCGAGGTCGCTGGCATCGGTATGGATGGTGAAGGGGAGGGTGAAGTCTGGTCGGGCGAGGACGGGCGTGCGGGTGAGGGCTTCGCGGAGGGCTTGAAATGCGGTGTCTTGCGCAGTCCCCCAATTCCAGGGAGCGTCCTTGTGCAGCAGCTCGGTCAAGGGGGTTTATCTCTCGAGATATCCCCCATGAACCGAGCGTACCATCCGACCATTCCCAGGAATCGGCGGAGCTGCTTAACATTCGTCGGGGCGGGGTAGTCCAGTATGGGCGCAATTTTGTCGGGGTCCGTCTTTAGTCCGTCCGGTCCGATTACATATCCGAGGTATTTAACCTCGTTGCAGAAAAATTCGCTCTTGTCTCTGTTAATTTCCAGTCCGGCGTCCTTGAAAACTGTCAGTACGTTCGTCAAGTACGTGAAATGGTCGTCCTCTGTGTTTGTAGCTATTATCACGTCGTCTAAGTATGCGAACACGTGTGGTTCCCATGCGGGGTCGATCAGTTGGTCCATAAGTCGTTGGAAAGTCGCGGGAGCGTTCGTCAGTCCGAAGGGCATTCGTTTAAACTGGAAAAGTCCTCTGCCGGGAACAGCAAAGGCGGTAATAGAACGACTGTCGGGGTGTACGGGGATTTGGAAATACGCTTGGCTCAGGTCTAACTTTGAAATATATTTGGCCTGTCGTAGGCCTGCCAAAATTCTATCCATATTAGGGAGAGGATAAGCGTCCTTTTTCGTTACCTTATTAACGTCCCGGTAGTCCACACAGAAGCGGTGTTTTCCACCGGGCTTCGGGACTATCACGGGATTGCTGAGCCAAGCGCTTTTTGATCTCTCGATAACTCCTTCTCTCCACATCTTGTCGACCTCCTCCTGGGCGATCTTCAGAAGATGCGGAGAGATTACTCGGGCTCGTTGACGTATAGGGGGGTGGTCTTGTACGTCTATTTCGTGTTCGGTAATGTGTGTCATGCGTAACTCGGGTGAGGGGTTGGGGAGGATGTACTTGGTCAGTATCTGGTCTAGCCTCAGTCGGGCTCGGTCGTCAGGGACTACAAGACCAGCGCAGTCTTGCAGAGGACGGGCTGTCACGGAAGTTTGGGTGGTATGGAAGGTCTGAGGGGTATTGTATTTCGTCTGCCACGTCTCGTCTCGGTAATTCAGTATTAGTCCAAATTGTCGGAGAAAATCGAGCCCGAGTATGCAAGGGCAATTGATGGCCGCTACTCGTACCATAATTGCTCCTTGCTCGCCGCCTATCTCAATTTGAAGGTGCAAGGCGCCGTCGACGTCCATAACGTGGCCGTTGGCAACCTTGACACCTTCCTCGAGGGGGGTTAGGGGAAGGTTCAATTTAGAGGTCAAACCGGGGCTGAGATACGATCGACACGAGCCAGGGTCTACCAATCCTGGGAATTTATATTCCCCCAGGAGGACCCATAGGAAATGGCGTCGGTCCCCGTCGATCATTTCAAGGGGTTGGTCGATCGTTTCGAAGGGTTGGTCGGTCATTTTGGGGATATATTCGGGTTGGGGGGAGGAGGTGTGTTGAGAGGGGGTATGATAGCGTCGCGAGGGTTTGGGGGTGAGTTTTGGGGTTGGGTGTTGGGTATTGACGCGTTTTAGGTGTTGTTGGTATGGCGGAGGGGAGGTATTTTGTCTGTTCGGGAGGGGCAGTATTTTCTCGACCGAGTCGAGAGCGTGGAGTTGGGCCGAAGGACTAGCATAGGCTAGGGGAGGCGGGGGATTTACTGCCTCCCCCCGGGGTAGTTTCCCGACCGATTCCACGAGCAAGCGGGGCAGGACTGGGTGTCCGTGCCACGCTGTCCGCACAGCCGGCAAAAACACCCGAGGGGGTGAGTGCAGTCCCGGTACCTATGCCCAATCTGTCCACAATTGAAGCATGGTCCGGGGGGATAATAGGGGGTATTTGGGGTGAAGTTCGGGGGAGGGTGTTTGGGAGCTACGTCTGCTAGACGCGGGAGGTTTGAGGCGGGAGTTTTGGTCTGTTGTGGCGATGGGCGGGAAGTTCCAGAGTATCTGGTGGGTTTGGATGGGGGGGGAGGTGCTGTCGCGGCTACGTCGCGATAGCTGCGGTCAGGGCTGGGGTTTTTGGGAAGTGTTTGCGACTTCCTTGGTGCCGGACGGGGTTGGGAAGGGGGTAGTGCGGGAGGTAGGGGTGCGGCTTCCAGGGCGGCCGTTCGCCGTACCTCTGGTTTCGCCGGGGGTTTGTATGCGACATAGGGGTCGCAGGTGGGGAATGAGGTGGGAGGGGGGCGGTAAGATTTCCTTCTCTCTCGTATTATTTCCCTCTGACGGCAGGCTTGCAATAATTCGCGAAATGTCGCGATGCCGTCTCGGGGAATATTCTCCTGAAAATCGGGGTGGAGGTTAGCGTGACATATGTCTAGCTGGCTTTCAAGGGAGGGGGGAGGGGTTAGTTTGCGGATGAGGGTGCGGATCTTGTCTAAATAGACCCCACACGGCTCATCGGGTCCTTGAGTCCTCAAACTTATTTCCTGCCGGATTCTCTCCTGACTTGTTTCCGTCCCGAAACGTTCTCGGAAACAGGAGAGAAATCCGGCGTAGGAGTCCCACGATTCCTCCTCCAGACGATGCCATCTCAGGGCATCGCCGGTAAGGGCCTCGGGGAGGGAAAGGAGCAGGTCGGCCTCGGTATAGTCCCGTGACCGACAGTACTCGTGGAGCGCGCGAAGGAACTCCTCCGGGTCCTCGCCGCTCTTTCCTCCGAACTTTGGGCTGTTTCTCCTCCAGGCGTCACCCCGCCGGGCATCCCGCGATCCATAGGACTCGTGGAAACCCGAAGGGGCGAACGCCTGGGGCTCGTCTGGCCTCGAAGGCGCACGAGTTGGGGGAACAGGGGGTGGGGGAGCGTTCCTCGTGCTATGTAGCGCGGGACCGTTTTGGGAGGGATATGGGTGGTGTGGGTTCCATGGATGGTCGGACTCGAAGTCCATGGGTTCGGGATGGGTCCGGTGTCCACGGACCGCGGAAGGGGGTGGTTGGTACGGAGGGAGTCGGGGAAGGGAGGATTGGGCAAATGTTACCGCTTGCGCCGCTCTTCTCGGCGGTGGTGGCGAGGAGGGGGGGGAAAAGGGGTTTCGCACATCTCCTCCGACCGTAGTTAGGAGGTTTTGAATGCTCCGAGATGTGCGAGGAGAGGCTTGAGGAGGTCGAACATCGCGTTCGCGGGGGTAGGGGGGTTCGGGGCGGGGGTTGGTGTGATAGGGGAGTAAGGGGGCCATATAATGGGAAATTTCGGACTCAGGTAGGGTCCGATGGGGGTAGGTGGTAGAAATTGCGCGATGATTCGAAGGTAATTGGGCGAGCTCGCCATCGAGAGAGAAGGGGGGTGATAGTCCCGATTCGTCTTCTACGGGATTCCATAGAACGGGGGAGGAAGGGTGTAAAAGGCGAGTCTCGTGTCGGATCAACCGATCACGGAGAGCGTTGAGGTTTCCGCGAGAGCTTATCCGGGCGACTATGCACATCCGGATAAGATCGCGGACTTCCTCGATACCGTATATCCGATCCCGAATTTCGGAGAAGGGATCACGGCATTCGAGGGTGAGGGGCCGGTGAGGGGAAGAGGGGGACAGGCTGGGGACGGTATGGGTTATGGGGGAAGTGACTGTCGTTACCGTGGTAGTCACGGTGGTCGTGGGGAGCGTTGGTGGGGTGCGCTCCATTATTAGTCCTAAGGGGGGGGGGGGTGAGGATAGTCACCAATACACAATATCAACAAAAGATCAGATACAATATCCTAGGGCTATATTTCCTACGGTTGTACACAGGGAGCGACCTACTTTCCGTGTGGGACGGTGTAATTCAGTGTGCTCGACTTGAGGCACACGGAAGAAAAAAAAAAAAACAAAAAAAATATTTTTAAATAAAATAGAAAAATTCAATTCCAATAAAAAAAAACAACTAATGTTGGGGGGTAGCGGCCGGACGGTATTGTCGTCGGCGCTGGAAAAAAAAAATGTGTGACAAAAAAAAAAAAAAGAAAAAAACGAAGGGGGGGGGTAGATTACTAAATTGCCAGTGGTGGGCGCTAATAATAATAAAAAACAACTTTTGTTGTTAAATAATACGGTTTAGGGGCGAAGCAGCGGGGAGGAAGCTCGGCGCAAAAAGAAAAAAAAAAAATTTTTTTTCCTCAGTGAAAAAGGGAAAAAAAAAAGAATTCTGAAATATCGAGAAAAGGGGTATATCGCAAAAAGAGAAGATTTCCAAAAGAGGGTATAAAAAAAAATTCCAACAAGGGTGAAGAGAGAAAAAAAAAAACAGTGTACTCAAACAGGGCTAAAAAAAAAATCTCAATAATAAAAAAAAGAATCTCAGAGAGCAAAAAAAAAAAATGTATTGGGGGGAAGCAGCCTTGCTTCACGCGGGGGGGGGGGGGGGGGGTGAAACGAGAAAAAAAAGGAATTTTCAAATTCTGTCGTATCGACAAAAAAAAATGATAAAAAAATATACTTTTTACTCAAATAATAAAAAAAAATCTAGACGAGGTGCTGCCGGTTGCTTCCTTTCGCGCTAAGTGTCTGGGAAGGGGGTTATTTTTCGGGCCCCACGTTGGGCGCCAATTTGTCACGCCGATGGTTGGAGGGAATTCGGGGAAACGGGGGAAATTAATAATTGGGTTCAAATTTCAAATAAAATTAAAAAAAAATAAAAGAACAGAATTTATTCAATCTCTGATAACCATAACAAAAAACTGAGTGATCGGCGGACTATCTCCGGGGCGATAATACAAAAAAAAAATATTATTCCCAAATAAAACTTATACTTTGAATTCTTTTTGGGCGCCAGTTATTTTTACATAGCCAAAATAACAAACTACTGTGTGGTAACGCTTTCCTTAATGACTAGCGGAGGGGAGGGGAAGGGTCGGACGGGATCTCAGGGGAAGGTTCTCCGACTCTATATGGCCTCTTAATAATTACCACTGGCTTCTGTGTTAGGGAAATGATATTTGAGAGAGGCGAATTTATTCGCGATATTCGGGCGATCGCTTCTCGCCGAACGCCGCTTACAAAAAAAAAATAATAATACAGTCTCGACACTCTCGATACAGGAAAAGAAAAATACCTATTCTCACAAATATTCGCTCGGTCTTACGATCTATTATTTCGGTCGATCTTAGGAGAGGGGCAGGCGGGGAGAAGGGAAAATGTAACGGTACGCGAGGCGATTGGGTGGTAAGGGGGTAGGCGGGTGCGGGAGCGTCGCTCGACGGTAGCCGTCGCTCGACTTGTGCGTATGAGGGAGATGGCCAGGCGGGCCAGGCGGGGAGGGGAGGGAATGACCGTGAAATTTTCTTACACGCGGACTGACTAGATAAATTATGGCGTATATTATTTCGCTTTTCCTTAATTATTACAACCGTCCCACCGGTTTCGCAATATCACAAATTATTTTATTTACTCTTTTATGCAAGGGTATTTGCCTAGATCTGCACGCACGCAACGGGGGAGGGAAGATAACTTTTATGCGCAACCCCAGATTTGGGGAAAATAACTCGTTATTAATTTCGACTCGACAAAAAGAAAGGGAAAAAAAAAATAGTAACAAATACAAGACTCGGGAAAATTATTCGGTATGATTTATGCACGCTCGGGGGGGGATAATAGCCGTCGTAAGTGTAATGCCGGGGGAACTGTGCAAACACTTACCGGTCGGCTGTCTCTCTCTATGCTCCGTTCCTTTTCGTCGCTCGTTCTCCTTGTTCTCTTCCTCGCTTTCCTGATGTTTCCTATCCTTTTCCTGCTCGTCGTTCTTTCTCTCCGCACTCACTCTCCACACTCCTTGCACTCTCTATAATTCTGTATGAATTGCCTCTAATTATCTTTCTATTAAACTTTTCTCCAATTTTCCGATCCTATCTCGTCACCGGCTCGTCGCAAAGTCACGGCCTCGTGGCCTGCCGGAAGCTCGATAATTTTCTCGGCCGTTGATTGGCCGAGCTTACCGGCATCGACCACGGGTCGCTCGATCCTTCGGCAGCAGCGTCACGGGTCGATAGATGGGTCAGGCGTATGATTGATTACGTGCCTGACGGTAGCGGGATCTATCGGGGACGGGTTGGTAAGTAGGGCGGTCGATATGTCAGGGATATTTGCATAGGGAAATGTGTAATTGCGGGTAATGGGAATTTTCGGGATCGCCGTGCGCTGCTGCCATCTTCGCTTCGTTCTCCGCTCAGCCGATGGATGGCTGGGGTGCGGGGACGGACGGTTGCGTCGTTTGACAGGTGGCTGATGTTCTCGAGTGCGACGTGTGTGTTTTCGGTGTTTTGTGAATTTTCTTTCCGTTCTTCTTGGGATTTCTTTCTTCGGGGATTTATGTGTGACGTCGGTGTTCGGGCTGACTCGTCGGATGATTCTCGCGTGTTCCAGGTGAGTGTTTTTCCGATGTGGGGTATTCTTGGTTTCCGTAAAATTAATTTCTTTATCCTTTTTCAGGTTATGGCTGCGGTCGACGACGACGACGATGACGACGGGGAACTGCCGGCGACGACGACGACGACGACGACGACGATATTGACGACGACGACGACGACGATGACGGGGATGATACGGACTGCCGGGGTCAGTCCTGCGAGCGGCTGGCCTCCCGGGTAAGTCTTTGCACAGTTCTTATTACTAGGTTACAATGTATAATTTATACTTAGCTTTTATTTGCAGATTTCGGGGGACGGTTGCCTTTGGGACGAGGCCGGCCGGAGGGTATATTGTGCAACGTCACAATATATATATGTTGGGCCAGCTGACAATGAGCCAGAGTCCAATAGTCTGCTATATATATATATATATATACACGTCACCCCGAGGCGACGTTGCCACGGCTATCTGAGATATCGTTCATTACCAATTTCGTTCAATCTTTAACGCAATATATCTTTATTACTAGTAAGACAATCGTCTCGAATTTTTTCCTAGCCCTTCATTATACACACATACTTACATACAGTATACTTGATTGGGATTGTGTAGTTTTTTATAAACTTCGTAAGAAGCGTTCATTCGCTATATGGAAAGTTATGCAATTTTTTACGCATAGTCCCTATACCCCTGTGTATTTTTCTTCATATTTAAATACATTTATCTCAAAAACCGATAAGACGAATCCTTTAAAATTTGATATGCGTGCCAGTCGACTACCCATTTACTCCCTGTGTAAATTTCAAGACTTTCTTAAGAAAATCGTTCGTGCATGAACTACCTTAAAAAAAAAAACTAAATTCCGCGCGTCTGATCTTCCCGTCAGATTGCTTTTTCACTCGAAGCCTTCGTTTCGGCTTGGCCGCATATGGACGTGCTCAGCGTCCATGTCACGGTCTTACATACAGGTCTGGAAACTTTAATGCTGGGAGCCACGATCATGTGTGTCGCCAACGAATTCAGACGACTATAGAAGGAATATGCCCATGCTTTCGGTTGGCCCCAGAAATGTATCACCCAGTGTAGTTCCGTCACCCAGTACTTCGCGTCGCTAGTGTCGCGGCATGAATGTGTTAGGTCACACAGACGCGTTCATGTACACTGTACACAGCTTCGAGGCGTAGCTCCGCCTCCTCTTCACCAATCACGTGCAAGCACGCGCTCCTTATGTTCCTTCTCACTTCTTCTAATGCGAGGTATAGACTGGGTGACACATGCCGACTCTCTCTTTTTCCGAGCTGCTCCTTACACAGTCCATCTCACTTCTTCTAATGCGAGATATAGACTGGGTGACACATGCCGACTCTCTCTTTTTCTGAAATGCTACTTTCCCCCACTGATTCGACATACGTATATAAGAATAATCCTAAGAACGCTAATAGTAGTATAAATTCAGCTAATTATAAAAAAATAGCTTATCTTCAATATTTGAATTATTAAGTAATAAAAAATAAAAATTAATTTTTTCACCACAGAAAATTAAAAAAAATTACGAAGCAGGAGACTTGATCGTGCAACCTTTCGATCTGAAACCAAGAACCTTACCAAACCATCCAACGTCTCAAATAACATTGCAATCAAATACTCCTTACTTGAATCTAGTCACTAGCATCTCTGTAAATGTATTGTGCACACGCATGCATATTTATGAAACCCACACAACCTCTACTCGTAAGTGGGCACGAATATATGCATTAAAACTCCTGGCTTCTTTCTTAATTTTTTCTTTCAGTGATATTTATGTTAAATAAAATTTCTATTTATGCAAAGAGTGAAAAAACAAAACAAAAATTGTAAAAGGAAAAAGCGTTCGAGGGTGATTCGATCGGCCGACTCTACGAATTGTGAATTTAGAGACAGCAGAGTTTTCACGGTATCGTGACTCCGCCTACTGGGCGTGTAAAGTCCCGAGTGACGTCACACACGCCGACCGCCACGCCGCCAAGCGGCAGTTTCGGGCGGTAAAAACTTGGAGCCATGCGGCCTATAAGCATATTCCTTCTATAGTCGTCTGAATTCGTTGGTGTCGCTTAGTGAAGACAAATTTCGCTTCTAGCCGCCACTAGTTGTCGCTGTGGTTCCGGGACCCAGATAAACATAACCTCAATACGGTGAGCAACGGAGTGAATGGTTAAGACGTGCATCGTTGAGTCGTTGACAATTATTAAATTATTTTCTGCGTTTCATACATTTTTGATAATTGGAAAGCATATTTTTTCAAAATGTGGAAGTTGTGCGTCGTACGGAATTGTAAATCCGGCAGCAGAACAGAAGCGAAGTGCTCGATATTTTTCGTCCCAGAAGACACAGTGATGTGGAAAAAGTGGGAAGAGGCCATTCCAGATAATTAAAGAATAAATAACAGGAATAGAGAAAATAAAATTCAATTAAAAACGGGAAAAATGTAAAATGTATACGAGGATTGATTTGTATTAATATATATCTTTATTTAACTGGAATGCTTGCAAGGAAATAAAAATCAATGTAATATGTTGTAAAGAATGTTTGAATGTTTGTGTATATTAATACTTACCTGCCTGTCAACAACTGGATTACCTGTAAACAAACCGAACGTGACATTAGGATGAAAAAAACGAGAAAAAGTTTCTATCGTATTTATACTTACCTGGATTTGAACAATTGGAATACTTACAAAATTAACATAAAACATTACCGGATACAAATATCAAAAGGTTCATTTATATATTCATACTTACCTGGATTGAAACAGGTGGCTTACCTGCAAATAACAGAAAATAAACGCGATAATATGAAGAAAGAACAAGTTTCTTTGCATTTATTTATTTATTTTACCATGATGTTTACGTGACATTTCTGTTCATTTATTTATATTATACTTACCCTGATGGAATACTTGAAAACAAACAAAAATCATTACATCAACGTGATAAGATGAATAATATAATAAACATTTTTTTCATGATTACTTACCTTGATACGTTTAATTAGTTTCAGGAATAGAAGCTGGTTAATAAGATATATGCTACCGTTGACAACCGATTCACAATGAAAAAAAATACATTAATTAAGGGGCAACAACAAAATTTGAAAGAATTCATTTTGTTTACCTTGGTATGAAAAAAATGCACGTAAAAAAATGAAAAATATCAGGGAATTTTTTGTATTTGTACTTTTATTAAATTGCATAAGAAAAAAAAGGAGACAAATGGCTTTCAACTAACAACTACAAGAATATGAGGGGAGCACAGAACCACTCCGCTAAAGTTTACATGGAATGTGATAGCTTTAGAATCATACATGCTTTTCACGCTCGCTTGGATTTAGGAAGTTTACGGTTCGATTACGATTAATAAGATCATATTTTTTTTCGATCGTATTAATCGAAATTGACGGGACTAACGCCTTTTCCTGATTCTTTTAAAAGTGTTTCAAACTTATAATAAATATCCGCGTAACGAACATGAAGGTGGAACAGAGACAGAGAGATAAAAGCATGGCCGACTAGTGCTGTCTCCGTCTGAACCCCCCCGGCCCCGTCGAGGCGGGTTTTCTGATCGCAACGAACCTAGCGGCGACTAGTGAACTAAAAACGGCTTCAATAAGCGACCTACCCCTTCCACCGGAGTTTCCAGACCTGTATGTAAGACCGTGGTCCATGTCATGGAGACTAGAGTAAAGGAGTGTAAACGCTTATGGCGGAATCGTCCCAAACGTGACCCCAAAAAGCGAGGAACGATGTTAGTTCGACTTGAGCCACGGTGAGCGCTGTCAACGCTCTGAGCCAACTGTGAAGTGTGGCGTTGGTGATGAAATGAAATGAGCGGGATATAGACCCCCGCGAAATATGTCATCTGTCATTTCATCTGACGCGTAAACAATTTTTTGCATAGAGCATTGGAGACTAGAGTGTCTACATAGTACAGAGCATTGAGTTTTACGAAATTTAACATTGAAAGGCGACGAAAATCAAAAGAAAGTGCGGTGAAACGGATATTGTAACAAGCAGGTAAGAACAAAGTTTGTTGTTATAATTCGCGGATTAAATGTTAACCCTTCGAGTGCACACTTCGGCTGCCGATCTAGAACTGCATATGGGGTCATATCGACCCCTAGCGTTTTTCAAACCGTTGTACCTCGGTAAATATGCATTTTTTCAATTTCTTTGTAGATACATTTTTTGCAGTACATGATCCATATTTAATGGGCCAAAAGTTAGTTTTGGCCGAAACTAAAAATTAAATGCCAAAACACTCGTCCGAAGTGGGGCATGAGTTCAAAAATGCATGCTTACACGAACAAAATCATAACTTTTTTTTTTGCAAATAAATAAAAATACTTTGGAGCTTTTTGAGAGGAAGGCACGTAGATACGAAAAAAATATATATAATGTCGACCAACTTTCCAAAAAGTATATTTTTCAGGTTGTTTGAAAGTAGGCATTTTTGGAGTAGTGAAAAATGGGAAAAATTGCATGCTTACACGAAAAAGATCATAACTTCTTTATTTTGGAAATAAAAAAAAATCCTTTGGGGCTTTTCAAGAGGAAGGTATGTAGATACGAAAAAAATATAATGTTGATCAACTTTCCAAAAAGTATATTTTTCAGGATGTTTGCAAATGGGCATTTTCGGAGTAGTGAAAAATAGGAAAAAATAACTCCTACGACAGATTGACCATAAAAAACGTTTATTAAATATATTTTGTAGCTTGTATTATGTGCTATTCTAATTTAGTACAATCAACACATAAATACGCTCTGTGCGTGTTGCACATAGCCCACATACACTTCGGGCACTTATCTTGGGAGCTATTTTCCCCGCTGATGTCGTCGGATTCATCGTCGCTGCTATCGGTCTGCTCTTCACTCATTTCAAAAATGTTATCTCCTTCATCGCCTGACATACTTTCACCAAAATCATCGTCCACGTCGAATTCTCGGAGCGAATAACACTCCCCGCTATGAGTTTCTTGCCCCGTCCGACATCTTAAATAAAAAATGTATGGTATTAGAGCAAAATAAAATACATCTATTAGCTTTTACTATCTTAACACACGTACTTTTGACAACATCAATCAAAATTTCACAAAAAATAATTTCATTTTTCACCGCACTTCTTGCACACAGGAGGTCAGAATGACCCTACGTCCTTACTGATTGGCTGGTATACTGAAACCAACTGAAACTGACACGATTTAGGGGAAGGGCAACAACGTCTACCTGTAAAGGACGAGTGGGGGGAAACTACCACGTCGAGATTTTGGGGGGAAAAATCCCCCCTTTTGCGATACAATCGACGAAAAAAAACTTGCCGGGAAATTTTTCTTGCTCGAGAGATTAACATTCGTATCGTGAATTGCAATGCAAAAACTATATTATATAATTATAACTATATTAATTGAAATATTTAATTTCAAAATAATAGTTTTTTTATACACAAAACAATGTGCCTACATATGATTTATGTATAACAAAATTATTATTTTGAAATTAAAGATCTGAATTTCTAGACGGTAAATCGTTGAAAAATTTCGCCAGTAGTTGAACATTGCTTCAAACTTCGTGTTCACAAAATTGTATGTAGCTAAGTTGGAAAATAATTTTCACGTGAGAAACGATAGAACCTCCTGAATCAGACAAAATGTACGACACATCGCGGATCAATGATTCAAAATCACCGCGCTGGACGGTCCTGAGCAGAAGTGGCGCCGCCATGCGGTGTAATTATCGGATCGTTCCTCGCTTTTTACGACCACTTCGTTAACATTGCGTTTACACTCCTTTACTCTAGTCTCCATGGTCCATGTATTGCTGTAGCTGCCGAAGGCGCGGTCGGGAAGCTTCGACCGCGCTCGGCTCTTTCCGAAGATGTCCGAGCATCGCTCGCTCACGGACACGCGCTACTATGATTGTGTGATGGGCGCGCAGGAGACTAGAGAGGGGGTAACTTTTGCGCGCGATCTGGCTGCACTGCCGTGAACCCGTGAACCATGAGCTTTCGTGAAGAAGAATGTTTTGTTACGTAAGTGTTTCATTACTTTACAATAACAAGTTTACTATAATAGGAAGGAACTTATAATCCATATGTTAAATTCAAAATTTTGTAATTAAATATTGGATTTAATTTGTTTAATAGTAATTAGATGTGGAAAATGTATTACTGAAAAATAAACAGATAAGAGGTTAACCTCAAAGTAAACAAAACTTTTATGAAATCATCATTTATATTATTAGTCCAGTCATTCTGTCGTCGAAACCCCTCGTAATCTGACAAAATTAGAAGAAGGCCAATTTTTTGACAGGTGATTCTGTAGGTGTCGCCGGTGCTAAATCCAAGTTTGCCCACAAATCGGGGTGCAGGGTTTTTTTAAGGGATGAAGGGGGATGGGGCTAAATTTGTGCTAAACTACAACTCCTACGTGGTTGACCCCATGAGATAAAATGTTCAGAAAAATCCGGGCTCCATTTTTGTCCACAGCACCGAAGTCGCGGGAGTTCATTTTGGGGGTGAAATTAGAAAAATTAGTTTTAATTGAATAACTCGTTCGGAAAAATTCGTGAAATTTTTGTTCAAATGGGAATGTTGTAGCCCTTGAAAATACGCGTCGATTGAGTTTTTGATCATCCCGCTCCGACAATATCTTCACCCCCAAAAATATTGTTGAAATATCAACAAAAATTTGTTTGTTGAATAACTCAAAAACAATCGATTTTTCGGGTACAATATGAATGTACGAAATATACAGAATAATATTCTCTATATCTTTGTTCGTATGGTCCACCCTTAAATTTTTCTTTTTTTCAACCCCTTTCGGGGGTTGAAAATTCAAAATGACATTTTGGCAAAACTATTGACCATACGAACTCGCCGCCGTGGAACAATTTGTAGCTTGAACCCTCAGCTACATTTTTTACCACAGCGCCAAACTCGTATCTCTTCATTTTCGTTTTCAAAAAGTGGGGGAG
Source organism: Netelia inedita (assembly GCA_964017225.1). Lineage (NCBI taxonomy): Eukaryota > Metazoa > Arthropoda > Insecta > Hymenoptera > Ichneumonidae > Netelia > Netelia inedita. The sequence continues at coordinate 23,782,700 of OZ024920.1, forward strand.
ACGTACCAAAAATTAGTTTTTCGAGAATAACTCGCCGGGAATTTTTTTTTCGAACTCCATTCAAATGAAAAAGTTGTAGCTCTCAAAAAGACGCGTCGATTGGGACTAAAATCATTCCTCAATTCCAAAAGGAACACCCCCCCCCCCCATAAAAAATTAAGAAATACTCCGAAAATCGTATTTTCGTGATCGCTCAAAATATGTTGATTTTACGGGTGCAGTTTGAATGTACAAAATATAGGGATTAATATTTTCTACAATTTCGTTCAAATAAACACAACCTTCGAATTTTGCCATGTTTTCATCCCTTAACGAAAATAAAAATATTTTGATCTTTTGCTGAAAAAGTTTTGACTGTACGAAAATTTTCATCCAAGATGATTTATATATTGAATATTCACCTTTAATTTTGTTCGTAGACTCAACCTCATCAGGACGACCCGTCGGGGTGAAAAATTACGGTAAACAATATTTAGTACAGTTTTTTCGAAATTTCTCTTCGCCAGGTCATTTTACGAAATTCGTCTAAACGTAAAAGTTGTAGGCCTTAAGGTATTACTATCGCAAACTGGGTTGAAATAGGATTTTCTTAAAATTTTGTGTAGATATTCTTGACATTAAAACGAACAACTTTTCTATAAGACGAAACATTTTCTGACGTCTAGAATTTGAGATATTTAATTACCAATTTTTTATTTTCTCCATCTAAACCCGTATAAATTGAAGTTGCGTTTCATTTATCATAAATTACAAGAAAAATGGATTCAGGATTTTTCTGAAAAAAATTGAACTCATAGTCAGGAATTTAAAAAATTTTATGATATCAGAATGGAATATTTCTGACGTATAGTTTTTAAGAAAATAAATAAATTATTAATACAGATTATAAGAGTCCATCGGGGAGAAGTCGGCGATTATAACGTGTGGCAACACCGCTCTGCCTTCTGAAAATTTCAACACGGTAGGCTCACGCAGTGTGTATGTATGCAATATGACAAAATAGCGTCAGTGACCAGCGATGTTGCCACGTTTATGCCACTGAGTGTCGGACATTAGTGTACGAGCATGCGTATACGTCCGATACCAATGTGTGCAGTTAGGAACGTATCAAAACTTTTACTGCCCGATACTTTCAAAAATATTTAACTAATTTGTGAATATTTTTGTTTTAATTTTACTATACACTATTATGTTTTCATTCGAGAGTCAGAACTATTAAGATTGCATAGCATTTTAGATAAAACAATTTCCACCTCTTTTGGGTTGTTCGGGATAATTTTGCTCTGACCTCTCTTGCCCCCAATCTTAGTGGTGATATGAGCGATAGTAATACCTTAAAAATGCGCGTAAAATGAGTATTATATCAACCCTCATCCGCGATATCAATCCCCTTGGAAAAATGAATGAATTACGCTTACATGTTCAGTGGCATTTCAAGCGGTGCTCTCGATATTCAAAGGCGTGAAATACAGTCATTTAATTCTCCAACCTACCTTTAAAATACATTTATCATCCCCTAAAATGTAAAAATATACTTTTTTGTATTACTCCTGAAATAATCATCGATACATTGCCAACAGTTTCATGCACATTGTATATTTGAACAGGAAATACTTTTTAGGAAACCTGTAAAAGGTTTTCAATCACTTGCAATACATCAATGTAATAAAGACGACGTATTATAATAATACCCCTAGAGGGTGAATCATCGGCGCCTTTTTTTTAAACGTGGATTAGGCTCAAAAGGCCTAATCGGCGACTCTGGATTGTTAAATTATGTTATTCTTTTTCTCTTCCTGGGTGGCCTAGATGGTCCCGGAATTGCAAGGTCTTCGACAGTTGAAATTTCCAATCCTGTTTTAATAATCTCCGGCACTCATTCAATCATTTCTTCCCCCTCATCTTCATTTTGCTCAATTGAGGTATTAACTTCGTCTTCATCTTCAGCTGCATCGTTGACGAGAGGAATAGATGCATCTTCGAAGTCATCGTCATTTTCGTTGTCCTCTTGAGACACGGATGCATTATCACAGGTTTCGCCACTGCAATGCAGGTGCAACCACCGCTGCAACCACTGCAATGTAGGTGCAACCACCGCTGCAACCTTTCTTGCATTTACAGGAAATAAACTGCATGAGATTTGGAGGGGCTGGCTCTTTCGTAGATCGTATTGGCGTAATGAAAGCGTCTGATTTTTTCCATCCCCATTTAGTTGCTTCCTTCGTTTTTCCGAGCCAAGTTTGAATTCGGTGGTAAGTCCGGAAGGAGTGTTGTCTTGCGGCTTCGGTCGTCGGGGAAAGCGAAGCCAGATTCACGTGAGATGTTGTGACTGATTTGGCGAATTTAGTATATCTGAATGAGTTCAAGCTGTTCTTGTTTTTTTTGCTGCTATACAGAGCCAGAATGAAATTCTCCCCAGCTTCGGCGATGAGCTCAGGGTCGCTGTCTGCTCGTTTGAAAACTTGAAGTGAATCAGACAGGTGCTGATCTTTTTCCAGCGTTGTGATGAACTTCATTTTTCCGTAATGATAAAACGCTGAGGTTGTGTCACAACCACTGAATGCGTGCAAAAAGAGTATGTTTGCCTTTGCAAGCGGTGAATGCTGAAAACTGTTAGCAGAAAAAACTTGTTCCTCGACTTTCCCCTTCCTTGGCTTTCTAAAGAAGATGTTCGATGTATTCTGCGCTAATTCTGTAAGAAGTACTAACAGATCGATGTCTTCCCCGTTGACAATAACAGAACCGTAAGCAGGTGACATTTCTATTGCTTTCTGTATGATGAGAGTGTCAGCATCCTCTTCGGCTTGAAAACCCTGGCAGTGACCCATGTTTAGTGCTGTAATCAACATCTTGATAAATCTTTTTTGTTGCTCTCATTCGCTAAAAACTTCTCTTTTGTTGCTTTGGGGTTCATGTTCTTATCGAAAAGGACGGTCGCTGAATGTGTCTTCCTCGCTCTTCGCATTCTCTCAGCACATTTTGTGCTGTTACTAGACGTTTCATCTGGGTATCCGTCAAAAATAACGATCGAGCCTACTCCATCATTGTTGATAACGTAATTAACGTAACAGTTGCAGATTTCTTCGAAGGTATATTCTTGATTCCAATCCACGCGGTGAAGAAGAAATCCTCCATCAATTACCTCAATTCTGTCTGCGGATATTTCGATGTTATCTTCACGGGCGAAATCCTTGTAGAACGTTGACTTCTGTGTTTTTCGCAAACCTCCCTCGTCGAAGATGAAAAGTGGAAACGGAGCGAGTTCAAAGGCCAGATGGCTCTTTAGCTCTTCATCTGACTGCTTCATGATGCACATCCGCTGGAAAAGTAGGAGTGGATTGATGGGTATTTGCTGCTTGTCTATTTTCACGCTGCTGGTGACAGCCCCTAATGCAACAACGCGATCTTTTCGTTTCAGCTTGAGGTCACCGAATGCGACTCCAGATGTTTGTGATAAACTCTTCAATCCGATTTCCTTTGCATTGTAGCAGTTGATATATGGAGGCCCAACAAGTCCTGTGCTGATTGACATGATTTCTTCCACATTCGGAAATGGATCGTGTTGAGCAAACCAATCAAGTATCTTCTTCAAGTCTGCATCATCCCTTGAAATCCGTGAGGCTCTCATGTCGACGTGTTGATCGCTCGTATGCATAGAAACCTTGCAGTACTCCTCGTATTGATCGCAAACGTTGAGCATGTATACCATTCCAGCGGTAAACCTCGTTTGAATACTTGGAGTGTTACCCCGTGCAAACATGCCGCCTTGTACTTTCAGCATTCTCATGAGTTTTGCTCAATAACGTGATCTCTCGGCATTCCGCAGTAAAACTTTTTTGATCGTCGAATTGTGAATCTACTCTGCTTCATGTAAACCATATATTCACCCGGATCCATGGTGTTCGGTAAGCCATACATATCCGGCAAGTAAATATGAGCCGACTTCGCATAATGATAGTGTCCAGAGGCGTGGTAGTAGCGAAGCATCGATTGAAGTGTGCCTAGATGAAGTTCCCAATCGCCCATTCGAGCAGCCACGATCAACTGTCGCATAAGAGTGACCATCTCGAAATACTGCACCCATAATTTAGCTGTTGGCCCGTTGCTCTCCAGGTTCCGCAAACATGCTATGAATTTCTCATATGCTGCCTGAAAGTGTACCGATTCTTGAGTTTGGAAAATGACTGAATGATCGAAATTGGTTACAAGACACTCAACAGCCTCCTTTTCCTCACGAGTGAAGTCAGCCAACTTGAACACTATTTGCGCCAATGCAAGGTGAATAAGGGTGTGAGCACGAACCGCTCTCGAATAAGCATGCCCCAATAACATTTTATCAACACTATTCTCCGCGTAAATAGTTTTCAACAGGTCACTTAACCCGCTGCCGCTCATGATGAATCCTATGGAAATGAGAAATGACAGTAAACCGTGGAAGTCCCCAAGTAGACTGACAATATTGACCTTCAGTGATGAATCTGCGTTGATAGATTCAATTATGTCTCGTGCTTTGATGCATAGTGGTTGCTCGAAGGTGCAGAGACAAGTTTTTTGCCCAAGAAGTTCGCACTTTTTTACAGCGAGCATCAGACATGTATAAATGGTGTCGTAGTCAGTATGGGGAGCATTTACAAATGGGAGACACAATATTTTTGATGTTTCGAAATGCCGGTTCCTGGTAGCTTCTTCCATGAAACCGTTAAAACCCGTTATTCCTGGAGCATTCAACCATTTCCCGATCAAACAGGCGAACTCGTACGTTGCTGGAAAATTGTCAGAGCCGCATTCTTTGAATGATGAAAGATCCACCAATTTTATGCTGTCCACTCCAGTCTTTCTCGATTTCCGGAAACACAGGAGCGGCTGCGAACCATACCGACCCAACTCTTCGGCATTGACCGGCGCTTGAATTCGAACAATCTTTTGGTCCCGTCGGAGTGAGTTGTATGGAGTGAGGCAGTGAACTCCTCCCATCGAATGAAAAGTATTCAACCCATCGATGGTGTTTACATTGAAATCTGCATTGTCGAACACGAATTGAGAGAAAGAAGATGGCAAAATTTCCAGTTCAGGGCGCATTATCGAGGACTGCTCGAATAGTAAGATTTCCTTGTAGGAGCAGAAAATCCCAAATTATACAAAACGTTGACAAGATTTTTCGAACCGAATTTCTTGTAGACGTAGGTACCCGTGCTTAGCTGTAATGCTGAAAGAAAGGACCGTGGGCGAACCGCTGACATGATTGCATGAGCGAGACCGGTGCACTTCTTTCTACAGGACTCGTACGAGGAACGTCGTTTCGCCTTGAGAACCAAGTCCTCTAGAAAAATTTGGAGTGTCTTGGGAACCACCTTATCAACATCGCGCATGAAATCGTCTGTTGGAGGGTAGTGTAAAGTTTCGTATACTTGTGAGCAAATATCTTCTCGTATAATAGCAGCGGCTGCATGGACAATACGCTGCCTTTCGTCTTCAGTGTTGGGGTTTCTTTGCTCGTAGAAAGCGTCAGTTAAGATTTTTAAACCTGTCCCACGTAAACAAATTACTGTTGGCATTCGTTTTCTATTGAAAATCAGAATATTTTCTTCGTACTTTCTTCGCAAGCGAATCTGGACGGTTCTTTCATGAGGACGTTTATCTTCCGGGATCGGTGCCATTAAATCATCGAGCATGAACTGACATTCGTCGGCATTTTCATCGAGATAATGGTAAATGTATTCCATCGCTGCATCAATTTCGTTAAACGGACGCCCGACTGGATAACCGGAAGTAGCTTTCAAGAGGCGAGGAAAACATGCAGAATGATACTTCGGGCCCGCGGCAGCTAGATCTGTTACGTTTTCTATAACTTCTTTAACGTCGATCGCCCATTGATCGTTTCGTGCACTGAGATAACCGAGTATCGTTGTTTTCAATGTAGGATTCATTACTTTGTGATATTTTCCAGTGGATGGATTTTTGTTCGAAATTTTAGTGTTGCAAAGAAAGCATTTCTTGTCGAAGTTCAACGGCGCATTTAATGACGTACCTGGACGGGCTGGAGTACCTTTCGCATTAAGTTTGACCGCAGCAGCGATACTTCTCGATCGTACGTATGTTTTATAGCACGACTCGTGAATGATGGTGAACTTAGTCTTTTCCAAGCAGGCAGCAATGTGAGCAGCGTGTCCGGGTTGATCTCTTTTTACACTGCATTCTTTCAGTGTTACCAATCCCTTTTCATTAACTTTACGATAGTCGCTGGGTCGTACGATTTGTTCGCATATGAAGCAAATATGACCATCTGCGAATGCCATGACTGCTTCCGTCGTGGCAGAAAATGCACTAAGCGCAAACACCAGACAAATGAGCAACAATAATTCATAACACTATTATGTATCCAAGGATGCATGGCCACACACATAATATACAATTTTCCTGCTTAGAAATACCTGCTTAGAAATGTATGGACGATTATTTCAGGAGTAATACAAAAAAGTATATTTTACATTTTAGGGGATGATAAATGTATTTCAAGGGCAGTTTGTAGTGTTGGAGAATTGAATGACTGTATTTCACGCCTTTGGTTATCGAGAGTACCGCTTGCAATGCCTCTGAACATGTAAGCGTAATTCATTCATATTTCCAAGGGGATTGATATCGTGGATGCGGGCTGATATAATACTCGTTGTACGTGCATTTTTAAGGCCTACAACTTTTACGTTTAGACGAATTTCGTAAAATGACCTGGCGAAGAGAAATTTCGAAAAAACTGTACTAAATATTGTTTACCCTAATTTTTGTTGAAATTAACAGCCATGGATATACGAATGTAACGTGTATTTATTATGGTACAGAGAATAATGTAGTTGAGTACAGTGTGGTATCGTGATAATAACTGAGCAATCCATGTTTACGCATTCCGTATTTATACCCGATATTATGGTTCTCGAACCTTCTCGAAAATCGATCCGTTGAGACATTTCTAGAATATCGTTGACCGTTGAATTTCTGAAATGTGTGAGTGTCTGCTCATGTACTTCGCCTACTCTCAACAATTTTTCACCCCGAAGGGTCGTCCTGACGCGGTTGAGTCTACGAACAAAATTAAAGGTGAATATTCAATATATAAATCATCTTGGATGAAAATTTTCGTACAGTCAACTTTTTCAGCAAAAGATCAAAATATGTTTATTTTCGTTAAGGGATGAAAACATGGCAAAATTCGAAGGTTGTTTATATGAACGAAATTGTAGAAAATATTAATCCCTATATTTTGTACATTCAAACTGCACCCGTAAAATCAACATCTTTTGAGCGATCACAAAAATACGATTTTCGGAGTATTTCTTCATTTTTTATGGGGGGGGGGGGGTTCCTTTTGGAATTAAGGAATGATTTTCTCAAGTCAGTTCTTCTTTTTTCAGAAGTCCCAATCGACGCGTCTTTTTTAGAGCTACAACTTTTTCATTTGAATGGAGTTCGAAAAAAAATTTTCCGGCGAGTTATTCTCGAAAAACTGATTTTTCGTACGTTTTCCCCCACTTTTTGAAAACGAAAATGAAGAGATACGAGTTTGGCGCTGTAGTAAAAAATGTAGCTGAGGTTTCAAGCTACAAATTGTTCCACGGCGGCGAGTTCGTATGGTCAATAGTTTTGCCAACATTTCATTTTGAATTTTCAACCCCCGTTCTCACTCCGGGTGTCCGCGGACCCCCGGTGGGAGAACGGAAAATTTTAGAAATCGCGCACATTCTGCAATGTGCGTGCAATTCTTGGAAGACCTCCGCCGCGTTTCTCACGCGTCAGCGGCGCGTGCACGGCCGGGTCGTTCGATTTCGCTGATCCTGGGCGTTGACTCCTCGGAGGTTGAAAGCGCACGGGCCCAGGGTCAGCGACGTCGTTGTTGCCACGGGGGAGTAATTACCCTCGGGTAATCACTCTATGGCCACAACAATATTATTCTGTATATTTCGTACATTCATATTGTACCCGAAAAATCGATTGTTTTTGAGTTATTCAACAAACAAATTTTTGTTGATATTTCAACAATATTTTTGGGGGTGAAGATATTATCGGAGAGGGATGATCATAAACTCAATCGACGCGTATTTTCAAGGGCTACATTCCCATTTGAACAAAAATTTTACGAATTTTTCCGAAGGAGTTATTCAATTAAAACTAATTTTTCTAATTTCACCCCTCTTTTTCACCCCCAAACTGAACTCCCGCGACTTCGGTGCTGTGGACAAAAATGGAGTCCGGACTTTTCTGAACATTTTATCTCATGGGGTCGACCTTGTAGGAGTTGTAGTTTAGCACAAATTTATCCCCATCCCCCTTCATCCCTTAAAATAAAAGCTGCACCCCGATTTGTGGGCAACCTTGAATTTAGCACCGTCGACACCTACAGAATCACCTGTCAAAAAATTGGCCTTCTTCTAATTTTGTCAGATTACAATGGGTGTGTTCCGATATATACTGCCAGTACTGGCCAGCGGTTACAGTGCTCATTCGTTCGTTCCGAAATACACTGGCAGTGTCCTGTCACAGTGTCCTAGGGATATTTGTGACGTCACAAACGACGCCATTTTTATACTGTAATCACTGGAGCCCAAGAGCCCCAGTACTTTCAGTGTGTCACGTGATCTACTCTGTGGAAATAATTTGTTTCAAACATTCAAAGTGAACGCGAAACTCAAAAATGGCAAGATTATTTATTCTTAAATTAATTGACCCAGAGACGAACGCTCCAGTATTGTTGCATGTAACGGCAGATACGGCCAAATGTGCCAATGGTAAGTCAGCATCCCAAAGTTGGTTTTTACCGTTTTTACACACAAAGGAACACCTAACCTACACTTTTTTTCTTTGTTATAGAATTACGATTTGCAACCCATTTGCTGAACCTCGCCAAAAAAACAGGTTGAAATGTTGATCATTAATTAATTTTTACGACACATATTTGTGTTTGACATAATGAATAAAAAAGAAAACCATTCATAAATTAGTTAGTAAAATTGGTAATAAAAAATGTATTATAATTGATTAAAAATGCAGGGAACGTTGTCTTCAAAGAGAACGTATATTTCAACGATGATGGTTCAACAAATGTAACGTCATTCAGTCCTCTCGATCTGCCAGTTCATGACGAAGAGAACAACAAAAATGTATTACTCGTAGAATTGATCGATGGGGAGACGAATACTCGGTTGATTTTGCACTTTACGCCACAGACTGTTCGTTGTATAAAGGGTAAATATTTCAATTGCAGAAATTATTTTGCCTTGGGCTAAGTGAATTCGAAATAAATAATTTAATTTTCTCTTACAGATTCGGATCTGTTTGCAACAAAATTGTACAACTACGCGAAGGAAAAGGGTAAATTTGTTGCCTCTTATCTGTCTTATTCTGACGTCAATTGTATTATAAATGAATGTTTCAATTTTCAGGTATTAAAGTCTTTCAGGGGGATGTCAATTTTGAAATCGAAAACTCAGCAGGTACGTCATCTGAAAGTGCGATGATTGGCGATGAAAATTCATCCATCACTGAGACAAAAACTCTTCCTGGCAAAACAGGTAAGTAGAATTGCTGAATTTTTTAATACATTTATGGTATTATAATATTACTAATTTTGAAATAAACTTGTATACTGACCCATACAACTGGAGTACTGCTGACACTCTGCTGCTCATCTAATCGTACAGGAAAAACAAAAAATTATTCGAGGAAAAGAGAAAAAGTGAAGCATGCGACACTGTAGTGGCGGTTATGAGCTGTGCCCGTAAAAAAGAAAATCTCCCTGAATTTCCTAAACAGAAGTATATAACAAAAATGGATACACTAAAACGAAAATACAAAGAAGTGAAGGATGCGAATGGAAAATCCGGCGAGAGTAGGCACAAATGGCAATTTTTGGAGGTAGTGGACTCTTCATTTGATAATTCCATTATTTCCAAGAGTTTATGAAACTCATAAATCAAAAATGTTTCAGGTAATGGATGACGTTTTTAATGAGCAGCCATGGGTGAAACCAGTCAGTACTGCTGGATCGAGTGTTTCAGGAGAAATGGGTAATTTAAAAATAATACTTTTGAAAACCAGCAGCAGCAATAATGATAATAATTTTTATTCACATTTTTTGAATTCGATCTGATGTTATAAAGGTGTGATTAATGATAATATTTTGTTATAATAATAATAATAATAATAATAATAACAAAATAATGATAATAATGGCAACAACATGTTACGGACCGATCAGCCTGGCAACAACTCAGGCTGGACAATCCATCGGTGCACGCGTAGCCTCGTCATCAGATTCCCTAAAAGACTTCGACCCTCGACGGAAACCTCCAATGCACCGTGAGGCCACGCGCTGCACACTCAACACTGGCATGTCAACAACCCCGGCGCAAAAGTAACACCTACGCAGGAATCGACAAGCGATTTCCCAATCGATTTCCCAATCGGTAACCCGACACTTCCTAGTTGCCCCCACGAGACTCTTCCAATACCTTCGCCCCAGGGTAACGAGGATACCGATCGACCAAATTCTCATCAGTCTTAATTGATTGCTCTGTCCTGACAGACATAGCCCTCGGTCGACCGGTGCTCATACCCTAGCGGCAAGTACATCTCGCGTACTTAGAGTCTCGCGAGTGTAACTTCGAGTTCGGGAAATAAAACCGAGTACAACGATTAAGAACTCTATACGTGTCAGCAAACCCTAGCGGCGCTTCACGTCTCTCGTAATACTTTTGTACCGCGATAATTACCTTAGCGGCATTACGCGTCGGAATATTTCGAGTGTAAAACATCTCTCAAATATTATTTCTTTGTCAGTGCAAGAGAGTAAGAGTCCAGCGAGTCGTATCGCGTTCCGAACGCTCGCCCCTTCTTGCCGACTCAGCTAATTCGCGACATCGTAGTGGCAGCGTCGTAACCAGCGCGTATGTGTAAGCCACTACGGTCTCCACTACACACATCCAAATAAACACTGAACACCCATCTTGCACGACTTATCTCTACGGCCTAGACAGCCGTCTCGACCGACCTTCCCGACGACTCCAGGAATTCGCCAACGTCAGCAGGTCGACGAACGAGCCACACACACACACATTATACACACGGAACCAGGTGAGGTGCGTTACGCCGCTTTAAAACGGACAGAATCCACGCGTCGAGTCTCCTGACAAACTCGACAAATAACAATAATAATTATAAATCTAAAACGTAATTACGACGGAACCCGTACGTAAGACCCACGGAATCCGAACGTAACAACTCCCACTTCCCACTTCTGACACCAGTTGTTACGTTCGGATTCCGTGGGCCTTACGTACGGGTTCCGTCGTAATTACGTTTTAGATTTATAATTATTATTGTTATTTGTCGAGTTTGTCAGGAGACTCGACGCGTGGATTCTGTCCGTTTTAAAGCGGCGTAACGCACCTCACCTGGTTCCGTGTGTATAATGTGTGTGTGTGTGGCTCGTTCGTCGACCTGCTGACGTTGGCGAATTCCTGGAGTCGTCGGGAAGGTCGGTCGAGACGGCTGTCTAGGCCGTAGAGATAAGTCGTGCAAGATGGGTGTTCAGTGTTTATTTGGATGTGTGTAGTGGAGACCGTAGTAGCTTACACATACGCGCTGGTTACGACGCTGCCACTACGATGTCGCGAATTAGCTGAGTCGGCAAGAAGGGGCGAGCGTTCGGAACGCGATACGACTCGCTGGACTCTTACTCTCTTGCACCGACAAAGAAATAATATTTGAGAGATGTTTTACACTCGAAATATTCCGACGCGTAATGCCGCTAAGGTAATTATCGCGGTACAAAAGTATTACGAGAGACGTGAAGCGCCGCTAGGGTTTGCTGACACGTATAGAGTTCTTAATCGTTGTACTCGGTTTTATTTCCCGAACTCGAAGTTACACTCGCGAGACTCTAAGTACGCGAGATGTACTTGCCGCTAGGGTATGAGCACCGGTCAACCGAGGGCTATGTCTGTCAGGACAGAGCAATCAATTAAGACTGATGAGAATTTGGTCGATCGGTATCCTCGTTACCCTGGGGCGAAGGTATTGGAAGAGTCTCGTGGGGGCAACTAGGCAGTGTCGGGTTACCTATTGGGACATCGATTGGGAAATCGCTTGTCGATTCCTGCGTAGGTGTTACTTTTGCGCCGGGGTTGTTGACATGCCAGTGTTGAGTGTGCAGCGCGTGACCTCACGGTGCATTGGAGGTTTCCGTCGTGGGTCGAAGTCTTTTAGGGAATCTGATGACGAGGCTACGCGTGCACCGATGGATTGTCCAGCCTGAGTTGTTGCCAGGCTGATCGGTCCGTAACAAACAATACAAAAAATATTTTCTTCAACTCCTGCGAACGATAATAATAATAATAGCAATAACAAAATAATGACAATAACGACAGTAACAGTATAATAATCATAATAATAATAATAACAATAATAATAATAATTTTTTTTTTCGGAGGAGGGAAATGCCTTTACGCACAGCCCGGGGTCAACTGAACCCCCGAGTGTCGGACTCGCCTTGCGGCCCTATCGACTAAAACCCCCCTCCTTGGCACCCGCGCCACCCCGGAACCGCTGTCGCATTACTTCAGGGTGGCGCCTAGGTCTTTACGCCCCTCGGGCGTCCATCGAGTCTATCGCCGCCTTTTTTCGGCGGAGAAGCGACTCTACAGCGGTCGCTACCTCCGCCCAGGCCTCCGCGCTCAGGAGCATAACACCGACGATGGTCTCCTGTGTTATGCCCCCGAACTTGGCCTCCAGTGGGGCCCTCCACACGTTCCACACCTCGCAGTGGAAGAACGTGTGGACGGCATCGTCTCTGGGGGACCCGCAGGATGCACAGCACGGGTCCCGGGCCTTCCCCATTTTATGGAGATAGGCTCGGAAATACCCGTGCCCCGTCAGCATTTGGGCGAGGTATATATTTACCTCACCATGCTGACGGTTTATCCAGGTGGCCAGGCAAGGGATGAGTCTTGCTGTCCACCTGCCCCCCGGGTCCCCGTCCCACCTCTCTTGCCAGGCCCGCATACTGCGAGTCCTGGCAAGTTCCTTCGCCCTCTCCCTGTCCTCTCCAGGGTAGTCCTGGTGGACGGACATCCGCTCTTGTGCGAGGAGGTCAATGGGCATGACCCCGGCTACGACCAGCGCTGCCGGCTCCGAGACCGTGTGGTAGGAGCAGGCGATGCGGAGGGACCCTCTCCGCTGCACTCCGGCCATGCGTTTGCGGTACATCTCGTGCCGCAGTGCACCGGCCAAGACTTCGGCGCCGTAGAGCATGATGGACTCGGCGGTGCGCAATAAAAGGCGACGTTTGCAGGGTCGGGGGCCGACGATATTGGCCATGACCCTGCTTAACGACGTCGTCACCGCAACCGCATTGTCCGCTCTCCGTCTTATCTCTTCCCCGAAGGTGAGCTTCGAGTCGCGATTCACCCCCAGGTACTTGACAGACGCCTTAGTCCGGACCGTCGCCTCTCCCACCTGCATATCCCGTATGAGTGGGATATGCTTTTTGGTGAGGGGCACGATCTCGGTCTTCGCCAGCGCTAGCTCCAAGCCGTGGTCGTCCATCCAAGAGCGGACCCGACGCATTACCTGGTTGAGCAGCATCTGTGCCGCCTCAACGGTACGGCCGATGATTATGGCGGCAATATCGTCCGCATACCCAACCAGGAATGTACCCTTCGGCATTTCCATACGTAGGATCCCGTCATACGTCACGTTCCATATGTCGGGACCGAGTATGGAGCCTTGGGCAGCCCCCGCCGTGATCTCACGGCTCACCGGACCATCCGCGATGGTGTAAACCAAGGAGCGGTCCCTCAGGTAAACCCCGAGTACCCGGAGAAGGTATTCAAGTACTCGGAAATCCCGCTCCATCGCGTTTAACGCGTCGCACCACCGCACCGAGTTGAAAGCGTTCTTCACATCCAGCGTGACCAGCAGACAGACGGGCGGGAGAAGTGATTTCCCCGCTCCGTCCCCCTGGCTGCCTCGACTACCTCCTGGATCGCTTGTATCATCGACCATCCCTTTCCGAAAGCCGAACTGTCTTTCGGAAAGGTCTCCAGCGGCTTGGATCGCCACGTGGAGGCGAGGTCGAAGAAGCTTCTCCAGGAGATTGCCGGTTGTGTCTAGCATGCACAGGGGTCTATAGGACGATGGAGCGTCCGCTGGTCCCCCTTTGCCCTTCTCGATCAGCACAAGTCGTGCCCGCTTCCAGCGGAGTGGAAATACCCCCGCTCGCAGGCACGCGTTGTACATCTTGAGAAAGAGCTCTGGATGCCCCTCAACTGCGGCTTTCAGCACCTCTGCTGGCAGGCCATCTGGGCCTGGTGCCTTCTTGTTCTTGAAGGACCGCGCCGCGCACCTTAGCTCCTCCAACGTGAAGGGGGGCGTGGGTGTTTCCTCTGGTGTTCGAGGGCGGCGCGGCAGCTTGGGCTGACCGGGAAAAAGGGTATCGACGATTCTGCCGATGATCCCCGCATCTGTGGGAGCGTTTACGGCGAACGCTCCCAGTATGCGGGGGACCAGTTTGTACCCTAATCCCCAGGGATCCTCGTTGAGATCCTCCCCAAGCTTCTTCCAGCATCGGTGCTTACTCCTTTGGATGGTCCGGCGGAGCACCTTCCTCGCCGCTTTGTACGCGGCAGTGCTCGGGGCTTCGTCGGGGTCGCGGCGCCGGGCTCGCAGGGAGAGTCTCCTCGTCCGGAGACACTCCCGCCTCAGCGCTGCGATTTCGTCCGTCCACCAGTATACCGGGCGTAGGTTGCCGCGGGTCTTTACCCTCGCGTCCCTGCACGCCTGGTGTAGGTGGGTCATTACAACATCCACCACACGCTCGGCGTGCATAGGGAGATTGGCGTTTTCTTGCTGGATCCCGTCTAGGGCTTGCTGGCTGCGTATTAGGGCCGGAGACAGCTTCTGGGTGTCCATCTTGGCGACGTTCCGGTTGGCAGGGCCTTGGGGTGGTCTGGCCCGGGCTGGAACCGCATCACGCACGCGGAACGTGATGTAATGGTGATCGCTGGCTATGTAGTCCTCGATCACCGTCCAGCCCTCGACCCGCGATACCAAGTTTTCTGTCGCCAGGGGATATCGGGGATCGTTTCCCGATAGCCCGGCCTCCGGAAGGTGGGCGTCGAGCCGGTGTTCAGTACCACCAGCCCGAGTCTGAACGCCATGTCCAGCACTCGCCCACCCCGGGAGTCAGGCTGGGCCGCTCCCCACTCCAGAGCTTTTGCGTTAAAGTCTCCGGCCACTACCAGCTCGCCTTCCATGCCTCGAGCAGCGTCCTCCAGGCCATCGAGTTTGGCCTGGAAGTCCGCGATCGGTTCGTTCGGGGTGAGGTAGACGCTGAAGTAGGTCACATCGACGCTCCTCACCCAAACGAAGCCGCTGCCCGAGAATAATAATAATAATAATAATAATAATAATAATAATAATAATAATAATAATAATAATAATAATAATAATATGGAAAAATTAATTTGGGTTCATAGGTCCGATTGAACGTAACAAACGCCGGAAAAATGAAAATTCAACCACGCATCTTTATGAACAAGTTATCGGTGATCGACGGATCAGAGCGGAAACTCGCGAACGCATTCGAGAGAAACAACATCAAGAGAAAATAAGTGCAATTGGAAGTTTGACAAATGTCGTTTCTCAACTAGTCCAGAGCGTTGTTAGCTCTAATAATTCTAGCATAAAAGAATAGACGATACAGAATGACATAATAGAACAAATCTATAAATACGAAGTTTCATGAGCTGTGATATCCTCTGTTGCGAGCTGTGTTCCTCACGATGCCATTATTTTATAACTTTGTTCCATCACTCATTCGTTTAAGGATTTACTTCCCGATTTATCCAAGGATTTAAAAAAAATATAGTTAAGAATATTGTGATGTATGTTACAATAAGCCAGTTCATTATTCAAAAAGTGCATTATCGTTTAAACGTTTTTTTGGTTTCTTGTTTGCCCAAAGATTGTCACAACATTTACAATTTATGTTTGTTAAAAACGTACAGTCTTTAAGAAGATGTTCCTCATGATGCGATTACTTTATGACTTTGTTCATCGCTCATTCGTTTAAGGATTTACTTAAGAATTTATGTAAGGATTTTTGGAAAGTACAGTTCAGAATATTGTGATGTGCGATATCGTCTTATTCAAAAAGTGTATCATCGTTTCAACTTTTTTTTTCTTTTTTCTTGCACAAACATTGTCACAATATTTGTATCTTAGGTTCGTTAAAAACGTAAAGAATTTACGAAGATGTTCCTCATGATGCCATTATATTATGACTGTTCCATCGTTCATTTCTTTAAAAAATTTTGTACTTGTAGAATTTAAGGATTTAACTGTAAGAAAATAAAAAAGACTGAAGGATTTTTATTATATGTGTACTTATTCTTATACAAAAAACACATTGTCATTTTTATTCAGCTTTTGAAGAACAATTTGAAGTGTGACGAAACGGAAAGGAAAATAACAAGTAAAAAAAAGTTTTAATTGTACAACTTGTTGATAAAGATTTAATTTCAAATAGATTGCATTAACTCGAGGATACCTTGTTCGCGAGAAATAAATTTAAACATTTCCTAAATTAACACGTACCTTTACGGGTTTCAGTGGTTTTTCCGTGTATAAACATTAAATTCACAACCATCGACAAACAGTTTTTGACAAAAATTGCAGGATTAATAAAAAAATATCTAAGGAACATTTGTAGAGATTCATAAAATCGATCGAGTACTCATGAGATTCATAATAAATTTATTTGTCTGCTGAATGACTACGCTAGTCATACACATTTTTCTTTTGACTTACTCGGTACCGGATAAACCTCCTTAATTTGACATTGGCTGTCAAAAGAGTTATGCAATCGATATCGAGTCGATCGAGTCGTCGAAACAAATGATTGTGTTTTATTTTGCTTGTCATTTTGGTAGCATACTTTGACAGCTGTCAAATAATCTCTGACGTCTAGATCTACCAATAGCTTTTCGTTTTGGTGGCATGATTAATTCGACATTAGCTGTCAAATGAATTATTTCACCGAAACGAAACGCAAAATAAAACACACTCATTTGTTTCAAATACATATGAGGTATTCCACGGGAGATCGGCCACCAAACTGCCGACCCCTCTTCGATTTTGACAAAAAAAATTTCCTTTATAGTACTGAATGAAAAGAGCAAGGCATGAAATTTTCAGATTTTTTTCGCAATTTTTTTTTGAGTTATGAATTTTTGAAAATTTCGAAAAAAAAAATTAAAATGCAAATAACTCTAGAACAAGCCGTTTTAAGTAATATTATAAGTGGGTCAATTTATGCGTACTGAACAGCTTTTTGAGAAAAAAATAACGATCAAATTATTTACAAATTTCTTGATGATTTTTTCTGGATAAAATTAAAAAACATCAAGTATGACGTTACCGATTTTTTTTCAATTTTTTCCCGAAATCCTCTTGCGATTTCGAAAAAATCTAGACTAGTTTTATCGTGGAATCTCGATATTTACTATTTTTTTCAATATTTTGAAAGTTATGGGAAAATCGAAATTTAAATGAAAATCAATTAATATAGTAAGAGATTGAGATAGAATCCATTTATTCTTGACATTAAGAATTTTACTCGTGAGTTTATGGTTTTAAGGTTTTGAAAAATCCCAAATTGTCTGAAGATGAAAATTTTACCATATAGTATATATATTTATTATCATTTTCTCTACTATATATACATATACAGGGTGAATCGTAATGGGTGGACACCACTTTTTGATGGTATTTACCATGCGACGTAAATTACCGACTACCTACAACTGGATTGCTTGACCGCTCCAGAGATGACAGCAGCTTAATGACAGGTGTGGGGTTGTTACGTCCTCGATGATGATTCGGAACAGCACGGTCACGCCGTTCTGTTGACTCCGCCGATATAGTTTTATCGGCGCGAACTACGAAGAGTACGCTCAGTTTGATCAGAATGAATGAGATATTCTGATCGAGCGGAAATTCGGAAATTCGGAGATTCGAAGATTCTTTATGAAATTCGACCCCTGCTATGCGCAGTTGAAGAGAACAACACGATGAATAACAGTTAACAATTGAGTTTATTCAAGTTGATTCAAGATTATTGTGTAACTCTTAGTTTGTGTCGGTTTAACTTAACTGAACGTAGTGCAAGACGTTTTACAGAAACTGTTCTAACTGAGGACTGAGAGAACTCGAGTTGTGTAATAATTGTCTATGAGTCTAAAAAGACGTAATCAATATGTGTCGATAGACGGAGTCTAAGAGTGACTGGAAGTGAGTATCTATCTAAGAGAGTCTGTAAGTGAGTATCTAAGAGTTTTTGGGTCAGAGCGTGTCTTTTTATATCAGCTCTGACTTTTTGGTGGAAGGGATTTTTGTTTAGGGTGGAGTTTGGTTCAGGGTGGAGTTTGGGTTTTCCTTTAGGAGAGGGTCGGAAAGTTCTTGTGATAGGCTGGGTTTTCCCTACCGTCTCTAGTATTGAGATAAGTCATACTATTTACTTATCAGACAGAACTATCTGGTATGTCGGTACTAGGGGTAACTACGCAGAGCGCCCTTTTACCGACTAGAGGACATATGCAACCGACGTTTGGTCATGACTGAATTTTGAAAATTGACTGGGCCTCTAATGTCGGCCAGTACGTAACACTTCCCTCCCTGGAAAAAGAGGGAGCGTCCTCGCTCCGATATAAAATCAAGCACATTGGAATTCGTACTTTGGTAGCATGTGTCCCCTTATGATCTTAGGGTCTATTTGGATTATAATAGTATTACATGGAATTTCTTAAAATGTACTTATCATTGTATACGAGTTATCTTAAGTTGTTAGTTCGAAGGCGGAGTAATAATTATGATTATTGCATGTTTTACTTATTGTTAATGTTCTCTAAGTTTGTTTGTGAATGATGATTATTTATGTTTTTAACCTATGTTCTTAATTTATATTCTTATATAGCGTTTCATTTCTTAATATTTTTCTTTCTTGCATAATGGCTTGCTAAAGATTTTCTTTGTTTCTTATACAGAATCGTATGATTGGCGTGTAATTTTATTTAATGTTCCTTATACTTCTTATACAGACTTTGATTACAAATGTACTTATTCTAAAAGGGAATAGAGAAAAAAAATTTTTTTGTGAATATAGGATTGTACTAAATTACACGCTGTACCTAACTGGGGGTAAGCTGAAAATTTGGATGTCCTTAGAATTCTAAGGGTGGAGGGGGTTCAAAGGTGTGCGAAACTCCCGTATTTGGCGCTGTCAACGGTGGGGTTTACCGTTATGCACCCTGTTATTTTGTGTAGAAGTGGAGGGGGTAATGGAATTTGAGCTTCGAGAGGTGCGAAGATGCTCGGGTGGTCTCTGGACCATCATTATTCTGTGAATCCTTCTGGAGAACAGTTCTTAAAATTCTACCATCCTGCTTAACGTTTCTGAAATGGCGAAAAGGTGTTTGGCTTTCGACGTTGAAGTTCAGTTTGGCAACGAGTCGCGCGTGAAGCGACATTGTTATGTGAGTAGCGCGAAACGATTTAGTACGTATTTTGTTAACTCGTTTCTATTTTATTGTGTGTTTCTTGTTTCTCTTTTTTTATATATAGGGCCTGTCCACCTTATTCCGGGTCTGGACCTCAGTTCGGGAGGCGCGGAGGGAAGCGCGTCGCGAGTTATCTCGACAGGAGGCTTCGCTCGAGTTCGACTTCTGGTGTATCCGCTGGATGTTCGAGGGTCGCTTGGGGACTGTGCACCCAGAGGAAGACTGGGATCACCCAGCTTGGATGGATCCACGCGGGATTTATGCGGCATACTTGGCCGATTGAGTAGAACGAGTGAATGTGAGGCGGAGAGGAAAAAAAAGTTATAATAATAATAGAAAAATTGGCGGGTGACATACAAATTGTATCTATTGTAAGAAGAGGGAGAGAGTGGGAGTGAAGAAAAAAAAGAAAAATAAAAAAAAAAATATTTTATAATTCTTTGTGTACGCGTTTTCTCTCATAGGAGATTTTATCCTTCCCTAGATTTTTAAGCGTTCTGCGATGGTTCCAACATGCGACTTGGGTGGTTTGGTCGGTGGGTCGGAGGTTTCTGCGCCTCGTATTGCTGCTGTGTGATCCTTCGATCAGAGCCGGGCGATGGGCGCCTTTTTCCTTTTTCGTTCTCCGTCGGGGCGATTCTGGTCATCTCGATAATAGTTTGTTTAAGGGATGGACGGGACTGCTCGGGAGATGATTGCTTTTTCGTATGCATTATCAGCATTCTAAGGGCGTTTGGATCTCTTCTTTTTCTTTGTGTCTCTCAACGGTCGGATGACCTGTTGAGGAAATGTTTACGAGCGAGTAGGGGGAGGCTTCCGTTGGCCCTTGTATTCTTAGTTTATTTCCATATCTACTTTTCTTTCTTATTATAATTCTTCCTTTATTACTCTTTCGTTTCCTTTACTTTCTTTCTCTTTTTTTTTCTTGCATAGAGGCTCGCGAGACATGCATATATATGTATATATAGAGGAGAAAAAGAAAAGAAAAATATTCGAGAGTGGTAAAACCTAAAAAGGAAAGAAGGAGGTATTAACGATCTTTCGTATCCCTTCGTTTTGAATTGCGGTGCGATGTTGCATCACCGAAGGTTGTAAATTACGCTATAGAGAAACCTCTGGCACAGGGGTAATATAATTCTCATTATTGTCATCATTGTTATGTATTTAGACGAGAAGGTAAAAAAAACAACTGCGGTCGCCTTCGAGGGGTTTCGTCTTTTTTCTTTTTTTTTTTTTTTAAAGACTATTCTACGATTGGATATTGGTTGTTGGTTACTTAGATTCGATGTTTCTACCTCTATTTTTAATTGTTCTGTCGGGTAGATCGGTGCGGTTGCCGCGTCTTGTGTTTCCTGTAGCGGATTAAGGTCTTGTTCGACGGTCGGGGTTTCGTCGGGTAGGCTGTTTTTTAGATGCAATAGTAAATTTGTTACCGAGTCCCACACGGCTCCTACCAGGCAGACGCTCCAACCGTACACTCTATGTAGAGTGTAGCCGTGTACTACGGTATCTATTAAAACTTTCAGTGCTTTTGCCGTAACCCATACACCTACCAGGGTCACGCTGAACGTTCCTACGGTGTTGAAGAAATTATACACCTTTCCCCATGCCTTTTCTAAAGTTTTCCTGATAGCTGTTTCGTCGATGAGCTGGTTGACTGATATTTTTTGGTCATCGAGTACCTGACCTGTCGCTCCTCGTGCTATTGTGTTTAAGATAGCAGGTCTTTCTACGGGGAACATAATACTTTCCCTGAGTCTATCTATATCTTTCCCCGAGTAGATACCTCCTGTTGCTAAATTGGTAGGGGAGATATATTTCCACGATGCTTTCGTTTGGGCTGAGAGCTCTACGGGTTCGGCGGCTCGCGCCAGGGTGGGTAGAGTTTGATACCAATCGGTATTAATGCGGAACATCGGGGCTAGTAAGGAATGACAGTCTATCTGATTTCCGGTTTTTACTATTACGTGGGTTCGTGGTAGCATGAAAAGTGACTCGTTCGCTCTGTTAATGGGTAATTCTTGATAACAAGTCTTTGTTTCTCGCGAGGTTACCTCCGTTGGTATGCACTTTGCAATCCTAATTACTTCGCCCGCTAAATGTGCTATATACCCTGGTTTCTTCATCAGGTGAAAAGCGAATTCGGCAGGTGCGAGTGGTGCTATTGCCAGAGAGTTGTGAAGGACTTTGTTTTCTAATTCACATTGTTGTTTAATAACGTCGTTATACAGGGTTACTATCTGTTCTTTCAGGTGTCTCTCAAGGAATATGAATTTGGTGTTGATATATCCCAGCATGTCCATATTTTTTAACGTGATTCCCTTTTCGATGGGGATTAATGGACTGTCATTGTTGTCAACGATAAAAAGCTTTGGGTGTTCGGTTCTAATAATTTTGTATCCACATTTTGTTGTTACTCCGCGCGTTGTTAGGGCAAAAGTTATCTCTTCAGTCGTTACGGAGTATATTTCTTCTCCGTATTTATTTAGAGAGTTGTCCCTAATTTTTTCTCCTGGGCCTTCATACAATGTTGAGTATGTATCGAAATCGCAACCATTTGTTATCATTAGGTTCCAAAATGTGTTTCCTCCCTCGATATCCAAACAATTCCCTGAGGTGTACGTGCATCTGACACCAGATCTTAATATTATTTCATTTTCGTTGGTTTTTACTGTTGCGGAATAGTCCTGTAACGTGATTTTAATTTGCCCCTGTACTACTACACTTGACCATGACCCGTAGTGGTCCGAGAAAAATTCCCCTTCGCAATTGCCGTCGCTGTCGACTCTACCTGCGAGGGTCAAGGGTCTCGAGGATGTGGCATTGGGAAGTATGTCTATGAAGATTTGCCTGTGTGTTTGGTATGATTGTGTGGAGTAAATGCGTTTGCATTCTTCGTAAGTGATTTCTCTTATATACTCCATGTCTGAGTTGGATACTAACGAAATGTGTGAATGCATCCCGCAGTAGAATATGGATCTATGAATTTCTATTTTGCATTGAAAGACGCTTATTGATGTAAATACGGCGGTTTGTAAAAGTTGTACTTTTGTTTTCTTAATTTCGGGCTTACGTATCGGGATTTTGCAATCCTTGATATTTAAAAGCGATAATGTAGTTATGTTCATTGACGGTGCTCCGCAATCGTAAGCTATAAATTCGGTGGTCTCTCTTACCGCCGATGCTAACAGGAGCACTCCTAATAACATGACGTAGTCGACGCCCATTTCGTCTGAAAAAAGAATATGTTTTGCGTGTTTATCTTTCTTTATTTATTTTTTCTTATTTGTGTGCTATTTTTAGTCTATCGCAATGAACTATTTTTCTTTTGTTATTGTCCAAATCAATTTCTACGTTGTTTTTATCTGCGATGATATCTGTGATTGTGTATGGTCCCAAATAGTTGTCGTCTAATTTGTTTGTCTTATGATTTTTGGTTAAGTATACTGCTTGTCCTATTGTCAGTTTTATTGGGTTCAATTTTTTATCATAATGTTCTTTGGATTTTTGTTTTGCTTTTTCTAAATTTTCTTTGGCCTTATTTCTGTCTTTTGTGGTTTGTTCTAATTTTTCTTTAATGTAATCATTGAATGTCATTGCGTTATCTAATGGCGATATGGCTGATGGTATTCTTGCTTCTCTACCGAAAACGAGTTTGTATGGTGTAAACTTCGTGCCTTCGTGTACGCTAGTATTGTATGACATCGCTGCGTGTGAGAGCCATTCATCCCAGTCCCTTTTTTGTGTATAGTGTTTCAGGTAGTCTACCAGTACCTGGTGGCTTCTCTCGAGAGAGCCGTTTGACTGAGGGTGAAATGCTGTTGTTTTGATTTGTTGGATTTGATATGCTTTAGCTAATCTCTTCATAACTTGTCCTATAAACGCTGCGCCTTGATCTGTTAGGATTACCTTGGGGCAACCAAATTTATTTATAAACTCTCGGACTAGCGCTTTCGATATTTTCTCTGCTGTTGCGTTTATTAGGGGTATAGCCAAGCTGTATTTTGATAGATCGTCCTGCATTGTGAGAATGTATTTGTAACCGTTCTTCGAGACTTCGAATGGTCCGACTATGTCCATTGCCACTTTATAAAATACATCCGCTGATGTATCTGTAATAATCATTGGTTGTTTTGTCTTTACTCTGACCAGTTTCTTTTTCTGACAGCTCGTGCATTTCTTAATGAATTCTTGAATATCTGTTTTCATGTTGGGCCAGTAATATTTTTGCCTGATTCTGTTATAGGTCTTGGTCACTCCTTTATGGCCTCCTAAGGGGGTCTCGTGATACTCTCGTATTATGCCTTCTTTGAGATCTTCGGATGGAATTACAATTTTGTCTTTGCAAATTGTTATCGTGACATCATTAGGTAGTGTCTCTTCTATAATCTTACTTATTTTGTTCCAGACTGCTGTTCCTAAGTTACTTTCGGCTTGTGAAATGCTGGCTGATTTGACGTTTATTTCTGCCATAATAAGGTTTAAATTTTGGAAGGCCTTTCTGATGGTTGTTTCTGTTAATTGATCTTCATTAGTCTGTCGAACAATTAACGCGAAAATTTTTCTATTATTTTTTGTTGAGACTACTACTTCTCCAATTGAGTATTTTTTCAATGGTGTGAGTTTATTTAGCAATCCTTTCTTAATGAGTCTTTTTCCCATTTCGTCTGATACTGTGCCGTCTGCATTGGTAAAGCAAATTATATTGTCATTCCCTATTTCCAGATTATCTCTCGTTTCGATTAATCTTCTGTCTTCTTCTTGGTTGTCGTCATCTAAACTGCTATGAATTTTCTTTGCAATATTTTCTGAAGGAACTTGTTTTTGTTCGTTATTGGTTTTATCGTTGTCTGAGTTGCTATTTATTGCGTTTATAAAATTTCCTGGAAAAGATTGGTCTATCGCTTCATTATCCATGTTTGAATCAATAACATCTGTTTCCTCTGTCGGTGTTAGTAGGGGGTGTATTTTTATGGCTTCGTTATTGTTCGGGGGGGTTGCTGCTCGTTCCGGGGCCCTTGGTTCTTCTAATCTCTCGGTCTCTCTTTCATCTTGAGGGTTTTTTGGTGTGTATTCTTTCCGTTTTTCTACCGGTGGAATTTCTATTCCTTCGTTTATTGTGGGGATATTAGGGTTTTGTGTTTCTTTCTTATCTTTTTCCTTCGCGGCTTGTCGATGTTTAGTTATTGGTTTATGTGATGTCCCGTGTGTTCCTAAACAGCATGAGCAAGAGGGTTTCTTTGCGACCCTCTTCGATCGTCGGAGCGGTTGGGAAGGCTCTTGATCGTTTATTTTTCGTCGAGGCTTATCCTCCTCTAAATTTATGGGCTCCGAATTTTTTTCGAGTACTTGTATATTTTCAGCCTCTTTGTCGCTCGATTCCTGCTCGACGTCCATGTCGATATCTCTGAGTTTGTTATTTCCGCTGGTGATGGGTTTTACGACCTCGGTTATCTCGGGTGTCTCCGAGGGTGTTTCAGGGCAATCTAGCTTCGTTATCGTTTCGTGTGCGATAGTATGGTCCGTGCCCGATGTGAGGTTTCTTATTTTCCTCCTTGTTCTTATCGCTGGGGACGGAGTGAATCCTGCTGCACACGTGGGCCTCTTTGTTAGTTCTCTAGCTAGCTCGCGTTGAAAATTATTTGGGTTTGAGTGTTTTATTTTTGGTTCTGTGGGAATTCTTGAAGTTTCTTGAGATGACGAATTTATTGCTGCATTTTCTCTCTGACAGAATGCTAACGGATTTTTCAGTGGTGGAGTTTTATCTCCCTGCGAAGAGTTTGTTTTTATCGCCGCTACGGCGTTTTTCGCATCTGATGTAATTTCTTCATCTCGGTCCACGAATTTTAGATGTACAGGCTTCATATGGTTTTCTTTTCGAATTTTTTGTGGTGACTTGACTGTGTCACTTTTGTTGCCTGACGATACTGACTTTTCTGATTTGCCGCTATTGGATATATATTTTTTACTCTTTGCCCTTTCTCTAACTCTCGATCTTAATACTTCTGTATTCCTATTCAGCTTTATCATGTTTATTTCTTCATCGGATGATTCTGGTGGAACTTGAATCTTAGAATCTGATTCGTTTGCCACCGATGACCTACTTTCTTTATTCGCTTCCTGTTCTGGTATGATTGTTTCCTTATGTACGTGTTCGAGAACATCATGGCGTTCGGCGGGTTGATCAGACCCACCGTGGTCGCTAGTTGGACACTGTATCATTGGGTTACACTTTTCTATACATACCTTGTCCGTGCTTTCTTTTCCTTTCAGTGTTCCCTGTTCATCCGATGGTTTCTCTAACTGCCCTATCTGCTGAATATTTTCATCCGAATTTAGAATGCCAATAATTTCTTCTGATTTTGGCTTTGAAATTTTATCACTTTCCTTTTGTGATTTTCCTAATTTTTCCGTATCTCGTGATACTTTTGTTACTGAATTTCTGAAAAAATTTCCCGAGTCTATAATCTCTTTGGATATATTTGATTCACTCCTTGGAGATTTCAGTGATGCTATAGTTTCTGGGAATTTTATTGATTTATCACTTTCTTTTAGTGATGAATCTAACTTCTCAATGCTTTGAGGTATCTCTACTACGGAATTTCTGAAAGAATTTCCCGAATCTACAATCTCTTTGGATATATTTGATTCACTCCTTGGAGATTTCAGTGATGCTATAGTTTCTGGGAATTTTATTGATTTATCACTTTCTTTTAGTGATGAATCTAACTTCTCAATGCTTTGAGGTATCTCTACTACGGAATTTCTGAAAAAATTTCCCGAATCTACAATCTCTTTGGATATATTTGATTCACTCCTTGGGGATTTTATTGATTCTGGGGATTTTGTTGATTTATCTTCTTCATCGCTCTCGCAAATTTCTTCTAATAATTCGCTTAATTTCGAAAATTCAGGCTCGTTATGCACCCTATCATTAACTGTCGGAGATTCTTTCTCCGCACAAATTTCTAACTTGTGATCTTTATTCTTATCGCTTTCGTCTTTATTGGGGAATCCTAAAAAATCTGACCCAGAGGATTCTATCTCCATTTGACTGTTTTTTATGTCAGTTTTATTGTTTCTCGGAAAGCCTAAGAAATCTTCGTCCTCGTCATCTGGTACTGCTACCGTTTTACTTTTCTTTTCCGCTCGAATGGTCAGTTTCGACCTTTTTTCTTCTATGCCGTCGCTACCCGGGGGTGAGCGTGGTTCGGCTATTGCCTGGCGTGCTTCTTCTCCTTCTCGGCGCGCTCTCTTCCGCCACCTAACTTCGACTACGTATACCGTTCCTTTTTTTATTATAGGGTTTCTGGACAGCGCGTCTGCGTTGGTGTTAACACGCCCTGCTTTATATTGAACTGTATACTCAAATTCTCTCAATCGTTCTCTCCATCTCATTACTCGTGATGTTGGGTCGCTTACTGTATTCACCCATACTAGCGGTCTATGATCTGTAACTAGTGTGAATGGTCTACCGTAAAGGTAAGGCCTGAAAGTTTGTAACGCAAATACTACTGCTACCATCTCGCGCTCCGTGGTATGGTATCGGGTTTCTGCGCCATTGAGTACTCTCGATGCGTATGCAACCGGGAGATCCTACCGATTTTGCCCTGAGACAAAACTGCGCCTATCGCGAAACCTGATGCGTCCGTTGTGACAATAAATGGTTTCGTGAAATCTGGGTATTGCAATATCGGTGCTTCACATAGCATATCGCGTAGAGTTTCGAAGGATATTTGTTCTCTCGATGTCCATTCGAATTTTATATTTTTGCTAGTGAGGTCCGATAGTGGTCTTGCGATTTTCGCGAAATCTTTAATGAAACGTCGGTAATACCTCGCGAGACCTAAAAATTCCTTTATATTCTTTTGCGTTTTTGGTGTCGGAAAAAATTTTACCGCTTCAATTTTCTTCGGGTCCGGTTTTACGCCGTCTGCCGATATCACGTGACCTAGGTATTTTACTTCTGTCCTGAGAAATTCGCATTTATTGGTCTGTAGCGTCAAGTTGGCTTTTCTCAGTCTGTCAGCAAGCTGTCTAAATTTTACGTCGTGTTCTTCTAATGATTTCGAGTAAATGACGATATCGTCGAGATATACAAACAGTTCGTTCCCCTGTAATCCACGTAGGACCATATCCATTAGCCGTTGGAACGTTGCCGGTGCGTTCTTTAAGCCGAAGGGCATTCTGTTGATTTCGTAGTGACCATGAGGGGTCGTGAAAGCCGTTTTTTGTCTATCTTCCGAGTCCATTTCGATTTGATGGAATCCCGAAGCTAGGTCGAATATCGAAAAATACTTGGCTCCCCCTAGTTGGTCTAGAATATCCGTTATCAATGGCAATGGATATGCGTCGCCTATAGTCTTCTCGTTTACTTTTCTAAAGTCGATTACGAGGCGCCAACGCGGTTTCTCCGATGCGTCTGGCTTTTTGGGTACAATCCACAGAGGTGAATTGTACGGCGAACTTGAAGGTCGTATTATGTTTGATTGTAACAGGTCGTCTATCTGTTTCTGTACTTCTATTTTTTGCGATGGTGTGTGTCTGTACTGTCGGGTATTAACGGGTATATTGTCTGTGGTCAGTATGCGATGGGTGAGCGTGCTCGTTGCTCGCAATTGTTCTCCGGGGATATGAAAGAGGTCAACGTTTTCATCCACTAGGGTGTTTACCGCTTTACGCTCTTCTTCATTAAGATGATCGAGTTTCAACAGTTTGATAACTTCTTCGGTACGAGTTCCCTGAGCTCTAGGGATGTACTTAGAGTTGTTATCTTTGTCGAAAGTTTCGTCCTCGTCCATACTTGTATCGAAAGGATACAGAGTTATTACGGGAATGTCGATCTTAATGTCATTCTCCCGGGTATTTATTGCGTATAAGTAGGCTACTCCTTTATTATTCTTGACGATACCCTCTCCTGCGTATATACCTTCGGGTAGGTCAAAACGTGGCAGGTAGCCTTCTTCGAGCGCGTTTATGACTCTCACAAATATACCGGTTTTTGTTCTTGCTGGCAGGACTATGCTCTCTCGTTCTATGAAAGGGATTTGTGTACCGTTTAGTATTATCTGTCCCTGTTCATAGTTTATTCTGCTTCCTCCCGCAGATAATAATTCGGATCCTATGATGCCCGAATAATTTAATGGAAAATCATCTGTGATTACGTGAAAGATCGTCTGAGTCTTGTTCACATTAATTTCAATTTGCCCTATTGTGCAAGGTTTGTCTGTCTTTGAAATCCCCGATAATTCATACTGAATATAGTTATTTATGAGATTTGGGTTTTTCAATGAACTGTATTTGATAAGGTTCAATTGAGAACCTGTGTCTATCAAAAATATTGCACGATCTGACAAAATGTCTTTTGATTCTATTATTATTGCTGGAGAATTGACGCATGGGGAGACGCATGCTGATTTGTAGTCTGCCTGCAAGACTTTTACCCTGTCTAATTTTGTTGGGTGCTCTCTTGACGCTGAGCCAGCACGTGCCCCGTTGGTGCGCCGTGGCCGGGGGCTGCCTGCCCGTTTCCCGAATGATTATTTTGACTACCTGCTCGGGCCGTGTTCTCGTTATACATCCTTTTCCTACACACTCCGATCGAATGGCCCTGTTTTTTGCAGTAATGGCATGTCATACTCGCGTGGGGGTTCGCTGACTTGTTTGCCTGATTTTTACTTTTTAAAGCCTAGCAATCTTCGATGGTGTGATTCGATTTTTTGCAATATGTGCAGAATTTGCCTGATTGCTGTGAATGATTATTGTTCCTACTTTGGTTTTGACTCGATTGGGTCATTCTATTGTTGTTTCTCTGAGCATTTGTGTGGACTGTGAAACACTCCGTTTCTTTGTCTTTGTCTGATCTAAATCTTTCTTCGATCTTTTCTGCCATTGTTGTGACATCGGCAAGGGTTGCGAACTCTGATTCTAAGAATGCGGCTATTCTTTGTGAAACTCCCCTTTTGAAAACCCAGATTGCTAACTGTTCTGCTATCAGTACCCTTTCCCTTACCGATTTCTTTTTCAAGTCTATCTCCTCCAATGTCTTTTTTAAATGTAGTGAAACTCGGTAGCCGAAATCTAAGACCTTTTCGTTCGGTTGTTGTTTGAGCTTTGCAAATTCCATAAACCATTCTTCGACATCTTTCTTTGGCCTATAGTGTTTTGAAAAAAATTCTATGAGCTCGTCTACTGTGGCTACATCCACTTGACTTGCCCGCCTCAAAGGTTCGCCTTTGCATTTGCTTATCAAAGTTCTTACGACGAGAGATTCGTTAACTCCCTGTGCCAGTTCTTTCGCTAATTTGCAATCACGTAAAAATGAATCTATTGGGTACCCGTCGGTCCCGTTATCGAAATTTGGAATAGTTTTCAAAAATTCTCTAAAATTTTGTTCTGCTCTATATACAGGTGGAGGGTCTATTGACATATCCATTGTTGACGTATTTGTGTTTGCGGTAGCCATGATTTATGCAAGAAAAAAAAATGAAACGCTTACTACTGTAAGATCAAGTATTCTTTGAAACTTGTCAGGATGGGAATCACAGGGAGCACGGGTAATCGAGAGTGTAAAAAGTGGAATCAAACTTTATTTAAGAAAACAATTCTGCGTTGTATCTCCTCGGCGTCATAATGCATACTGCACCTCCTCCTTCTTCCTCGCACCCCGACAGGCGTCGATCACGCCACTCGTCGCAGCCAATCACACTATTAACTCTCTCTCTCTCTCCCTCGCTCTCTCTCTCTCTCTCTCTCTCTCTCTCTCTCTCTCTTACTCTCTCTTTCTCTCTCATACTACACTACTTAAGAAGATCTGTGTTGTCCCGATGTAGCTGTTTGGTCGTTGAACTCCAGTGTCGATGACGAGATTTATGGCGTTGCTGGTCGTTGGCGGGTGTCTTGTTGTGTTGCGCCGGTGACGATGGGTCCTTTGAGGTGCGGTTGTACTTGCTGCGGTGATGAATGGTGATGTCCCTCGAGTTGTTGTCGTCCACAGTAGTTGAATCATTGCCGTTTTATGCGATTCGGTTATCGCGTTGTTGTTCTGACTTTTGATAGGTCAGGACGAAGTAGGAAAAACAAATTTTTTCCAGATTTTCGTGTTGTATATGATGTCTTCCGGTCGAATCCCGTTCGCTGCCACCAAATTTATTTATAAACTGAGCTGTTACGTCCTCGATGATGATTCGGAACAGCACGGTCACGCCGTTCTGTTGACTCCGCCGATATAGTTTTATCGGCGCGAACTACGAAGAGTACGCTCAGTTTGATCAGAATGAATGAGATATTCTGATCGAGCGGAAATTCGGAAATTCGGAGATTCGAAGATTCTTTATGAAATTCGACCCCTGCTATGCGCAGTTGAAGAGAACAACACGATGAATAACAGTTAACAATTGAGTTTATTCAAGTTGATTCAAGATTATTGTGTAACTCTTAGTTTGTGTCGGTTTAACTTAACTGAACGTAGTGCAAGACGTTTTACAGAAACTGTTCTAACTGAGGACTGAGAGAACTCGAGTTGTGTAATAATTGTCTATGAGTCTAAAAAGACGTAATCAATATGTGTCGATAGACGGAGTCTAAGAGTGACTGGAAGTGAGTATCTATCTAAGAGAGTCTGTAAGTGAGTATCTAAGAGTTTTTGGGTCAGAGCGTGTCTTTTTATATCAGCTCTGACTTTTTGGTGGAAGGGATTTTTGTTTAGGGTGGAGTTTGGTTCAGGGTGGAGTTTGGGTTTTCCTTTAGGAGAGGGTCGGAAAGTTCTTGTGATAGGCTGGGTTTTCCCTACCGTCTCTAGTATTGAGATAAGTCATACTATTTACTTATCAGACAGAACTATCTGGTATGTCGGTACTAGGGGTAACTACGCAGAGCGCCCTTTTACCGACTAGAGGACATATGCAACCGACGTTTGGTCATGACTGAATTTTGAAAATTGACTGGGCCTCTAATGTCGGCCAGTACGTAACAGGGTTTCGGGGTCCTCACATAGGCTAGGTCGTATTAATAACTAACACGAACAATATTTTTGTTTTGCGTATAATGCAACAAGATAAATATATATAGTTTTCGGCAAACACTGTTGGACTCTCGTGTCGACGACGAGACGCTCTTTTCTTTTAGACCCTTCGCTGCTCGTCCCTCCGTGGGAAGTTAAAACTCCCTATATCTCACCATAGACTACCAAGCGAGGTAGGTAAGGACTTATGTTTAGAATTGGCTTGTGTCGCCACACAGGCAACTATATTCATGCATCTGTTACGTCCCGAGAGGGAGACACAGGCCGGAGACGCGGCGCGATCAGCGATAGGGCGCGAACCTTTGAATAAGGTTACGTCCGCGCAAGCGAGTCTTGGATTGATCGCTCGCGAATTCCCAAACACAACTAAATATTTAAAGGGAATCGATTTTTGTTTAGGATCGATGGGATGTCGGTGAGGTCTACGTCGATTCTCGGTTGAAAGAGAAATAATGATCACTTTGGTTTTATTTAACTATAACCAAATAACGTAGACTTTATTGATAGTTGGTGTTGATTCACGATTTGGATGTGATTGAGTTATGATTTCACAGAGTTCGAGATTTAGTAGAGTTCGTGATTTGTTAGAGTACGTGATTTTACAGAGTTCGTGATTTTTAAGAGTGTTCGAGATTTACGGAGACTTTTCTCTAAGATGTAGACTCGATGAAGGTTAAAAATGATCTGTCGAAGTTTTACAAAGGATCCAACGTCTCGCCTCTGCGAGGCGGAGTCCAGAGCTTTTTGGTTCATTTTGATTGGTGCGATTTTTAGCGAGACCCTTTGTTTTTTGGCGGAGGGGACTATCTAGATCACGCGGAGGCGACTCGAGATAGTCGCCTCGTGGTAAAGGAAGTACAGTTTCAAATTATAGTTTCGGAGAACGGTACAGAGTTTGTTTATAACTAGGTTATCGGGCGGCGGCGTCGCGCGAGACGTTCGTCGAAATGAAATATGAATAAAAGAATTTAAAAAAGATTGCCGGGCAGGATATTTATAAGTTAACAGGATGTTTATATCTGATTAGAGCTTTCGATTATCGGACTTGGAATTTCCACCTTAGTCTATCTGTTATTTAAGAATAAATGATACTGTTAAATAAACTAAGAGTTTATGATCGACGAGTGATGGTAACCGTGCTGGTATGTTATCGACTGTCGAGAGTTTGAGATACCGGTTGAACACACCGTGTCGACTCTGATATTACCGGCTGGGACGTAACACCTCCCAACCACAAGGATTGAGCGACCCGCTCAATTTATGATATAAAACACCTGTGCACCATTTCTCGTCGATGTACATGAGATACTTATTTGCTATGATGATAATGAGTACAGCGTTTATAAAATTTAATACATAGGTAAGTACATATGGTTTATAATGGGATACATGTGTTTTAGCATAGCTTACGCAATATTCACTAATCTATTGTTAGTGTATTCCCCTAATTGTATATATATATATATGTATATATATTTTTTATTGTTTTTTTTTTATTTTTTTTATTTATAGTAATGTTATAGGGAAAGTAAGGAAACGTAGCATGAATAATATTAACCGTTTAGCAGTCCCGCATGATTTTCTTAACTCTATAGATTGGGCGCGAAAGTCGCGTTCGGGGT
Source organism: Netelia inedita (assembly GCA_964017225.1). Classification (NCBI taxonomy): domain Eukaryota; kingdom Metazoa; phylum Arthropoda; class Insecta; order Hymenoptera; family Ichneumonidae; genus Netelia; species Netelia inedita. The sequence continues at coordinate 23,815,948 of OZ024920.1, forward strand.
TCGGACTGTGTTTATTTCTCTTTCGAGTGGCGAGTATGCTGGGTAGGCGAGAAGAAAGATAAGGCACGAGGTATTCGGAGGAGGGATGGTGCAGGACCGCCTAAAAGTTTCCGCGAGATTCATTGTGTTGCGAACCGTTGCATGGAACGAGTCTTGGGTGCCCACCAAAAATTTTTATTTAACTGGGAGAGAAGAGAGAAAAGAGAAGAAAAAAAAAATAATAATAATAAAAATGGACGTTGCTCAATGCTATGTAAGTGAGGAAAGAGAGAAAAAAAATTATTGTTCTTTTCCTCTTGTTTTTAGAGTGAATTTGTTAATTTTGAAGTTGTTTTGTTCGTGTTGACAGTGCATCAGGTCGTTGTTCGAGTCATGGCGGAGGGTCCGGGAGGAGAGGGAGTTACAACGGCTTTGGCGGTCCTATTGCGAGGATTTGTTTTCTCCGGGGAACGGTGGTTTCGACCTCCTGCATATACGGTGGCTGTTCGAGGGACGTTTTGGAACCATACATCCCGAGGAGGACTGGGATCATCCCGCTTGGGCTGATCCGAGAGGAGTTGTCGCGGCCTATGATGAGGACTAAAAGGATCTTATAAATTTGTCAAGAGTCGTGGAAGGGAAGGAGGCATGCAGTCTACTTAATAAAAAAAAAATCCCAATCTATCTGCGTGTTTGGTGGTTTTATTTATAATTAGGATTTTGGTTAATTTTATGTGATCGATGTAGGTTAAGTAGGTTCGAGGAAAGAGCGGATTCCTAAGAACATCAAAGCAACGAATTCAGACGACTATAGAAGGCACTTGCTTAGGCTTGGATTGTCCCCAGAAATTCAGTACCCCATCGAGCTTCGGTACCCCAAGTACAGGCGGCGCTGGCGTCGCTACAAGAATGTATTAGGTCGCACATACGCGTTCACGTATACCTTACACAACTTCAGACGTAGCTCCGCCTCCTCTCTAACCAATCACGGACGAGCAAGCGCGTCTTCTCGCTTTCTCTAATGTAAGGTATCCAGTGGGGTACTCATGCCGACTCTCTCTTTTTCTGCACTGGCACGGCGTAGCTCCTTCTCGCTTTCTCTAATGCGAGGTATACGATGGGGTACGCATGCCGACTCTCTCTTTTTCTGCACTGGCGCGGCAGTAGCTCCTTCTCGCTTTCTCTAAGGCAAGGTATACAGTGGGGTACTCATGCCGACTCTCTCGTTTCCCAAGCTGCTACTGCCATACCCCACTGATCCAACGTATATAATATCGACCCTAAAAATGCTAATAGTATAATATAAGTTTAGATAATTGTAAAAAATAGATTATCTTTTGAATTGAATTTGTATTATAAAGTAATAAGCCGTAAAAATTCATTTTGTACGTCATAGAAAATAAAAAAAAGGATAGTACAGGAGAGATATTTTATATTCGATAAATGTTAACAAGAAAAAATACTAGGAATTTCAATCTACTTATTCGTGCCCACTCTTAGCTAATTTTAGTTCACGCCTTGCAATTAATTTATAATATTGTCCTATAGCAATAGTAATTTTAAAATATCGCTATAGGACAATATTATAAATTAATTGCAAGGCGTGAACTAAAATTAGCTAACGATAAGAGTGGGCACGAATAAGTAGATTGAAATTCCTAGTACTTTTCTTATTTTTTCTTGTTAACATTTATCGAATATAAAATATCCCTGTAAGTCTGGAGTAAAGAAAAAATTTAAAAAAATGAAAATATAAACAATCACTCGAAGGGGTTTCGATCGTCCGACCCTCAAAGCTTTTAGCAATTTACAAACAGCAGAGCGTTCACGATCTCGTGGCTCCGCCTACGGGGCGTATACAATTTCGAGTGACGTCACGATCGACCGCTGCGACGCCAAGTGGCAGTTTCTGGCGGAAAAAACTTGGTGCCACTCGCGCCATAAGCAAGTTCCTTCTATAGTCGTCTGAATTCGTTGATCAAAGGTAAGTTCGGTTTTTAAATTTCTGTTGGTAATAGTAGATTTGTTGCGGCCGTCGGTACTGGTTAATTTGGTACAACCGTCGGTAATTGTAAATTTGGTACGACCGTCGGTAATAGCGACTTTGGTACGACCGTCGGTAATTTGTATTTTTGTGCGACCGTCGGTAATTGTATTTTGTGGCGACCGTCGGTAAGTGTATTTTTGTGGCGATCTACTCATTTATATTTGATCGGGGAGCACAAGAGGAAGATCTCGTAGAGTCGAACGATGGGTACAACGGGAAGTAAGCGGCTGCTTGAACAGCTGTTTCGGTTGCTCGTGAGTTGGAAATGGTGGTTGTCGTGTTCGACTCGGCGAGTGTTTGTGTACTATTTTCAGTATTTTCTTGGCTGTTTGCGGGAAGCCCGTTAACTTGCGTCAGGGGGATTTCGGTGTCTGATTTTTGGACAGTGTTAGTTGTATCGCGCTTCTCTTTTCCAAGATGTATAAGTAGGTGTGTAATTGAGTCCCATATGGCTCCTATTAGACATAAGCTCCAACCATAGATTGTGTGTAGGGCATAGCCATGAACGATAGTATCGATAACAAGTTTAATTGCTCTGATGGTTACCCATACCCCTAGCAGGGTGGTGCTAAATGTACCGACAGTGTTAAAAAAGGAATACATTTTTCCCCAGGCCTTCTCTATGGCCTCTTGTACGACGTTTTCGTTGATCCAATGTCTGATTGTTATGCCCTGGTCAGTGAGTTTTTGTCCCGATGCTCCCCTAGCTAAAGTATTTAGGACCGCTGTTTTTTCCACAGGGAACATGATGCTAGTGCGTAAGCTATCGAAGTCTTCCTCGCTGTAGATTCCGGATTTTGCGAGGTGTGCGGGAGTTGTAAATTTCCACGTTTGTTTTGTTCCAGCAGAAATCCTCCCAGGGGGTTTGGTCATTGCTAAATGAGGGAGAGCTTGGTACCACTCATTTTCGAGATAGTACATCGGGGGAAGGAAACGGTTGCACTCGATCTGGTGTCCTGTGTTTATTAGGATGTGAGTTTTTGGGGTCATGAATAGCGTTTCGTTCCTTCTTTTTACAGGGATCTCGTTGTAGCATTCTTCGGTGTTCCGAGTCTCTACGCTAACGGGGACACATTTTATGATGCGGATAACTTCTCCTGCCACGTGAGCCATATAACCCGGCTCTTTCATATAGAAATAGGCAAAATCCGTCGGTGAAAGCGACGCGAATGATAAGGTATTTTTTAGAACTTGCTTTTCGAGTTCGCATTCCTGCTTAATTACGTCATTATACAGGTTCGTGATTTGAGTCGCGAAATTTTTTACCATGTAAACGAATTTAGAGTTTACATAAGCGAATAAGTCCATGTTCATCACCGAGATTCTGTTTTTTGCGAAGAATTCGCCATTAGCTTGATCCATGATAAAGAGCTTGGGATGCTCCGTTTCGATTAATTTGTAACCGCATAAATTTGTTTCTCGTTTTGCAGTGAGCGCGAAGGTAATATCGGACGAGGTTATTGTGTAGAGTTCGGCGTCCGACGGGTCTGCTAATCCGTTGCGTATGAGTTCGGCGGAAACTTCGTAAAGGACTTCATAGTTTTGAAATTTACATTGATCTTTGGGGATTGGGTCCCAATATGTGCTACCTCCGACGGGGTCTGTGCACTCGCCCCGGGTGAGTTTGCAACGGAGACCTGAATGTAAGATTATTTCATTCTTATCTAGGTTGACTTTGGCTACCTGTTCGTAGGCTTCTATTGATATGGTGCCGGTAACAATTACATTTTTCCATGTTCCATACGGGTCAGAGTAGAGGCCTCCTGTACAGGATCCGTCCATATCGATCGTGCCGGCAAGGGTCAGGCTACGTCGATTGGAGGAATTTATGCTAATGTAGTCGAAGAGCGTATCATACAGTTCGAGAGATCTGGATTCGTGGATTTTTCTACACGCGTTTTCCGGGATAGAACGGATAAATTCTTCGTATCCGTGTTTGACGTCGGAAGTGTGAGAATGCATGCCACAGTATTTTACGTGACGTTTGATTTCGATTTTACATTGAATTATTCTAATGTTTTTTAGCTCAACTCGTTGCAATAGTTGTACGCGTGTATTGATAATTTTTGGTTCTTTTATAGGAACGTCGCATTCCGTGATTTCGAGCAGCGATAACGTGGTGATGTTCGTCGCCGGCGCTCCACAGTCGTATGCGATCAGGGAGCATCCTGTTTGCAAGAGTGAGAACAGGATAACCAGGAGAAACCTCATGTTCGGGCACTCCATAGGTACCTGAAATATATATATATTTACCGGTGTTTTTTTTATGTCAGTGCGCGATTTTAGCTCGATTACAATGTATGATTTTGCGTTTTCCATTCTCGAGTTCGATTTCGATGTCCGGTTTATCTGGAATTACGGCCGTGACTGTATAAGGACCTTTGTAATTGTCGTCTAATTTACCGGTTCTCTGGTTTTTTACTAGATATATTTTTTCACCTACTTTGAAATTAACGGGATTAATTTTTTTATCATATTGGATTTTCGATTTCTCCTTTGCGGCTTCCAAATTTTGTCTTGCTAATTTTTGGGCATCCTCTATTTGTTTTTTTACGTTTTTCGCGTGATCCTCGTAAGTTAGGATTTCGTCTAGATATGAGTATTCGGATGGTACACGGCCTAATTTTCCTAAAAGGCATTGGGGCATACGGGGTCATTCTCGTTCCTTCATGTACGCTAGTGTTGTAGGCAAGTGTTGCAAGAGGCAACCATAGGTGCCAGTCTTTCTTGTTAGTGTAATGTTTCAGATAGTCTGCGAGCACCTGGTGGCTACGCTCGAGAGATCCGTTGGATTGGGGGTGAAATGCTGTGGTCTTAATTTGTTTGAATTTAAAAGTTTTCGTGAGTTGTTGCATTATTTTTCCCGTGAACGCGGCTCCTTGGTCGGTAAGGATGGCTTTTGGACTACCGAAAATACCGAGGAAACCCGTGGTAAAGCCGTGAGCAATATCCTTTGCCGAGGCGTGCACCAACGGTATGGCGAACGAGAATTTGGATAGATTGCACTGGATAGTCAAAATGAATCTGTGACCAAGTGATGAAGGGGGGTTGATTGGTCCAACTATGTCCATGGATATTTTGTCGAATGCGGAGAGGGGCGTGTCTGTAATGATCATGGGTTGTTTGGTTTTTACCCTCACTAATTTTCGTTTTTGACAGCTTGCGCATTTCCTGACATAGTCTTCGACTTGTTTTTTCAGATTTTCCCAAAAATATTTCTGCCTGATTCTGTTGTAAGTTTTGGCCACACCTTTGTGACCTGCGACAGGGGAACTATGACTTTCTTTAATGATTCCTTCCCTATCGGCTTCCGGAGGTACGATGATCTTGTCTTTACAAATTTTTATCTGGATATCTGTGTGTTTGAGGATTGCAGAAAAGATTTCCTTGATTTTAGGCCAACTGGCGTCTTGCCAGTTGTTTCGTTTCACTGAGATTGCAGCTGTTTTGATTTCGAGTTCTTCTAGCTTGGTTTTTAAGTTTTCGACTGCCTTAGAGAAATTTTCTAGAGTTGCTAGGGTCGAATCGTTTTCTTGCGTTACGAGTGCGAAAACCCTTCTCTTTGGTGTACCTGATACTAGCACTTGACCCACCACCAAACGTTCCGAAGGGGACAAGTCTTTCAATAGTCCGAGCTCGATCATCCTTTTGCCGAACTCATTCGAGACTGTGCCGTCCGCAGATACAAAGCAAATATAATGGTCTTTTACCATTTCAATGTTATCTCTGGTCTCGATTACGTTCACCACTTCAACGTTTTCGTTCGTGTCCTCAGCAGAGGGCTGACTGGATGTTTTACGAGTTGCGAGGGAGTTAGGTTGAGTGGTGCGGTTAACGTCGTTTACTTGTTGTACCGAAGAATTCGGAACATTCTGTGTTTTATCCATTAGTATTGAATGCGTTGTTCTAGGGATTGGGGTGCGGTGTTCCCCTTCTTATGCTACCGAGCACATAGGATTGGAGTTCGAGACATTCTGTATTGGCGTTAGTGGAACTGAAAGCGTTGGTTGAGTACTCGAGGTGCTTGGTTCTGGTTTATGTGAGATCGAGGGTACCGTCTGAGGGTTTGGAATACTTTGTTCCTGGTCCTGCGGTATCAAGGACGTCGACGAGATTACGGGGGGTTCTGAAACAATTTCCGTTTTCGCGGGGTTTACTTGTTTCTGAGAGTTGTTACATTTTCCTCCCTTACGGGCGTTTGGTTTGCTCTGTTTCTGGAGGTGAGTCGGTTCGTCTGGACAACAGAAGCAAGTCTTTTTCCTCTTAGTTCTTTCGGATCTTCGGGCTGTAGGAAAGTGAGGAATAGGCGAGGTGCAGTGAGCAATAACGAGAGGTGCTGTCGGGGGGACCTGTTCGGGATTTTGTGTCGCCTGATCGGTGTTCACGTCGGGAGAATCTATTTGCATGCTTTTGTCGGATATTGTCGCTAGCTCTTCCGCCGCAGTCACGTCTTCGTTTATCGTGGAGAGTTCTATTAGTCCTGTATTTCCTGCATTGGTAGTCATTGAATTAACTTCGTGAGTATCCGAATTTTTGGGCATGACAATTTTGGGAGGAAGCATTCCTGATTTGACCTTTGTCCTCTTATGTTTCCTAGGATATGGTGAAGGACCAGTGGAGTATCGCATCCTCTTACCCTTGGATTTCCTCGAAGGAAAGAATCCTGTTCGAGGTTGGAGAGGAGTCGAGGTTACAATTTCCATACTTTCGTCTGCTTCCGAAGAGGGTACTGAAGTGTCGACCATCATTTTATGCGTATGAGGGTCAATTTCGTTCTCAGAGGAGGATGATGCTCGAGTAGAGAACGACGAGGAGGAAGAGGACGATGGTTCTGAGTTCGGAGTCATGGATCGCAACGCACGAGATCGTGCCTTGAATGGTTTGCGAGCTTTGCGACGTGGTTTAAGAATATAGCTCTCTTGGTTTAAGTGGATAATAGGATTCGCGTGATCCACTGGATTTACTGTATTTTTTTGTTTTTCTAGGTTTGGTAGGCGTTCTGGAGTTGTGAGAGGCTCTGGGAAACACGAGTTTTCGGGAGTTCGAGGATTTGGAGGATTCGTTAGTTCGACTGGAACTACTGGAGCTTGTGGATTTATGAATTGCGACGAGACTTGAGAGGTGACTCGATTTTCTGGATTTGCTGATTTTTCGGGATTTACTTGATTTTGTGAGGTTACGGGATTTCCGAGATTCAGGTGATTTCGTGTGATTTCGAGATTTTCGGGATTTAGTTGATTTTGTGAGGTTACGGGATTTTCGAGATTCAGGTGATTTCGTGTGATTTCGAGATTTTCGGGATTTAGTTGATTTTGTGAGATTTGTGGAATTTTCGAGATTTCCGATATAGGGATTGGAATCGAGGTGGATATCGAGAGAATTGGTTCCGTAGGAGTGTCTTGGGCTAGAGGTTCCGAGATTTTTGCTTTCTTGGAATTCTCGTCATGCGGACTGAATTCAGTCGCGCTGACGCTTCTGGCAAGAGGCAGCGCGTGTGTGCGTCTGCCGTCCTTGTATGGAGGGGTTAAGGTTTTCCATTTGAAGTGGATTGGGAGTACCAAAGGATTGCGGGAGAGTGCGTCGGCGTTGGTATTGATCTTCCCTGGTTTATACTGGATTTCAAAATCGAATTCTTTTAGTCTTTCTCGCCACCTGAGTACTCGCGAAGTAGGATCGATCATTGAATTTAACCACACTACAGGTCGGTGATCTGTTAGCAATGTGAATTGACGGCCGTAAATATACGGTCTAAAAGTTTTGAGGGCAAAACTACTGCTGCCATTTCCTTCTCAATGGTGGAATAGTTTTTCTCGGCTCTATTTAGTACTCTAGAGGCGGCTGAGACGATGTGATCTTCTCCGATTTTGCCCTGAGAAAGGATAGCTCCAAGCGCGATATTTGATGCGTCAGTGGTAACTATGAAGGGTGCGGAAAAGTCGGGATATTGTAAAATAGGAGCAGTGCAGAGCTTGGCGCGCAATATTTCGAACGCCTCCTGATGTACAGGGGTCCAACAGAAATCGATATTTTTACTCGTGAGATCGCACAGAGGTTTTGTAATTTTTGCAAAGTTTTCGATGAAACGCCGATAATAACCGGCGAGACCGAGGAATTCTCGGACGTTTTTCGGTGTTTTCGGGACTTGGAAGTTTTGTATCGCCTCGATATTTTTCGGATCTGGTTTCAGTCCGTCGGCCGATATTAAATGTCCCAAATATCTGACTTCTTTTCGTAAGAATTCGCATTTGTCCGTTTGTAAGGTCAAATTGGCTTCGCGCAGTCGCTCAGCAAGTTTGTGAAATTTTATCCTATGTTCTTCGATATTTTGAGAATAGACGACTATATCGTCTAAGTACACAAATAAATCGTTGCCTTGTAAGCCTTTCAGCACGACGTCCATTAGACGTTGAAAGGTAGCGGGAGCGTTCTTTAAACCAAAAGGCATGCGAGTGAACTCGTAGTGCCCATGGGGTGTGGTAAAAGCGGTTTTCTGCTTATCGCGAGCGTCCATGGGGATTTGGTGAAATCCGGACGCTAAATAAAAAATGGAAAAATATCTAGCTCCGCCCAATTGATCTAGTATGTCGGTGATTAAAGGCAGAGGGTATGCGTCACCGATCGTTTTGTCGTTTAATTTCCTGAAGTCTATTACGAGTCGCCATTTTTTGTTACCCTGGGAGTCGGCTCTTTTCGGGACTATCCAGACAGGCGAGTTATAGGGGGAGGTTGAGGATTCGATAATGTCGAGTTTTAGTAGGTCATCGATTTGTTTCTCAAGCTCTGATGTTTGTTGCTGTGGAAAGCGGTATTGCCGAGTGTGTATCGGTGTGTCGTTAGTTGTTGGAATTCGGTGTGAGCAAGCATTTGTTGATCTAAGGGGTTCCCCAGGAATGTGGAAAAGGTCTGAGTACTCGTCAACAAGACCAAGCACTGCATTACGCTCTTCAATATTCAGGTGGTCAAGACGCAAAAGGTTAATTACTTCGTCAACATGGTTATCTCGCGTCCGAGATGTGTTTGTGTGTACCGGAGTCTGTTCTTTCACGGAACTTTCGTTCGTTTGATCGTTTTCGTCTGTGCTCATATCGAAAGGATATAGCGAAATTACGGGAACTTCCACTTTAATATCTTTATCCAGGGTATTGATAGCGTAGATATAGGCCTTGCCGTTGCCGTTCGTGACTAAGGCTTCGCCCGCGTATACGCCGTCGGGAAAAGGAAGTTTTGGCAGGTATCCGGTTTCAAGTGCGTTCCGCACTTTTACGAACATAATCGTCTTTTGACGGCCTTTCAAAAGAAACGATTCTGGACTAGCAAAAGGAATCTGCTCTCCCCTGATACGTACCCATCTCGATTCCCAATCTATCGCACCCCCACTCGAACCGAGTAATTCCTGTCCGAGTATAGCGTCGAATTCTACAGGAAATTCGTTATTCACGACATGAAAATTTTCGAGGTTATTTTTGAGATTTATCCGAATGAATCCGAGAGTCGTAGGCAGATCTGTGGTCGAGATCCCGTGTAATCCGAAGACAATTGCGCGATCAATTAAATCAGGATTTCGGAGGCACTTTAACTTTATGAGATTAAGTTCAGAGCCTGAATCCGCGAGAAACGTGGTATTGTCTTCGATTAAATCCTTGGAGGATAATGAAATAGCGGGCGAAAGATACGTTAAAGTATTCGAGCCCAGTCTGCACTTCGCCCCCTGAATCCCGACGGAATTTTGATCGTTATTTACTGCTCCTGGCGTTCTTGGGATGTCTGACCGGTCGCTACGCCGTCTCGAGAGGTCGACACAGAGTTTCCCTGGTCTATGGAGGTTACTTGGTTTTGTTGTTTTTTTCCGTTATTGTAAGCTCTCTTTCGGCACTCGCTGATCAAGTGACCAGGTTTTTTGCAATAATTGCAGGTTTTTTGTTGTGAATTTTCGGTTCTTGGTTCCCCCCCTTTCGATTGATTTTGGGTGAGATGTTTGGTTAGAGCGAAACATTCTGTGTAATTATGATTTGTTTTCTTGTAATAAGTGCAGAATTTTTTGTCAGTGTGTGGTTGTGACGGGTTAGAGTTCGTTTTTGGCTATTGTGTGATCGGGAGTCAGGTTGGGTAATTTACAGAGATTGGGCCGATGGTTTCTTCGACCTTTAACGCTTTTTCGTAGATATCCTTGAGGGTGTCGTATCGCTGAAGTGGTGTTACGTCCCAACATGGGTGATGCACACCTTCGGTCGATAAATTAAATCACTACCTTGACCACCTCTGAAACAATGCAGCCTGCCGGCAAAATTAAAATATTATACATATTCTTAACTATTATTATCACCTTATATTTTCATTTACAAACTACATTTAAGAAACAATTAATGTTTCCGTTCCAGATGGAAACCACGGTTTCTCAGAATAGTCCCATATCATTTTTCAAACATTCGAAATACCAAACTCGACGAACAGCTGCGCAACGCGATAAAGAATGTTTTCCACTCTGACAAACATTTCTCCAAAGACTAAACATTTTTTCCTATCCACCCTCTAGGATTAACAAATTCCAGCCAGAAAATGCTATAATTCACCCTCAATATCAAGCGGACCGCACACTAAATTCTAAATACCAAACCCGAGAAACTTTCCTTCACCACCCTTACTCGCATCACATTACGACGAACGCCCTACTCAATATCACCACTCAAAAAGACCTAATTTCAAAAACACGAACTCTGCATCTTTTTCTTAGAACCATAAACTCGAAAACACATTGCCTTTTCCACGAAAAAGTCGTCCATAAAAAGACGATCTCACGCCACCCCTGCGAGCTCAAGATAATCCCCTCCATAGAAAAACTAAGCGTCTCGTTAGAAATATAACCAATCAAAATACCCGAAATTTTGTAACTCCCACCAAGCAGAAACGAAATAGTTAATTTACTCTAAGAACAGACTCTGAACAAATTCGACTTCGAGTCAGAACTCACTCGACTTCCAAATCGAGAACATCTACAACAAACAAAAATCTTAAACTATTTTTGTCGATATTCTCTAAGTATAATCTTAGTTTTTGTGTTAAAACTTCAAATTCAAATAAAATATCAGTTTTGTTAAAGTTTATGAGAGTCGTGAGTGTTGTAATCAATATTTTTCCCAACAAACTCATTTCTACGGGTCAATACCGAGAAGTTTGGGAAAACATCATCAACATAGAACGTCTTCGAAGAGGAATCAACCTCGACGATTTATCCTAAATCGTTGAATTGGTATATTGAGCACAAGTAAGTTTCAGGTGGCGAGCTCACGTCCAGCCGAATAGCGCAAGCCAATTCAAATATCGCGCGCACATCGAATTATCGACGGAGCTCCACTGTCTTACCCACTTGGGACGTAACAGCTCTATATACCAATAAAACTGGTGGCAGCGGAAAACTCAAATCAACAACACCACAACAACACGCTCCATACACCAATAAAACTGAAAACAAAGCCAGAGAAAAATCAACAAAAAACGACAAACTCCAAAACTCAACAATCAAATCGAAATCTTCATCTTCATTCATCTGACGGTACGAGATTCTCCAATCCAACAACACGGGACTCCCCGATTCAACAAGACGAAGTTCAGCGACCCAGCAACACGAGATCTCAACGAGACGACTCAAGTTTCTTCACGGCACGAGCTCATCGACACAACACTGAGGCGACTTCCCAGCGAGGGACCACACAACCACAACCGAAACCCGAGACGACGGCAGCAACTCGCACACAGTTCCGGCAGTAATCTTTAATTAGTCATCACCGAGTAAGTCTTTAAAAATATTAAAATGAACCAAGCGGGTGCGCTCCCCCACGATCCAAATGCAATGGAAACATCTAGAATAGTTGCGATAGATAACGTTCGAACATACAATGAACAGAGATACCGCGATTTCAAGAAAAGCTTGCCAGAATTCGACGGCACTGATAAAACGTGCGGATTATTAAAATTCATTGCGAAATGTGAAGCCGCGCGAACATTTGTAACGTATATTGATGAAGCAGATATTGTCGCAGATATAACGGAAAAATGTATCGGCAAAGCTCAGATAGATATTGACTCAATCAGAACAATCGAACAATTAATAATCAGAATTCGAGACAAATTTGTGACCTCACAACATGTCAATGAATGGATTAACGATCTCAGAAAAATGAAACAACAACCCAACGAGTCAGTCACGTGCTATTACGATAATTTCCTTCAGTTCAAAGCTATGGCCGTAGACGATATCAAACGCGGTAAACAAACAATAAAGGATCTTGCGTTAGGTTTGCTGGAAGACGTCGCAGCTGACGCGTTTAGGGACGGACTCCACCCTCGCCTCTATTACACTTTGCCATTCAAAACGTACGAGAGTCTCGAACAGATGTACAAAGAAGCCAAAGAGGTCGAAACGGCCATGAAAAGAACGCACCCCCACCATGAACCTCCACAGAAAACGTGCCTCGCAACATGGCCAAAACAACTCGAGAAAAATAACGAAACACCCAATAAATTCTGTTCCTTTTGTAAAAAGTCGAATCACACGGTAGAACAGTGTTTCAAAAAGAAAAACCAGTTCCAACACACAAATAACAAATTTTGCACGTTTTGCAAGAAAAACAACCACAACACCGACGAGTGTTTCGCGCAAGAAACGACGCGAACACCAAATACAAACTCCCCAGTCTCATGCAGATATTGCAAAAAACCCGGTCACGTAATTAACGACTGCCGAAAGCGCGCGTTCAATAATGCGAAGAAAAACCAAAGCCCAGTACAGAATCAGGGAAACTCCGAAACGACCCCTCGTACGGGCGTAGCGACGGGTCCGGTGACACAAGAACGCCAGGAATAAGAGAGAAAAATATCGAGGCGCGCAAAGCCAGATGTGATCTCGGTCATACTGATCGAAACTATTTTTCAGCCTCTATATTACTCGAATCACCTGACACGACTACACCCGACATATTATACTACGTAGATTCTGGTTCCGAATTAAATCTAATAAAACTAAAGAACGTCAAATACCCTGACTTCATCGACCAGACTACGACTTACGAATTACACGGAATCTCAGACGTAGACATACCACGGACCATCGGACAGATTGAATTAAAAATCCGTGACAAAGCAGAACATTTCCACGTTGTTTCCAATAATTTCCCAATAGAATATGACGCGATCATAGGTCAGGAAATGATAGGATCGAATCAAGGAGCAATTGATTGGAAAAGTAGGACGGTACGTCTCAATGGCACACACATCCCATTCGCGAATTCAGAATCTTTTCTGCTCAGGGCCCGACAGAAAACGATTATGTTCGTAAGAATAGGGAACACGCTCGAGACAGGCTACGTGCCCCGCCTACCTCTCCCCGACGGCGTCTATGCAGGCGAAGCACTTGTCAAAAATATAAACGGCAAGGCATGCCTGTACGCGATCAACACCCTAAATAAAGATGTTAAAGTGGAAGTTCCCGTGATTACTCTATATCCCTTCGATATGAGTACAGACGAGAGCGAAAAAAATCCAGAGTGCGACGTGAGAATTCAGACTCGTGATAATGATAACGTGACTCGGACGCGAGAAAACCGTATCAGCGATGTAATGAGTCTCCTGCGCCTGGACCATCTCAACGTCGAAGAGCGTAATGCGACTCATGAGCTTATCGAAGAGTACGTAGACCTCTTTCATATACTGGGTGAGCCCCTTAGATCCACAAACGTATGCACGCACCGCATACCGACGACCGACGATCTACCAATACACACGAGACAATACCGACATCCGCCTCACCAAAAACCCGAAATCGATAAACAAATAAACGATTTACTAACACTAGATATAATCCAACCGGCTGTCTCTCCGTACAATTCACCTGTTTGGATTGTTCCCAAACGAGAAGACTCTAAGGGAAATAAACGTTGGAGACTCGTGATTGATTTCCGAAAATTAAATGAAAAAACAATCGGCGACGCGTATCCTCTGCCCCTTATAACGGACATTCTCGACCAACTCGGCGGAGCGAAATATTTTTCCATCTTTGACTTAGCGTCCGGATTCCACCAAATTTGCATGGATCCCGCAGACAAATATAAAACAGCTTTCACGACACCACACGGTCATTATGGATTCAACCGAATGCCCTTCGGATTAAAGAATGCACCGGCCACCTTCCAGCGCTTAATGGATGTCGTGTTAAAAGGTCTACAGGGAAACGAATTATTCGTATATTTGGACGATATAGTAATCTACGCACGATCAATCGACGAACACAAAACGAAATTCAAAAAACTCGCAGACAGGCTTAGAAAAGCAAACCTTACATTACAAACGGACAAATGTGAATTTTTAAGAACAGAAGTGAGATATCTCGGACACCTTATATCTTCCGACGGACTAAAACCCGATCCCAAGAACATCGAAGCAATAGAACACTTTCACACACCAAAAACCTCGAAAAACGTTCGAGAATTCCTCGGTTTAGCAGGATATTATCGACGTTTTATTAAAGACTTCGCGAAGATCGCCAAACCATTGAATGAACTTACAAGCAAGAATGTAGCTTTTCATTGGACTAACCAACATCAAACTGCATTCACAACTCTCCGCGAAAAGCTTTGTTCAGCGCCAATCCTCCAATATCCCGACTTCGATAAACCTTTTATTGTAACGACCGATGCGTCAAATTACGCGGTCGGAGCAATCCTCTCACAAGGTAAAATCGGAGAAGACCATATAATTTCTGCAGCATCAAGGGTACTTAATAAAGCTGAACAAAATTATTCAACTTTGGAAAAAGAAATGGTCGCAGTAGTCTTCGGATTAAAAACTTTCAGGCCTTATCTTTATGGCCGTGAATTCACTTTGCTCAGAGACCATCGACCCTTCGTTTGGGTAAACTCAATGAACGACCCTACCTCCCGAGTACTCAGGTGGAGAGAGCGATTAAAAGAATTTGAATTCACGATACAATATAAGCCCGGTAAAATAAATACTAACGCCGATGCTCTCTCTCGAAATCCAGTCGTACTCCCCATTAAACTCAAGTGGAGAGTCGAACAAACTCCAAGCGGCGAAACATACGTAAACCCTGTGCCCGGAGTGGCAAGGACGTTTACGTCATCCGAAAGCGATATACGCCAAATCCCACGGAGGCCCAGGCTAGCTCGAACTGGCTCCGAGGAATCTCCTGCTTCTAATGCAGATAAAAATCAATCGCAAAATTCCTTCAGGTCGGAAGTTCCGAGAGAAACGATCCAGGAATTTATCGATTCAAATCCAGAACCTCTTGTATTAAACAACCTAAATCAAAATCCAAAAATTCGGCTTGATCACCCGAGTCAGGAAAGCGAAAATTCTAGCTTATCCGAAAAATCAAAACTCTTTCTTCACAAGAAGAAAACAAACAGAAAATCTCGAGCAAAGAGGAACCAAAACCTCACAAAATCATCAGACAATCAATCCAATTCCTCGTCATCTTCAGACGAAAAACAAATTCATATCGAACCACGGGTCATAATTCTCGAACCCGAACCAAATTCTTATGATAGTGACGCAGACGATGAGCGGATCCCCGAAAACGATGAATCTAAATCAAGCGCGCAACACTTAAATCATTCGTTAATCCCCCTCACGCAAACGCCTATGCGAGTACAAAGAGAAAATAATTTTCAACGTCAACTCTCGAGGGAAATTCATAAGAAAAGAAACAAAAATCTAGCTCATTTCACTCCCTCACCCGCCAGGCGGTCACGAAAGAAAACATTTACGGGAACTAAAACCGAAATCCCTAAACAAACACAGGCGACTACCCTTAACACGGAACGTGACACGACACTTGACGAGATCGTATTCGACGACCCAGACATATCATGTGGTCAAAGTACTATAATCATGAGAGAAAGTTTCACGGAAGAAATGAATACCTGTGAAGGTCCGAAGGAAACAGTGAATGATCTACCCCAGACTCAGACAAAAAACGAACATTCATTGCGGACCGAAAACGAAAATATACTCGTAAATCCACAGTCAAACACTTTGACAAAAACAGAACCGACAGTCAGACGCTCATCCCGAGAAACGAGACGAAAAAAATGCTTCTGCTGTCCGGACGAAGGGACTCACGAACAAAAAAAGCAAAAGAAGAAACGTACAAATTCGAGTAAAACGGGTAAAATTAACAAATTAGCAAACCCATTCTTGAAAAAGAAAAGAAGTAGCGCGACAATTCAAAGATCTCTGTCTCAATCAGCAAATCGACTCTCGAAAATTCAAGATCTCTCAAATTATGCTACACAAACCCCGACAGTAAAAATTCCCGACGACCGAATACTCGTTCAAATGCCCAATACACCCATTCCATTCACACCGATACGCGACGAAATCCCAGCAACAGAAAACGTACAACCACTCGACGTGACTCAGGTTACAACTGCACCAAACCCTCCGGGTAATGCCCCCTGGGGAGCACCTACACCATACTCGCGCGCATCGGGTGTTCAAAGTTCACCGGACGAGAATGAGAATTTCGAAAACACGACAAACGTAATAGAAACAAGAGACAATATTGAAATGACGCGAAATCATTATATTTGCCTAATCTCAGCTGACGGGACGGTAACAAACGAATTCGGGAAAAGAATGATCGAAATTGGTCTCTTAAACAATCTGACACCAGATCAAAATTATGAACTTGGAAGCGTAATCGTTTCCGGAAATCCACAAAAGAAAGTCTTTGCGCTAGTCGTTCGAAAACACGACTCCGACCCCTTAATTCAGGAAAACTTCGTTCTCGGCATACAAAATTTGAAGAAAGAAATGTTGGAGTCGAACATTAAATCGGCGGCCATCTCAAAAAAACGAAGTGGTCTTAAAAACGCATCCTGGCCAAAAATAAAGAAAATCCTCCAGGAAATCTTGGAAGGAACAGATATCATCATTCAAATCTGTAGGGACGAAATTATCACCCCTCCACAAGAAGATAGGTCACGAATAATTCGCGAAAACCACGAATCCCCAATCGCAGGTCATAAGGGAGTAACCAAAACATACAATAGAATCAGACAAAAATATTTCAGGGGAAACATGAAAAAACATGTTGCAGACTATATCAGGCAATGCGAAAGTTGTCAGAGGAGAAAATTAGTAAGGGTAAAAACTAAACAGCCAATGGTCATTACAGATACCCCTCTCAATGTGTTCGATAAAATCTCCATGGATATCGTTGGACCAATCAACCCAGAATCCGAACTCGGACACAGATTTATTCTCACCATTCAAGACAATTTGTCGAAATTTTCACTCGCGATTCCATTAGTTCACGCGACAGCCAAAGAAATTGCGGAAGCTCTTGTCACTGAATTCATTTGTTGCTTCGGTTGCCCGAAGGCTATTCTGACCGATCAAGGCGCAGCTTTTATCGGAAAAGTAATGAAACATCTCACGAAAACTCTAAAGATCGAACAAATTAAGACAACGGCTTTCCACCCTCAGTCAAACGGCTCTCTCGAACGAAGTCATCAAGTCCTAACGGATTATCTAAAACACTACACCAATAGGAAAGATTGGCATAAATTCTTACGATCAGCCACGTTCGCATACAACACGAGCGTACACGAAGGGACGAAATACACCCCTTATCAAGTAGTCTATGGAAGAGAAGCCCGACTACCCTCACAATTCTCATATCTCGATGAATTAATAACATACGACGATCACGTAGAAAATGTAGCCAAAGAAATGCAAGGATTTCGCGAACAAGCTAGAAAGAACCTAGAACATGCCAAACAGAAATCGAAGGAACATTACGATAAAAGAATCAATCCAGTAAAATTCCAAGCAGGCGATAAAATATATCTGATTAAAAACCAAAAATAGGCAAATTCGATGACAATTATAAAGGACCCTATATCATTACCGAAGTATTCTCAGACAAAAACGACATCGAAATCGAACTCGAAAATAAGAAACGTAAAATTATTTACTGCGATCGTGCAAAAATAGCTCACTAATAGGCCGAAATAAATTTCAGGTACCAGGCAAACATGAAACTTTTTCTCGCACTGGTTTTCTCTCTCTTGCGCATGGGAAGCTCCCTGATCGCATTCGACTGTAGAGCGCCAGCGACGAACATCACCACGCTATCCCTACTCGAAATAACCGAGTGCGTCGCGCCTATACAGCAGCCAGAGATCACACACACGCGAGTACAACTTTTACAGAGAGTAGAATTTAAACAAACTCATGTAATACAATGTAAAATAGAAATCCAAAGAAGCATCAAACATTGCGGCATGCATTCCCACACGTCAGAAATTAAAAATGGATTCGAAGAATTTATAAAACATGTACCCAAGGAATCTTGCAAGAAAATCCATGAAACAGGAAGCATTGAATTGTTTAACATAATATTCAATGACGTCAAACCGAATTCGACAAACCCGCGAAATGTAATGTTCGCAGGATCCATTGAAAGTGATGGTTCATGCTTAGGCGCTATGTATTCAGACCCTTACGGAACCTGGAAAAACGTTATTGTTACAGGTAAAATCTCAATCGCAATTTTGGATTACACGGCAAAGGTACACCTTGACCGAGACGAAATAACCTTAAATTCCGGTTTTCCTTGTAAACTCACTGTTGGAAAATGCATCGATCCATTCGGCGGTTACACCTTCTGGGACCCCATTCCACGTGACCAATGCAAATTCCATAATTACGAAGTCCTCTATGAAGGAAGCGCCGATAAGATTGTCAATTCCGCACCAAACACTCCCCCAAACGAAATCTATTCTATAACTTCAGCCGAAATAACATTTGCATTAAACACAAAAAGACAAACGCATCTGTGCGGATACAAACTAATTGAAACAGAACACCTGAAACTGTTCATAATGGATCAAGCTAACGGAGAATTTTTCACTAAAACCCGAATCCAAACAATGAACATGGACATTTTTGCCTATGTAAACTCAAAATTTATTTACATGACCAAATACATCGCGGACCAAGTTACCCATCTCTATAACGACGTCATGAAACAAGAATGTGAATTAGAAAAAAGAGTATTAAGACACACCTTGTCATTCGCATCTTACGCTCCTGCAGAATTTGCATACTCATACATGAACGAACCCGGTTACATAGCACACGTTGCAGGCGAAGTTATCCGTATCGCAAAATGTGTCCCAGTGAACGTAAATACCAGGAAAACACACGAATGCTACCAAGAAATCCCTGTAAAACGAGGCAACCAATCGCTGTTTGTCACCCCTCGAACACACGTTCTAACAAACACGGCCCACGAAATCGAGTGTAATTCTTTTCTCTCCCCCATGTACTACTTAGACAACGCATGGTATCAAGCCCTTCCTCAATTAGCCCCTGCAGCGGCACCAGAAAAGATAGGACCGAATGCCAAAAGCTCATGGAAATTTATTACACCTGCACATCTTGCAGATAGTGGAATATATACTGTAACGTTGTACAATTTCTCCCCTGCACCCGGCTCGTCCCAAAGGCAGCCGTCCCCGCGGACAGGCCAAAGACAAGGCAAGTAGAGAATATTATTTTATTTTCCCTTCCTTTTCCCCATTTATTGTACGGCCTGTGCAACACACGTCAGGAGGACCGGCCCGCCAGGCCCGAAGAAATCTCTATCCCATCGTTATCGTCATCGTCATCGTCCACGTCCCGACATCGACGAAGATACAAATAAGGAACGCAGAAGCTCGCACACTCGCACAACACACCACATTCAGTAATCCGTCACTACCAAGGAGATACACCCGTCCGTCCCCGCCACGACGCCATCCATCGGCTGACCGGCGATAAGGAAGGACGAAGATGGCAGCAGCGCACGGCAATCCCAAAAATCCCCATTACCCGCAATTACACCTCCCAATAAGCAACTGACCTAAATTACCGCCCGACCTACTTACCTGCCCGTCCCGATAGATCCCGCCGCGATGATCAAAGATCGATCAAGCGCTTGACCCTTCCCCTACCAACACGTGACGCTGCTGCCCAATGATCGACCCCGAGGACGAGCAAAAGGCGAGAGATCGTCACTTTGCGACGAGCCACCGAATAGGACGATTAGCGGAAGAATTAGAGAAATATAATTAGCGAGAGAAAATTAAAGTCGAAGAAATTGGAGTGAGAGAAAAGTATAGAGTTGCGATAGTTCAAGGAAAGAGCGTTAACGAGAGTGAAAGTGTGCGAGGAGAGAGTGTTCGAGGATACGGAGCGAGGATAAAGAGAGGAAAGGACATAGACGAAAGAGCCAGGACAACGAGGAGGAAAATCTGTCTTCCGAAAGTAAGTGTTTGCACAGGCCATCATTACCGGCACACTTATAAAAATCCATCTCCCCTTTTTTTTGCGTTGACTTGTATAGAGCATCCCCCCCCCCCCTTTCGTATTGCTTGCGTCTATCCCTTGCTTTTTGGCCAGAGTTTTCTTTTCGTATTACAAAGTCGTGTGGGACGGCTGTATAAATTATCGTAGCGAATATAATAAGTCCGAGTAACGGTCATTTCTCGCCTGACCCCCCTCCCGTCCTTACACCGTACAATAGAAGATCGAGAACACTCGATCGCGCGATCAAGCACCACACGACCGACCTTCCTCGGCACAGCCGACTCCCAAACCAAAACATCTTCCCATTTCCCCGCTTGGCCCCTCTCCCTGCGACAGGCCGAGTACTCGTAAATATAAGACACAAGATATCGAATACGTACAAAATTAGCCAGTGGTAATTATTAAGAGGCCATCGCGTCGGCGAATCCTCTCCCTGAGATTTATTCCCGCTCGACCCCCTTCCCTTACCCTCACGCTAGCCCTTCCCTTCGGCCAGTTATTGAGTTTTCTTCCTTTTTGTATTATTTTTGTTAATTTTTGTTTTATGTAAAAATTAACTGGCGCCCAAAATTTTGAGAGAGTATTGTATTGTTTATTGCCCCGGAGATAGTCCGCCGTTGATAATAGTGTAAGAATAAAAGTTATCATTCGAGCTATTTCTTTTCTTTTTCTTTTAACCCCAAGTTCCCCATACACCCCTCCCGACGGCGTGACAATACAAACGAGGACCTCAATAACCTCCGAACAAGCATAATGTTCCCGATAGAAAAAACAGCCGTATTAAATACCCTAGCGAGAGGAGCATCGGGGAAATCGACAGTTGATCAGGGAATAACGATATCCCATTGGATAGATGGGAATGTGATCCAACAAGCAATGAAAAAAGCTTGGGGAAAAGTATATTCCTTCTTTAACACCGTAGGTACGCTCAGCACCACCCTGCTCGGAGCATGGGTCACTTTTAGAGGTATCAAACTCTTAGTCGATATAGCTGTGCACGGATACGCCCTCCACTCGGTGTATGGTTGGAGCATCTGGCTAGTAGGAGCTATATGGGATTCAGTTACTCATCTATTGATCCTCTTAGGAAAAAGGAACCAAGCAAGAATGACCCCTACCGACGGAAGTATAGAACAGGGTACCACTAATACCGACCCTACATTACCCACAACTGCCGACTCGACAAAAACCAACCCCATACTACCGACAAATCCAACAACAAGGACTCCTACTGCACCGACGGTTCAAACAATGACTAGCGGACAAATTATAATACCAGGTACATACCCAGTCCTGCGCTCAATCTGAAAAGCATAAAATAAGATACTTACCATGACTGCGTCTCCTCTTTGATGCAGCATAGGTTGCGATGTGAAATAAACGAATTCATATAAAAAGGGAAATAAACCACCAATAAAACTAGTGGCAGTTTAAAAAAAAAAATTAAAAAAAAAAAAAAAAAAAAATTTGTTTTTCTCTCCTCGAGAAAGTATTAAGAACTACAAGAACTTATATAACGAAATACGGAAAGAACGTTGATAAACAAGTAAGGAACTATATCAAAAAAATAAAAACACGAACACTCCAATTAATTTAAAAAAAAATAAAAATCGATTTATTTTAAAAATTCCTCCTCCTATACTTCATACAAATTTCTCTTTCCCTCCACTCTCTCTTTTTTCTCGCCACGATCTTCACTCCTCATCGTAAGCGGCGAGAACTCCTCTCGGGTCGCTCCAAGCGGGGTGATCCCAATCGGCCTCCGGATGAACCGATCCCAAACGTCCCTCGAACATCCAACGCACTTGGAACACGTCGAAATTGTTGGCACTACAATCCCAAGCGCGTTGCTCCACAGCTACCCAGCGTCGCTGGCTCTCCCTTTCCTCCCGAACGGCTCTCCAAGACTCAAACATTTGAGCCCGATACTGAAACAAAAACAGAAAAATAATTCATTAATTCCGGTCATATAAGAGAGTCACTATTATAAAAACAACCAACCGACTCTTTCCTACTTACCATGCAAAAACGCTTTGCAGAAGACGCCCCGGATCGGCGCACAACGATCCTCTCTACATCTTGTGCGGTGTTAATTTTTGCAACCATTCTTTTCGATTGTAAATTTTCTTTTACAAATCTGAATAATACGAATTTCTGAGACGGTCGAAGATGTGCTCACCACGGTGGTTTGAAGACGAATGAATACCACAACGAACTCCGCAGAAACATTTACCCAAACCAACCCCACTTTTGGCCGACCCCCCTTCCCTGTATCGGATATAAAAAAACGTTAAAACCGACCACCCGAAAAACAAAGGTGCCACATGTGCATAAACCACTTTCACTCACCTACTTTCGAAAATTTTCCAGAAACCCCTGTTCTACCCTTAGCCCGTTCAGCGAGAAAAATTAAAAATTCTACAAACATGCAAAACTATGAATTTGTACCGATGTGCATCTCGTTTTCTCGTAAATATTAAAAAATTACTAGGATAAATAATATTAACGACAATATAATGCAAATACTCATGAAAACTATTACAATAAACTAATATGAACCATAATACGATACAAGTACTCAAAATCTACTACGTTAAAAATAATACTAATGATAATATGCTACAAATACTCAAAATTACTATGTAAGGATATGGTACGAATACACAATGAAAAATAATAAGAAGAAAAAGAGGAAATATAAATAAAAAAAGATAAGTAATAAATAGGATAATCGTAACTAGCATAATGCGTAATACGTTAAGACAACACCATTTGTAAAAAAGATCATGTTAGCTGGCACGCCACATTCGTTGTCTCTTTTCTTTTTAAATTGAGCGGGTCGCTCAATCTTCAAGGTGGGGAGGTGTTACGTCCCAACATGGGTGATGCACACCTTCGGTCGATAAATTAAATCACTACCTTGACCACCTCTGAAACAATGCAGCCTGCCGGCAAAATTAAAATATTATACATATTCTTAACTATTATTATCACCTTATATTTTCATTTACAAACTACATTTAAGAAACAATTAATGTTTCCGTTCCAGATGCAAACCACGGTTTCTCAGAATAGTCCCATATCATTTTTCAAACATTCGAAATACCAAACTCGACGAACAGCTGCGCAACGCGATAAAGAATGTTTTCCACTCTGACAAACATTTTTACAAAGACTAAACATTTTTTCCTATACACCCGCTAGGATTAACAAATTCCAGCCAGAAAATGCTATAATTCACCCTCAATATCAAGCGGACCGCACACCAAATTCTAAATACCAAACCCGAGAAACTTTCCTTCACCACCCTTACTCGCATCACATTACGACGAACGCCCTACTCAATATCACCACTCAAAAAGACCTAATTTCAAAAACACGAACTCTGCATCTTTTTCTTAGAACCATAAACTCGAAAACACATTGCCTTTTCCACGAAAAAGTCGTCCATAAAAAGACGATCTCACGCCACCCCTGCGAGCTCAAGATAATCCCCTCCATAGAAAAACTAAGCGTCTCGTTAGAAATATAACCAATCAAAATACCCGAAATTTTGTAACTCCCACCAAGCAGAAACGAAATAGTTAATTTACTCTAAGAACAGACTCTGAACAAATTCGACTTCGAGTCAGAACTCACTCGACTTCCAAATCGAGAACATCTACAACAAACAAAAAATCTTAAACTATTTTTGTCGATATTCTCTAAGTATAATCTTAGTTTTTGTGTTAAAACTTCAAATTCAAATAAAGTATCAGTTTTGTTAAAGTTTATGAGAGTCGTGAGTGTTGCAATCAATATTTTCCCCAACAAACTCATTTCTACGGGTCAATACCGAGAAGTTTGGGAAAACATCATCAACATAGAACGTCTTCGAAGAGGAATCAACCTCGACGATTTATCCTAAATCGTTGAATTGGTATATTGAGCACAAGTAAGTCTCAGGTGCCGAGCTCACGTCCAGCCGAATAGCGCAAGCCAATTCAAATATCGCGCGCACATCGAATTATCGACGGAGCTCCACTGTCTTACCCACTTGGGACGTAACAGCTCTATATACCAATAAAACTGGTGGCAGCGGAAAAAAACAAACCACCAATAAAACTGGTGGCAGCGGAAAAAAACAAACCACCAATAAAACTGGTGGCAGCGGAAAAAAACAAACCACCAATAAAACTGGTGGCAGCGGAAAAAAACAAACCACCAATAAAACTGGTGGCAGCGGAAAACTCAAATCAAGAACACCACAGCAACACGCTCCATACATCAATAAAACTGAAAACAAAGCCAGAGAAAAATCAACAAAAAACGACAAACTCCAAAACTCAACAATCAAATCGAAATCTTCATCTTCATTCATCTGACGGTACGAGATTCTCCAATCCAACAACACGGGACTCCCCGATTCAACAAGACGAAGTTCAGCGACCCAGCAACACGAGATCTCAACGAGACGACTCAAGTTTCTTCACGGCACGAGCTCATCGACACAACACTGAGGCGACTTCCCAGCGAGGGACCACACAACCACAACCGAAACCCGAGACGACGGCAGCAACTCACACACAGTTCCAGCAGTAATCTTTAATTAGTCATCACCGAGTAAGTCTTTAAAAATATTAAAATGAACCAAGCGGGTACGCTCCCCCACGATCCAAATGCAATGGAAACATCCAGAATAGTTGCGATAGATAACGTTCGAACATATAATGAACAGAGATACCGCGATTTCAAGAAAAGCTTGCCAGAATTCGACGGCACTGATAAAACGTGCGGATTATTAAAATTCATTGCGAAATGTGAAGCCGCGCGAAAATTTGTAACGTATATTGATGAAGCAGATATTGTCGCAGATATAACGGAAAAATGTATCGGCAAAGCTCAGATAGATATTGACTCAATCAGAACAATCGAACAATTAATAATCAGAATTCGAAACAAATTTGTGACCTCAAAACATGCCAATGAATGGATTAACGATCTCAGAAAAATGAAACAACAACCCAACGAGTCAGCCACATGCTATTACGATAATTTCCTTCAGTTCAAAGCTATGGCCGTAGACGATATCAAACGCGGTAAACAAACAATAAAGGATCTTGCGTTAGGTTTGCTGGAAGACGTCGCAGCTGACGCATTTAGGGACGGACTCCACCCTCGCCTCTATTACACTTTGCCATTCAAAACATACGAGAGTCTCGAACAGATGTACAAAGAAGCCAAAGAGGTCGAAACGGCCATGAAAAGAACGCACCCCCGCCATGAACCTCCACAGAAAACGTGCCTCGCAACATGGCCAAAACAACTCGAGAAAAATAACGAAACACCCAATAAATTCTGTTCCTTTTGTAAAAAGTCGAATCACACGGTAGAACAGTGTTTCAAAAAGAAAAACCAGTTCCAACACACAAATAACAAATTTTGCACGTTTTGCAAGAGAAACAACCACAACACCGACGAGTGTTTCGCGCAAAAAACGACGCGAACACCAAATACAAACTCCCCAGTCTCATGCAGATATTGCAAAAAACCCGGTCACGTAATTAACGACTGCCGAAAGCGCGCGTTCAATAATACGAAGAAAAACCAAAGCCCAGTACAGAATTAGGGAAACTCCGAAACGACCCCTCGTACGGGCGTAGCGACGGGTCCGGTGACACAAGAACGCCAGGAATAAGAGAGGAAAATATCGAGGCGCCCAAAGCCAGATGTGATCTCGGTCACACTGGTCGAAACTATTTTTCAGCCTCTATATTACTCGAATCACCTGACACGACTACACCCGACATATTATACTACGTAGATTCTGGTTCCGAATTAAATCTAATAAAACTAAAGAACGTCAAATACCCTGACTTCATCGACCAGACTACGACTTACGAATTACACGGAATCTCAGACGTAGACATACCACGGACCATCGGACAGATTGAATTAAAAATCCGTGACAAAGCAGAACATTTCCACGTTGTTTCCAATAATTTCCCAATAGAATATGACGCGAGCATAGGTCAGGAAATGATAGGATCGAATCAAGGAGCAATTGATTGGGAAAGTAGGACGGTACGTCTCAATGGCACACACATCCCATTCGCGAATTCAGAATCTTTTCTGCTCAGGGCCCGACAGAAAACGATTATGTTCGTAAGAATAGGGAACACGCTCGAGACAGGCTACGTGCCCCGCCTACCTCTCCCCGACGGCGTCTATGCAGGCGAAGCACTTGTCAAAAATATAAACGGCAAGGCATGCCTGTACGCGATCAACACCCTAAATAAAGATGTTAAAGTGGACGTTCCCGTGATTACTCTATATCCCTTCGATATGAGTACAGACGAGAGCGAAAAAAATCCAGAGTGCGACGTGAGAATTCAGACTCGTGATAATGATAACGTGACTCGGACGCGAGAAAACCGTATCAGCGATGTAATGAGTCTCCTGCGCCTGGACCATCTCAACGTCGAAGAGCGTAATGCGACTCATGAGCTTATCGAAGAGTACGTAGACCTCTTTCATATACCGGGTGAGCCCCTTAGATCCACAAACGTATGCACGCACCGCATACCGACGACCGACGATCTACCAATACACACGAGACAATACCGACATCCGCCTCACCAAAAACCCGAAATCGATAAACAAATAAACGATTTACTAACACTAGATATAATCCAACCGTCTGTCTCTCCGTACAATTCACCTGTTTGGATTGTTCCCAAACGAGAAGACTCTAAGGGAAATAAACGTTGGAGACTCGTGATTGATTTCCGAAAATTAAATGAAAAAACAATCGGCGACGCGTATCCTCTGCCCCTTATAACGGACATTCTCGACCAACTCGGCGGAGCGAAATATTTTTCCATCTTTGACTTAGCGTCCGGATTCCACCAAATTTGCATGGACCCCGCAGACAAATATAAAACAGCTTTCACGACACCACACGGTCATTATGAATTCAACCGAATCCGCCCTTCGGATTAAAGAATGCACCGGCCACCTTCCAGCGCTTAATGGATGTCGTGTTAAAAGGTCTACAGGGAAACGAATTATTCGTATATTTGGACGATATAGTAATCTACGCACGATCAATCGACGAACACAAAACGAAATTCAAAAAACTCGCAGACAGGCTTAGAATGGCAAACCTTACGTTACAAACGGACAAATGTGAATTTTTAAGAACAGAAGTGAGATATCTCGGACACCTTATATCTTCCGACGGACTAAAACCCGATCCCAAGAACATCGAAGCAATAGAACACTTTCACACACCAAAAACCTCGAAAAACGTTCGAGAATTCCTCGGTTTAGCAGGATATTATCGACGTTTTATTAAAGACTTCGCGAAGATCGCCAAACCATTGAATGAACTTACAAGCAAGAATGTAGCTTTTCATTGGACTAACCAACATCAAACTGCATTCACAACTCTCCGCGAAAAGCTTTGTTCAGCGCCAATCCTCCAATATCCCGACTTCGATAAACCTTTTATTGTAACGACCGATGCGTCAAATTACGCGGTCGGAGCAATCCTCTCACAAGGTAAAATCGGAGAAGGCCATATAATTTCTGCAGCATCAAGGGTACTTAATAAAGCTGAACAAAATTATTCAACTTTGGAAAAAGAAATGGTCGCAGTAGTCTTCGGATTAAAAACTTTCAGGCCTTATCTTTATGGCCGTGAATTCACTTTGCTCACGGACCATCGACCCTTAGTTTGGGCGAACTCAATGAACGACCCTACCTCCCGAGTACTCAGGTGGAGAGAGCGATTAAAAGAATTTGAATTCACGATACAATATAAGCCCGGTAAAATAAATACTAACGCCGATGCTCTCTCTCGAAACCCAGTCGTACTCCCCATTAAACTCAAGTGGAGAGTCGAACAAACTCCAAGCGGCGAAACATACGTAAACCCTGTGCCCGGAGTGGCAAGGACGTTTACGTCATCCGAAAGCGATATACGCCAAATCCCACGGAGACCCAGGCTAGCTCGAACTGGCTCCGACGAATCTCCTGCTTCTAATGCAGATAAAAATCAATCGCAAAATTCCTTCAGGTCGGAAGTTCCGAGAGAAACGATCCAGGAATTTATCGATTCAAATCCAGAACCTCTTGTATTAAACAACCTAAATCAAAATCCAAAAATTCGGCTTGATCACCCGAGTCAGGAAAGCGAAAATTCTAGCTTATCCGAAAAATCAAAACTCTTTCTTCACAAGAAGAAAACAAGCAGAAAATCTCGAGCAAAGAGGAACCAAAACCTTACAAAATCATCAGACAATCAATCCAATTCCTCGTCATCTTCAGACGAAAAACAAATTCATATCGAACCACGGGTCATAATTCTCGAACCCGAACCAAATTCTTATGATAGCGACGCAGACGACGAGCGAATCCCAGAAAATGATGAATCTAAATCAAGGGCGCGACACCCAAATCATTCATTATTCCCGCTCAAGCAAACGCCTACGCGACTACAAAGAGAAAATAATTTTCAACGTCAACTCTCGAGGGAAATTCATAAGAAAAGAAACAAAACTCTAGCTCATTTCACTCCCTCACCCGCCAGGCGGTCACGAAAGAAAACATTTACGGGAACTAAAACCGAAATCCCTAAACAAACACAGGCGACTACCCTTAACACGGAACGTGACACGACACTTGACGAGATCGTAGTCGACGACCCAGACATATCATGTGGTCAAAGTACTATAATCATGAGAGAAAGTTTCACGGAAGAAATGAATACCTCTGAAGGTCCGAAGGAAACAGTGAATGATCTACCCCAGACTCAGACAAAAAACGAACATTCATTGCGGACCGAAAACGAAAATATACTCGTAAATCCACAGTCAAACACTTTGACAAAAACAGAACCGACAGTCAGACGCTCATCCCGAGAAACGAGGCGAAAAAAATGCTTCTGCTGTCCGGACGAAGGGACTCACGAACAAAAGAAGCAAAAGAAGAAACGTACTGTGACGGGATGTCCGGCGGTGATTAGAATAATGATTTGACTTGTGTTTGCGATGCAGGTTTATATTTTATTGAAGATAGAAAGAGGTTTTGATGCTGAGGAAGTCGGAGGAGAACTGATTTGGTTAAGAGGAAGGTGATGATGAAAGGGTTGAGAGAAAGAGTTTTGAAGTGGAGGGGATAGGTGATAAGGGACCGTGAGACTGTGGAGTCAGCAAGTTAGGGGTTAGCGGGAAAAGAAATTAGGGATAGATGAGAGTGGTGAGAAAGGAATGTGGGACCGTTACACTCCCCTTCTCACAAAAAGAGCGGATGCTCCTGCATCTGATTTACAAAATTTGTTGGTCATGTGATTCTATATAACAAAAAAAAAATTTTGTTTACAATAAAAAAAAATTAGTTTGTGTGTGATTATATATAAAAAGTGTTTTGACTGGTTTGTGGTATTTGTGTGTATGTGTGTGTGTTTCTTTTCCTGCTTCCTATTGGTGGTTCTTGCTGGTCTTCGTAGTGGCTTGTAGAGGTTGTTGCTTGTCCTGTAATTTATAAAGACGGGTTACTCTTGGTGTTAGTGGGTGGTGGTGTGTTATGGTGAGGTGAGTAAGGTTGTGTGGTTGTATTGTATGTTTAAGTGTGTATAAATTGGTGGTTGTTTCCTGTTTTCCTTTTATTTTATTTTCTTGGTTATTTGGTCCGAATTATATATTTGTGTTTGGTCCAAGTTATATTTTGTATTTGGTCCTGATTATATATATATTATTTGTCCTGGTTATCTGTTCATGTTTTGGTCCAAGTTATATTTTGTGTCTAGTCCTGGTTTTCTTTTATTATTTTTTTTTTATCCTGCTGGAGCTGCTGTAACATTCTAAATCTTTTATTAGCTTGTTGGTTAGTAGAAGAGGTATGTTACTTGGGATGTGTTGGTTGGCTTTGTGGGGGTTTGGTTTGTTGGGTCAAATGAATAAAGTTTGAGGCGTAGTTAGAAGTTTTATTGTAAAATGAAGAGCAAAAATAATAATAAGGTTATAAGCATATGTGGATAATTATATGCGCATGAATAAAAGAAACGGGTATAGTTATAGATACGTATAGTTAAAATATTGTAATAATGATAATAATAAGAATGTGTGTGAGTAGATATGATTATATATGTATGATTAAGTATATGGTTAATTATGTGTGATTAAGAATAAGTATATGTGGTTAGGTATATGGTTAAGTATATATGGTTAAGTATGTGTGATTAAATATATGGTTAAGTATATGATTGAGTGTGTGATTAAGTATGCATGGTTAACAATAGATTTGTGGGTGTATGTATGTATGATTAATGTGCGTTGCGTTTGTGGGTTTTGTTGTTTAGTTGTGTGTTTATTGTAGTTGGAGTCTTTTGAATAGCTCCTCTCCTATTGCTTGGTACATATTTTTTAATGTCTCAGTGGTCATGCGTGGTATGTCTGTTTGTTGTGCAATTAGTGTCGATGTTTCCGATGCTGTTGAGTCTTTGTCGAGGTCTTCGTCGCTGTCAGTGTTTTGTAAGTCCCATATTATTGGTTCGTGTTTAGGTTTTTTCGTGGCTGGGGGGTCAATCGTTCCGTCGAGTCTTGGTAGTGTCGGGTCGTCTGTACTTTTTCGCTTTCGTGATGGTGTTTGGTGGTTTGTGTTTGTGTTGGTTGTATCTAGTGTGCTTGCTGCTGTGTGTGTAATTGTTGACAGTTCGGATTCATGTGTGTGTGTTGTCGTTATCGTTGTTGTGTATTTGTCCTTCTGCTGCTTCATTACGAAAGATGAGCACTTTATTATGTGCGCTACTAGTCGTTTGGGAGGGAAGCAGCCATGACAGAGTGGGCAATGCATGTGCTGTTTCTTGGTTTTTGCTGCGGCCCTCGCCAGATTTTTTAAGCAGTCGTTTATATGTTTGGCCACATTGGTTTTTGAGACTGCTGATTTGCATAGTGGGCATCCGTTTGGTGCGTCCATGGTTGCTAGTGACTTTTTGGTTGCTAGAGGTTATTGGAAATAGCGTTGTTGGTAATTGGTGCGGGTGCGATTATATGCATGCTGTTAGGTATGTGAGCGATTAGTACGCATGAGGCTCGTCCCGGTGGAACTCATAGTCGTGTGTCTTGATTATAGTATGATGTAGTCTGGGCTTGTATGCGTTTCATTTCTAGAGGTGTGGTTGCTATAATTGTTATGTTTTCGTTGCGATTTCTTGGAGTAGGGTGGTTATTACTTTCGTTATTCGTTGTTGGCTCGATATAATTTGCGTTTCTTCGTGTTTTCCTTTGGTTTCCTACGCAGGAAATTACTTTGAGTATTCCCGAGATTTTCCCAAATAGAGAAAATTTCCAACAAATTCCTGTTATTGTGAGAACTGATATGATGGATATTCCTGAATATTTGAATATTGATTCTACTGATTTTAGTTGATTGTTCATGTATTGTAGTTTGGTGATTTCTTTGGCTTTGGCCATGACTGTTTTCAGTGCTATCTCATTTTTTGCTAAGTCATTATTTATTGAGTCTGATTCTAGGGAGTATATGAATTTCTCTGTTTCTAGGAGGATTGCGGTGATGTTTAGTAAGTGTTCGTCGTGCTGGATGGATTTTTCTATTATTTTTGTCATGTTGAGTACTAGGGTAGAGGAGAAATTTGTTTGGGTTGCGGATGTTATGTCGATGGACGGTGTTAGTTGAGTCGTACGGGTTTTCGCTTGACATGGTGAAATGATGTTTAAGATGCCGGTGCTTTCTATTGTATAAATAGATGACTGATGGTTATCGCAGTTGACGTAGAGGTTTTCCGATTTTGGTGCTGCGAAAAGCCATGCGTTTGTATCTGGGATTCTGGCCCAATAGGTCTGATGAAGTATTTTCAGCCGAATGTCGCACATTTCTAAACTTCTGAATTGTGGGTTTGATAAGAGTTGAGTTTCGCATTGACTGTTTTCATCTATCTGTTGGACTGGGTTGACCTGGTCGCACACATAGTACGACATCGTGATTTTACAATTTGCTAAAGTTTCTAGATTAAAGTATTTTTTATAGTTTTCTGAGATTGCTGTGTAACTAAAAGCCGGTTTGATGAAAGCAAAACGTGAATTATTGGTTAATGTTGATTGACGAATGGGGGTTGAAAAGTGGCGGTATAGTTTATACTGCGTTAAGTCTAACAGTGGAACTTTGCATATATAAATTAGTCTTCCTTCTGCGTAAAATATTGTGAGATCCGATATAGCAATGAGGTTCGGCATGTACTTAATGTCTAATGGTACAGGGAATTCGGTATTTGATATTGATTTTTGTATTGTTTGTGCGCTTGATAAAATTTGTCTCGTGGTAAGTATTTGAGGGTGAATCTGACCGGTTCTTGCAAAAAGAATTGCATTCATAAGTGTGTCTGTATCGAGTTCTAATTCTATTAGATCTTCGTCTGTTTGGGTGACATATTTTATGGCTACTTGATTATATCTAAGAAGATCTGTTTCGTTTTTAGGTTTATTATTACATGGTTGATTTGTTCCATGTTGTTTGCTACCATTTTTGCGATGTTTTTTATGTGTTTTTGGTCGAGATCAAATTTTGATTTCAGGATATGTGTTTGGTTTTTAACAATTTCTGCTAATTCTAGTGAATTGTTTGCCAGCATATTAAGCTCATTGTAGATTCTTTCGCCATCTTCTGAGTCTAGAGTTCCATATAGTGTTTTCTGTATTTTTCCTGCGAAATTTAAGAGTCCTCTTTTTTCTCTATGGCTATTGCTATCGTTTCTAGTATATGGTATGAGTTCTTGTAGAATTGTTTCTGTTTTGTGGATTGTTTTCAATCGGGATTCTATTATCTGTAGTTGGGCACTGATTAAGCAGTGTGGGGTAATCATGTCGCAATATCTTTGAATTGCGAATAAGTTGCGGGAAAGTTGCTCCCGTCGTGTTCTGAGTCCATTTGTGTTGACGCCGGTGATGAGGGTCCATGTTGTGTGATATGAGCGTAGTATGCCGTGGTCTTCAGAGTATAGTCCG
The DNA here is from genome assembly GCA_964017225.1 of Netelia inedita. Lineage (NCBI taxonomy): Eukaryota > Metazoa > Arthropoda > Insecta > Hymenoptera > Ichneumonidae > Netelia > Netelia inedita. Next base: position 23,849,347 of record OZ024920.1, read on the forward strand.
GGATTTTGTGCGAGTTGTGTAATTTTTATTAAGGGGTTGCCGCTTGAGGCGTGTGCGTGGCATCTGTAACATGTGCCATTTTTATTTTGTCTATGTGTACTATTTTCGTTTTGGCGTCTTTCATTTCTAGCTTAACATTATGTTTATCTAATATTTCTAAAATTTTAAATGGTCCAACATAATGGGGGTCAAATTTTCCTTTTCGTGGTTCCTTTATGAGGAATACTAGTTGTCCTTTTTCGAATTTTGGTTCTGTGATTCTTTTATCGTAATATCGTTTTGTTCGTTTTTTAAATTTGATTTGTTTTTCCCATGCTGTTTGTCGTGTCTTTTTTAAATTGTTCGTGAGGTTTGTCATGTAGTCGTCGTATGTTATTGTTGTTTCTGGAGGTGGAAATTCGGAAGGTGTACGGGCAGTTCTTCCGAAGACAAGTTCGTATGGTGTGAATCCGCTGCTTTCGTGTATACTTGTGTTATGGGAGAATGTTGCCAGTGTAAGGAGTTCATCCCAATTGCGGTTGTCGTCGATGAAATGTTTTAGGAATTCGGCAAGGCTATGATGGTAACGTTCTATTGCGCCATTTGACTGAGGATGGTATGCTGATGTTTTGTACTGTCGAATTTGAAAGAGTTCAGCGAATTGTTTGAATGTGTCAGACATAAAATTTCTTCCTTGATCGGATAGTATTGCTCGAGGAGCACCGAATGTTGTTATAAGAGCTGTGGTAAGTGCTTTGGCGATATCCGTTGAAGTTTGCTGTTTTAAAGGAATTGCTATGGCGAATTTGCTGAAAAGGTCCAAAATGGTCAGAATATATTCGTGTCCTTGTGTGGTTTTTGGTAAGGGTCCTACGATATCGATTGCGACTTTGTCGAATGGTTCTGCTGGAGAGTCGGTGATGATCATGGGTGCTTTATCTTTCACTCGTACCAGTTTGTTCTTTTGGCAATCGAAGCAATATTTGATGAATTCTTGAATGTCGTTCTTTAGGCCTTTCCAGTAATATTGTGATAGGATACGGTTATATGTTTTTGATATTCCATTATGTCCACCAATCGCTGAATTATGAAATTCCTGGATGATGTTTTTCCTGTTCCGCTGTGGTGGTACTGATAATAAACCATGGCAAAGTGTGATGGTTGTCTGCGAGTTCGCTGACTTTGTTCGTACGAATGATTTGATGTCTGTCCAAATGAATGGATTTAGGATTTTGGGGTCCTTGGAGATTGTGCAAGTTTTTAGCTGTAATTTATTGAATACCTCGAATAGTGTTTCTAAGCAGTTTCGTACTTCCATGATGGTTAGTGAATCTGTTGTTTTTCGTTTGCAGATTATTGCGAAATAGCAGGTGATTCCTCGGCGAGTAATTAGAATGTCACCAACTTTGGGATTACAGTCCAGAAGTGATTGTTGGTTGATTCTGCCTTTTTCTTGCAAAATTTCTGGAATCATGGTGTTTATTGCACAGTCTGTTGATAGGAAGTAAGCAATATTATCTTTTTGTGCTAGGATATTCTTTTGTGTGGTGATGACTCTGTTTTCGATTGTTATATCTTCCGTTGTTTCTGCCGTTCTTGTTGCGGGACGAGATTCTTTATGTGTCATTCTTTTCCTATAATACTGCGATGGTACGAATGGTGTATCACTATCTGCTTCTGTTATATTGTTTTCACTTGAGGTGTTTTTGCCTGATGATGGGTTTGATGGATTGTTTGTTGATTTTCGCTGTGGAGTAGTTTGTCTGGTGATTCGTTCAACATTTCCGGGTGGAGATCGAAATGTTGGCTCGGTTGTTGCTTGTGTGTTGTGCAACTGTGGTACTTCTACTGGAAGGTTGATGTTTTTTCCGATGTTTCTTTCAGAAGATAAGTTTGCTTCGTCGTTGTTATTTTCAGGTGACTTTGTTAACGAATCGAAATATTCGGGTGCCATTTCCGGTGAATATGGGCCTATGTTGGTGGCACCTTTTGACTTCTTTGTGGACGTTCGTAGTGGTGATGGTGATCTGAAGTTCGGCTGCACTTGCGGTTGTGCATTTCGTTGAACATCTTGTGTTTCTGTTGGATTTGTTGGTGATCGGAAATTTGGTTCGGTGACTGATGTATCCATTTCCTTGTCAGCGGTCGCTTCTCCGATGTGCGTCGCTGATTCTGAGTCCTGTTGATCCTTGTCATAGTCCTTGAGCGTTGCCTGTTCATCTATTTGGTTTCCCGATTTGCGTTGCATTTCCCGTTTTTGTGGATATGTTTGATTTGCGTCTGTTTGCTGGGCTCGTTGGCCTCTGTGCTTATTTGCGCTTTCGTCTTTATTTTCTCCATTTTTATTGGGATTAATATCTGCAAATCGTTGATTCCTTTCGTTTAATTCGTCGACTTTTTCTTTGCCTTTGTTTTCTTCGTTTTCTTCCTTTTGGTTTTTTGTTGGTGTGTATTTTTCCGTTGTAGTTTCATTTCGTGTCCTTGGTCGTTTGCGCTTGTTTGTCGTATTGAATTCCTTTGCCGTATTATTCCTTGTACGTTTCCTGGTCGTTATATTTTTTGTGAGTTCCTCCTCCGTTGCTTCTGTCTCTGTGATGACGTCTTCGCTATTTTCTTCTATATTTGTTTCCTCTTCTGTTTGTGGGGATTCATCGTCGATTTTTGGATCTGATTTAGGTTGTGTGTTGTTTCCGTGTTCGCTTTCACTTTCTGTTTTTTGTTCGTTTTGTTGTTTCTTTTTGGGTGTTGGGTTGCCTGATTCTTCGTCTGAGTCAGAGCGTTGTCGTGTATTTGGTTGGTGTGAATGTTTTGGTCTTTTTGGGACGTGTTCTTCCTTTGAAGAACTGTCTCTCTGTCTGATAGGCATGACAGCAATGGGGTTTCTAGATAGTGCGTCTGCGACGTGGTTCGATTTTCCCGGTTGATGTTGTATTTTGAAATCGTAATCGTTGAGGGTTATTTGCCAGCGCTGAAGCTGCTGTGGCAAGTCGGATTTGGTGTTTAGATATGTCAAAGCTCTATTATCGGTGATCAATGTAAATTGTCTGCCGTATAAATACGGGCGGAAATGTTCTACTGCGTAAACTACGGCTAGAAGTTCCTTTCTCATTGTATCGTACGCTTGTTGTGGCTTCGAGAGTGTTTTTGAGTAAAATGCTACGGGGTGATCGAATTTATTATGTTTCTGACTTAAGACTGCGCCTATTGCGTAGTCTGATGCGTCTGTAGTGAGCGTGAATGGTTTATCGAAATCGGGATAACGCAAAATTGGACGTTCTATAATTTTGTTTTTGAGTAGTTCGAATGCTTTTTGGCACTCGTCTGTCCATTGAAATGCTACTTCTTTTTTCAGTTGTTTTGTTAGTGGAGATGCGATTTTTGCAAAATTTTTTATGAATCGTCTGTAATAACCTGCGAGTGCTGTAAATTGTTTGATTCCCTTTTTGCTAGTTGGTGTTGTGAATTCTGTTATGGATTTTACTATTGTATTATTGGGTTTTACGACTTCTTCCGTGATTGTATGTCCCAAATATGTAACCTCTGTTCGCAAGAATTGACATTTGTCGGTTTGCAAAGTTAGGCCTGCTTCGGTTAAGCGTTTCGCTAACCGCCGAAATTTTGTCGCATGTTCCTGCAGAGTATTAGCATAAATGACGATGTCATCCAGGTATACGAACAGGTCGTTACCCTGAAGTCCTGATAATACGACATCCATCAATCGTTGGAATGTTGCAGAAGCATTTTTCAACCCAAATGGCATATGGTTGAACTCGAAATGTCCGTTTGCCGTTGAAAATGCGGTTTTTTGTTTGTGTTCAGGGTCCATTTCGATTTGATGGAAGCCAGATGCTAAGTCAAAAATGGAGAAATATCGGGCGTTTCCCAATTGGTCCAGAATATCTATGATACTCGGTAATGGGTACGCGTCGGATATTGTTTCCGCGTTCAATTTACGAAAGTCGATAACCATTCGCCATCTCTTTTTGCCCTGTGAGTCTGCCTTTTTTGGTACGACCCAAACTGGTGAGTTATAGGGGGAGAGGGAAGGTTGGATGATGTTTTTCTCCAGTAAATTATTGACCTGCGTCTGAATTTCTTTTTTGTGTACGGGTGGGAATCGGTACTGCTTTGTGTTAATAGGTTTATTGTCTGTCGTGGGAATTTTGTGTTGTGTTATTGTCGTGTGACCAAGTTCGTCGTTTGGTAGTAAGAAGAGTTTTGGATATTCAGAGACTAGTTGTAAAATGTGTTCTTTTTCTTCGTTATTCAGGTGATCTAAATGGAGTAATGATTTGAGACGTTGTAGTCGTTCTTCATTATTTTCGGATACGTTTGCTGTATTAATTGATGCGTTATTGTTTTGCGAATTTTTGTAAAGATCGGTTTCGAGTTTGAATGGTGTTTCTGAAATGATCTCGGACACAGATTTATTCTCACCATTCAAGACAATTTGTCGAAATTTTCACTCGCGATTCCATTAGTTCACGCGACAGCCAAAGAAATTGCGGAAGCTCTTGTCACTGAATTCATTTGTTGCTTCGGTTGCCCGAAGGCTATTCTGACCGATCAAGGCGCAGCTTTTATCGGAAAAGTAATGAAACATCTCACGAAAACTCTAAAGATCGAACAAATTAAGACAACGGCTTTCCACCCGTTATTTTCGGATACGTTTGCTGTATTAATTGATGCGTTATTGTTTTGCGAATTTTTGTAAAGATCGGTTTCGAGTTTGAATGGTGTTTCTGAAATGATCTCGATCGGTTGCAATTCTACAGTAGGAATTTCCAATTCTATTGATTTTGGTTGACGGTTGATTACTTGTAAGTATGCAATTCCGTTGTTGTTTTTTACTAATGCGCCGCCGTAACGTATGTCTTCTTTGGTTTTATATGGTGGGACGTATCCTTCTGAGATCTCGTTATTTTTAATTCTGATATGCATTATTGTTTTTGATTTCGGGGGGATTGTGATATATTCCCGTTCAAAAAATGGTATAGTATGACCATGGAAGGTTATGCATCTTTGTGTATATAGTATGTCGGCTGGGATCTGTTTGAAAAATGCGTCGCCAAGTATCGCGTTTTCCTGGATTGGAAATGCGTCGGTGACAACATGAAATTCTGCTTTTGCTGATTTAATTTGGATTGAGCATTTGCCTCGAGTGTATGTTTTACCGTCAGTTATACCTGTCAGTTCGTAAAATTCCCGTGTGTCGATTTCAGTTGCGTGATTGAGTGCGCTTCGTTTTATCAAGTTTATTTGTGAACCTGTATCAATTAATAATTTCGTTTCTCTGTGCATAAAATCAGGTGAGTTTAATGCAATTGAGGGAGATTTATGATTTTTTGAAATTCCCAATTTGAACGTTGCTTCTCTGAATTTAATTCCAATTTCTTTTAGTTGTTCGCGATTGAATGTCTTTAGTGCTCTGATAATGAGTCCCGTGTCGCACTTTTCCGCGAGACGTTGTCTTAGTTTTTTAAGTCAACTTTCTCGAAAAGTGTATCAATGTGTTCTGTGCTGTTTGTTCTTGATTTTGTCGGGGTATTTCTACCGGATGAATTATTTTGAGATTTTCGTTGCTCGGTATTTGAGTCTGTGTTAGGTGGTTCTCGATGTTCGTTTTGGTGTCTTTCGCGTGAATTGTTTCGGGAGTTATTTCGGTATCTATCGTTTGAGTGATTTCTGTATCTGTTGTTCGAGTGGTCTCTATATCTGTTGTTTGAATAACTTCTGTGTCTATCGTTCGAGTTATCTCTGTATCTGTCGTTTGAATAATTTCGATATCCGTCGTTCGAGTATCTGTCGTTTGAATATCTGTTGTTTGAATATCTGTCGTTAGAACGATTTCTGTATCCGTCGTTAGAGTTATCTCTGTATCTGTCGTTTGAATAATTTCGATATCCGTCGTTCGAGTGTCTGTCGTTTGAATATCTGTTGTTTGAATATCTGTCGTTAGAACGTTTTCTCGAATGATTCCTATAATCTCTGTATCTGTCGTTTGAGTTGTTTCTGTATTGGCTTCTAGAATTTCTGGTTTTGTTTTGAGTGTATCTGTCTCGTGAATTATTTCGGTATCTGTTGGATGTTTCTTGTGAGCGCCAAGAGTTTTTACCTTCGCGCATGTGTTTTATTGTGAAGCAGTCTTTTGTGTCATGTGAGTGTGATTGGTGAAGTTCGCAAAATTTTCCTGGGTTTTTGTATTCTGTAAAATGGACTTTTGCGGTGTTTCTGATATCGAGTATTCCGCGCATTCGCTTTTGTTTCTCGATTTCGTATTCTATTGTTTGAGCTCGATCTATAATGTTATCGAATGTCTCTGCATTATGGAGAATCAAATGGGAACCTATTGCGGGTATTAGTCCTCTGACGTAAGCTCTTTTTGCCCTAGCTGTTACTTCGTCGATTCGTGCGTCTAGAAATGTTCTCTGTGCGCCTGTATTGTATACATCTGATAGTTTGTCTATTATGTTATTTAGGATATCGCGCGTTCTCGCTGCGTATTCCATGACTGTTTCGTCGTAATTTTGTGGGGTTGATTCTATTTCATTTTCTAAGTCGGCTAAATCTTTATTTTTGCTAAATGCTTTTTTTAATGTTTTCAAAAGTGATTCGAGGGAATTTGGAGGGTTTGCGTCGATGACTGAATGTGCGATACCGTTCAGTTTGAGTGGGATCATTTTTAGTAATTTTGTTCGTTCGCCATCTGAAAGGCATTCGTTGATGCGTTTAAGTATTTTGGCATAATCTTCGATTTTTATATTTTTTCCGTCGTATATGGGCACGACTTTAAATGCGTCTCTAAATGTGAATGTGTTGTTATTTTCGGCCATTGTAATTTGGTGTTCAGTGTTTTGGTGGAAATATAGGGGTCGTCTATTTGTTCTACGGGGTGGTCTGGTCGGTGGATCCGATATTACAGCGCGATAAAATGACATAGAAACATGTTTTTAGAGAATTGTGTAAATTTGCGATAAATGTGTATTTGTTCGTTTATCATTACTTTCGTTAATTTATTTTATTTTAGTTTTATTATTATTATTGATAATAGGTTTCCCCAAATCATATTTGAAGGGTTTTATTTTTACAAATTATGTCCGGAAAGTGAATTTAATTGTTTCCCTAAATTTTTTTTTTTTTTTTTTTTTTTAAATGGGGGATGGAAAGAAAAGAAAAAAAATGTTACGTTCTGTGTGAAATTGTTAATGTGTGTGTGATAATCACTTCCACCGTAGACGAAATTGCGATTCTCAAAGTTAACATGCACAAGATTGTTGAGTGGAGTGTACTTACAGTGCCAGCAGAGCGATGGTGAGCGTAAGCATCAGCTGATCCTTTATGCGCTGGGACCAGCCCCCTGACACAGGCGAGTGAAAGTGGTTCGCGATATGTAGCTACCGCGGTGTGGCGCTGATGGCCACATGGCCGCCTTGTTTTCTGTATATCTGTATATATATGCGTTGAATATTCAAAATACTCTAAATCAAGGTCGTGATTTAGAGTAAATTGTGATATAAAAAACAACTTTTCTTAGATATTTGATATAGTTGCGTAATACATTTGAATACTTGTAATCATATATATATATACAGGAAAATAGTAAATTGGGAAATATGAAAAGGAAATGAAATTAACACAAGTATTTAACGGTGAAAATGTGTATTTCTTTTTATTTATATGAATGTCACGTTATTTACATTCATTAATATAATTGTACAGTAAGTACAATTAAGTTTTGCAAAATTTCGATTTTTTTTTGCTTAATTGGTTATCTTTTTTTTGTTCCGAGTTAGTACGTGTGCAATACTGTTGCATTCTCTTTAAAATAAAATTTTGTATCAATTGATACAAAATTTCGTGCGCGTGCACTTTACAGGGGAACGACAAAGCATTACAATTGTACACATCGTGCAATATTTCTTCGAATACATTGGAAGACTGACAGTGCGTTTGAAAACTTTTCTCCAAATACAAAACGAAATAATACAAGCGCTTGTTTGGGTGTACCAACTCACCCCGTTGTTGCCAATGTTGCAACGTTGCTTCGGGAAGAACAACTGCATTATCGTGAGAATTCAACAAAGCTTCTTTGCATTCCAAGCATTTCACGGAATTGCAAATTTTTTTTGTCAAATCCGCAGTCAAACAGTACATCACACAGTTAGTGATCTCAGGCATAGTGTAATCGTGCTCTGCTGTGATGTGTTCAAAATCCCAATCTTCGTCTTGAATGATTTGCTGTAATTTAGCTTTAACAATATTGGCAAGATCTCTGGATGATTCAGGATTGTTGTATATAGCTTTGAGATCCCCTAGCGTCACTAAAGGTTCGGTTGGATTGTTCGTTGCTATTGAGCAATTCCCTGTCTTCGGCGGTCTCAAAACACTATATACGGACAGGATTTTGAAAATGTTTAGGAAGGTCGGCGTTGAGGGATGATCGTCGCAACCACCTGCTTGCCGTATGGTACCAAAAAACTTCTGTTAAGAACAATCCAACACCAAACAGACATGCGTTATATGAGTACAGATGAATAGCCACAACCAAAAGTCCTGAAATAACTGACATTCCATTAAATAATTCGTAGAGCAGAGCTGTTAAATGTTTAGAATTCCACATTGCCATCCCACGACACACAGCCTATTGATGAAAAATGTAATTTATATCGAGATACTTTACTTATAATCGGCTTTTTGTACAAACCTCCAGAGGATCTTGGTTTACTCGACCTGTCAAAACATACGGAAAGCCGCAATATTTTGTTAAATACTTAACCAATTCCAACGTTGAATGCAGAGTGACGCGTAAACCCTCGGCTGTTTGTTTCGTCAAAAACAATTCTTTTGACAATAGCCCTTTTTGCACATTTTCTTCCCACGCATCTAGCTTCTTTAGCGAGTCTTGAATTACCTACATAAATAATCACTTGCATATATATTTAAAATATTTTTTTTGTTATCATGTTTTGATTATATTAAAGGCATAAATGAATTCGCAGTGAATAGCTTAAATATTTCAATAACATACCTTGAAGTCATTATTTCCTGGTTGAACGCCATCAATCGGGTGCTTACGGTTCAAGGCATCAAACATGTCGTTGATCCATTGGCAGAACGAGGCTGTGCTTTCGCACTCACGCAACTCTGGCACGTATTTTGCAAAAAATCGTAGTGCGCCGGCAACTGAATTACTGAACACCTATAAACAAAAACAATATCAAAGAATTAATTTCTTAAAGTGAGCTGATATAAAAATAGAAAATCGTCAATTTTTAAGAAGCAAGAAACTCACCTGAGTCGCTAACCGGACACGCATTTTCAGCGAATTGTTGAGGTTGACATGATTTGCAGATAATTTGGGACAAACCAGAGCTTGACCAGGTCCTGCATGTTCGCGGTCTTTTTCATGCAATAGCTTGATGTGCTGCCAGTCAATAACTGGTTCTGAAGGATCCATCTTTAAAAAGTTTTCATTATGATTACACTGAGTACATTTCCGCATATGTATAAGTCCGAATGTACGAAAATATACTAACTTGTAAAACTCCGTTGTTATACAAGCGGTTACGAATCGTTTTGATGAGGTGTGGGGTATCGGAGAACACGTATATTTTCCGACTTGGTTCCGTGGGATGTTCGAAAAAGTTGCGAACCATTACTTTGGCTCCACTCACACCGACTTCAGCCCAGAATTTTCTATTCGGGGCCGCGCCGTCGCTGACAACACCATGGACCTTCGCTCCGATTTGTTCGAGCAAAATTATCGCCTTTACGACGAGCTGTGCGAGAACTTTACCTGTGACAGGTCCTCTCGAGGCAAACACTGCAATGGGCTGAGTATGGCCACCGCTCAATGGTTGAAACATTAGCACCAATCCATGATTTGCTTTCTCTGAAAAATTCGATGACTTTGGTACTTCGTTACCAAAATCAACCAACCCTTTGTAAATAAGGTTTTTTGAGGCAACGCCAACGCTTTCCCGGGTCGAAATTTCGTCAAGCAAAAGAATTCCGTGCCGCTGTGATTCGTCTTGTTTTTCTAGAGCTAATTTCATTACTTGAAAAAACTCCATATCGAAGCCACACTCAGCTTTAATGTTTGACAAATATCTGTAAACAGAATAATAGTCTTGTTGAAAAAGAAATTAAGAAATCAACGTGCACGATGAAAAGCCGTGGCAGTAGTTTGACGAAAAATATTTAAAAAGGCCATACTAATACAAGAATAATAAATAAAGAAACATTTGTACAATAAAATTGTAAAGACTATTAATGATTACCTTAATAGCATGATGCTATTGCTTGTAAGATTTTCTTAGTTTTCAAACATATTTTATTAAAAAGTAGTCCTATGTTCTCAGACTTTTAAATAATTATTTTTTCAACTTTTACACATTTTCAGCTATTAATTAGATATCATGAAGTAATATAATTATACAAATATGACATACCTTCGAACGGTTCTTATGCTTGGAAGAGGTAAAATTCCATTGCAGCGCAGGAACTCGTAACCTGCCGGGGACCTCATATGCAACAGCAAGCAAAGCAGCATCCATTCCTCGGAATAATTTCGCCCCTTTGCACTCTTGTGTTTTGCAGCATCGATGATCTGTGTCAGAACGTGCAGTTGATTTTGAGGGATTTTTCCACTCTCAATGTGTTTTTCGAGATCTTTAGAGGTGCATCTCGTTAACTTCTGACGAATGCTGAAAACTTCTTCCTTTAAACTTTTTATTTTTTCTCGGGCGACTCGTTTGGCTTTCAGTGCTGCACGGTATCTTAACTGCAATCTCGTCAAATGATTTTTATCGTTCGTCGCGTTTTTTTTGTTATTCATCCGCTCTTTTGCTTTGCTCTGCACGTATCTGCGAAAACTTGTTTCCAAAGTTTTTTTCGCTCTGGTGCAATGTCCGCAAATCTTTTTTGTCGAAATTAAAAGAGGACATTCAGTGTGACGCCAAGTACCTGACGTATCTTTCCTCACAGTCTTACAATCCAACTGTTCTAAGCCAGGTTTGATCGGTGGTTCCGAACAACCACGGCACACGTCCAATCGATGAATCATCGCCAGCAAATTCTCCAGTTGTTCTATATCCTTGAGAACAGAGGGTAACTTGAGGCATGTTGGATCGATATGTTGGCCTACAACTCTGATCTGAATCGATAGATTTTGTTTGATCGTGATATCCTTCAGTATCGACGTTTGAAACCTGTCCTCTATCTTCACGGTGTGGTGAAGAAAAAAGAAGACAAATTGTTCGCCTTCACAGCCGGTCACTTGTCTCGACCATCCAGTTGGAAGACTTAAATTCGCATCAGAAATGTCGTTGAACTTGAAAGTGGAGCAGTTAAATGACTCCGGATTTACTTGTTCGACTACAATTATTGGGTCAGCAGATATGGATGGGCTACTTTCTTTGGTGGCTGGTACATCAATCGCCAGGTTATCCTGAGATGACAGATTCTCCAGCTCCATGTTATCGGACTCCGTACACTCTTCGGTCCATGGAAACTGCGTTGGTACACAACCTTTTTTTAATCGCGGAATCTTGTAGTTCGACTGAAATTGTACAATTAAATACATCAATGACACTGATGCAACGATGATAGCGTTAAAAATATGGAGAATATAAAAATGAGAAAATATTGAATACCACTCCAAGCACTTGACCATCAGGCCCGAGCAACTCCCGCTTCCAAAGAATCTCGCTCTTTCTGAAATGTTTCTCACACACAGTACTTCCAGCTTTTACAAAATTGTCTGTGCGTCTCACAGCAATTTTCCACAGATTTACACTGTCAGGGTCCTTCGGGATAGTAAAAAAATGAACTTTCTCAGGATTTGAGACGTATCCCGAAGTACAACCCGGAACGATGCACGTAGGCATCTTTCCTTGTAAAATATTTACTTTCCAGTTTCACCACAATTGAGCACGTCCAACAATATATTCAAAACAATCAATAAAATTTAAAATCAATAATAAGAAACAGAACAACAATTTTTAAGGAATAACGATGCTTATACACTGTGCGTATCCACTGTAAATGAAATGTCACATATGTCAACAATATCAGCTGCTTTGGAGTTCTGGCGCTCGAGGCAACCAGCAAACAGTCAGCGCTATGCAGTGGTGATTGACGAAACTAATATGTGGCTACAAAACGCGTACGCAGTCATCGTATAGGAAATATAGCCAGTGTCACGGGGCTGGCTGGGACGGTGGCTCACGCGTAGCGGCTGAGATGTTAGTGGTCGTTGTGTGCGTGCGTCTTCGTTGTTCCGTTCTGTGTGTAGCGATACGGGTGGCTCGGTGATCGTTGGCGTATGTGTGTCCTTTCTTTTTCTTTGCTGCTTCGGTTCCGTGTGCGTTGTATAGAGTATAGTGTTGTGTATGATTTGTCTCTGATGTATTTCTCTCTTTTTCTTTTTCACTTTGTGTTAATTTATTTTTTGATGTCTTCGTTGTGTCGTTTGTGTAATTCGTTTTTATTAAAAAAAATTTTTTTTGTTTTTTTTTTTCGATTCGCGTCGGTCGAATCCGACTTCTGACACCATGTGACGGGATGTCCGGCGGTGATTAGAATAACGATTTGACTTGTGTTTGCGATGAAGGTTTATATTTTATTGAAGATAGAAAGAGGTTTTGATGCTGAGGAAGTCGGAGGAGAACTGATTTGGTTAAGAGGAAGGTGATGATGAAAGAGTTGAGAGAAAGAGTTTTGAAGTGGAGGGGATAGGTGATAAGGGACCGTGAGACTGTGGAGTCAGCAAGTTAGGGGTTAGCGGGAAAAGAGATTAGGGATAGATGAGAGTGGTGAGAAAGGAATGTGGGACCGTTACAGTACAAATCCAAATAAAACGGGAAAAATTAACAAATTAGCAAAGCCATTGTCGAAGAAGAAAAGAGGTAGAGCGATAATTCAAAGATCTCTGTCTCAATCGATAAATCGACTCTCGACAATTCAAGATCTCTCAAATTATGCTACGCAAACCCCGACGTTAAAAATTCCCGACGACCGAATACTCGTTCAAACGCCCAATACACCCATTCCATTTACACCGATACGCGACGAAATCCCAACAATAGAAAACGTACAACCACTCGACGCGACTCCGGTCACAAACGAACCAAACCCTCCGGGTAATGCCCCCTGGGGAGTACCTACCCCACACTCGCGCGCATCGGCTGTTCAAAGTTCACCGGACGAGAATGAGAATTTCGAAAACACGACAAACGTAATAGAATCGAGAGATAATATCGAAATGACGCGAAATCATTACATTAGCCTAATCTCAGCTGACGGCACAGTATCGAACGAATTCGGAAAAAGAATGATCGAAATTGGTCTCTTAAACAATCTGACACCAGATCAAAATTATGAACTTGGAAGCGTAATCGTTTCCGGAAATCCACAAAAGAAAGTCTTTGCGCTAGTCGTTCGAAAACACGACTCCGACCCCTTAATTCAGGAAAACTTCGTTCTCGGCATACAAAATTTGAAGAAAGAAATGTTGGAGTCGAACATTAAATCGGCGGCCATCTCAAAAAAACGAAGTGGTCTTAAAAACGCATCCTGGCCAAAAATAAAGAAAATCCTCCAGGAAATCTTGGAAGGAACAGATATCATCATTCAAATCTGTAGGGACGAAATTATCACCCCTTCACAAGAAGATAGGTCACGAATAGTTCGCGAAAACCACGAATCCCCAATCGCAGGTCATAAGGGAGTAACCAAAACATACAATAGAATCAGACAAAAATATTTCTGGGGAAACATGAAAAAACATGTTGCAGACTATATCAGGCAATGCGAAAGTTGTCAGAGGAGAAAATTAGTAAGGGTAAAAACTAAACAGCCAATGGTCATTACAGATACCCCTCTCAATGTGTTCGATAAAATCTCCATGGATATCGTTGGACCAATCAACCCAGAATCCGAACTCGGACACAGATTTATTCTCACCATTCAAGACAATTTGTCGAAATTTTCACTCGCGATTCCATTAGTTCACGCGACAGCCAAAGAAATTGCGGAAGCTCTTGTCACTGAATTCATTTGTTGCTTCGGTTGCCCGAAGGCTATTCTGACCGATCAAGGCGCAGCTTTTATCGGAAAAGTAATGAAACATCTCACGAAAACTCTAAAGATCGAACAAATTAAGACAACGGCTTTCCACCCTCAGTCAAACGGCTCTCTCGAACGAAGTCATCAAGTCCTAACGGATTATCTAAAACACTACACCAATAGGAAAGATTGGCATAAATTCTTACGATCAGCCACGTTCGCATACAACACGAGCGTACACGAAGGGACGAAATACACCCCTTATCAAGTAGTCTATGGAAGAGAAGCCCGACTACCCTCACAATTCTCATATCTCGATGAATTAATAACATACGATGATCACGTAGAAAATGTAGCCAAAGAAATGCAAGGAATTCGCGAACAAGCTAGAAAGAACCTAGAACATGCTAAACAGAAATCAAAAGAACATTATGATAAAAGAATCAACCCAGTAAAATTCCAGGCAGGCGACAAAATATACCTGGTAAAGAATCAAAGAGCAGGCAAATTCGATGACAACTGCAAAGGACCTTATATTATTACTGAAGTATTCCCAGACAAAAACGACATCGAAATCGAACTCGAAAATAAGAAGCGTAAAATTATTCACTGCGATCGTGCAAAAATAGCTCACTAATAGGCCGAAATAAATTTTAGGTACCAGACAAAAATGCAAAACTATGAATTTGTATCGATGTGCATCTCGTTTTCTCATAAATATTCAAAATTACTAGGATAAATAGTATTAACGACAATATAATGCAAATACTCATGAAAACTATTATAATAAAATAGTATGAACCATAGTACGATACAAATACTCAAAACATACTACGTTAAAAATAATACTAATGATAATATGCTACAAATACTCAAAATTACGATGTAAGGATATGGTACGAATACACAATGAAAAATGATAAGAAGAAAAAGAGGAAATATAAATAAAAAAAGATAAGTAATAAATAGGATAATCGTAACTAGCATAATGCGTAATACGTTAAGACAACACCATTTGTTAAAAAAAAATCATGTTAGCTGGCACGCCACATTCGTTGTCTCTTTTCTTTTAAAATTGAGCGGGTCGCTCAATCTTCAAGGTGGGGAGGTGTTACGTCCCAACATGGGTGATGCACACCTTCGGTCGATAAATTAAATCACTACCTTGACCACCTCTGAAACAATGCAGCCTGCCGGCAAAATTAAAATATTATACATATTCTTAACTATTATTATCACCTTATATTTTCATTTACAAACTACATTTAAGAAACAATTAATGTTTCCGTTCCAGATGCAAACCACGGTTTCTCAGAATAGTCCCATATCATTTTTCAAACATTCGAAATACCAAACTCGACGAACACCTGCGCAACGCGATAAAGAATGTTTTCCACTCTGACAAACATTTCTACAAAGACTAAACATTTTTTCCTATACACCCTCTAGGATTAACAAATTCCAGCCAGAAAATGCTATAATTCACCCTCAATATCAAGCGGACCGCACACCAAATTCTAAATACCAAACCCGAGAAACTTTCCTTCACCACCCTTACTCGCATCACATTACGACGAACGCCCTACTCAATATCACCACTCAAAAAGACCTAATTTCAAAAACACGAACTCTGCATCTTTTTCTTAGAACCATAAACTCGAAAACACATTGCCTTTTCCACGAAAAAGTCGTCCATAAAAAGACGATCTCACGCCACCCCTGCGAGCTCAAGATAATCCCCTCCATAGAAAAAATAAGCGTCTCGTTAGAAATATAACCAATCAAAATACCCGAAATTTTGTAACTCCCACCAAGCAGAAACGAAATAGTTAATTTACTCTAAGAACAGACTCTGAACAAATTCGACTTCGAGTCAGAACTCACTCGACTTCCAAATCGAGAACATCTACAACAAACAAAAAATCTTAAACTATTTTTGTCGATATTCTCTAAGTATAATCTTAGTTTTTGTGTTAAAACTTCAAATTCACAGTGAGTGTTGCAATCAATATTTTCTCCAACAAACTCATTTCTACGGGTCAATACCGAGAAGTTTGGGAAAACATCATCAACATAGAACGTCTTCGAAGAGGAATCAACCTCGACGATTTATCCTAAATCGTTGAATTGGTATATTGAGCACAAGTAAGTCTCAGGTGCCGAGCTCACGTCCAGCCGAATAGCGCAAGCCAATTCAAATATCGCGTGCACATCGAATTATCGACGGAGCTCCACTGTCTTACCCACTTGGGACGTAACAACATCTTCGCCGATTTCGATGAAATTTGGTATGCTTGTAGAACGGATAAAAATACAAGATATGAAAAAATTTCAAATTGCAACAACGTTTATTTTTTCGCGTACTATACACTGGATATCAGAATGGTGCAGATAGCAACAAATCTCTTATTATTTATTGCAAATTTGTAATTTTTTCATACGTATCTGCGAGAGTTTTTAACCGATTGGGATGCAAATTCGCATAAAGGTAGAGGATGAATAAATAAAGTTGACGAGTATGTTATTTTTTCGATATCTCATAATTAAGGGGTTGAAACTGCCCCTCGATTTTTTAATACTATTTATATAGGGCGTTTATATAATTAGATCTAATATCACATACAGTTGTATATAATTATATATATATATATATACGTAAAAATTTTATTTACGGTCTATAAAATTGTATATGTCTGTATATGAGTACTTTTCTTTTCTTTTGAAATACATATAATTGTATATATCTTTATAAGGCTCCATATATGATTAAATACAGAAACAGTTTTCTTTGGTTTTATTCGCGTATGGAAGTGAAATAAACTATTATTTTTCATACGCCGTATCGTACGTACGGTATCGTATGTACGATACGTGTACGTGTGTACACATGCTCAAAAAACTCGCGAGCATGCCCGATACTCGGCTTTTTCCGCGCCTACACTGTGGAATCAGTTATCAGTTTGCAATATTGCGTCGATGGTGTGAACGCACGCGTTGAGATAAAGTGTAAGTTTTAAGTGTTTTATTCGTTTTGTGTTTACCAGAAGTAGCACTAATTGTAAGGATGGCTCTTCATTTTTCGATTGCCTGTAACGTAGGCAATAATTCGTTGTGCATTCTGTCGAAAACGATGACGTGATTTACGACAAACGAAATCCACCAGCACGTGGTAGCTCTGTAAGCTTTGTTTGGTCGGGCAACGCACGACTTGATGGCAAAGTTGTAGAATATTCAGGTAATTAATCAAATTTTTCAACAGCAGTTCAATATAATTCTTCGTGTATTGGCATCGATAAATTTCACCGTGATTCTTTAAAATAAAAATTGTGTGTATTTAAGATCCCAATAAACGTGGGCTTAACCTGTACAGTATATCTGTGTCAGATGACGTGGGCTTTTTAAAACGTGAGAGGGCAGCTTTCCTAAAAAAGAAGAGGCAGAATAACAAAGTAGGAGATAATACAAGTGCAGAGGTCTCCGGAAAGAGAAATCGCCCTAAGAAACTAAGCTTTTCACCATCCCATGAATATAATTCTCGAAAACGAAATGCAAGTATACATTTTGTGCGTTAAAAACATTTTATTTGCCGTGAATTTTTCATGAATTTATATTGTGATAGAATAACCCAAAGAAACCTACATTTTATAAATGTATTCTTGTAAAAATGTAATTTTTCTTAAGGAACGAGGAAACACATTTTTCCAAATGACATTGGCTTTTTTTAATAAACATATATTAATAAAAAATTCGCAGTAGAGATGTAAAACGGTGAATTTTTGTATTTAAAGTAGATCTCTACACAGAATTT
This sequence comes from Netelia inedita, assembly GCA_964017225.1. Taxonomy (NCBI): domain Eukaryota; kingdom Metazoa; phylum Arthropoda; class Insecta; order Hymenoptera; family Ichneumonidae; genus Netelia; species Netelia inedita. The sequence goes on from OZ024920.1 coordinate 23,867,201, forward strand.
TTTACGAATTTATATTCATAAAGAATCTCAATGTGATTTTGCAATGTTTTTTCTCGTCGTATAACAACGAAAAGAAGCCAAAGTCTTATTTTCGTCTATTTTATGTTCTCTATTCTATACATACATACATTGAAAAAATATAGGCTTCTGTTCCATTTTCTATCACGAGGAAGAACATTTTGCGAAAGTACATTGAGTTGTTTTTTTATGAATATACAAATTCGTGGACCCATTCTCTGTAAAAAAAATTCTCTATTTTTGATTTAATCAACTTAATATATGTTTACGCGCATCTGCTGAATTGAGGATGAATAATTCAAAGTTTTATGAACATAAATTTGTCATATAGGCACGAGAAATCAAAGAGGAAAAATGCAGCGCGAAGGATATATCGAAAGTCATTGAAAAACAGATGGAAAAATTAGTATCGCAGAAACCTTTGACAAGAAAATTCTTCGAGTTATTTAAACGTATCGCCGAACACTCATTGTTCAAGTGAAATTGGGGAAAGAAGCAGTCCAATGGGAAAAGAAGCAGTCCAACCAAAGAGGAACTAAAGCTGTTACGTGTAAAAACCAATGCTCGTTTAAGGAAATCAGGCAAGTTCAAAATCATGCAGTTTCAATAAGTTGTATTAAAATATGAACAACCCTATTTTTTTTCTCTCAAATCGAATACATCGTGGTTTCTGTTAATTTCAAATAACTATATAAAATTAATTTCAAAAACTACTCATTCAACAGATCCTCGAGAAGAAAATTTCTCTTTCGATTCATCCGATGGTATCGCGATTAACGAAAACACCCAAGTATGCGACGCGGAAAATGAGAATGAACATATGATACAAATTTAAAAAAACGATGATTCAAATGAGTTATTTGGAAAGAACGCGATTGAAACCGTAAGTAATACCTCTTTACAACGTTTCACTTTTTATTTTCACTAAATATATATAGCTTTTTTATCATTGCAACGTATATCATTAATTTATTGATGTTTCTATTAAAAAATGGAGTCTACTGTAAAAAACAATGACGAATTATTGGTTCGACGAAGCTGTTGGTTCCTGCAGTAGTCTTTTAAAACGTACATCGACCGGCAGGAGTGCCAAAGAAAGCCTAAGGAAAGGAAAGAGCTCGAGAGAAATTTGTTTGTTTGCACGTTGAAGGAAAACAGCGATACTTGGTTAGTAAAATTCTAAAACCTCTTATAAGTGTTTTTCAATATTTTTTTATCGCATCAACTTCTGGAAAAGCCTGTTTTTGTGTGCAGATATAGCTGACAATGCCTTGTTTTTTACCATGCCAATTTTTCATTATATATTAATGTTCTACGAAATCTTATTATTGTTGTATCTGAAATTAGCTATCATCTACACGAGAATCTAGATATTTTATTATAACTTTAAATTATCAGAATTTTGCCAAAAATTCGGAAAAAGCTGGAAAAATGGCCAAAAGAAAGCCGATAAATTCTTCTTCGTGCTATGAGCCAAAAAATCGGCGAAATCAAAGGAAAAAATAAGAAAAACACTGAGTATGAGGCTGATCACGGAGTTTTTCTCAATAAAAAAACAAACGACTTTTCATTTTTCTATTATTTACCAAAGATATTCTATGTGAATATGATAATAATACTGCAAAAAATTGCTTCGCGTGCATTTATATCATAAAGCATACAAACGACTCTGATAAAAACAAAAATTTGTTTTCTTTTTTATTGATCAAACTAAATAAGATTATTATTTATGCTTAAAACCATGCTCACTTATTATTTTTTTTTATTTCATGTACTGGCCCAATCAAAGTATTTAGGAGAATATAACTTCGATATAAAAGAGTCGCTAAGATAATATTTAAAAAGTCACTATAAGAAAATCTGTCATGTTTTATTTCTTTTATATAATTTATAAAAAAGCTCTCATATATAACGTTGAAAAAAAGTTTAAATATCACAGTTTAAATATTATTTGTAGTCATTATTACTATACCACTTGCAAAGTGATATTTGTCGAATATATTAAACTTTGTACATTGGACAAATTTTCAATAAAAACATGCACTAACTAGAATTTATTATTTTTTTCATGTGAATTTAACATCTACCATATTATATACAGATTTATCTATATATTCATATACTATCGTGCATATCTGTATATTAGTATATTCAATTGTATACGTTAATATACAAATATATAAAATTCTATCGGGCCAATTTTTGTATACATTTATAAAATAAATAAATGTTTATATATATTTATTTTTACTCGGGATATGCCACAGATATAGCTTGTGAAAAAATGTGCGTTGAATATTGGCGTTATGTAGTTATTGTATTTGTTATAAATACGGATTATATAATCATTAATCAAGAAAAATTCTGAGAAATCATGACTATTGCTTTGATTTTCACTGTAATTTAAATTTGCTTTTACTATCACGCGCTTTTGAAAAATCTCATCTGAAAGTCTGTTAACTTTTGGATTATTAGTCATTGTTGAGTAAGAAAACCATCTTTCCACAGAAGCAGACGAGGGCAATGGAGTATTATATTTCAGAAAAACTCTCTTTATATCTGGATAATTGTTTTAAATATTCACGTCCTTAACTTCCTCAGCCTCAAAGCGTGCAATTACAAGCTGAACTTTTGTCTTTAAATGACTACTTTCGTTTTCAGTATCAGAATCAGAATCAATGTAAAAGAAGTCATTCCCTTCGGACTCATTCGATGGTTTAACACTACCAGCATCTGGAATTATTTCTGTAGACACTGCTGTGCTAAATATTATAGATTTTTCATTTTTCCATACAGCGTTCGGTCAACACAAAATAACGACTTTAATTTGCGGAATCGTGGATGCGACATAGCAGCCACAGTCGCATCTTCTGCTTGCGGAGTTGGGATGTTAAAATATTCTCCAAATGGTTTCTCTGTGCTCGCAATATATATTTGAATTAGTGGTTCACAATATTCACAATTACCATTAACTAGAAGATTTTGTAACTTTTTTCTTAATGAAAACAAAGTCGGTAGAAGGAATCCGTAGTATGTTGAATAATCTCCCTACAGAATATCTAAAGATTCAGCAACAGGTTTCGTCCAAGTTACTTATTCTTCAATATAATAAAAATCTGCATCACGAATTGGATTTCTAACATTTTAATGACCTATGTAGTACAGTCGACTTCTGCTTTGTGGAAAGAATTTGATTCGATGCATCATATATATTATTCCAACGGGTCTTTCCTGGTCTGCTAAGAGCATGGCCCAATTCGTTATGTATGATCTCTGCGGATTTTGGATAATACCCAGCTTTCCATAGCTTATTACAATTTTTCAAGACTTGCTGGTGCATCTCAGAAAGCTGAGTCAGTTGGTTTTCTAATAATTTATTTGCATCGGTAATCGCACACAGGCTGAGAGTATGCGAAGCACATTTAAAGTGCATAGGCAAACGTCCTTCAAATGGATTTGCCTGAGTAATCTATTTATTTGGCGTTTATGTTAATGCTTAAAGACCTGTCTGTGTCACTATTCAAATCGCTGAAATTATCTCCCTCTGTAATCATACTACTACAATGTACGCCGAATCTTTGAAAAGCTTTAATAAAATTCGTACCATTATCTGTTATTGCAGCTACTATTTTAGTATGATCTAAGTCAAATTTCCTACAAAACTACAGTTGGTACAGTGATTCCTACAAAACTACGTTGGCGTCCTGACCATATTTCTATAGTTGTGCAAATATATTATATTTAATACAACTTAATTCTTGTTTTATTTTTAATGTATGTTCTTCGTAACATTCAGATTTTTTGCGTCCTAGTGTTCGACGACTCGTAATTAACAGACACGTACTTTAAACATTCAATTTATATAGTATTTCCCGAAAGTAAGGATCCTTACGGATATCTTGATGGATAAGTTGTGCGAACGTGTCTAGATTTTTGGTTGATAGGATGTTGGCTGTTTCGGTCCGAATTTCAATTTATAGCCCGAGTAAAAATGATTGTATATAAACATATATAATTGTATATTAATTGATCATATACAATTTTATATAAAAATTGGCCCGATAGAATTTTATATATTTGTATATAAACGTATAGAATTGTATATACCAATAATGTCTATTTCCATAAATTAGGAAAAAAAACCGCTCTTCCGGGGACTTGAACACGGGACGGACGGACGGTAGACCGGCGCGCTAACCGCTCGGCTACGCGCTTCCACATTTTTAATTTACACGTCAAAGCTTATGTGCGGCGGCAAAACCTTTCGAACCGGGTATCTCAAGAACGGCTGCGTATCTATACGTAGCCCTTTAGGGTTTTCGTTAGTTTCAGTCCCCCCTACAACCCTACGAAGTCCCATCGCTAAACTCGGTTGGCCTCTGCTGGACTCGCCTTGTACGACCGATAGTTCAGTACTAGACGAATGACAACGAAAGTGTTCCCATATATGGAACAAACCGTCTTTTCTTTTCATTTGAAAATACTTTATATTTTATAATTCAACGTTTCAATGTAAAATACGTTGATATGTATGTTAAAATGCAATATATATATATTGCATTTTAATACATATTTTATTAACTTTTAATGAACAATCTTTTGATTTACCTGCTTCCATACGCGAATAAACCCAAAGAAAACTGTTTCTATATTTTATCATATATGAGTAGCAATATAATTATATTAATTTCAAAAGAAAAGAAAAGTACTCATATTTTGGTGCAGACGGTTCGTAAGACCAATTGGAAAGGAAAATAATTAAGAGATGCACGGGATAATGATGGATAACAAAAAGATACTTTATTGTAATAATTGTGCACGTGTCTCGTGCACTCGAGATCGTTGATACAACACAACTAAAATGAAACTAAGATGGCCGGCGACTCGTAACCGCTAGAGTCGACCCCGGCAACTTCCGCTATCGTCGGTCAGCGTCGGCTGCTCGCGCAGGCGCGCTGTATTTGTCGCGAGTATAAAAACTATTTATTCAATACTCTCGCCGTTTGAATACTCGCTGTGTTTCAGTAATCCCAAAATGTTACATAAATAATAGAATCTCTCTCGAGGCACAGCCTTCGTAAAAATATCAGCCTTTTGATTTTCGGTCGGTACGAATTTCACCGATATATCTCGACTTGCAACTTTTTCGCGTATGAAGTGATATTTTACCGCAATATGTTTGGTTCGCTGATGGAACTCAGGATTCTTTGCGAGCCGAATCGCACTTTGGTTATCAATATGTAGTACTGTGGCTTTATCACATGCCGAACCCAAATCGTGGGACAGCTTCCTTAGCCAAACGATTTCTTTGGCCGCTGCCGTCGCTGCTACATATTCTGACTCCGTCGTACTCAGAGTAACTATTTCTTGACGTTTACTCGCCCACGTGACGAGACCATCCGCGCAACTAAACGCATATCCCGTCGTTGATCTACGCGTTTCTAGATCTCCCGCATAATCAGCGTCGCAAAAGCCGGAGAGCTCCGATTCTCTACTACAACCTTTGTACACGATTCCGAGATCCTTATTTCCGTTGAGATATGCAAAGATGCGTTTTACGGCTTTCCAATGCGCTGCGCTATGTTTATTCAAAAACTTCGAAACCGTATTAACCGCGTAGGCGATGTCCGGTCGGGAAACAACCGCCAGAAACATCAACGAACCTACCGCTTCGCGATACGGTGAGCTATTATCGATTTCGCTCTCGGGTTCTACCGGACTCAACGCAACGTGAGGATCCGCGGGTACGCTTACCGTTTTCGCGTCTGACATTTTAAACTTCTCGAGAATTTTATTAACATAATCGGTCTGATGCACGAACATCGTTTTCTCGCCTCTATCGCGTACGATTTGAAGCCCTACAAATCTACTCGCGTCGCCGCGCGTTATCTCGAACGCTTTTCGCAAATAACCGATAATTCTCTCAATCACACTTGACGATTTACAAGCAATAAGTCCATCGTCAACAAACAATGCCATATATACCTGCACGCTTTCCACAACACCGTAATAAATGCACTGATCTGCCTTAGACTGCACCAGATTGAACTTCTTAACGAAGCTGTTGAACTTTGCGTTCCAAAGTCTGGGCGCCTGTTTAAGGCCGTAGAGAGATTTATTCAATCGACACACGAATCGATCACTATCACAGTTTTTCCCGTCGATGAGCAGACCCTCCGGGATCTTCATGAAAATCTTCTCCTCGAGTTCGCCGTATAAGAACGCCGTACAGACGTCGAATTGCGCTATCTCGAGATCTTCTTGTGTCGCTCGTGCCAAAAACATCCGAAGCGAGTCGTAACGTACGACCGGCGCGAACGTCTCAACGTAGTCGATTCCTTCCTTCTGAAGAAAGCCTCTCGCACAGAGCCTTGCTTTGTATCGCCGTTCGTCGTTCGTTTTCCCCCGCACGATTTTAAAAACCCATTTCGAGTCGATGAGTTTCATCTCGTCGGTTCTCTCCTCCAGCGTCCACGTGTTGTTTTTCTCGTGAGCGCTCAGTTCGTCGTTGATCGCCTTGACCCATCTCGAGTCATCCGGCCCGTTGACTGCGTCATGAAACGTTTCGGGCGTCTCGTATTCAACGATATCAACTTCCTCGAGATATCGATTCGGTGGTCTCAGATTTCCGCGATCTCTGAGTTGGTGATGATGACCGTCGTATCGTCGTTCGTTTTGTTGTCTCGGTTCGTCCGGTATCGGCCCGACAACTTCTTCGTCCTCGTCGTTGATTTCGACGTTTCCTTCGGCTGCTGCGTCTTCGACCCTTGGCAGCACGAATGGTTCCGCGTTCGATTCTGCTTTTTCCGAACTCTCAAAAACAGACTTTTCGTCGAAGGTCACGTCTCGTGACACGTGCACCCGCTTCTTTACCGTATCGTAGAGCCGATAATTCGACGATTCTCCTTGGTACCCGATCAACACGAGTTTTCTCGATTTATCATCCAACTTTCTGCGAAATTGTTTCGGCACGTGCGCATACGACGTTGTTCCGAAAATACGAACGTGTTGTAGATTCGGTTTTCGACCCGTCCACACTTCGTATGGTGTTTTCAAATTTTTCCGACTCGAATGCGTCGTTCGATTCAGTAAGTATACGGCTGTATTCACCGCCTCAGCCCACAAACTCTTCGGCAACTCCGTAGCTCGAAGCATTGTGCGCGCGCACTCGAAAATCGTCCGATTCGCGCGTTCCGCTTTGCCATTTTGTTGTGGCGTATATGGTGCTGAGTTTTCCATGACGATCCCTTGCTTCTCCAAATACTCGTTCATTCTCGCATTCTTGTATTCTCCGCCGTTGTCCGAACGTACGAATTTTATGCTCGATCCAAATTTATTCGACACAATTTTCTCGAACACTTTGAATTTTTCGAGTACCTCGTCTTTATTTTTCATGAAATATACGTAACAGAACCCCGACGCTTCATCTATGAACGTTACATAATAAAACGCGCCACCGAGAGATTCGACTTGAATTTTCCCGCACACATCCGTGTGAATCACTTCTCCCGGTTTAGTACTTCGACGATCTTGAATTTCTTTGAAAGGCAGACGGTGAGACTTTCCGAATTGACAGGGTTCGCAAAAAAATTTTGACGCGTTCTTTATTTTAACGCCATCGACAAGTTCGTTCTTTACCATGTCAACCAATGCTCTTCCTCCCACGTGTCCTAGACGCTCGTGCCATACTTTCAAGTCGACCGCCGCGAGGTTCGCTTCATTCGACGTAGATGACGTAACGACACGGAAGAACATTCGATATATCGCATTATTTTGTCGCGCACCGTACGCCATTATCTCGTTACCGCGCTTCACTGTCACCGTCGAGTCATCGAACTCGATTACGCAACCCTTTTCCGTGCACGCGCCTACCGAAAAAAGATTTTTCTTTATTCGCGGTACATACCAAACACCTTCGATTTTCCCGCGAATCCATTTACCGCCGACAAATTTTTCGATGTGGATCGTCCCTTCTCCCGTTACTTCGCACACACCGTCGTCTCCCAATCGCACCGAGCGTCCGTTACATGGCTTGAAGTTGACGAACCACTCCCGACGATACGATATATGACGCGACGCCCCGCTGTCGGTGAGCCACACATCCTTCTTATCGACGTCGAGCAATTTTCGCACGTGTTCCGGCGACGGACCGTTATTTTTCTCCCGCGCTTTTTGTTCGCGTCGTACATCGTCACTCGCGACAACAAATGCGAAGTCCTGCGAGTCACTATCGTCTTTCTTCTTTGAGGGGCAGTCTCGCGCAAAATGACCTTTGCCTCGACACTTAAAGCACTCGACTTCTTTCTTTGAGCTTCGATTCTTCGCGGCACTTTTCGATTGCGGTTTGCCTCTCGCACCACCGCTTTTCGCACTATTATTTTTCGTGCCACCGTTTTTCGTTACGGCTAGCGCCTCTGAAGATTCTCCCGCTCCCTCGAGTCTCATTTCCTCTCGTAGCAGTCTCTCCGTGAGATTGTCGACTGTTTGAACTTCGGCCCCGACGTTATCCCACACCGTTTGGAATGCACTATAGTTCGGCGACAAACTCGAGAGGATTTTCGCCATAATTTGCGTTTCAGAGACCGTTTCCCCAACATCCTTCAATTGTCCCGCCATATTTTTAACCTTCGCGACGTGCTGTATGATTGAATCACCCGATGCCATCGAATATCCACAGAACTTTTGCGTCAAAAATAGTCTGTTAGAGGCAGATTTTTGCTCGTGCACTCTACACAACGCGTCCCACATTTCTTTGGCACTGGTACACGTGATTAACGACTCGAGCTGTCCTCTTTCAATCGTCGTCGAGATTAATACCATCGCTTTCGCGTTGTCTCGGTTCCACGCTGTTCTCGCGGCCGGTGCCGCATTTTCTTCCAGCGTTCTCGATCCATTGACGATGTCACTCACTCCCGCCGCGATAAACACTTGACGCAATTGAAATTTCCACGTTAGAAAATTAGCCCCGTCGAGCTTCTCAATATGTCGTACGCCAATTTCATCGGACATTTTCGAGAGGATGAAAATCACACACACGCGATCAACGCTCTAGCACGTGCTTTTTCCGCGAGAAAAAAATTGGCCGCTGCCCGGCTTGCCGGCTCAGCTATCCACGCGCCACGAGTTTTTCAACTTCTCGTGTCTCTCAATTAATTCCACGCAGCCAGTCCGACTGGGCCCATAACCTTTTGGTGCAGACGGTTCGTAAGACCAATTGGAAAGGAAAATAATTAAGAGATGCACGGGATAATGATGGATAACAAAAAGATACTTTATTGTAATAATTGTGCACGTGTCTCGTGCACTCGAGATCGTTGATACAACACAACTAAAATGAAACTAAGATGGCCGGCGACTCGTAACCGCTAGAGTCGACCCCGGCAACTTCCGCTATCGTCGGTCAGCGTCGGCTGCTCGCGCAGGCGCGCTGTATTTGTCGCGAGTATAAAAACTATTTATTCAATATCATATACAGTTATATACAATTTTATATAACGGAAATAAATTTTTCACGTATAGGTATATATATAATTGTATACAACACTATATTGAATTATATATAACTGTATATGATGGAAGTACATTTATATCGGATTATATATACGAATGTATAGAGTTATATACAATTATATATATTATATATATATATATATATATGTCAAAAGGTCTTTGTGGGGACTTTTCTAAGGCCTACTTTTTATTCTTGAAATTAACAATATTAATGCTGCTAAAACGTAATCTTTAGCCAAATTTAGTGTCAGAGCATTTTTTGCAATTATATAGCGAAAAGAGTTTGTAACGGTAGATATCAGGACATCAAAAAAAACATTTCACAATGGTTGTTGTCAGGACTTTCTTATCTAATAAACGGGTTCTATCAGGACAGTCTTCGATTTTCTTCGAATGGTATTTCTCAGGACTCTTTTTGGTAAGTGATTGGGTGTTATCAGGACAGCCTCCGATTTTCTTTCTAATGATGTTTCTCAGATCTCTTGTTGATAAGCAATCGAGAGTTATCAAGAAAGCACTTACTGCCGACAAAGACATTTATACAGGCACACATACTTTTATTTAAAATAGACATCTCTTACATAAATGAATATTTCAGTTAACAAAGAGCTATTATAATATAATACTTTGGGGTTTTGCGTTTAAAAACCATCGTTTACTTTTTTATTTGATTCGAAATCCAAGTTTTTATAATGCAAGGATTCCGCCGTTGTAGTAGGGGATGACCACTGCATTCACCCTGAATTTGTTTCAGCGATGGGTATATCACATTCGATATACAGGGTGAGGCAACAACTTTCATCAGTAGAAATATTTCCTCAAATACGGGACGTAAAAAAAATTTTTTAAACAATAGTTGCACGGTGTGGAGGGGGCCATCAAACGCGATGATTTTTTTCTTCCGGTGAAGGCGTTTACGTACAGTGAAGGTCACCTTCACTTTTTTAAATGGAATGGTATATTTTTTTCAACCATCTTGTACACCTCAATCCACATAAAAAACATTGGGGTTCAACGTCGTTCTAGGCCATTCAAGGTCAGTATCGATGGTACAAATCTAAATATTTCGGATCATTATCAAATATTTGGTAGTCTTATAAAGACGTCACAAAAAATGTTTCACACAAAAGGGGGCCATCAAATGCGACCAATTTTTTTGTTTAAAGTGAAGGTGGCTTTCACTGTGCGTAAACGACTCCACGGAAATAAAAAAAATCATCGAGTTTGATGGCCCCGTCCACACCGTGCAACTTTTGTTTGAAAAGTTTTTTCTAAGTCCGATATCTGAAGAAATATTTCTACTAATGAAAGTTGTTGCCTCACCCTGTATAATGGCTGTATAACAGATAGGCTGCAATTTTTCTTCTATGCTCCAACATTTTTTTGGCATTCCGAATTTTCTGATCATTTTTCTCTATATTCGGCACCTCGATGCCTAGAACAATCAAGTAGTTCCGAAGGTATAGTTCCGAAAAGCCCATATGCTTGATCGAGTTGAAATTTAGTACACTTATGTTTTTTGGCCTCCTGAGCACGAATATGACAATGAAAATTGTCGCAAATGAAGCTTTCTAGGTTAAACCCAACTCAAACTTGAAAAACTTGATTTTTTCGTGTTACGGGATTATGCCCAACTCGAAACCACAAAACCTCCCAAACCCAACGGGAAACCACAAAACATTCCAAACCCAACTCGAACCCAACGCGAAACCACAAAACCGCCTCCTCCCCCTGACTTGTCGATGGATTGTTGGTTACTGGAACGAGTCTCAACTCATACCACTGTTGGCTACTGGAAAGACTTCCAACTCGCACCCACGGGGGGGTCCGGGGGGGCCCCCCCCCGGCGGGGTCCAGGGGCAGGGCCCCTGCGAGGGTGGAGGGGGCGGAGCCCCCCCAGCACGAGAACGAGATTTTTAAATGAAAAAAAAATGTTATTTTGGTTCAAATTGGGTTCGGATTTCATTGGTTTTTTTCGGTTTGGGATTTATTGGGTTTCAGTAGGGTTTGGGATTTATTGGTTTCAGTTGGGTTGGGTTTGAGTTGGGTTAGAATTAACATGTTACCGCGTTTTTCTCAGAAAAAAACGGTTTTAGAAAAAAATCATATAGAACAAAAAATATGTATTTTAACATTATCTACAACTTTTGTTTGAAACATTTTCGCCTTCGATTAACAATTATATAAATAATCGAGAAAAAACACGAAAAAATCAAGTTTTTGAAGTTTTAACCTAGAAAGCTTCATTTGCGGTAATTTTAATTATCATATTCATGCTCAGGAGGCCAAAAAACATAAGTGTACAAAATTTCAAGGCAATCAGGAATATGGGCTTTTCGGTACTTTATCCACATATACAGGGTGAATCATAATGGGTGGACACCACTTTTTGATGGTATTTACCATGCGTCGTAAATTACCGACTATACCTACAACTGGATTGCTTGACCGCTCCAGAGATGGCAGCTGCTTAGTGACAGGCAACTACATTCATGCATCTTCGCGCGATTTCGATGACATTTGGTATGCTTGTAGAATGGATAAAAATACGAGATATGAAAAAACTTCAAATTGCAACAACGTTTATTTTTTCGCGTACTATACACTGGATATCAGAATGGTGCAGATAGCAACAAATCTCTTGTGATTTATTGCAAATTTGTAATTTTTTCATACGTATCTCCGAGAGTTTTTAACCGATTGGGATGCAAATTAGCATAAAGGTAGAGGATGAAAAAATAAAGTTGGGGGGTTTGTTATCTTTTCGCTATCTCATAATTAAGGGGTTGAAACTGCCCCTCGATTTTTTAGTCAATTGTATCGTATGATCGTAATAATTTGTACAGACTATTTCGACTCATTGCTTTTTCATTTCATCCCATTTTTATATCTACAAATTTTCGTCCATGCCACACGGTAAGAACTTCGAACGTTCGCGAGGGGGATGGTTGGGGGAGGGGGTGAGTGGAATTTACAAATATGTATTCGTGCATTCAAACGAACTTATATTAACGTAAATTTAACCCGGAATGGCAAAAGGCTACCCGATCATAACAAATATATATTGTAAAATAAGGAATATAAACAAAAAATATTTCTGAATTATTTTAATTTACTAGCGCTATTGTTTTGGTGAAGACCTTTGCGTCAAAATAATGATAGCGATATTTAAGCTATTTATCGAGTTTGACTCATTGTCAGAGCAATAGTTATTATCAGGACATATCTGTTATAGAGGAAACGGTAGTTATCAGGACATTATTTACGGGGGAAACGGTAGTTATCAGGACATCATTTACAGAGGAAACGGTCGTTATCGGGACATTTTTTACAAACGGTAGTTGTCAGGACATCATTTACAGGGGAAACGGTAGTTATCAGGACATCATTTACAGAGGAAACGGTCGTCATCGGGACATTTTTTATAAACGGTAGTTGTCAGGACATCATTTACAGAGGAAACGGTCGTCATCGGGACATTTTTTACAAACGGTAGTTGTCAGGACATCATTTACAGGGGAAACGGTAGTTATCGGGACATCATTTGCAGAGGGAACGGTCGGCGTCGGGACATTTTTTATACAACGCGTATCATCGGGACATTTACCGTTCTTTCATTTGATCTTTCAATGATCACTTCACATATAAACAAAATCATAATTTCGATTTCGGGAATAACGTCTCGTTTCACAAAGACTGAATGGTTGAATTAATGGAAAATGTATTGAATGATGTTATGCTCTTTCCCGGACGTTTAGTGAAAAAGTTGTCATGCATTTAATCATAAAGACTTTATGGCAAAAAATTTACAGCGTGCCCTTTCTAATATGAGATCGAATTCATGTGGGCATACGCGGATAAATATAAATTCATAAATTGATAAATACTAGCCTTTGCTTATAATTATTTTATAAACTCCTTAAAATGTAGATAACGGTACTTGTGGGGAAAAAATGAATCATTTATCATTTTACTTACCTTCTCTGCGATAATCTCCGCGTGATATCGACCACCGTTTTTGTACAATACACTTTATGCCTTGCACGAACCGCACGTTTTTTTCGTGCACCGAATGCGACTAAATCCACTGTCGACGCCCCCGAAATCATTTTTTGAACTTTTTTTGGAATTGCCCCCGGACATTTTTTTCATTAATAACAACTTAAACCAAATTTTGTTTTATCGGGAATGAAGTGTAGAACTCAATTGAATGAAACAAATGTCACATGAAACATGAAAAAAATGTCCCGATGGAGTCAACAACTTCTAAGCGTAGGACTGGGAAAACGTACCACTAAATTTGTAGGACTATGTGGCCCCTTCATTCTACAAATATTCATGAAGCTGCGTACAAAAAATCAGCTCGTTATTAATAAATTTGATAACCTCATTATTTTGACATATTCGGCGTGGAGGACGCACCAGTCAAACCATCAATGTTGTAGGACAATTGCTTTTCACAGTTCAATATCGAATTATCTTTATATTCAAATAAAATATTTTGTGTTATTGAGACAATTTCGACACCCCACCAAATCGACATGTTTTATACCTACGCGCTAAAATAGCTACCTCTATAGAGAATTTTCAGAGGATACATTTGGGGGTCTCGGCGAAAGGAACCGACTTACAAAATTTCAGCCAGTTATTAATCATAAAAAAACAGGTGGTGGCTGCTGGACTAAATATAACGTCATATTTTTATGTGCATCAAGTAAAAACACTTTGGATCACGGAAAATGTTCTCACATCACAAAGAATTAGTAATTAAATTAAAGGAAAATGTATTTCACACTGTTACGTCGTAAAGACCAGTTGGCAATGGATTTACAAAAATCTTTTATATTCTTAATGGCGTATATTAGTTTCTAAAGATCAATTTATAAAAATATCCTGATACCAACGGTTTCTTCTGTGAAAGATGTCCTGATAACGGTTATTGCTCTGGGTCATAATCGATAACCAGCTTAAATCTTGTTTTTATAGTTGCGTTGTCAGAAAAAGCTCGTTACTAATATCCATTATTATAATTGAAAGTAGGGCAAAATATCCAGTAATCGGCCAAGAACCAGTAGTCAGCCTCTGCCTATACTTTGTATGAGTGGGAAGAGTACAAGCTATATGCTTTGCGCTCTTTTCACTCATATAATGTATAGGCAGTGTTTTAGCCTATGGTGGTTTTTGAAAATTATATTGTATGATTTCACTCTAATCGATTAGTTCCTTATACCCTGGTTGTGTAGAAAAACTTATAAAATGTTTTACTGGTATAATTTGGCAGCTGACATACGCTTCTTCGAAAAAATACAAGTTCGAAAGTATATGCGGAGGTGGAAATAGAAGAGAATAACAACGATTTTTACGGCGAAAATTTACTCGCTACAAACCCGAAATGTTTGTCCATGCGGCAGAACTGTTGTCAGAACTGTTCTGAGAGTAATCAGCCTGTGAGAAAAAGAAACCCTTAGTAGTATATGCTCGTTATGGAGATATACTCTGATAATATCCGTTACTAAGGAAAATTTGTTAGAACATTTAAAGTAGTATTAATATCCTGACCCGTACAGATGTTTATCGAGACTGTCCTGACATTACACGTTCTTGGCAGAAAAATTAAAAAACTGTCTAACACAGTTGTCTGGAGTGTCCTGAGAAAAACCTCAGTATAGAAAAATGTGGTCCTATGTAGCATATGGTTGTTATGGAGACATGTCCTGACAATATACGTTACTAAGGAAAAATTGTCAGGACAGTCCTCACATCCACCAACTGTCCTGACAACGACCAGTAGAGCACAGAAAACGTCCTGACATCAACCGGTTGACATATATACAATTATATATAATATACAATCATGTATATTATGTCGTAAATACGTATTACGACATAATATATGTATACTGTTTCTTTTATGTTAAGTTGTTAGTCGCTAAAATAACAAAACAAAATTTATATGACATATTGTACATATTTTAGCATAATAAATATCTGAAGAGGATCCAAAATTCTGGATCGAAACGTAAATTTGCTTGTCCTATAAATTGAAATTCGGACCGAAACAGCCAACATCCTATCAACCAAAAATCCTTACGGATATCATAGAGTGTGCAGAATATTTCACCGCATCACAATCAAACCTTCTTGCGAATTTCCCATATTACTAACTTATGAAGTGAATTTCTGTGACAATATAAACATATGTAAATAAATTACCTACACAAACTATTAAGTGGAAATAACGAACAATGAAAGATAACTAATCATGCAAAAGTCGGGTTATTCACTTCTTTCAATACATTATTGTGTATTGAATGAATAAATGCTGATATAAGTTACCACTGACCACAGACAAAGGAAACAAAACCTCGCATTTACCGATTAGAAATGTAATCTGATCTACTTGTAATTATATCACAGTCTGATTGGACACTTTAACAGACACCATACGAGTAGAAGGGACCGTCCACGATAGAAGACTCCACAATAAGAACCAATCGACCTTCTTCAACAAGATTACTTATGTTTAAGATTCACACATCTTCTGATTCTGTACGTGTACTACGTATTCTTCGTTTCCTATTCATACACAATTCCATATTATGCTTACGTTTTATTTTCTATCCTGATTATAAGCTGATTACACTTGTTGAACTTTAAGCATAGACAGAGAACGAAATTCTAAAACGGAACAATTTCTTCACGAGAATTGAAAATATTCTAATTATTGTAATTATAATATTCAGATTACAATTATTCAATTATACAATCACACTTACATATATAATTACTAACTACTTTGTAGCTGCAATTGTTATGTAATTTCAATTGAATTTACTCACAAATGAATATAATGGTAATTACAGAATAATCAAATAATGTATAATTATATTAGTAATTAATTACAAAATAATGTGATTTTTGCCCAACTCTACTCTGAACCCGTTGAGATAATTTCATGAATGAACATAAACCATATATTCAATAATGTCACAAATGATACTAGTTATAAACAGAGCTTTGTTTGATTAAGACTTAATTTGGAAACAATTAAGACTGTAAAACTGTAATTACACTGGTTATTAAGAGAGCGTTGTTTGCTTAAGATTCTATTTGGAAACAATATTAACCCGATCAGTTTATCGCTTTTTTCGACACCACTTAGGTTTATCGTGGGTCGCTGAAGACCCAAGGCATGTTGAAAAGCGTAATATGCAATGAAAAAATCTGAAAAATTTCCTAAACTCTCTTGAATACTTCTACTTTAAGGGCACACCACGAAGATTGCACAACAAAATTAATAAATATATTATTTTTTGTCGTAAACATACCCACCTCCCGAAAATGCAGGCCTTCACTAAAAAATTCATAACTGTTGAACAAATTGAGATATTGGCAGAAACCAAATTGCATATTAAAGTTTAAGAATGATAATTTAACGAAAAAAATCATGATCTCGATAGAAACAAAATAAATGATTAAGTTTGGCGCGCCAACTAGAGCCTTTTCCAAAGGCGAAACTTTGTAGATTCAATAAATACTCCAATATATATTTAAATATATTTATTGAAAAATCATCAATATTATTTGAAAAGTTACACGAAATGTTTTTGCCTTAAAATTAAAGGTTTTATTACCACAAACAATTCTCGCAGCAATAAAATCGATGTTCATCGCAATTCGGCGTTTTACATTAGACACAACGATTTATAGTTTTTCTTTTTTGGATCGCATATAGAGCACCGTTTTCTTTTTTGAAGTTTGTCATTCACGAGGATCCAGTCACTTCGTGTACATAATCAATTTCTCCTTCACTTTCTTCGTTCAAATAATTCAGGTTTTCATTACGTGGAGGAAGAAGTCTAGTTAGTTGACGGGATTTACGATGAGACATGGTATACAATATGAAAAATCAATAAATGTCTCTGAAAATGCATAAACATTCGGAAATGTTTATAAATTTTATGAAAAAAACGGAAAACTTACCTTGGCAGTTAAAATGGTTTCGTACAACGTTAGGGTTATCGTGGGTCGCTCGGGACCCGACACGCATTTTGTTTGCTCGCTACGCAGTTCGAATTGATACTTAAGGGAGTTGTCTTGGGACATTCTGTTGAAAAAGTTTACGACAGTACGAAACGCACATAGTTACAACATCAACATAGTTAGAAACATCATAGATCGTGTTACACGATCCTGATTGGCTTTGCTCGTGAAAAACTTTTGTAACGGTACAGCTTACGCATACATAAGTAGTGCATGTATGTTTAAAAGTAATACTGATTCGCCAGTTGAAATGAAAATCGTGACAACGCTGCAAACTTCAAATCCGGAGTCGCGCTCGTGAATGACATGTCCGTGTATGGTTAGAGACACAGTTTGTGATTAATGCAACAGTTAGCCTAATAATTATGGTTAAAAAAAAGAAAATATTTGTGTGGAAGCGGAAGAGAGTAACGGAAAAAGTTTATTTGAATCGATTGCGGTAAGTTGAAGTAGAGAAAAATCTCGCGCGTAACTCGAAAAAAGTTTCGCCAGATAACCTAAGAAATGATTCAATAGATGATGGGCGTCGGATTATTCTTGTGTCTACTCTTGCGAATTATATCAATGTTTTAAATAAAAAATTTCATGTTTTTTTTGGAAAATATGTGTTTTTATTTTCGTACACTATGTCTGCACATTCATTATAATAAACTCCAATTGATAATAGAACTCCGATTTTCATGATAATAAATTAAGAAATTTTTTATATTGCAATTTAGCTCAATGCGAATCTGATCCCAAATATAATTTGTAACAACGAAATTAGATTTATAGATAATCGCAATTTCAAATATTCAGATTCTCCCGTGCTAACTCTTCCGTGCGACGTTGCCGTTACTGTTGCCGCTTATTCGACAGATCGACCGTTCTTGATACTTTAATAATTTTTTCCTCCTAATCATTTTGAAATTTGGCACGCATCATCTTTAACAACTGAAGAGTTGATCGTGCAATTTTTATTCAATTCTCTCGGTTGCATCCATATAAATTTTGCATTCTTCTGTTGCGATATCATGAAATTTGAAGTAACCTCATAAGAACACATGTTAATTTGGAAATTGAATAACTTCTAAACGATTCTCCTAAATGTATTGAAATTTGGTAAGCATTTTTTTCCATAAAGATGTAGTTGCTTGCCAAATTTCATTAAAATCTCTGTATTTCGATGTAACGAGTCAACTCCCTTAAGGTATGCGATTCAGCGCGTAGGCTCCTAGTGTCCTAAAGTTTTTTTAGGGTGGGTATCGGTATTTCTTCCCCACTCGGTTTCTGAGAACCCAAACAAAAGAAAAATGGGTTGGGTCTCCAGCGACCCACGATAAACGAATCGGGTTAAGGCTGTATGGCCAGTGATACTAGCTATTATGGAAGCGTTTTTTGTTTAATATTTTATTCAAAAATAATTGAGACTGCTAAGCCAATGATACTATTTAAAAAGTGTTGTTAAGATTCTGTTCAGAAACATCAATAATACTATAAAACAGCTATTACTGTTATAGAGATTAAGAATTTATTGTATGATTATTAAGGCAGAGTTGTTTAAATTTGTTGCCTAGACTGAATTTACAATAAAACTACCAAAAAATATTATTGAATGTTTTATTTCTTGCTTGAATTTTGAATAGTGGGGTAAAATGATCCCCGGATCATTTTATCCGCACCCTGGGGATCATTTTGGACATAGGGGTGTACACAATGATCCTTTAGCAGACCGTCATGAAAACATTAATACAAATTATTCCTAATGGCGTATGCGATTCAACGCTTGCTACATTTGTAGTTCGATTGAATAGCTACCTCTGAAATATTTTAAGTTGTAGAAAAAGCTGCATACACTCGTTTTACAGCTGTTTTCCCTTAGGCGGTTCATTTTGTACCACCTTCCCCTACTTTTTCATGGCAATCGAAATACCTAAAAATAATGAAGTCGGGTATATCATACTGAAAAAAAAGAAAGTCGCGGCAATCTTGCACTGCTAATCCAAGCCTCTTTTATTGCTGCCAAATGATATCCTGATTTATTAAGGAACTATGGACAGAAATATCTGGTTGGCGCATTTCTTCGCGGGGGTGAACCCTCAAGGGCGAGGGGAATGGAAGCCTGCTTCAGCTCATATGACTAAGCAAGGCGGCGGCAGTATCTATTTTCACGGTGCGATCCTAAAGTAGTAAAGTGGCGGGGATAGATCGACGGGTGCGCGACAAGGGAGACGTGTCTACAATAGCCCTACGAAGCACTTTCTACATTTCGTAGCCGAGAAATAATTTGGAGGTAGAAATAGAGGAATGCAATTTTGGAAATAGGTACGAAATTAATTTTGTGTACACCATAATTATATATCGCGGTCGTCCACGATTGTTCCATTATTGTCCTTTAACCTTTTAGCTGCGGGGGTGGTCGATATATCGACCACTCAAGAGGCACAAAATATTTACTCGGCGGGAAAGGAAAGTTGACAGAGGCTTTGGTGAAAAAGCTCAGCACGTATTATGGCTTAGCGATTCGAAGAAATATAAACAGCGCTAAAGACATGAAGAAGGCTATAATGGCAACTTTTCACCACATGATATCCACAGATGACAATCTACAACACGACAACTGTCCAGAGGGAGAAGACAGCTGGTGCAAGTGGCAGCAAGCTAAAGCACTTAGAACACAGCCTGAACCGCACCCTGCTCCATTACACCTCGACGTTCAAAAAGAAATTCTTCCTATATACGAATATTTATCGAGAGACGATTTACTGATGAGATGTTTAGGCGGTCATGCGCAGAACGCGAATGAAAGTTTTAATTCGACCGTTTGGCGATTGGCTCTAAAGCACCTTCATGCTGGCCTAAAAATAGTCGAGGTTGCAGCATTCTTGGCTACTGCATTATTTAAGGGCAGGGTAGGGTTAATTCGGGTGAAAAAGGCACATTTTTATGATTTTTTTTGACGAAACAGTTAAAATCTATTTATTTAAACCAATGGTACATTAAAGTATGACATTCGAAGAATATTCTGTCCAATTTTTACGAAGAAATTGAGACAAAATATTTCTTTTACCACATTTTAAAGAAATATTCACCCGACGCGGCCGCGGTCCATCGGCTGTCGGGGCTCTAAGTTTTATATCTTTTAACACGAATTTACAATTTCACAATCTTTTGGGCGCCAGTCAGTTTTGCGATACTGACAAACGTTACTTCTTTAGTTGACAAATCAATTATCACGGCTGAGACGACTCAAGGGGAGTTCCGTTGGAGGACCGTGGGAAAATCTCGTGAATCAATGAAGACCAGCGATTGGCCGAGATAGACAAATTTATTTGTACTTACAATAATGTGTTGACAAAATCTTTGACAAAATATTCCTCCACCAATTTTCCAAAGATCTTTTCCACCCAGCTGTGATGGACAAAGAGAAAGGGCTCGAACACCGAAGCCACTGACTTTTGACAAACACTAATTACGAAGTATATTCGCTAACACAGCGAACACCTCGTTGACTTTTACAAAAACAATGTATGACTTGAGACGTACGTTAAGACAACGGTAGCCTCTCCTAATTTTGTCTATTTCGCTCGATGGTTAGTATGTTAATGGACGTCCGCACGTTAAGGCAACAGTACGCGACTCCAGGACGTCTGCACCCGATAACGGCTAATGCAAGACTCCTCGAATTTATCAAAATCACTGTCGATCGAGATCGACAGTGGAAAGGGGGCGGGAGGAAGGCGAGTCGCCGAGTTTCTCATTGTCGAAATTTGCCGAAAAGTGACGGATGGTCACGAATTCGGTCGACGTACGATGTCAGAGATTCATAATTATATAGGGCGCTCCGACGATACCCGACCTCGCGGGTCTTTATGATGTCGAGCAAAAATCTCCGGTAATAAAATATTAAAAAATACGGCGATGGCAGCAATTTTTGTCAAGCGTCTCGGAAAAAAGTTGAATTGCGGTGCCCATCATAACTCCGTGCTGGTGTTACGTACTGGCCGACATTAGAGGTCCAGTCAAATTTTAAAATTCAGTCATGACCAAACGTCGGTTGCATATGTCCTCTAGTCGGTAAAAGGGCGCTCTGCGTAGTTACCCCTAGTACCGACATACTAGATAGTTCTGTCTGATAAGTAAATAGTATGACTTATCTCAATACTAGAGACGGTAGGGAAAACCCAGCCTATCACAAGAACTTTCCGACCCTCTCCTAAAGGAAAACCCAAACTCCACCCTGAACCAAACTCCACCCTAAACAAAAATCCCTTCCACCAAAAAGTCAGAGCTCATATAAAAAGACACGCTCTGACCCAAAAACCCTTAGATACTCACTTACAGACTCTCTTAGACTCCGTCTATCGACACATATTGACTACGTCTTTTTAGACTCATAGACAATTATTACACAACTCGAGTTCTCTCAGTCCTCAGTTAGAACAGTTTCTGTAAAACGTCTTGCACTACGTTCAGTTAAGTTAATCCGACACAAACTAAGAGTTACACAATAATCTTGAATCAACTTGAATAAACTCAATTGTTAACTGTTATTCATCGTGTGGTTCTCTTCAACTGCGCATAGCAGGGGTCGAATTTCATAAAGAATCTTCGAATCACCGAATTTCCGAATTTCCGCTCGATCAGAATATCCCATTCATTCTGATCAAACTGAGCGTACTCTTCGTAGTTCGCGCCGATAAAACTATATCGGCGGAGTCAACAGAACGGCGTGACCGTGCTGTTCCGAATCATCATCGAGGACGTAACAGCTCAGTTTATAAATAAATTTGGTGGCAGCGAACGGGATTCGACCGGAAGACATCATATACAACACGAAAATCTGAAAAAATTTTTTTTTTTCCTATTTCGTCCTGACCTATCAAAAGTCAGAACAACAACGCGATAACCGAATCGCATAAAACGGCAATCAACCAACTACTGTGGACGACAACAACTCGAGGGCCATCACCATTCATCACCGCAGCAGGTACAACCGCACCGTAAAGGACCCATCGTCACCGGCGCAACACAACAAGACACCCGCCAACGACCAGCAACGCCATAAATCTCGTCATCGACACTGGAGTTCAACGACCAAACAGCTACATCGGGACAACACAGATCTTCTTAAGTAGTAAGCGTTTCATTTTTTTTTCTTTCTTGCATAAATCATGGCTACCGCAAACACAAATACGTCAACAATGGATATGTCAATAGACCCTCCACCTGTATATACAGCAGAACAAAATTTTAGAGAATTTTTGAAAACTATTCCAAATTTCGATAACGGGACCGACGGGTACCCAATAGATTCATTTTTACGTGATTGCAAATTAGCGAAAGAACTGGCACAGGGAGTTAACGAATCTCTCGTCGTAAGAACTTTGATAAGCAAATGCAAAGGCGAACCTTTGAGGCGGGCAAGTCAAGCGGATGTAGCCACAGTAGACGACACTCATAGAATTTTTTTCAAAACGCTATAGGCCAAAGAAAGATGTCGAAGAATGGTTTATGGAATTTGCAAAGCTCAAACAGCAACCGAACGAAAAGGTCTTAGATTTCGGCTACCGAGTTTCACTGCATTTAAAAAAGACATTGGAGGAGATAGACTTGAAAAAGAAATCGGTAAGGGAAAGGGTATTGATAGCACAACAGTTAGCAATCTGGGTTTTCAAAAGGGGAGTTTCACAAAGAATAGCCGCATTCTTAGAATCAGAGTTCGCAACCCTTGCCGATGCCACAACAATGGCAGAAAAGATCGAAGAAAGATTTAGATCAGACAAAGACAAAGAAACGGAGTGTTTCACAGTCCACACAAATGCTCAGAGAAACAACAATAGAATGACCCAATCGAGTCAAAACCAAAGTAGGAACAATAATCATTCACAGCAATCAGGCAAATTCTGCACGTATTGCAAAAAATCGAATCACACCATCGAAGATTGCTGGGCTTTAAAAAGTAAAAATCAGGCAAACAAGTCAGCGAACCCCCACGCGAGTATGACATGCCATTACTGCAAAAAACAGGGCCATTCGATCGGAGTCTGTAGGAAAAGGATGTATAACGAGAACACGGCCCGAGCAGGTAGTCAAAATAATCATTCGGGAAACGGGCAGGCAGCCCCCGGCCATGGCGCACCAACGGGGCACGTGCCGGCTCAGCGTCAAGAGAGCACCCAACAAAATTAGACAGGGTAAAAGTCTTGCAGGCAGACTACAAATCAGCATGCGTCTCCCCATGCGTCAATTCTCCAGCAATAATAATAGAATCAAAAGACATTTTGTCAGATCGTGCAATATTTTTGATAGACACAGGTTCTCAATTGAACCTTATCAAATACAGTTCATTGAAAAACCCAAATCTCATAAATAACTATATTCAGTATGAATTATCGGGGATTTCAAAGACAGACAAACCTTGCACAATAGGGCAAATTGAAATTAATGTGAACAAGACTCAGACGATCTTTCACGTAATCACAGATGATTTTCCATTAAATTATTCGGGCATCATAGGATCCGAATTATTATCTGCGGGAGGAAGCATAATAAACTACGAACAGGGACAGATAATACTAAATGGTACACAAATCCCTTTCATAGAAAGAGAGAGCATAGTCCTGCCAGCAAGAACCAAAACCGGTATATTCGTGAGAGTCATAAACGCGCTCGAAGAAGGCTACCTGCCACGTCTTGACCTACCCGAAGGTATATACGCAGGAGAGGGTATCGTCAAGAATAATAAAGGAGTAGCCTACTTATACGCAATAAATACCCGGGAGAATGACATTAAGATCGACATTCCCGTAATACCTCTGTATCCTTTCGATACAAGTATGGACGAGGACGAAACTTTCGACAAAGATAACAACTCTAAGTACATCCCTAGAGCTCAGGGAACTCGTACCGAAGAAGTTATCAAACTGTTGAAACTCGATCATCTTAATGAAGAAGAGCGTAAAGCGGTAAACACCCTAGTGGATGAATACGTTGACCTCTTTCATATCCCCGGAGAACAATTGCGAGCAACGAGCACGCTCACCCATCGCATACTGACCACAGACAATATACCCGTTAATACCCGACAGTACAGACACACACCATCGCAAAAAATAGAAGTACAGAAACAGATAGACGACCTGTTACAATCAAACATAATACGACCTTCAAGTTCGCCGTACAATTCACCTCTGTGGATTGTACCCAAAAAGCCAGACGCATCGGAGAAACCGCGTTGGCGTCTCGT
The DNA here is from genome assembly GCA_964017225.1 of Netelia inedita. Lineage (NCBI taxonomy): Eukaryota > Metazoa > Arthropoda > Insecta > Hymenoptera > Ichneumonidae > Netelia > Netelia inedita. The sequence goes on from OZ024920.1 coordinate 23,892,000, forward strand.
AATCGACTTTAGAAAAGTAAACGAGAAGACTATAGGCGACGCATATCCATTGCCATTGATAACGGATATTCTAGACCAACTAGGGGGAGCCAAGTATTTTTCGATATTCGACCTAGCTTCGGGATTCCATCAAATCGAAATGGACCCGGAAGATAGACAAAAAACGGCTTTCACGACCCCTCATGGTCACTACGAATTCAACAGAATGCCCTTCGGCTTAAAGAACGCACCGGCAACGTTCCAACGGCTAATGGATATGGTCCTACGTGGATTACAGGGGAACGAACTGTTTGTATATCTCGACGATATCGTCATTTACTCGAAATCATTAGAAGAACACGACGTAAAATTTAGACAGCTTGCTGACAGACTGAGAAAAGCCAACTTGACGCTACAGACCAATAAATGCGAATTTCTCAGGACAGAAGTAAAATACCTAGGTCACGTGATATCGGCAGACGGCGTAAAACCGGACCCGAAGAAAATTGAAGCGGTAAAATTTTTTCCGACACCAAAAACGCAAAAGAATATAAAGGAATTTTTAGGTCTCGCGGGGTATTACCGACGTTTCATTAAAGATTTCGCGAAAATCGCAAGACCATTATCGGACCTCACTAGCAAAAATATAAAATTCGAATGGACATCGAGAGAACAAATATCCTTCGAAACTCTACGCGATATGCTATGTGAAGCACCGATATTGCAATACCCAGATTTCACGAAACCATTTATTGTCACAACGGACGCATCAGGTTTCGCGATAGGCGCAGTTTTGTCTCAGGGCAAAATCGGTGAGGATCTCCCGGTTGCATACGCATCGAGAGTACTCAATGGCGCAGAAACCCGATACCATACCACGAGCGCGAGATGGTAGCAGTAGTATTTGCGTTACAAACTTTCAGGCCTTACCTTTACGGTAGACCATTCACACTAGTTACAGATCATAGACCGCTAGTATGGGTGAATACAGTCAGCGACCCAACATCACGAGTAATGAGATGGAGAGAACGATTGAGAGAATTTGAGTATACAGTTCAATATAAAGCAGGGCGTGTTAACACCAACGCAGACGCGCTGTCCAGAAACCCTATAATAAAAAAAGGAACGGTATACGTAGTCGAAGTTAGGTGGCGGAAGAGAGCGCGCCGAGAAGGAGAAGAAGCACGCCAGGCAATAGCCGAACCACGCTCACCCCCGGGTAGCGACGGCATAGAAGAAAAAAGGTCGAAACTGACCATTCGAGCGGAAAAGAAAAGTAAAACGGTAGCAGTACCAGATGACGAGGACGAAGATTTCTTAGGCTTTCCGAGAAACAATAAAACTGACATAAAAAACAGTCAAATGGAGATAGAATCCTCTGGGTCAGATTTTTTAGGATTCCCCAATAAAGACGAAAGCGATAAGAATAAAGATCACAAGTTAGAAATTTGTGCGGAGAAAGAATCTCCGACAGTTAATGATAGGGTGCATAACGAGCCCGAATTTTCGAAATTAAGCGAATTATTAGAAGAAATTTGCGAGAGCGATGAAGAAGATAAATCAACAAAATCCCCAGAATCAATAAAATCCCCAAGGAGTGAATCAAATATATCCAAAGAGATTGTAGATTCGGGAAATTTTTTCAGAAATTCCGTAGTAGAGATACCTCAAAGCATTGAGAAGTTAGATTCATCACTAAAAGAAAGTGATAAATCAATAAAATTCCCAGAAACTATAGCATCACTGAAATCTCCAAGGAGTGAATCAAATATATCCAAAGAGATTGTAGATTCGGGAAATTCTTTCAGAAATTCCGTAGTAGAGATACCTCAAAGCATTGAGAAGTTAGATTCATCACTAAAAGAAAGTGATAAATCAATAAAATTCCCAGAAACTATAGCATCACTGAAATCTCCAAGGAGTGAATCAAATATATCCAAAGAGATTGTAGACTCGGGAAATTTTTTCAGAAATTCAGTAACAAAAGTATCACGAGATACGGAAAAATTAGGAAAATCACAAAAGGAAAGTGATAAAATTTCAAAGCCAAAATCAGAAGAAATTATTGGCATTCTAAATTCGGATGAAAATATTCAGCAGATAGGGCAGTTAGAGAAACCATCGGATGAACAGGGAACACTGAAAGGAAAAGAAAGCACGGACAAGGTATGTATAGAAAAGTGTAACCCAATGATACAGTGTCCAACTAGCGAACACGTACATAAGGAAACAATCATACCAGAACAGGAAGCGAATAAAGAAAGTAGGTCATCGGTGGCAAACGAATCAGATTCTAAGATTCAAGTTCCACCAGAATCATCCGATGAAGAAATAAACATGATAAAGCTGAATAGGAATACAGAAGTATTAAGATCGAGAGTTAGAGAAAGGGCAAAGAGTAAAAAATATATATCCAATAGCGGCAAATCAGAAAAGTCAGTATCGTCAGGCAACAAAAGTGACACAGTCAAGTCACCACAAAAAATTCGAAAAGAAAACCATATGAAGCCTGTACATCTAAAATTCGTGGACCGAGATGAAGAAATTACATCAGATGCGAAAAACGCCGTAGCGGCGATAAAAACAAACTCTTCGCAGGGAGATAAAACTCCACCACTGAAAAATCCGTTAGCATTCTGTCAGAGAGAAAATGCAGCAATAAATTCGTCATCTCAAGAAACTTCAAGAATTCCCACAGAACCAAAAATAAAACACTCAAACCCAAGTAATTTTCAACGCGAGCTAGCTAGAGAACTAACAAAGAGGCCCACGTGCGCAGCAGGATTCACTCCGTCCCCAGCGATAAGAACAAGGAGGAAAATAAGAAACCTCACATCGGGCACGGACCATACTATCGCACACGAAACGATAACGAAGCTAGATTGCCCTGAAACACCCTCGGAGACACCCGAGATAACCGAGGTCGTAAAACCCATCACCAGCGGAAATAACAAACTCAGAGATATCGACATGGACGTCGAGCAGGAATCGAGCGACAAAGAGGCTGAAAATATACAAGTACTCGAAAAAAATTCGGAGCCCATAAATTTAGAGGAGGATAAGCCTCGACGAAAAATAAACGATCAAGAGCCTTCCCAACCGCTCCGACGATCGAAGAGGGTCGCAAAGAAACCCTCTTGCTCATGCTGTTTAGGAACACACGGGACATCACATAAACCAATAACTAAACATCGACAAGCCGCGAAGGAAAAAGATAAGAAAGAAACACAAAACCCTAATATCCCCACAATAAACGAAGGAATAGAAATTCCACCGGTAGAAAAACGGAAAGAATACACACCAAAAAACCCTCAAGATGAAAGAGAGACCGAGAGATTAGAAGAACCAAGGGCCACGGAACGAGCAGCAACCCCCCCGAACAATAACGAAGCCATAAAAATACACCCCCTACTAACACCGACAGAGGAAACCGGTGTTATTGATTCAAACATGGATAATGAAGCGATAGACCAATCTTTTCCAGGAAATTTTATAAACGCAATAAATAGCAACTCAGACAACGATAAAACCAATAGCGAACAAAAACAAGTTCCTTCAGAAAATATTGCAAAGAAAATTCATAGCAGTTTAGATGACGACAACCAAGAAGAAGACAGAAGATTAATCGAAACGAGAGATAATCCGGAAATAGGGAATGACAATATAATTTGCTTTGCCAATGCAGACGGCACAGTATCAGACGAAATGGAAAAAAGACTCATTAAGAAAGGATTGCTAAATAAACTCACACCATTGAAAAAATACTCAATTGGAGAAGTAGTAGTCTCAACAAAAAACAATAGAAAAATTTTCGCGTTAATTGTTCGACAGACTAACGAAGATCAATTAACAGAAACAACCATCAGAAAGGCCTTCCAAAATTTAAAACTTATTATGGCAGAAATAAACGTCAAATCAGCCAGCATTTCACAAGCCGAAAGTAACTTAGGAACAGCAGTCTGGAACAAAATAAGTAAGATTATAGAAGAGACACTACCTAATGATGTCACGATAACAATTTGCAAAGACAAAATTGTAATTCCATCCGAAGATCTCAAAGAAGGCATAATACGAGAGTGTCACGAGACCCCCTTAGGAGGCCATAAAGGAGTGACCAAGACCTATAACAGAATCAGGCAAAAATATTACTGAAAACAGATATTCAAGAATTCATTAAGAAATGCACGAGCTGTCAGAAAAAGAAACTGGTCAGAGTAAAGACAAAACAACCAATGATTATTACAGATACATTGTTACGGACTGGCCGACATTAGAGGCGCAGTCAATTTTCAAAACTAAGTAATGACCAAACGTCGGTAGCATATGTCCTCTAGTCGGTAAAAGGACGCTCTGCGTAGTTACCTCTAATATCGACATAGTAGAGTACAACTAATTTTCCTTTCCAATAGCTAGATAGTAAGATGATAGGGAAAACCCAGCCTATCACAAAAACGTCCGACCCTCCCCAAAGGGAAAACCAAACTCCACCCCAAACTAACTCCCCTCCACCCAAAACTAGAGCAACTATAAAAAGACATGCTCCGACCCAATTTCCAGCTTTTTGCCTTTGACATAACTCGAGTTAACAGATACAGAAACTTAGTTACAGCGTCTATGTAATATGTTAGTAGTATATTCTAACATGATCTTTTCATAAGTAATCATCCAAGTTATTTTAATAGAAGTGTTTAAACGACAACCACTTACAAACCTTGTACACCGACGCTAAGTTCAGACCATCTCAAAAGTCCGAACTAATCTGTAACTCATTATCAAACAATATCTACGAATAAACTCATCATTGAATAACTATTCATCGTGTTGATCTCTTCAACTGCGCATAGCAGGGGTCGAATTTCATAACGAATCTCCGAACCTCCGAATCTCCGAATTTCCGAATCTCAGAACAACCAGAATATCTAATCATTCTGATCAAACTGAGCGTACTCTTCGTAGTTCGCGCCGATAAAACTATATCGGCGGAGTCAACAGAACGGCGTGACCGTGCTGTTCCGAATCATCATCGAGGACGTAACAACATCAGCGGATGTATTTCATAAAGTGGCAATGGGCATAGTCGGACCATTCGAAGTCTCGAAGAACGGTTACAAATACATTCTCACAATGCAGGACGCTCTATCAAAATACAGCTTGGCTATAACCCTAATAAACGCAACAGCAGAGGAAATATCGAAAGCGCTAGTCCGAGAGTTTATAAATAAATTTGGTTGCCCCAAGGTAATCTTAACAGATCAAGGCGCAGCGTTTATAGGACAAGTTATGAAGAGATTAGCTAAAGCATATCAAATCCAACAAATCAAAACAACAGCATTTCACCCTCAGTCAAACGGCTCTCTCGAGAGAAGCCACCAGGTACTGGTAGACTACCTGAAACACTATACACAAAAAAGGGACTGGGATAAATGGCTCTCACACGCAGCGATGTCATACAATACTAGCGTACACGAAGGCACGAAGTTTACACCATACAAACTCGTTTTCGGTAGAGAAGCAAGAATACCATCAGCCATATCGCCATTAGATAACGCAATGACATTCAATGATTACATTAAAGAAAAATTAGAACAAACCACAAAAGACAGAAATAAGGCAAAAGAAAATTTAGAAAAAGCAAAACAAAAATCCAAAGAACATTATGATAAAAAATTGAACCCAATAAAACTGACAATAGGACAAGAAGTATATCTGACCAAGAATCACAAAACAAACAAATTTGACGACAACTATTTAGGACCGTATTTAATCACAGACATCATTGCAGACAAGAACAACGTAGAAATTGACTTGGGTAATAATAAAAGAAAAATAGTTCACTGGGATAGATTAAAAATAGCTCACTAATAAAAAAAATAAAAAATATATATAACGGTAAAACTCATCGTCCGTAGCGACAAGGATTAAGACCGCGAACGCCTTGAACCCTTTCCACCTTTAGAGTTGTACGGAAACTCAAACTTTTAGTTTACCTTTAGTTAATGCAGTGTGTAACTAAGTATAATCCAACACGCAAATTTTTGTTGTTGATAGATTAAGCACATAAATAATCGACATCCACAAACGACTATAAGCAGAATTAAGTAAAACACACAATAATCATACTTATGATTCTGTATAAGAAACAAAGACAATCTTTAGCAAGCCATTATGCAAGAAAGAAAAATATTAAGAAAGGAAACGCTATATAAGAATATAAATTAAGAACATAGGTTAAAAACATAAATAATCATCGTTCACAAACAAACTTAGGGAACATTAGCAATCAGTAAACCATGCAATAATCATAATTATCACTCCACCTTCGAACTAACAACTTGAGATAATTCGTACACAACGATAAGTACATTTTAAGAAATTTCATGTAATACTATTATAATCCAAATAGACCCTAAGATCATAAGGGGACACATGCTACCAAAATACGAATTCCAATGTGCTTGATTTTATATCGGAGCGAGGACGCTCCCTCTTTTTCCAGGGAGGGAAGTGTTACGTACTGGCCGACATTAGAGGCCCAGTCAATTTTTAAAATTCAGTCATGACCAAACGTCGGTTGCATATGTCCTCTAGTCGGTAAAAGGGCGCTCTGCGTAGTTACCCCTAGTACCGACATACCAGATAGTTCTGTCTGATAAGTAAATAGTATGACTTATCTCAATACTAGAGACGGTAGGGAAAACCCAGCCTATCACAAGAACTTTCCGACCCTCTCCTAAAGGAAAACCCAAACTCCACCCTGAACCAAACTCCACCCTAAACAAAAATCCCTTCCACCAAAAAGTCAGAGCTCATATAAAAAGACACGCTCTGACCCAAAAACCCTTAGATACTCACTTACAGACTCTCTTAGACTCCGTCTATCGACACATATTGACTACGTCTTTTTAGACTCATAGACAATTATTACACAACTCGAGTTCTCTCAGTCCTCAGTTAGAACAGTTTCTGTAAAACGTCTTGCACTACGTTCAGTTAAGGTGGTTGTGCCGTGAAATGAAAAAAGTCAGAATTTTTTAAAACTTCGAGAGAATCTTTTTAAAATAGTTATCTATAACCAAACCAAATTTAAATGAGTTTCACTGTACAGAAACTGAGAAAAATGATGTTGAAATTAAATATTTGTTATAGGTTAAACAAGGGGCTTATACGGCCAAACGTACCTTAGTCTTACGTTTTATTTTTTTGTATTCAAACTAAAAGTCAGATTTTGATAAAAAAATAATATGTTGTCATACGGGATATACGGCGTACATAGGATTTTTTTAAATTACTTTGACCGTTTCGTTTATAAATTATAAATGATGAAAGTATAAAAAATGCGGGAATTTCGATACATGCACGAACGTACTGTAAACAAAGTGGCAAACGCGCATTTGAGCGACTGCCGAGAGGCCGAGAGGGACTGGCGGGAGCTTTTAAATCTTTGCAAATGAGAAATTGAAAAGCATGCTTTTTTAATGTAGACATTTATTAAAAATAAAAAGAACATGGAATATTTTATATATATTTTTTTTTATATATTTTTTAAACCGCAACTGACCTGACATATTGATAAAAGTTTACCGATTGTCATAAAAATTTGTTCAATGTAGGGACGTAGCGTAATTTCAACTATACACAACAGACGATAGGCAGTGTTGCCACGATCGCCACTGTATACCAAAGAATTAGTATGCGCTTGTACATGTATGCGAAGCTTGTGTGAGTATAGCTGTACTGAATCAAAAGTTTATCCCCGAGAGTCTAAATTTTCAATTTTTTTAACGAAAGCTGGTGATCCTACTAATCAAAATGTATTGTGACGTTTTAAAACTTAGTAATGATAATACCATTTCCATTTCCACGACACAAATATACCGTTAAATTCGGTGCTTATTCGTCGCTTTTGAATGTGGTCAATATAAATTTTTGGAACTGATTGTCATGGCACAACCACCTTAATAATAGGACGATCAGCCTCTGTCCTACATTCCGAGGCTGTCACAGCGTCATTATCTGCTACCAATACTCCTACTTGTACGTTCTCGGCTTTAAGAATTTCGCTGTGGACGACAAGTTTTTTAACGACATGCGATTCCATTCCTTTTGAAGATCCATAATAATTTTTCCTGCAATCGTGATTTGATTGAGGATTTCCCATGCTGCATAGTTTGCAGTTTCGATTGCAGGTGGAAAAGTCCAAGACTAAACCACTCTGGCAACCCATAATCGCGGCATATCCGTTGTTACTGTCGTATTGTTTGCCAGTGCCTCGAGTACTCCATCCCATGTCGTACGACACAAGAACTCTTACCACATCATCCCATGTAAGAATCGAAGTTTTTGTACCGTCAGATGTTTCAGGCCTTGATTTGACGCTAGACTCATTTTCTGACCTGTGCGGAACTAGGAAATTGGATTGGAATTCTTTAGGCCTAAGGAAAAGAGATCAAATAAAATTCCATCAATCTATAATTCTTTGATTGAAAAAACATATAATTCGACTGAAAAATTTGTAAATGAGTCTGAAATTCATGTATAAAAAAACTTAGATGTATAATTCATAAAAAAAAACAATAAGAAAATAATTTCTGTAAAAAAAGTAAATTACAATGATTCTTCAATTGTTGATGGTCTTTCTATAGTTTTTGCTTTTTCAACTTGAACCGCTTGTCTGCAACTGTGTTTGGCGACACTCTCAGCTGCTAACCCGACTTCATTCTCGTACCTTTTGAAGGTTGCGAAGGATAAGCATGGCATGTTCATACAAGCAAATAACTTTTGTAAATGTGTCCATCCCAGTCCACTATGCAATGTACCTAGAAAGCAAAGCAAAATATCTGTACATCAAAGTTTTTAACCTTTAAATCTGAAAAAGCCATAACAAAATTATTAACATTAGAAATAATATTTTTTAGATATATTAAATAACTTTTAAGACGAAAAGTAGATACCACATTATAATTGAAAAACAATTTACCTATAACCACTTTGTAGTTGATATCAAAAATTTTACTACGTTTGTCAGGGTTATCTCGTTTAGTGCCGGTTCCAATTACATTTATAATTAAGCATTTATGACATCTGATGAACAAATCGGATCCTAATCCTTGGTGAACTTCCTTCTCGACGTAACGAAAAGATAATGCCTCCTTGCATGAGGAACACCACATGTTTTCACCAAGATAGGCCAAGTCGACAATCCGTCGAAAAGATTCATTAACCTCTTCTTCTTTCACTTCCTCACTGTCCACGATTTCGATATTTTCGTCACTCACTTCACTGGGTTGATCAGCAATATTCTTCGTTTCTTTTATTTTATTTCGTCGAGCCATTCTCGCTTCGTAAACTTTTTTCGAAACAGCTTTTCCTTTCTATCGATACAGAATTTTCGGCATTTTGTATCTGCAATGTTTTTTACTCGCCTATTCACGATCATATGTTCGTCTTTATGCGTCTGCGAATTAGCGCTCGCAGGGTGCCAACTTATAAAAAATTACAACGTTGCCACGATTTATTCTTCTGATAGCAGCATCGAATAAATTAAATAACTCATTAAATTATTGAAAATAAAACATGCTCTGTATAAATTTACTCGTAAAATTAGTATTAGAGAAACTCAGAATATTTTCAAATAAGTAATTTGGTCGGTTCAAACTTCGAAAATTTCGTGCTATATCCATTCCGGACGAATAGATATCATGATATACGAATTTCGCCTACTTTTTGCTAAGACTTTACCGATAATACATCCTTAAAATAAATATGATTGAAAACTTTTATTTTTAATAAGAATGTTATAATTTATTAAGTTAATATATTAATTTAGAATTAACAACAAGGGAGGAAGTAATGCTTTAGTTTTAGTGCATCTGGAGTCGTTGGAAGACAAAAAGGGCATCATGATGAAAAGGAGGCTGCTCAAAGGGTCCGGGGTGTTCGTTGACGACGATTTCACGAGGATGGAACGAGAAATACACAAGAAGATAGGGGAGCACGCAAGGGAATGGGAGAAGGAGGGGGATCGGGTAAAAAGAGGGTGCATGAAGCTCATCGTGGACGGAAAGTGCTGGAGGTGGAATGAAAAACAAAATAGACTGGAAAAACAGCATTTTTGGGGCAGAGAGGAAGAGAGCCAAAGAGACTGAAGTTGCTAACATGGAATATAGCTGGAGTAGCACGACTAGGAGAAGCGGAGATGTTTTTGGAGAGGTATGACATAATGATTCTTCAAGAAACATGGATAGAGGAGAAGTCGATGGGGAAAGTGAGAACTAATCTCAGTGATGAGTATGAATGGACGGCAAAAGCAGCAGTGAGAGAGAGTGCGAAAGGGAGAGCAAAGGGCGGACAGTTGGTAGGAATTAAAAGAGATGGGATAAAAATGGAAGTGAAAGAGTGGAAATATGGATTAGTCATCGAAGGAGACATAGAGCAAGAAAAGTGGAAAATTGTATCGGTGTACAATAACGTGGGGGTTAGGAATGTGAAGAAGGAAAACGAAACGCTGATAATGGAGAGTATTGCGGGGGGCGGGAAACTGTTAATTGTCGTAGACTGGAATGAAAGAATTGGGCAAGAGCGGGGAAAAGGATTTCAAAGATAGGACGAAGAGTGGGTCAGAACTTCAGAGGACGAAATGATAAACACGGAGGGTGTGAAACTGTTGGATTTGTGCGAGGACTATGGATTGACAATACTGAACGGGAGAGTGAAGGGGGATAGAGAAGAAAAACTCACATATGTAGGTCCAAGAGGAGCGTCGGTGCTGGACTACATAATTGTTGAAGAAGAGGGGGACGAAGACTTACCGATCGAGTCGGTGGAAGTCATCAGAAGAACGGAATCGGACCACCTGCCGGTAGCAGTTACGTTTAAGGCTGAAGAGAGGGAAGAGGAGGGGGAAGAGAGTGGAGTAAATGGAAGCGACAGGGAAGAGGAAGACGGTTTAATCTGGAAGGAGGAGCGTAGCGAACAGTACGAGAAGATAATGGCAGAAATTTGGAAACCTGAGGAGAAACAAGGCTCAACGGCGGAGAGATTGAAGAGGATGATGGAGTGCATGGAGGGCGGCGAAGAAGGCGGGAATGGTTAGGAAAAGAAGGAAAAAGAAAGGACGGAGCTGGGTTGACGAGGATTGCAAATCGAAGGAGAAGAGTGTGGAAGGCACTGTCAAAGTTCCTAAAAACCAAGAGGTCGGTGGACCGGAAGATTCTGAACAAGGAAAAGATGGAGCTAATACGATTGTACGAGAGTAAGAAGAAGTAGTGGTTGGAAAGAAAGTGGCGGGACGTCGAGCAAAGTAAAAATATTAACGAATTTTGGAGTGCAATTAGAATTTTCAGACCGCGTAAGGGAACAATGGGGCGAGGAATCAAGGAGGAAAGCTGGCTGGCGCACTTCAAGAAGCTACTGGGGGGAACTGAGGGAACGGAAGCAGTCGGAGCTTGGAAAGGAGATATTGGAGAAGAAGTGAATGAAGAGGGACAAGTGTACGAACTGAATCGGGACATCGAGATCGAAGAAATGGGAAGGATTGTGAAGAGTATGAAGAAGAACAAGGCACCGGGGAGGATGGAATCAGGTTGGAGTGTTTTAGGGGAATCCACCGAGAAGGAGTAAAGGAATGGCACCGAATTCTGAGGGACATCTGGAAGGAAGGTAGGCTACCGGAAAATTGGCAGGTGGCAAGAATCTATCCCATTTTCAAAGCAGGGAACGAGAAGGAGGCCGCGACCTATCGTGGGATTTCATTGCTGAATGTAGGCTACAAAATACTAATAGCGGTCATGGCGAGAAGATTGAGGGTATGGCTGGAAAGGCACGATAAGTTGGAAGAAAACCAAAATGGGTTTAGATCGACAAGATCGACGAGGGACCACGTGTTCGTCTTGAACGCCTTAATAGAAAATAAACTCAGACTGAAAGGAGGGAAACTGTACGTGGACTTTGTTGATTTTAAGGCGGCGTTCGACATGGTGGATCGGAAACTATTGATGGAGAAACTGAGAAGAATCGGTGTGATAGGTAGAATGCTGAGGATGATTGGGAACATCTATGAGAGCACGGCCAACGAAGTAATCATGCAAGAGGGCTGCACGGGAAGATTCCAAACTAACAGAGGGGTGCGCCAAGGATGTCCGCTCAGCCCAAAACGAAGGAGAAACGAGGGAGGTACGGTAGTCGGGCAAACAAAAATATTCGCGTTGAAGTTCGCTGACGATGTAGCGCTTGTCGCAGACGACGCGAAGGGTTTGAATTGAATGCAGAGCACGCTGACAAGGTATGTGAGAAAGAATCACATGCAGGTCAATACGGCAAAGACGAAAGTGATGGTATTTAGGAAAGGAGGGAAAATAAGTAAGAAGGAGAAGTGGAAGTACGGTGAGGACGAAATTGTAGAAATGGGCAGCTATAAGTACCTGGGTTTCTGGGTTCACCGTCAAGAACTCGTGCACAAAAGATCTTAAGAGGCAGTGTTACTGGCGACGTACGCTTCGAAATTTCGATCAGTAGTCCTGCGAGCACTAAACAATCAATCAGCTTAAAAATTGGCAGGTACACAGAGAATTATGGCAAAATTGGGCTCTTCATATTTTTTTATCGAAATATTTAAAAAAAAATGCAGTTTTACTTATCATTGGCGAAATGAAAGAATTTTGTATGGGTGCACGGATCGAATCGTAATGTCTATGGCAAGAGCCGAAGCGCAATTAAAAACACACATTTTGAGCTTTATTTCATTTGATTTTATGCAGAAATGAATGAGAATTGGCGAATCAAAATTGTTGACAAGAAGATAACGACAACGGCTAGAAAATTGTACCGACATATAAAAAAAAAGTGTACCAAAATTCCGCGTGAGTGCGCTGTCGAAATTTTCTCACGTGACTCGTACGATAACAGACGAAGGCGAATCCATATGCCGGAAAGCATTGCCGCTATATATTTATATATGTTAGACCGCGAGGCCTAGCCTCCTCCGTCGTCGTCAACTGTCACCCGGTCTGCTACCGCTACGCCTCGTGCATGTATACATATATACACCACGAGTGCGATACCGCGCGCTACACATTAGCCCTACGTCAGGCGGACCTAGATGCTATATAAGAACGGCTATGTATGCGGCTCTCGTGGCTGTTCGTCGCCGGCGACGGCGCGGGCCTCGTGAAATAAAGCCTCGTACCCTGTTTTATCGACAATGTGAATTGCCAATGATGCTCGTACATTTTTGCACCGAATGAAATGAAATAAACGGCAAAAAGTGCGTATTTTCATTGCGCGTTAGCTGTCTATTCATAAGCTATGAAAAACTCCATGCAAGTATCGGGAATGTACATGTTTTATATATATGTGTAGATAATATATATATATTTTGCGATGGTTATAACGAAAAGTGGGATTTCTTTTTCGAAATTTTCCGGAAAAATACCAAGATCCCAATTCGGCTACTATTCTTTATGTAGTGTAAAAATTTCAACACGATCGGTTGCTCAGAGCGCGCTTGAGAACGTTTTGAAAATAGGCTTGCGTTCCTCGATGACGGCGAGCGTGAATACACACGTATAGCCGCAGAGCGTGCTACACATTAGCCCTACGTCAGGCGGACCTAGATGCTATATAAGAACGGCTATATGTGCAGCTCTGGTGGCTGTTTCGTCGCCGGCGACCGCGCTGATCTCGTGAAATGAAGACTCGTACCCTGTCTTACCGACGAAGCAAATCGCAAATGATATTCCTATCTTTCCGTCGAATGAAATGAAATAAAACGAAAAATTTATGTATTTCTATTGAGCTACAGCGGTATATTCAACAGCTATGAAACAGTCGATGCAACTATCTGGAATATACATCTTTCATATATATGTACATAATATACCTATATATATTTTCATGGTAATTACAAAAAGTGCGGTTTGTTTTTAGAAATTTTCAGAAAAAATATCAAGATCCCATTTCAGCTATTGTTCTCAATGTACTGTCCAAATTTCAACTCGATCGGTTGCTTACAGCACCCTTGAACACATTTTTCGTTTTTGAATCGTAGCTTTACGTTTCTCGATAGAGTGAGCGTATACATAGGCATATGTATATATGTATATAGACGTATAGCTGCAGCGTGCGCTAAACATTCGGCCCACGTCAGGCGGATAACGCGTATGCATAAAGATCTCTTCGCACCGCGTGGTCGAGCGACAGAAGAAAACAAAACACGGATGCGCTGTCATTTTCTAACGCGGGAGCTAAGCGGCATGGTTCATTCGCCTTGCTGTCGTATCAGTAAAAACCGCGTACTACCGTAATTACGTGCTAATAAGAGCGAAACGGGATTAATCTATTATTTCGAATATTCTAGTGTATGGTATATATGTATATATATATATATAATGTAAATAATAGTATTATATAATCAGTAAGTGAGTAGTCGAGATACAAAAAATAGGCAATCGAAGACAAAAAAAGGATAAACGGGCTCATTCTCGTCGACAAAGTAATGTCTTCAGGTATATATCACCACACTCATACAAATAAAATTTTATTTATATGATGATAAACCTGAGAATAACCTGAGATCTCTTTTTTGAGCTTTTAGGTTACGTGTGAAAAAGTAATGCCAAAGAATATGATTTTTTGTTTGTCTAGTATAGACTATTACTTATCGTAAAAAATAATATCTTTTTCTAAAGAGAACTTAGAATTTTGGCAATAAAATTCTTCTTTATTCGTTTCCCCACCACGGAACATACTCAAAACAGAGGAAATACGGAAAATCTAAATAATGTATACAATTTTAACGATAAGACATGAATAGTGTATACAAGGAATATGTAGATTTTTGTAGATCCTGTTGTGTAGGAATCTGTAGAATTTCAGACTTGCAGCATTTGGTACATTTTTTGACGCCTGTATACTTGACTCTCGCTGACGAGAGTCGGCCGTCGCCGAGATCGCATTTTCTCGCTTGATGTCGACCATGTGTGATCGACGATGCTTTAGTAGCATCGTTCGATGGATAAAAGCATTCGAGTCGAAAATCGACCGAGAATTTTCGATTTTCGCTCGAGATTTTCAGACTCGCAATATTCTGTAGATTGTTTGACGTATATATGCTTGCTTAAAAACTATTCCCGTCGAAACTCTACCGAGAACTTTGGATTCTCGATCGTGAGCTTCAGACTCGAAATATTCTGTAGATTGTTTGGCGCTTGTATATCTGACTCTCACTGACGAGAGTCGTCCGTCGCCGAGATCGCACTTTCTCGCCGGACGTCGACGATGCGTGATCGATGATGCTTCCGAAGCATCCTTCGACGGATAAAAATATTCGAGTCAACCATCGACCGAGAATTTTCGATTCTCGGCCGGGATTTTCAGACTCGCAATATTCTGCAGATTTTTTGACGCGTCTATGCTTGCATAAAAATATTCCCGACGAAACTCTACCGAGAATTTTGGATTCTCGATCGTGAGTTTCAGACTCGAAATATTCTGTAGATTGGTTGGCGCCCGTATATCTGACTCTCGCTGACGAGAGTCGTCCGTCGCCGAGATCGCACTTTCTCGCTTGACGTCGACGATACGTGATCGATGATACTTTAGAAGCATCCTTCGACAGATAAAAATATTCGAGTCAACAATCGACCGAGAATTTTCGATTCTCGATCGCGAATTTTATTATCAAACTCGGCATTACGTAGATTTGTTGACGCTTGTATATGTGACTCTCGCTGACGAGAGCCGTCAGTCGCCGAGATCGCACTCTCTCGGCTGACGTTGACCATACGTCATCGACGATGCTTTAGGAGCAAGCATCGTTCGACGAATAAAAATATTCGAGTAAAAAATTGACCGAGAATTCGCGATTCTCGGTTGTCAGTTTCCTACTCGCAATATTCTGTAGATTGCCTGAACATTACATGCCTGCTCCAAAATATTTGAGGCGAAACTCGACCGAGAATTTTCGATTCTCGGTCGCGAATTTTATTGTCAAACTCGGCATCACGTAGATTTGTTTGTTGACGCTTATATTTGCGACTCTCGCTGACCAGAGTCGTCAGTCACCGATATCGCATTTTCGGCGTAAGAGAGATGTTTGGCGAATGCAACAAGCCGAGTTGAGACAGGATCGAAAATTTCCGATTGCCGTTCGCACATCTGAATCTCGTCAACATTCGTACATTTTTTACACACATTAGAAAGCATTGCAGCTTATAAAAAATATTCACAAAATAATATAATTCTTCAAAGAAAGAAATTATCCCATTATACAGACTATATATGTATAGTGTATGTATGTATAGATATATATGTGTAGTATATGTATGTATAGATACATACATATTTCTGTATATATATGTATATCTGAATATATTCAAATCAGAAATCATATATATAATAAAATTATATATACAGGGTGTTATAAAAGTCTGGAAACGGTCGAATATCTCAAAAACAAAGCATTTTAGAGAAAAATGTTTCAGACAAAAGTTGTATGGTTCCAAATGATCTATAAGATGGTGCTATTGAATTGACCTTGAAGAGTCATTTGAAGGTCACGGGAAGGTCACCTCAATTTTTTTAAATGGCACCCCCTATTTTTTATTACATATTCTTGTAGCTGATCTCGAGAGCTTTCCAAAACACTATAATTAAATGTTTTTTCATCAATTACTTTTGGAGTTATAAAGCTTCAAAAGTACAATACCGCCGGCATTAGCGTTAACCGAGATGTACCACGTGGGGGTGGTGCACGGTCGGATTTACATCACTTGTGTGGGTGTGCGCGCGCGTGTGAGTGTGTGAGTGAGTGTGTGTGTGTGTGCGCGCGTGTGTGTGTGTGTGTGTGTGTGTGTGTGTGTGTGTGTGTGTGTGTGTGTGTGTGTGTGTGTGTTTGTGTGGGTGTGTGTGTGCGTGCGTGCGTGTGCATGTGTGCGTGCGTGCACACACACGCACACAAGAGATGTAAATCCGACCGTGCAACCTCCAAATGTTAAATCTCGGTTAACGCTAATGCCGGCGGTATTGTACTTTTGAAGCCTTATAACTCCAAAAGTAATTGATGAAAAAATATTTAATTATAGTGTTTTGGAAAGCTCTCGAGATCAGCTACAAGAATATGTAATAAAAATAGGGGGTGCCATTTAAAAAAATTGAGGTGACCTTCACGTGACCTTCAAATGACTCTTCAAGGTCAATTCAATGGCACCATCTTCTAGCTCATTCGGAACCATACAACTTTTGTCTGAAACATTTTTCTCTAAAATGCTTTATTTTTGAGATATTCGAGCGTTTCCAGACTTTTATAACACCCTGTATATACAGGGCGATTTTCCTAAGGTATAACACCATTTATTCTGGGGTAGATGGGACCATTACAAACAAAAGTTGCAAATAAACATTAGGGATATTTTTTATAGTTTACGAGATATCAATTTTTGAAGTCTGTCCAATCAGATCGTGCCGAGAAGCGTTGGAGCCGCCCACTCTCCGCCCTAGCCGTAGATATAGCACAGTTTAGAGCGTTACATTTGGGATCGCAAAATTCAGAGCAGTCAATTATTATTATTTTATTACGCAGTCATTTTTATTTGGCGCGCTCGGCAAAATTCAGAGCAGTCAATGCCCGACAAATAAAAATGACTGCGGAATAAAATAATAATAATTGACTGCTCTGAATTTTGCAATCCCAAATGTAACGCCCTAAACTGTGCTATATCTACGGCTAGGACGGAGAGTGGGCGGCTCCAACGCTTCTCGCTTCTCAACTATTAAAAAAATATATATATATATATATATATATATATATATATATATATATATATATATATATATATATATATATATATATATATATATATATATATATATATATATTCGGACAGATGTATGTATCTATACATATATTCTGCCTCTATATATATATGATTTCTGATCTGAATGTATTCATATATATATTAGGGTGGCCGTTATTTTGGCTTCGGTAGAATTTTTTCAACGTCTAGCAAAAAAACGAATCAACATATGAAACAAAAAATCTGTGTAAAACTTGGACGCGCTGGGATAAGGAGAACAGGTGCCACCGAGCAGTTTAATTTTCAAAAATACATTAATTTTTTTAATGGCTTCACTGAAATATTTATTAGTCTTATAATATTAATTAAAAAATCTGGAATTTGGTACATTGATTATACATATTAAGAGGTACAAAATATATTATATACTGATTTTTTTTCATCAATCGCGTACCGCAAATTCGTACCTTTACATGAAATATTACATAAGTAATATCATTTCATCTGCGAAATGATTGAAGTAAAGTACACTTGTTTACGTTAGGAAATTTTTTTTTATATTCGGAGACAACTTGAAGAACAAATTGTTTTTGATCTTCATCAAAAGTCAATCGATTGTTATAATCGGTGATACTTTTGTTACCTCGCTCCGCTATATCATTACAGACTCTTAATTTTTTTATCAATTGCGCGCCTATTTGATAACTCTCGTTCAAGTCCCAAAGAGATACATCGGTGTCGATAAAAGTACAATCAATTTGAAAGCGTTCAAAAAGCGCCATAGATTCGGGACTAATAAAGAAATCAATGTCTTTATCGAGCAGAAAAGTAACGTCCGACTGGAAAACCTGATACCGTTTGGAAACATCTTTTTCTTTGTAAGGTTTAATCCCTTTGCCTTTTATTTTCTCGACCATTTTTTTCTTGATTTCAACTGAAACAGCGTCATCGAAAAATGCCATGGCGGCATTTTCGGCGTTCAGGTACGAAAGATGGTTAGACATCTTTTTTAGTGAAAACTTGAGATACAATAGGATTGACTCTGCTGTACTCGTACAATCGTTTCAGAAAATCGAGGTCATTATTGGGAGCGGCAGCTGGCAATGGAGCCGAGAACCATGCTTTAATGTATATAATAATGATAAAAATACAAATTTCAGCCAGTGATTTGTGTTCGGATGGTGTCAAACGAAATACTTCGCGGAATAGGAAAATCTTTAGGCAATAAATCGCCTTCGCCATCCAACGAGCGCGAGAAAACGCACCTGGTTTGTAAAATTTTACCTGTTCGCGGGGGACTTTGCCGATGAAAATAAGGCACAATAATGGCAACTCGTTATAATCATCGCGTGGTTGTACTTCTGATTTCAAGAGCCAATCTATCATGAGGTGTAAGTTTTCAAGGTGACTTTGTAGAACTGCTGAAATTCTTTCGTCTTCTGTACCAACTTTAAATCTTTGCTGATCGACTTTTGGCCAGTTGGTTTGAAATCTTTTAAATAAAAGAATAGCAGGCCCAGTTGAAGCAGGCATAAGTGCGTCAAAAACGCCACCCAATACCAATTCGAAAATGTGGTGCCTGCAGGGTAGATACAACAAAGCTCGATTTAAAATTTGTTCCAGAAGCACTGTGGCACCATTTCTTGAGCCGAGATTGGCATTGGTCGTATCGCAACAGATAGCCTGAATGGTGTCGCTCAGCCCCCAGTCTCGAAGAACCTGTGAAAATATATAATTACTCGAATAATTACTATCTAATTAAACAGTTATAATATGATAATGTTTAATTTTATTGCAAATTCATATTCGACAATGGGTATTTTTTACTATCAAATATTCATAACCGCGTATAATAGTGAACTTTATTTACCTCGGCAATCACACTAGCTTGCGTTGAACCGTGTCCATCGTCCAAGGCTGGAATCGATAAAATGTGCCCAATTTTTCCAATAGATACCACAATAGCCAAGCGGTCAACTTTGATCATTCGAAATGCGTCTTCGAGCAGCTTCCCATCCCAATGGAGAACGACAGCACGTAGATCCGAAGAAGGAAATAACTCTTTAATACGTCCAGCTAGCTTTGTACGTATTTTTTCCCGCTGTTCATGAATCGAGACTCTGTTGAGTATCAGGGTGCTAAGATCGCAACCGCCCGCCTCAGCTACTGCGGATACAATTCTTACTGCGTTTCGATCAGAAATTAGACATTTGTCGAGAGTTGCAACCAGTTTGTCAGTTAAAATGTTGACCGTGCCCCGAGATTTCTTCGGACGTGACGGTCCCGCATCCTCGTCGTTTAGATCAAAACGATCTAACGAAAAATTACTCTCCTGACTGTCGGTGCGGGTACTTTGACTGCTGTCAACTAATTGAACAACATTATCTACAGAAAAATTTCAAACCACAATTATTATTTTACAATTACAATAAAATTGTATAAGAGAAATGAATATTCATACCTATTGTACTTTTCTCTCGTTCATATTTTGCTTTTCTGCGCCTTTCTCGTATGGAATCCATTTCTTCGGCAGTGATATCTTCGTCATAGATCGTTTGAATGTCACCAATAAATCCAATACGTTCCGGTTTTCTTTGGTTAGTTAGGAAGATCATTATTTTTTCGTCAATGCCTTGTAAAGCTTCTGAAGAACAAGCGATGTCGAATAACAAATCGATGCGCCGTTTGAAATCCAATTCCTTCAGTTCATTACATTTTTTGCCAGCTCGTTTTTGAAGGGATCGCCAACAATTGTACAGAGCCTCCACTTTTTCGACGCACCTATGTAACGTTTGCACCGGTATTCTAGCTTTTTCCCAAAAAATCCATACCCCTTTCACAACAAACGTAGCACTTTGGCATAAAGAATACTTCAATTGACGGATGTTGAAAAAAAGTACTCTCAAAACTTGTTTTTCTGTTGGCAATTTATTCCCAACTATTTGGGAACTTACGTCACCAATTAAAAAAATGTGGGTCATAATTGCCAGCACATCTGTTGTTTGTTGTCAATAAATTTGCACAAACGTAAATATTTCACATGTTATATTTTGTTTCTATGCTCAACAATAGTAAACCAACTCGGGCAGTAATGCTCAGTCGGTAACGCTCAGTCGGTAATGCTCGGCCGGTAAAAAAGAGCGGACGAAGCGCCACGGCCAAATTTCGAACTATTCGTTTGCACTGCATTTTGTATTTTCGCCACTATATACCGTTCAAAAATCTTCTCGCAGGTTCAAGACAAAAAATATCATATCGAAGCATTCAATACACGATTATTATATTATTATTAGCATAACAAATCCGCTTCGATAATTAATTCACTGCTTTGATTTTCCGCCACAATCTGGCCAAACCGCTACGTCCGTTTTCAAATTTTCTATTAATTTTTCAATCTACTCACGACTGTTCATAAGTAATTGATGGAAGAAAAATCAGTAAATAATATATTTTGTACCTCTTAATATGTATAATCAATGTACCAAATTCCAGATTTTTTAATTAATATTATAAGACTGATAAATATTTCAGTGTAGCCATTAAAAAAATTCATGTATTTTTGAAAATTAAACTGCTCGGTGGCACCTGTTCTCCTTATCCCAGCGTGTTCGAGTTTTACACGGACTTTTTTTTCATATCTTGATTCGTTTTTTTGCTAGACGTTGAAAAAATTCTACCGAAGCCAAAATAACGGCCACCCTAATATATATATACATATATTCATTATATATATATATATATAATTAGAGTCGCCGTCCGCTAGAGGCGCTAGTAGTACTGCGCGATGCTCGTATTCGTGCAATTCGCTGGCTGTGACGGCTGTGACATACCGTCGCAATTTACAGCGTCCAATTACTGCATTGTATTTTTTTATTTTGCTTTTTTTCTTGGGCATCGTTTATTTTCAACTGTATAATGAAGGGCAGTAACGAATAACATCAATAATACAAAAATATTTCAGATGTCAAAGTGTTTATTCAATTATGTACGAGAAAATTTAGAATTTGTTTTTCTCAACTGATTGCTCTGTTGTTGTACATTCATTCTTGAACAATACATTTGCATTCGTGATATAACAAACGATTCGATGATATTGAAAATCACATCAACAGCGTGGATCGAGCATGGGAAGAGTAACATCTTATATTTGTAAACATCGTCTAAAATAGATTCAAAAACGAAGTGCGAATTACAATGGATAGCGAATAGTTCTTCCAGATATTTGATGAATGAAAATAAGTGAGTATTTGGATGCACTAGTTGCCCGTGTTCGAGAGAATCCGCTAATTGAGATTCTGATGGAATTACATTACCGTGTTTCAGCAACGCATTTTTACATGTAATACATTTAACGTGATTTTAAATGCGATGTACTATGACAGTCGACGACGCGGTGAGGGGAAACGGGGGAAACGCACAGTACTACTTGCACCACACTACAACGGCCACGCTAAGATGACCATGTTGCGTATTAGGAACGTTAGGAACTTAGTTCCAGTGTCAGGGGCCTGGTTGGGAGTAAGCAGGAATACGCCAGCGTATATTTGGAGAATGGAGTCGGGAAGGCAGAAGGTAGAGGTCTAAGCGAAAAGGAGAGCCGGGAATTACCTGATAAGTATATTTGTTCGAGCGATGATCTGGTGAGCGTATAAAGGAAAGCGAGCACAAAACACAATCACCAAAGTTGAGCCGGTCGATTACATGGCGAGCGTGATCGTCAGTACTTTATTTTTTGTTGTCACATAAACTAAAATACCTCGCGGTACAATGACCACCCAGAGCTGTTTCGTTACAGAGCCGATCTTACGTAGCGCGGGTCCAAGAGCCGATCTGAGACAATACGTAGTTCGTGTATAAAGAGAGATGAGCCGGGTCGTTATATATGTCACTGTATCGCAAGAGAAGATACGATAAAGAGCCGTAGTCGATAACAGAGAATGATTTACAAAAGATAGAAATAGCTGTCGACGCGTTGTCACTGAACGTGTTCACACGAGAATGGCGGTGAAGCCGGTTCCGGTCAAGTGTTACGTCCTAGCCGGTAATAACGGAGTCGACACTGTGTGTTCGGCCGGTATCTGAAACTCTCGACAGTCGATAACATACCAGCATGGTTACCATCATTCGTCGATCATAAACTCTTAACTATTAACAGTACCAGTTATTCTTAAGTAACAGATAGACAGCGGTAGAAATTCCAACGATCCAAAGCTCTAATCATATATAAACATCCTGTTAACTTATAAATATCCTGTCCGGCAATCTTTTTTAAATTCTTTTATTTTATTTCAGCGAACGTCTCGGGCGACACCGCCACCCGATAATCTAGTTATAAACAAACTCTGTACCGTTCTCCGAAAGTATAATTTGAAACCGTACTTCCTTTCCCACGAGGCGACTATCGCGAATCACCTCCGCGTGATCCAGATAGTCCCCTCCGCCAAAAAACAAAGGGTCTCGCTAAAAATCGGACCAATCAAATGAACTGAAATCTCTGTACTCCGCCGCGCAGAGGCGAACCGTTTAACTCTTTGTAAAACTTCGTCAGATCTTTTTAGACTATCATCGAGTCTACATCGCTGTGTTAACTCTCCGAAAATCACGAACTCTTAAAATATCGAACTCTGTTAACATCTGAACTCAACCATATTATAAAATCGTGAATCATATTTTATATCAATAAAATTTACGTTATTCGGTTATTATTAAATAAAACCATAGTGACCATCATTTCTCTTCTAAAAGAGAACCAACGTAAACCTCAATCACATCCGATCGATCCTCACGATAATCGATCCCATTAAATATATGATTGTGTTCGGGATACGCGAGTGATCAATCTAAGACTCGCTTGCGCGTAACTTAATCATAGTCAAAAGTTCGCGCCCTATCTCTGATCGCGCCGCGTCTCCAACCTGTGTCTCCCTCTCGGGACGTAACAACTTATATTTAATAAAATTGGTGGCAGCGGAAAAACAAAAAAAAACATAAAAATAATAAATAAAATCAGTGCCAGTATCAAAATCGACCACCAATATATCTAATAAAATTGGTGGCACCTGAATAACTTTGAACAAAAAAAAACTAAAATTCTCTCGTCATCTGTACAATAAACAAAAACGAGAATAAATCTTCGATACACAACCACGTAAATATTCAACAAATTTGGTGGCAGCGTAAAACGTTGTAACTTCATCATTATCCGGACAATTGGCGTCTCAGAAACCTATCTTCAACAACGCTTCGTTATCTGGAAAGTGGGTAACGAAGACATTCAAATAAATATCTCAACAACCAGCGGCTTAATTCAACGCTCAGACAACACGACTACACACATATATTTAATAAAATTTAAATCATCCAACGGCTCGGGACGAGCTCAACAACATCAGAATCTGGGAAGAATCTTCTGTCTACTTCATATTCACCGTCAGCCGTACATCCAAGGTCAACCAACTCCAGTTCAACATATCAAGGCCAACGGACAACAATCACCGACTACATCTACAATCAACAAATTTCAACAAGCGTGTTATCTCTTAATTATCGAGTAAGTCAATAATCACTATTAACATGCAAAACAATACGGTCGACGGCGATTTTACAAATACGCCAACCGCCCCACGCGGTAATAATTTCACCATAAATCACGACCTCGCCTCTTTGAACGCGCGTTATCGAGATTATGTTAGATATGTCCCTGATTTCGACGGGACGCCTAAAACATGTGCGCTCAACAGCTTCATCAATCTTTGTGAAAAAGGGCGAGAATTTATACCAATTGTGGGCGAGGAGGGTATTTGCACATTCTTATATAGTAAATGCAAAGGCGAAGTCAGTGAGGCAGTCCCTCTCGAAACCAGCCTCGATGACTTTATTTCGGGACTAAAACGTACTTTCGCGGCATCCAAACCGTTTAAACAATGGCTCGAAGATATAGGCAAATTTCAACAATCGAGAAACGAATCGGTATCAAAATTCTACGGTAGAATGCGCAATTACCTTCTCGCAGCCGAACAATCAATTCGCGGGATGGGATTGCCAGAGGTCGAAGGACTCATATTAGCTTTAAAACGAGTCGCGATCGATCAATTCCGACAAGGCCTCACGGTAGACTATCGCACACACGTACCACTTCAGCGGTACGACAACCTCAAAGATATTTACGAAAAAGCGCTAAAGGTCGAAGAAACCATCGGCCCAATCTCAGTAAATTATTCAACATCTCTCCCGATCACACAAAAACAAAAAACAAATTCTAACCAATCACAATCAACTACTGACAAAAAATTCTGCACTTATTGCAAGAAAACAAATCATAATTACACCGAATGTTTCGCCCTAACAAAACATCTCACCCAAAACCAGTCAAAAGGGAGTGAAACTAAAACCGGGACTTCACCACAAAAAACCTGTAACTATTGCAAAAAACCCGGTCATTTGATCAGCGAATGCCGTAAGAGAGCATTCAATAACGGAAAAAAACAACAAAATCAAATATCCCCCAACGACCAGGGAAACTCTGTGTCGACCTCTCGAGATGGCGTAGCGATCGGTCAGACACCCCAAGTACGCCAAGAACAGTAAACACTGAACTAAACCCAGTCGAGATTCAGGGCGCAAGGTGCAGATTAGGTTCAAATACCTTAACGTATCTCTCGCCCGCTATTTCATTATCCTCCAAGGATCTAATCGAAGACAACACCATATTTCTCGCGGATTCGGGCTCTGAACTTAATCTTATAAAGTTAAAGTGCATCCGAAATCCTGAATTAATTAACAGCGCAATTGTCTTCGAATTACACGGGATCTCGACAACAGATTTGCCTACAACTCTCGGACGTATTCAAATAAATCTCAGAGATAATCTTGAAAATTTTCATGTCGTAAATAACAAATTTCCTGTAGAATTTGATGCAATAATCGGACAGGAATTACTCGGTTTGAGTGGGGGTGCGATAGATTGGGAATCGAGATCGGTACGTATCAGGGGAGAGCAAATCCCATTTGCTAGTCCAGAATCGTTTCTTTTGAAAGGCCGTCAGAAGACGATTATGTTCGTAAAAGTGTTTAACACACTCGAAACCGGTTACGTGCCAAAACTTCCTTTTCCCGACGGCGTATACGCGGGCGAAGCCTTAGTCACAAACGGCAACGGCAAGGCTTATATTTACGCTATCAATACCCTGGATAAAGACATTAAAGTGGATGTTCCCGTAATCTCGCTATATCCTTTCGATATGAGCACAGACGAGAACGATCAATCGAACGAAAGTTCCGCAAAAGAACAGACTCCGATACACACACACACACCTCGGACGCGAGATAACCGTGTTGACGAAGTAATTAACCTTTTGCGTCTTGACCACCTGAATGCTGAAGAGCGTAGTGCAGTGCTTGAACTTGTTAACGAGTACTCAGACCTTTTCCACATTCCTGGGGAACCTCTAAGATCAACCAATGCTTGTTCACACCAAATTCCAACAATTAACGACACACCAATACACACTAGACAATATCGCTTTCCACAACAACAAAAATCAGAACTTGAAAAACAAATCAACGACTTACTGAAACTGGATATTATCGAATCATCAACCTCCCCCTATAACTCGCCTGTCTGGATAGTTCCGAAAAGAGCCGACTCCCAAGGTAACAAAAAATGGCGACTCGTCATGGATTTCAGAAAACTAAATGACAAAACAATTGGTGACGCATATCCTCTGCCTTTAATCACTGACATACTAGATCAATTAGGCGGAGCCAAATATTTTTCCATTTTTGACCTAGCGTCCGGATTTCACCAAATCCCCATGGACGCTCGAGATAAGCGAAAAACTGCTTTTACCACACCTCATGGGCATTATGAGTTCACTCGCATGCCTTTTGGGTTAAAAAACGCTCCCGCTACATTTCAACGTCTGATGGACGTCGTGTTAAAGGGATTACAAGGTAACGATTTATTCGTGTACCTAGACGATATAGTTGTCTATTCTAAAAATATCGAAGAACATAATAGAAAATTCTACGAACTTGCTGAACGATTGCGCAAAGCCAATTTGACATTACAAACTAACAAATGCGAATTCTTGCATAAAGAAGTCAGATACTTGGGACATTTAATATCGGCCGACGGACTGAAACCAGATCCAAAAAATATCGAGGCAATACAAAAATTTCAAGTTCCCAAAACACAGAAAAATGTCCGAGAATTTCTCGGTCTCGCTGGTTATTATCGGCGTTTCATTGAAAACTTTGCAAAAATTGCAAAACCCTTGTGCGATCTCACGAGCAAAAATATCGACTTCAATTGGACTCCTGTACATCAGAATGCGTTCGAAAAACTGCGCGACAAACTTTGCACAGCTCCCATTTTACAATATCCCGACTTTTCCGAACCATTCATAGTTACCACCGACGCATCAAATATCGCGCTTGGAGCTATCCTTTCTCAGGGAAAAATCGGAGAAGATCACATTGTCTCAGCCGCCTCTAGGGTATTAAATAAAGCTGAGAAAAACTATTCCACAATCGAAAAAGAAATGGCAGCGGTAGTTTTCGCGCTGAAAACCTTTAGACCGTATATTTACGGCCGTCAATTCACCTTGCTAACAGATCATCGACCGCTAGTGTGGTTAAACTCAATGAACGATCCTACTTCGCGAGTACTCAGGTGGAGAGAAAGACTAAAAGAATTCGATTTTGAAATCCAGTATAAACCTGGGAAAATCAACACTAACGCAGACGCACTCTCCCGCAATCCTTTGATACTCCCAATCCACTTCAAATGGAAAACAGTAACCCCTCCATATAACGACGGCAGGCGCACACACGCGTTGCCTCTCGCCAGAAGCGTCAGCGCGACTGAATTCAGTCCGCACGACGAAAACTCAAAAAAACTAAGAATCTCAGAACCTCTAAACCAGGACTCTCATACGGAACCAATTCTCTCGATATCTACCTCGATTCCAATCCCAATGTCGGAAATCTCGCAAATTCCGCAAATCTCACAAAATCAAGTAAATCCCGAGAATCCCGAATTCGCACAGAACCAACTACATCTCGGAAATCCCGTAACCTCACTGAATCAAATAAGTCTCGAAAAATCAACAAATCCAGACAATCAAGTCACAGCTCAGGTCTCGTCGCAATCCATAAATCCACAAGCTCCAGTTGTTCCAATTGAATCAGCAGATCCTCAAAATCCTCGAAATCCCGAAGAATCAGGTATCTCAGAGCCGCTTGTAACTCCAGGATGCCAACTAAGTCCAGAAAAACAAGAAAATCCAATAAAATCAGAAAATCACGCGAATCCTACGATCTACTCAAATCAAGAGAACTATACCCTTAAACCACGACGCAAATCTCGCAAGCAACGATCTCGTGCGCTACGATCCATGGCTCCGTACTCGGCGCTTTCGTCCTCTTCCTCCTCGTCGTCCTCGACTCGATCATCATCCCCCTCCGAGGACGAGGTCGACCCTCATCTGCATAAAATGTTGGTCGACACTTCAACACCCTCTTCGGAGGAAGACGAGGGTATGGAGATGGCGACCTCGACGCCTTTCCAACCTCGAACCGGGGTCACTACTCCAAAGAAATTCAGGGGCAAGAGGATACGGTATCCCACTGGTCCCTCGCCATATCCCAGGAAACATAAAAAGACAAAAACTAAATCAAAAATGCTTCGTCCCAAAATCCTGCAGCAGAAAAATTCAGATACTCATGAAGCAAATTCAGTAGCAAACAATGCAGAAAATACGGGACAAATGGAACTCTCTACGATAAACGAAGACGTGACTGCGGCAGAAGTACTAGCCACAATATTTGATAAAAGTATGCAAATAAATTCTCCCGACGGAAAAACCGTTCAGGCGACACAAAATCGCAAACAAGTTCCCACAATAGCACCTCTCGTTATTGCTCATTGCGCCTCGCCTA
The DNA here is from genome assembly GCA_964017225.1 of Netelia inedita. Lineage (NCBI taxonomy): Eukaryota > Metazoa > Arthropoda > Insecta > Hymenoptera > Ichneumonidae > Netelia > Netelia inedita. The sequence continues at coordinate 23,920,709 of OZ024920.1, forward strand.
CTTCTCCCATTCCTGCAGCCCGACGATCCAAAAGGAATAGGAGAAAAAAGACTTGCTTCTGTTGCCCAGACGAATCGACTCACCTCCAGAAACAGAACAAACCAAACGCACGAAAAAGAAAAAAACGTAACAACCCTCAGAATCAAGAAACCCCGGAAAAACCGGAAATTGTTTCAGAACACCCAGTAACTCCGTCAACATCTTCGATACCACAGGACCAGGAACACAGTATTCAAAACCCTCAGACGTTACCCTTGTTCTCACAAGAACCAGAACCAAGCACCTCTAGCGCTCAACCAACGCTTCCAGTTCCACAACCGCCAGTACCAAGCGTCTCGAACTCCAATCCTATGTGCTCAATAACCCAAGAAAAGGAACACCGCACCCCAATTCCTAGAACAAAGCATTCAATAGTAATGGACAAAACTCAGAATATTCCAAATTATTCGGTGCAACAAGTAAACAACGTTAGTCGCCATACTCAACCTAACTCCCCCGCGACCCGTAGAACACACAATCAGCCCTCTGCAGACGACACACACCAAAACGTTGAAGTAGTAAACGTAATCGAGACCAGAGATAACATTGAAATGATAAAAGACCACTATATTTGCTTTATATCTGCAGACGGCACTGTCTCGAATGAGTTCGGTAAAAGAATGATCGAACTCGGAATATTGAAAAACCTATCCCCCTCGGAACGATTGGTGCTGGGACAAGTGCTGGTATCAGGTACACCAAAGAAAAGAGTTTTCGCACTCGTAACGCAGGAACACGATTCGTCTCTAGCAACTCTAGAAAATTTCTCCAAGGCAGTCGAAAACCTAAAAACCAAGCTAGAAGATCTCAAAATCAAGACAGCTGCAATCTCAGTAAAACGAAACAACTTTCCAGACGCCAGTTGGCCAAAAATCAAAGAAATCTTTTCTGCAATCCTCAAGCACACAGACATACAGATAAAAATTTGTAAAGACAAAATTATCGTACCTCCGGAAGCCGACAGAGAAGGAATCATTAAAGAAAGTCACAGTTCCCCTGTCGCAGGTCACAAAGGCGTGACCAAAACATACAACAGAATCAGGCAGAAATACTTTTGGGAAAATCTGAAAAACCAAGTCGAAGATTACGTCAGGAAATGCACTAGTTGTCAAAAACGAAAATTAGTAAGGATAAAAACTAAACAACCTATGATCATTACCGACACGCCCCTCTCCGCATTCGACAAAATATCCATGGACATAGTTGGGCCAATCAATCCTCCTTCATCCCTCGGTCACCGATTCATTTTGACTGTCCAGTGCAATCTATCCAAATTCTCGTTCGCTATACCGTTGGTCCACGCCTCGGCTAAAGAGATCGCTCACGGATTTATCACGGGTTTCCTTGGTATTTTCGGTAGTCCAAAAGCCATCCTCACCGACCAAGGAGCCGCGTTCACAGGGAAAATAATGCAACATCTCGCGAAAACCTTTAAATTCAAACAAATTAAAACCACTGCTTTTCATCCCCCATCAAACGGATCTCTTGAACGTAGCCACCAGGTTCTCGCGGACTATCTCAAACATTACACTAACAAGAAGGACTGGCACCTATGGTTGCCTCTTGCAACGCTCGCCTACAATACTAGCGTACACGAAGGAACGAGAATGACACCGTACCAATGCCTTTTAGGAAAATTAGGCCGCGTACCCTCCGAATTTTCATATCTAGACGAGATCCTAACATATGAAGATCACGCGAAAAACGTAAAAAAACAAATAGAGGATGCTCAGAAATTAGCAAGGCAAAATTTAGAAGCCGCAAAGGAAAAATCAAAAATTCAATACGATAAAAAAATTAATCCTGTTAATTTCAAAGTAGGTGAAAAAATATATCTAGTAAAAAACCAGAAAACAGGTAAATTTGATGACAATTATAAAGGCCCTTATACAGTCACGGCAGTAATTCCGGATAAACCAGACATCGAAATCGAACTCGAAAATGGAAAACGTAAAATTATACATTGCAATAGAGCCAAAATCGCGCATTAACACAAGTATACGGAAAATATATATATATATTTCAGGTACCTGTGGAGCGCCCGAACATGAGGTTTCTCCTCGTTATCCTGTTCTCCCTCGTGCAAACAGGATGCTCCCTGATCGCGTACGACTGCGGAGCGCCGGCGACAAACATCACCACGTTATCACTGCTCGAAATTACGGAATGCGACATTCCTATAAAAGAACCCAAAATTGTTAACACACACGTACAGTTATTGCAACGAGTCGAACTAAAAAACATTAGAATAATTCAATGTAAAATCGAGATCAAACGTCACATAAGACATTGCGGTATGCACTCACACACTTCAGAAGTTCAAAATGGATACGAAGAATTTATCCGTTCTATCCCTGAAAGCGCGTGTAGAAAAATCCATGAATCCAGGTCTCTAGAACTGTACGATACACTTTTTGATTATATTAGCATCAATTCTTCCAATCGACGTAGCCTCACCCTTGCTGGCACAATCGATATGGACGGATCCTGTACGGGAGGCCTCTACTCCGACCCGTATGGAACATGGAAAAATGTAATTGTCACCGGCACAATATCAATAGAAGCCTACGAACAATTAGCCAAAGTCAATCTTGAAAAGAACGAAATAATATTGCACTCGGGTCTCCGTTGCAAACTCACCCGGGGCGAGTGTTTGGATCCTATCAAAGGAACCACATATTGGGATCCAATCCCCAAGGACCAGTGCAACTTTCATAATTATGAAGTCCTTTATGAAGGATCCGCTGAACTCATACGTGACGGACTAACAGACTCCTCGGACAACGAACTCTACACAATAACTTCGTCCGACATTACCTTCGCGCTCACTGCAAAACAACAAACAAATTCATGTGGGTACAAATTAATTGAAACTGAACATCCAAAGCTTTTTATCATGGATCGAGCTAACGGTGAATTCTTTACTAAAAACAGAATCTCGGTAATGAACATGGATCTGTTTGCTTATGTCAACTCTAAATTCGTTCATATGGTAAAAAATTTTGCAACTCAAATCACAAACCTGTATAATGACGTAATCAAACAAGAATGCGAACTCGAAAAACAAGTCCTAAAAAATACCTTATCGTTCGCGTCACTCTCACCAACGGACTTTGCATATTTCTATATGAAAGAACCAGGTTATATGGCTCACGTGGCGGGAGAAGTCATCCGGATCATAAAATGTGTCCCCGTTAGCGTAGAGACTCGAAACACGGAAGAATGTTTCGACGAAATTCCTGTAAAAAGAAGGAACGAATCACTATTCATGACACCAAAAACTCATATCCTAATAAATACCGGACATCAAATTGAGTGCAACCGTTTCCTCCCTCCGATGTACTATCTCGAGAATGAGTGGTACCAAGCCCTTCCTCATTTGGCAGTAACTAAACCCCCTGGAAAAATCTCTGCGGGAACAAAACAAACATGGAAATTTACAACTCCCGCACACCTCGCAAAATCCGGAATCTACAATGAAGAAGATTTAAATAACTTACGCACTAGCATTATGTTCCCTGTAGAGAGAACAGCAGTCCTAAATACTTTAGCCAGAGGAGCTTCGGGACAAAAACTCAACGACCAGGGCATAACAATCAAACACTGGATAAATGAAAACGTCATACAGGAGGCCGTCGAGAAGGCTTGGGGAAAAATGTATTCCTTTTTTAACACTGTTGGCACATTTAGCACGACTCTGCTAGGGGTATGGGTAACCATCAGAGCAATTAAACTCATTATTGACACTATCGTTCATGGTTATGCCTTACACACCATCTACGGTTGGAGCTTGTGCCTAATAGGAGCCATATGGGACTCCATTACACATCTACTTATACACCTTGGAAAAGAAAAGCGTAATACAATTAGCACTGTTCAGGAATCTGTCACCGAAATTCCACTGACGCGAATTAACACTCTTCCCTCAAACAGCCAAGAAAATACCGACAATAATACACTAACATCCACCGAATCAAACACGACAACTATCATTCCCAATTCTCGAGCAACCGAAACAGCTGTTCAAGCAGCCGCTTACTTCCCGTTGTACCCATCGTTCGACTCTACGAGGTCTCCCTCTTGTGCTCCGCGCTCGCACACAAATGAGTAAAAAGGCACAAACCTACAATTACCGATGACCGCAATAAATTCACATTTACCGACGGTCACTACAGAATTGTAATTACCGACGACCGCAATAAATTCACATTTACTGACGGTCACTGCAGATTTGTAATTACCGACTGAAGCAACAAATTCATATTTACAAAATTTAAAACCCGAACTTACCTTTGTTGCTCTTGGGAATCTGCTCTTTCTTTCCTGCTTCATCTATATGCAAAATTAACTCAAATACCAACTAGTAATAAAAACACAAAACACACAGATAAATTGGAAGTTTTTTATTAATAAAAACTCTACGCGCCCCCTTCTCCTCCATGACAATGGTCGAGTTTTTATGGGCCATAGGCGCTAATAACGCCTTTTGGATCAGCCCATGCGGGGTGATCCCAATCTTCATCGGGATGCACGGTGCCGAACCGCCCTTCGAATAGCCAACGGATGTGCATTACGTCAAAACCGTTGTTCCTCGATGAATATAGATTTTCGACATCAATGCGCCAACACCGTCGTAGCACCCTCTCCGTCCGGACCCTCTGCCAAGCCTTGAACATTGACTTCTCGCACTGTCAACCCCAGAACACAATTTCAAAAGGAAAATTTATAAATTCACTCTAAAACAAAATGTTAAGAAAAATAATTATTTTCTTTCATTCCTCACTTACACGACAATAGGCCACATTCATTTTTTCCATTACTATTTTCTCCACTCTCAAACCAAAACTCTGCGATTAGCTCGTTACAACGGTTCGTAAGACAATGAACCTCGCAGAACTTTTTAGGAGGACCTACACCCCCCCCGAATATCGGGTGTCCCTGCCCCTTATCTCCTACCCAGCATACTCGCCACTTGAAAAAGACGTAAACACAGTCCGAACCCCGAACGCGACTTATACGTCCAATCTGTAGAGTTAAGAAAATCAGGCGAGACTACTAAAAACCGTTACTATTATTCATGCTACGTTTCCTTACTCTCCCTATTACATTATTAAATAAAAAAAAATAAAAAAAAAAAAAAAAAAAAAAAAAAGGGAGAATAATAATAAAAAATATATATATACATATATATAAATAGAAGAATACATTAACAATAGGTTAGCGAATATTGCGTAAGCCATTCTAAACACATGTATCCTATCATAAACCTTATGTACTTACATATGTATTAAATCTTATAAACATTTGTACTCATTAGTATCATAGCAAATAAGAATCTCTTGTAAATCGACGAAAAATGGTGCACCGGTGTTCTATATCATAAATTGAGCGGGACGCTCAATCCTTGTGGTTGGGAGGTGTTACGTCCTAGCCGGTAATAACGGAGTCGACACTGTGTGTTCGGCCGGTATCTGAAACTCTCGACAGTCGATAACATACCAGCATGGTTACCATCATTCGTCGATCATAAACTCTTAACTATTAACAGTACCAGTTATTCTTAAGTAACAGATAGACAGCGGTAGAAATTCCAACGATCCAAAGCTCTAATCATATATAAACATCCTGTTAACTTATAAATATCCTGTCCGGCAATCTTTTTTAAATTCTTTTATTTTATTTCAGCGAACGTCTCGGGCGACACCGCCACCCGATAATCTAGTTATAAACAAACTCTGTACCGTTCTCCGAAAGTATAATTTGAAACCGTACTTCCTTTCCCACGAGGCGACTATCGCGAATCACCTCCGCGTGATCCAGATAGTCCCCTCCGCCAAAAAACAAAGGGTCTCGCTAAAAATCGGACCAATCAAATGAACTGAAATCTCTGTACTCCGCCGCGCAGAGGCGAACCGTTTAACTCTTTGTAAAACTTCGTCAGATCTTTTTAGACTATCATCGAGTCTACATCGCTGTGTTAACTCTCCGAAAATCACGAACTCTTAAAATATCGAACTCTGTTAACATCTGAACTCAACCATATTATAAAATCGTGAATCATATTTTATATCAATAAAATTTACGTTATTCGGTTATTATTAAATAAAACCATAGTGACCATCATTTCTCTTCTAAAAGAGAACCAACGTAAACCTCAATCACATCCGATCGATCCTCACGATAATCGATCCCATTAAATATATGATTGTGTTCGGGATACGCGAGTGATCAATCTAAGACTCGCTTGCGCGTAACTTAATCATAGTCAAAAGTTCGCGCCCTATCTCTGATCGCGCCGCGTCTCCAACCTGTGTCTCCCTCTCGGGACGTAACACAAGCACGAGGCGAGCCGGTGAACGTCGTAGAGGGAGCTAGCATCGAGCGACGCTCACTCCTCTATCGACCCGGAGCCTGCCTATCGCGCGGCAAGGGTTTGAAACTATTCCGGCGTCGCCGGAACAATACTGCAAATGTAAGACGGTAGATGGCCGAAAGTATGTTTGAAAAGGAGCTGAGGAATTGGGCGAATAAGAAGGAGTCAAGATGGATCAAGGCAGTCGAGGCAGACATGAGAAGAGTGGGAGATGGAGTGTCGCTAGAGAGGATGAGAAACGGAGAAGACTTTCGGCAATTAGCAGGGAGAATACAGGAAGGGTGTGAGATGCTACGGGATCAAACGATTCAAGGGGATTGGTGTCGGATCGAAAGGTCACGATATTGTCCCGAGTACAAGAGATGAACAGACAAGGCAGAACTCCAGAAATATTGGCAACAGGAAGGTGTGAGTGGAAGAGACAAAGAGCAGTGGGCCAGGTTGAGGTGTGGCAGTGTGGGCAGGGCAAGGAATAAGGGGTACGCGGACGAAAAGTGTAGATTATGCCGGCAGGGGGAAGAGAATCTCGGACATATAAGGCAATGCTCGGAGTTCAAAACGATAGTGCACGAGGAATTAAAGAATAAAATCGAGTTGCTTTTCGGAAATAGCCAAGAGCAACATGAGTGGAACGTGATCTTGAAGGGACTTGTAAACCCCAGCTTATGCGACTACTGTAGAGAATTTGAAAAAGCGATAAGGGAGAAAGAAGAGAAGCAATAAGTCAAGTGCAATATAAAGTAAGAGGAATGAGTGAAGGAGTGGAGAAATGCAGGAAGGAAGGTGGATGAATGAGGTGAAACCAAAGAATGTAAATGTGTTGAGGGAATCAAGAGTGAGAAGATAATTTAATTTAAGGAACACAGCTAAACGTATGTGGAACCTATGTAAAAATTCTAAAGCCGTGATGGCAAGAATGGCTAATAAATACTACTACTATTAACTTAAAATTAATTGTTATTTTTTATTGAATTAATTGTATAAATTAATTTTTATGATAAAATAATGATCATATTAGTATAATTTGTTTTATTGTAAGAAAATTTATTTTTGAAAACTTAATTTTAATGAATTCGGCAAATTTATGTTTATTAATATTTTGTTCACCGGTTTAACAAAAACATGTCGCAAAGATTATATTTTTACGTGTGACCTGCTCAATGTTTAAATTTAAATAGCTGCCGTATATTGACCGTACAAAGGTAGCATAATCAATAGTTTATTGATTGTAAGCTTGTATGAAAGGTTGACCGAAACAAAAGCTTTATTAATATTATTTTTATAATTTTTATTTTAGTTAAAATACTGAATTATTATTAAAAGACGAGAAGCCCCTATAGATTTTTATAATTTACTAGTGGTACCCGGCTTGCGTTGCAACGCCGTTTTGGTGTTGATAAGGTAAGTTATCACAATTGCGCAGAGGGTCTATGAGATCTGTGGAGTGAGGAGAGGAAAACAAAAGATGTTTCTTCTCGTAGAAAATAAATTCACCCGAACACGTTGTTGTCTACCTTGATACTAATACGTTTCTTTATTTAATATATATACTATGAGATCAAAGTTCTCCTCGCGGCTTGCACGCTCAAATGAATCGCGTTTTCTTTAGTCGCTTGCGGATAGCACCATGCGTTCATAGAGGTGGACTCTGATTGACTAGCGGTTAGCGGCGCGCTCTCAGGTTCGAGCGCGATCAAGAAGGTGGGGGGGGGGGAGACGGGAAGCAGACACGCTTCTTGACCGTTCCAACTGCTGCTCGCCTCCGGTTGACGACTAGACGTTAAGGCGGACCCGCGACGAACTACCTCAACAGGTGTCATAATTGATTTGACAAACAATATTTTTTGTTTTTCTGTCCATGTGCGATGCATGGATTTTTCAAATTTAATCCACATACTTGTACCGATTGTGCCTGTGCTTTGTTGATGGTCATTGCAAATGCGAGTCGAACCGGAAACTGCAAACGTTTGAAATCAAATGGCATATCTGTTGGTATCAGTGGGATACGCGGCAACAGTACATATTCTCCTTTAAATATTCCATTTAAAATCCTAGCTTCTATGATATTATACATCATCTTTTTCACTGAAAGAATGATAGGCACGCCAATTTTCAATATTACAACGTGGGGCGGTATGCCTGGCAAATCAAGCGAATTGAAGATGTCAGTATCGATGGACTGAATTGATTGATCGATTGAATCCTGAAATTGATGTCATTGACATCGTCGTTTTTTGCTGCTAATATAGCACGTGCACTGAGCCAATGATGATTTTTGTACTTATATGAAATATTAGGAAAAACGTTGTTAATCAATTCGTGTGTTGTTGTTGTGATTGTACAGAAGTTTATTGGTAATGTGATACATTGTGTGGAACCATCAATTGTTATTTTCGTATTTCCAACATCCAGCAATTGTTTTTCGAAATTTACGGCCGATTCATCATGTTGTAGTTTTATACGCATATTTGTTTTCAAAGTCAATTTATGGACGTGTCGCCATAAAAATGATGATTTCAGAAATGCATTAATTTCATCAGCAGATGTTGAACGCCGTATAACTGGTAGAGTTTGTCTAAAATCAGCGGACAATAAAATGAGTGCTCCACCAAAGAGCTGCTCATTTCCTCTTAAATCTTTTAGTGTACGATGAAGCGCTTCCAATGCTTTTTTGTGCTCCATAGTACATTCGTCCCATATAATTAGTTTACATAATTTGAGTACTTTTCCCATACCTGAATTTTTGTTTATATTGCATGTTGGTGTGTCAGTGATTTGCATATTCAACGGAAATTTTAATGCCGAATGCGCTATTCTGCCTCTACCCAAAAGAGTTGCTGCTATTCCAGATGATGCGGTCGCCAGTGCAATATTTTTTCTTGATCGTATTGTTGTTACGCAAATGGCTCAAAAATGACTCGAATCCAACTGGCGTTCAATATTAACTCTGCCCTTGTGCAATGTACACATCACAAGGTATCTCGTCTCATAAAGAACCCATGGTTTTCGAATCGCCAGGTTAAGGTTTTTGGTAAAGCCTTTCCAGGGCTGTATTACGTGTCAGAATGGTAATACGCGTAACAATAGGTCCGTTGCCCAACGGTGTCTTTATAGACCGCGCAGTCTTCCTTCGTAGTCAGTATCAGGACCAATATGAGGAGTGAAATGAATATTGTGTGTGTGAGGATACTTATCGAAATGTTGATCAATGGCAGACAAGGTGTGTTTCCCTTCTATGGACTTTCATAGCTGCAGCCGTCGATGTCTTCGAAGAAGGAGGATAACCCTTGATGAATACGATGTGCACAGGCGAAGAATCAGAGCTTGTTTAGGTATCACAAGATGTCTTCGGGTTAACACAAAGGAGATGACCGCGAGTGTTAGCACGTAATGATTTATTTAATATTTGATTACAATGATTTTCACTTCAAGCGGATGCGAATGATGTATTTTTGATTTAATAAAGTTTTAAATTATCATCCCGTTTGTAAAACGTGGAGTACAACTGGCGTAGCAACTAATTATACCGAGCTCCAGTCAGATGGGCTCCAGAGAGAGGACCTCTTTGCACGAAGTACAATTAACGAATCTGCATTCGAAGTCGCTCTGAGAGTCGTCGATGCTCAATTTTTGTGGGAAAGCGATGGTGGGAAAGCGGGTGACATCTGTAGCTCTGGAGTTTGTTAAACTAAGGGTCGTCGTTATGTTTAGTTCTTAGAAGTATCTGAAGTGGTGGTGTTGCAGCCTGGGCGACACGAGGTCAGGTTACGCAGTCTAGACATTCGGGGTTTCTAATATTCGGAGACTATGCAGACGTTCTTCTGTAAAAGCGCATGGCATTTCTTTGTATGCTTTTATACTTTCGATAGACGAGTATGGCATTTCTTATATATACTGTTATTCTATTGACAAACGAGTTCGGTATTTCTTATAAATATTTTTATTCTATGGATATGAAAATAAAGGATTTGCTCTAATTAAGGCAATTTTAGGCGGTTGGCTTAACATTGTTGCCAAAATAATTGAAATGAGAAAAGTTTTTCCTGTTCCTCCGAGCGCATCTAGGAAATACAATCCGCCCCTTTGGCTTGTAATCGCATTCATAATTGTGTCATACACTATACGTTGTTCGGGAACCAACTTCATAAGATTGTTGTTAACAAATGTATACAATTCGTCTACATCAAACTGTGTTTCTCGTTGCAAATCACGATCAAAAATTTCGTTTGTAGATCTATTCGGTAGAGCAATTCCCAATTCTTCCATTTGTTTGTTTGTGATTGCTAAACATATGTCCTCAATCAAAATCAATGCCTCGTTGTACACATTTATTGTGAATTGAATTTCCGGATTTTGATTCGTTGCACGCAAACGATGTAGGATGTCTTCACTCATGTGGTCTTTGTATTTTTCCCAAAGATCTGTTGGATTTGTTGGGAAGCACGTTGTCAATATTATTGCAAATAATGTTCATAATTGGTGTGGTTGAGCCGTTTCCAATGCATCAGCAAGTTAAGTGTTCCAATGTGCATCATTCTCAAGGAGATTTAATTCTTGGCAAGGTACACGATAAGTCGTACATACTTTACCGTTTACTGTTCTTGAATGTTTGAATGATGTTGGTCCATGTACGTTTATTAACAGTAATCTCAAGTAAAAGCATTCCGCATTGTTTAGGTGAACAGTGTACAAACGGCCTAACGCGTCGGTCGAATATAAATTTGTATGCTCTTCAACTAAGTTACCTTTTTTCCTACGTTGACACTTTTTCGGTAATGCATTCCACGTGTAGTATGTTGGTACTTCAGAGTAAAGTAGCGTCTTTGCAAACATATCATCCCTGCACAATGTTAAAAATGTAGTTAAGGCCTTTTGTGGTGGTGACAGTGCTCTTTCACGTGCATTTTGTATTATGAAGTATACGCGCTGTCCATTTTCAAGATGCACTGACAAATGAATAACTATTGGATGTCGTTCATGGATTGGAAATGATAAAATGCGCCATACGGCTTCGTTGCTACTAATTTAGCGTCCGCATTGATATTTATTTATTTCATCAATCAATGTATTTGTATTTCCCACTCCAAAAACTGCCATATCACTTCCTTTGTTGACATATTTGTAAATGTATTTGATGGATTTCACCGAATTGCAATATTCGACGTTGATATGTGCTTTGTACGTTTTCGATAGTAATGGTGAATACGGCACAACCCAACGATTATCGACTTCAACATCGTTGTTTCGTACTTTTAATATTACTGATTTCCCACCATCTTCAGTTGATCGCCGACGATAAAGTGGATATCCGTCATTGCCAGTGATAGTCTCTGCAAATAAACCTCATGGGTATTGTTTCGTGCATTTTCCATCAGACATGCATGGTGAATTGTTGTTGAGTATGCGACATGGACCATGAATCATATTTTTGGTGACGACCTCAAATAAGTCTTGATCAATATCGACATCTGGGATTTCTGCTGAGATGATTTGATCAATTAGATCGGGTGTAATGTTGTTGATCATCCAAATCAAAATGTGTGCATGTGGCAATCCTCTTTTTTGCCTTCGATGGAATACATCCAACATCGTGTCTCTCCAAAAACGTGATGCTCAACAATGAAATACATTCAAGATTTTGGTTTTTGTTTGAACACACGCGCCGAGATATCATGACGATCGGACAATGATAGTCCAGTTAACAAAAGTTCTTTTATTTCATTCCATGTTGGATTGCATGTGAATGTAATAAACAAATCTGGGCAACCATATGCGCGGACATATGTCATTGCATCTTGGGCGTATTCATGCATGTGTCTAGGACTTCCTGTAAATGTTGCCGGTAGTATTATCATTTTCCCAATTCATTGTAATTCACATTGCTATCATTCACCACTGCATCACGTGAATGAATATAGTCTTCTGAACGCAACTTTGTTTGATTTAATCTAATGTATAGCCGCTGTTCTGTTTCGATTTACGCATACATATCGACAATGTATTGATGAAACAATTTTCGACATTTCAAAATATGATTTTCATTGTTTTCACGAACCATCAACCGATATGAATAATAATTCATTGCACTTACCTTCTTATTGGTTTCCTCGCCTATTTGTGGATTTATTAGTTTTATGTCGAAATAATATTCATCTTCTCCTTTCCAAAATAAAATCGGATATTGCAATGCATCGTATGAGCGATGAGTTTCTGAAACTCGATGAAGATCCCCATTTCTCCGATGAAGGATTATATCACGCGGGTTAAATTCTGCGCCAACTATAACGACCGCCACTTCGTCAATTGTTGGTGCATTGTATCGTCGTTCGTGTTGGCCGAGAGGTGTTTTATCTGCTCTAACTACAACTTTGTAGTCATCAGCTGGCATTTGTTCAAGGGCAGTTCTTCATTCTTAAATTTTAACGCATTGCAATACTCGCATAATTTGTCCATTTTTCCAATAACCACGCTTTGATGAAGATTATAATCATAATTACCATCGTATCGGAACGCACAAAGATTTAAATCAGCCTTAAGGATTCGTCTAGATCGATCAACTCGTAATCTAACTGTTACCATTCTTACCTGTCTTTGGTCGAGGGTTTCAGACGAACGGGCTTGAGCAGTGCGTACACGAACGGGTTCCAGTCTTACCTCATATTGTTCTGGAGTTTCAGCCGAACGGGCTTGAGCAGTGCGTTCACGAACGGTTACCAGTCTTACTTCATGCTGGTCGTGTGCTTCAGACGACCGGACTTTAGCAGTGCGTACACGAACGGTTTCTAGCCTTGCTTCTCGTTGTTCGAGGCTTTCAGACGAACGGGCTTGAGCAGTGCGTACACGATCGGTTTCGAGTTTCACTTCTCGCTGATCGTCTGTTTCTGAAGCTCGTAATGTTTTTCGCTTATTTGATTGACGTGTAGATCTACCAATAGCTTTTCGTTTTCGTGGCATGATTAATCCGACATTAGCTGTTAAATAAATTATTTCACCGAAACGAAAACCGAAATAAAAGACACTCATTTGTTTTAAATATATATACATGGTACCGAGTCGATCGAGTCGTTGAAACAAATGATTGTGTTTTATTTCGCTTTAGTCCAGGCACGGTGTTACATTGTAATCTGACAAAATTAGAAGAAGGTGTTACGTTCGGATTCCGTGGGTCTTACGTACGGGTTCCCTCGTAATTACGTTTAGATTTATAATTATTATTGTTATTGGTCGAGTTTGTCAGGAGACTCGACGCGTGGATTCTGTCCGTTTTAAAGTGGTGTAACGCACCTCACCTTATTCCGTGTGTATAATGTGTGTGTGTGTGGCTCGATCGTCGACCTGCTGACGTTGGCGAATTCCTGGAGTCGTCGGGAAGGTCGGTCGAGACGGCTGTCTAGGCCGTAGAGATAAGTCGTGCAAGATGGGTGTTCAGTGTTTATTTGGATATGTGTAGTGGAGACCGTAGTGGCTTACACATACGCGCTGGTTACGACGCTGCCACTACGATGTCGCGAATTAGCTGAGTCGGCAAGAAGGGGCGAGCGTTCGGAACGCGATACGACTCGCTGGACTCTTACTCTCTTGCACTGACAAAGAAATAATATTTGAGAGATGTTTTACTCTCGAAATATTCCGACGCGTAATGCCGCTAAGGTAATTATCGCGGTACAAAAGTATTACGAGAGACGTGAAGCGCCGCTAGGGTTTGCTGACACGTATAGAGTACTTAATCGTTGTACTCGGTTTTATTTCCCGAACTCGAAGTTACACTCGCGAGACTCTAAGTACGCGAGATGTACTTGCCGCTAGGGTATGAGCACCGGTCAACCGAGGGCTATGTCTGTCAGGACAGAGCAATCAATTAAGACTGATGAGAATTTGGTCGATCGGTATCCTCGTTACCCTGGGGCGAAGGTATTGGAAGAGTCTCGTGGGGGCAACTAGGAAGTGTCGGGTTACCGATTGGGAAATCGCTTGTCGATTCCTGCGTAGGTGTTACTTTTGCGCCGGGGTCGTTGACATGCCATCGTTGATCATGCAGCGCGTGGCCGGGGTCGTTGACATGCCAGTGCTGATCATGCAGCGCGTGGAATCACGGTGCATTGGAGGTTTCCGTCGTGGGTCGAAGTCTTTTAGGGAATCTGATGACGAGGCTACGCGTGCACCGATGGATTGTCCAGCCTCGTTGTCGTTAGGCTGATCGGTTCGTAACAAAGGCCAATTTTTTGACAGGTGATTCTGTAGGTGTCGCCGGTGCTAAATCCAAGTTTGCCCACAAATCGGGGTGCAGCTTTTTTTTAAGGGATAAAGGGGGATGGCGGTAAATTTGTGCTAAACTACAACTCCTACAAGGTCGACCCCATGAGATAAAATGTTCAGAAAAATCCGGACTCCATTTTTGTCCACAGCACCGAAGTCGCGGGAGTTCATTTTGGGGGTGAAAAAGAGGGGTGAAATTAGAAAAATAAGTTTTAATTGAATAACTCGGTCGGAAAAATTCGTAAAATTTTTGTTCAAATGGGAATGTTGTAGCCCTTGAAAATACGCGTCGATTGAGTTTTGATCATCCCTCTCCAATAATATCTTCACCCCCCAAAATATTGTTGAAATATCAACAAAAATTTGTTTGTTGAATAACTCAAAAACAATCGATTTTTCGGGTACAATATGAATGTACGAAATATACCGAATAATATTCTCTAAATCTTTGTTCGTATGGTCCACCCTTAAATCTTTCTTTTTTTCAACCCCTTTCGGGGGTTGAAACTTCAAAATGAAATTTTGGCAAAACTATTGACCATACGACCTCGCCGCCGTAGAACAATTTGTAGCTTGAACCCTCAGCTACATTTGTTACCATAGCGCCAAACTCGTATCTCTTCATTTACATTTTCAAAAAGTGGGGGAAACATACCGAAAATCAGTTTTTCGAGAATAACTCGTCGGGAAATTTTTTTTCGAACTCCATTCAAATGAAAAAGTTGTAGCTCCCAAAAAGACGCGTCGATTGGGACTAAAATCATTCCTTAATTCCAACAGGACCCCCCCCCCCCCCCCCACCATAAAAAATGAAGAATACTCCGAAAATCGTATTTTCGTGATCGCTCAAAAGATGTTGACTTTACGGGTGCAGTGTGAATGTACAAAATATAGGGTTTAATATTTTCTATAATTTCGTTCATATAAACAACCTTCGAATTTTACCATGTTTTGATCCCTTAACGAAAATAAAAATATTTTGATCTTTTGCTGAAAAAGTTTTGACTGTACGTGTCTGGATGACAGACCTCGGTATCTGGTCGTCGGTGGTAATGGCAGGAGAAACGAAGAATGGCGGTCGCCTCGCCTCGCGCCCGTGTCCGTTAGAGTTAACCGTTGGACAAGCCGTGTCGTTGCCGTGAAAAATCAGGAGAAGAAAGCCGTGAAGAGGAAGAAGAGTCAGGTAGAGGAAGCCGGTCGTCAGTCGTCTTTAGTCCACAGAATTGAGAAGAGAATTACCGTAATAGAAGCCGAGAGTCACAAATAAATTCCACAGAATCGAAAGGATAAGTACAGAGAAAAGCCGGGTTAGAATACTGAACATATAACTTTGAATCGATAGAAGAGTTGCCGTAACGTTCGCACTAGAGGTTCGCAGTTGAAGTGAAGAAGCCGGAAATCGATCTCGCTCATCGATTGATGAGTGGGGGGAGATCTCGTTACGCGCGACTACGGCCGAGTCCACCCGAGTGTCAAAGGCCGAGACCTGCTGACCTCTCGCATGGACTCCCGACACTACGCACGTTTCTGAACATACTCCCCGCCTTCGGCTACTGTGTTGACGAAGAGTCCACTGGAAGAACCGCTAGTTTGGAAGTTGGCCGCTTGAAGGTTGAAGAGGCCGTGCGAAGTGTCACGACTCGAGTGAGACCGTCGGATCCGGGGTGAAGTTCGGTCACTCGAGCCAATGGCCATCGTGATGGTGGAAGTCTCTCATCCGTGATGAGCACGAGAGAGCCGACTCGTATCTCGTGTGAAGGGTGGTGCCATTTTGAAGTTGACAGGCTCCGTTGAAGATACTCCGAAGACCATCTCTGCCAGAAGTGTTGAAGTTTGGCTTGGAGGAGTTGCCATCGTGAAAGCCTGGGTTCCGGAAGTGCGGTCAGTGATGGTTCTGGCAGGGTGGTCAACGCTTCCCCAATGATGAAGTGACCCGGAGTAAGAGGAGCTACGTCCTCAGGGTCGTCCGACAAGGGACAAAGTGGCCTTGAATTGAGTACGGCCTCCACCTGCGTAAGAAGAGTCGTAAATTCTTCATACGTAAGTGAAGTTTCCCCGATTATCCGGCGAAGGTGGTATTTCGCGGATTTTACAGCGGCCTCCCATTTACCGCCCATGTGAGGTGCTGCCGGAGGGTTGAAGGACCTTTTTGTACCGAGGTTGGTCAGGGAGATGATTGTAGAGTTCATCTCCGCTGAACCAGCCTTGAATAATGCCTGAAGTGCCACATCTGCCCCGATGAAGTTTGTGCCACAGTCACTATGAAGGGACTGACAGATGCCTCGTCTGGCTGAAAACCGCCGATATGCTGCAATGAAGGCTTCCGAAGTGTAATCTGTGACGAGTTCCAGATGGACCGCAGATGTAGAGAAACAGACAAAAACCGCGAGGTAGCCCTTGTAAGTTTTTGCTCGTCGTCCACGCCATGTCTTGATGATGAAGGGTCCAGCGTAGTCAAGACCTGTGTGGAAGAACGGTCGTGAAGGAGTGACGCGTGCGGATGGAAGTTGTCCCATAAGCTGCTGCGCTTGAAGTCCGCGTTGTCTCGCACACGTCGTGCAGCGAAGAATGAACGATCGGATTGGTGCTCGACCGCCTGGTATCCAATACGATCGTCGAAGGAAGCTGAGAGTGATTTGTGTACCCCCGTGAAGCGTGCGGAAGTGTGCGTCCGAGATGACTAATGAGGTGAGCCGTGAAGACCGAGGTAAGATTGGGGGATGCTTCGCCTCGGGTTGAAGAAATGAATGCTTTCGCCGCCCTCCGACTCGAAGCGTCCCTTGCTGGTCGATGAAAGGCGTGAGGGCGGTCAAGGGATTCCCCTTGGGAAGTGTCGTTCCGGCTGCAAGAAGTCTAAGCTCTGTCGCGAAGTACGCTCGTTGAACGAGGCGTATCCAAAAGAATTTTGCTTCTTCTAAGTCTCCAGGTGTGAGGGGGAAAACCAAGGAAGTGTGAGGAAGCCGTTTGAGGCGTGCTGCCGCTCGTTGGCACACGGCGGTGATCCTCAGAAGTCGCGTGGAGGAAGCGTACCTGTCGAGGAGATCCCAAACCTGAAGACTACGCTCTGAAGTGGTGATGAAGGCGAGACCTGGGCGTTGCTCGAGGTCGCAATCCGGAGGAGCGTCGGCAGAAGAAATTGGCCAAGACTGTTGGGGAAGTCGGAGCCAAGGTGGCCCATGCCACCATAGAAGATGCTTCGCTAATTGTCGGGGCGTAAGCCCGCGTGAAGCGCAATCAGCCGGATTCTCCTTGCCCGCAATGAACCGCCATGTTGCGTGCGAAGTGTGCTCTTGGATCGAAGTTACCCGGTTCCGTACGAAGTCCTTCCATTTGGCGGGAAGTGAAGTGATCCATGTCAATGCCACTGAAGAATCTGTCCAGAGGAATACCGGAGTTCCTCCGAGGTCGAGTGTCCTCTGAACATAAACCAGAAGCCGTGCCAAGAGAAGAGCGGCATTCAATTCGAGTCGGGGAATTGACAGTCGTTTCAATGGTGCGACACGCGTTTTTGAAGAAATTAGCGTGACTGTGGTGGAGCCGCCTGGTGAAGTTGAACGAAGGTAAACGACTGCTGACATGGCCAATTGTGAAGCGTCTGAGAAACCATGAAGTTCAACCTGATGTGAAGGTGACAGTTATAGCCATCTCGGAAGACTGATAAGCGAGAGATCGCTCATGCTGTCTCTGAAGCGTTGCCATTTCTCCTGGAGCCGCATTGGAAGTTGGTCATCCCACTGAAGTTTCGCCAACCACAGTTCCTGCAGGAAGACCTTCGCGACGATGATTACGGGTGCGATGAAGCCCAATGGATCGAACAAGGAAGCCGTCTCCGAAAGAATTTTCCTCTTCGTGATCTCCGAGTTGAAGGAGGACTGAAGTGTGAAGCGGAAGTTGTCCTCGACGGGATTCCATACGAGGCCGAGAAGTTTCACGTTCGAATCGTCCGATTGAAGGAGAATAGCATCCGATTGAGCGTCTGAAGAGACATGTTGAAGAACCTTCTTAGAGTTCGCCGCCCATTTTTGAAGTGGGAAGCATCCGCGCTGACAGATTCCTTGAAGTTGGACCGCCGTTGACTGAAGTTCGGCAATAGTGTCAGCGCCAGCGAAGATATCGTCCACGTATCTGCCTTCCGTCAACGGGCGAGTCGCCAGTGGGAAATCGTGTCCTTCGTCCTCAACAAGTTGAAGCAGGACCCGGATGGCGAGGAAGGGTGCACAGCTCAGTCCATATGTAACGGTAGTCAGGTGATATGGGACGATTCGGTCTTGAGAGTCGACCCATAAAATTTGTTGAAGGTCCCAATCGTCCGGATGCACGGCAATTTGCCGGAACATTTTGGTAATGTCCGTGGCGAAGATGAAGCGATGCCGTCTGATCCATAGGAGAACGTCTGAAGTGTCCCGCTGAAGTTTGGCTCCGGTGTGAAGGTCGTTCAGTGAAGTTCCGCTTGTCGTTTTGAAGGAACCGTTAAAAACGACGCGAAGTTTCGTCGACGTACTCTGGGCACGGAAGACGCCATGATGCGGAAGAAAATACCGGGATGTTGAAGTATTCGCTTTTGTTGCACGAACCATATGCGACAAGGTTTCGTATTCTTGAAGGAAGCCGTGGTAAAGAGCTCGATACGTCTCGGTTGAGGCAAGGCGTCGTTGGAGCCGAAGAAGACACTGTTTTGCTCCCGAATACGAATCACCGAGTGTCGAAGGTGAGGCCTTGAAGGGAAGCCGTACGACGTATCGGCCGGAAGAGTCCCTGGTATGCGTCTCTCGGAAGTGTCGCTCACAACAGGCTTCGTCCGGGTCGGGTGTAGGGGCCGAGTCCGGAAGAATTTCCTCTTGCTCCCAAAACTTCGCGAGCAACGAAGTGACCTCGTCATCGGTCGAAGAATATTGGATACGAGCCGAGTTTGAAGTGGAAGTGTCGACTGGCCCGAGGACGATCCATCCGAGGCGAGTCCGTTGAGCGATAGGCTCCGTGGGTTGACCTTTGATAAGGTCCGATTCCACAAGTAAGCCATAGGAATCAGCGCCGAGGATGAAGTCGATGGATCCCGGTTTCAGAAAGTCAGGATCGGCCAGAAGTAAACCATGAAGATGAGGCCATTGCCTCGAAGAAGTGAACGAAGGCAGCGTCGAAGTTAGGACGGGCAGAATATATGCGGTGACCGTAATGACCGACGAAGGATCATGGATTGAAGTGAGCTGAATGGTTGTAGCTCCCCGCGTCCGTCCCGCCGCTTGGCTGCCGATGCCGAGAATGTTGATTGAGGCGGCCGCCCGAGGCAGACGCAGAAGTTGAACCAGACGTTCAGAAATGAACGAGAGTTCTGCCCCGGGGTCGACCAAAAGTCGAATCCGATGTGAAGCGCCCGACGACGAAGTAATAACGGCTTGACTGGTAGCAAGTAATACAGAAGGTCTTACCGTTTTGATGGCTGAAGTGAGCTTACGTTCCGTGTTATGAAGTGAACCCGAAGAATTGCCGAAGTTGCCAGAAGCGTCCGATGTGAAGGGATCCGGTGAAGATCGAGGTGCGCCCGAAGTGATGTCGCATTGGTGACTCGAAAGTCAAGCCTGGGGCTCAGTAGGCGACGAAGAGGCCAATGGCTTAGCTGCCGGACTCCTTGAAGCGACCGTAGAAGTTGGCAGGTGAATCATCGTGTGATGCTTCCCGCCGCACTCGAAGCATCGTCCGGTGACTCGGCAATTGACCGCTGAATGTGGTCCGAGGCAATTGAAGCAGAGCCGTCTCTGCTCGGCGATGAGGCGTCGTTCTCGTGGTGTCTTCTTACGGAAGATATCGCACTTAGTGATGTAGTGCGGGCCCAAGCAGTAGTGACAGTTCTCCGTCGCGAGGCCAGCGGGGGACAGAGGCACATTTGAAGAGACCGCGCGCCTCTTCTCCCGGTTTGCGATGTCGCTCGACGAAGCTGGAGACGCCGATGCAGTCATCGCCTTGGCACCCGCTGAAGGTCGTACCGCTGTGCTTCGTGCTGAAGGTGAGCCTGATCCCGGCGAAGTGACCTTGCTGTCTGTCGCGACAACGACACTCTCGAGCGCGCGAGCTCGAGTCGTCAAAAACTCGCGAAGTTGAGACAGAGTAGCCGGGTCCGTTGAAGCGCCCAATCGCAATTCCCATTGCTCGCGGAGGTGAGTGTCGAGTCGAGAGACGATGAAGTGGACCAAGATGACCCCCCAATCATCCACTGGCTGCTGCAGCGCTCGTAGCGCATTGAGAACCTCCATGACCGTGCTCACGAGAGAGTTCAGCGATCGGTATGACCTTGGCACCAGTGGAGGAATAGCGAAGAGCTTGTCAAGCTGTGAAGTGACCAGAAGCCGCTTGTTTTCATACCGTGCGACGAGGGTATCCCACGCAGAAGCGAACGAGTCCGAAGAGACCGGTAAATTGGCGACCAACTTGGCAGCATCTCCTTTGAGAGCGAGGCGAAGGTAATGCATCTTCTCGACTGAAGTGATGTCCGTGTTTTGGCCGACGAGAGAGACGAAAAGATCGTGGAATGGTCTCCACGCCTCGAAGTCACCCGTGAATTCCAGGATTGCAATCCGCGGAAGCGCCCGTCGCACATTCGAAATGCCCGCGATTGCCGAAACTTCGGCCAAATTCGCCCCTGAAGGTTCCGCCATCTCGAAATGTTCTTTCAAAGTTAAGAGGCTTACCTTCGCCTCCTCGTAGGCCTGCTGACACTGCGACTCGACTGACTCCTTAAAGTATTTCGTCTCCGCTAAATTCTCGCAGTTCATGTCAAGAAGTGCGACGTGTTCCTGTTGGAATCGCTCCCAATTGAGCTCCAACAGGCTCAGACGGGTGTTAGCGAGTGTCTTGCTCGTGTTGTGCGGCGCCGCAGCCCGCGTTACCTCGGCCAGGGTGGAAATGCACCGGAAGGTGCTGAAGAGACCTGCGATGCGACGTTCCATTTTAGCGTTGTTGCTCGTCATGGTGAAGCGTGACTAAAGAGACCGAAGATGACGAGAAGAACAGCACTGAAGTGCACCGATTCGCGCGCGCTGATGTCGAAGAGTTCGAAAACGAAAGTGACACTGACACTAGCACGTGAAGTCGAAGGAGGAACGTACGACTTGTCGTGAAAAACTACCAACTTCGGAAGTCGTACGAGAAATGAGCGGTCGAAGCACTCACACACACGAGGAAGAAGAGTTCGGAAGAGTACCTCGCACCAACACTCGAAGAAGCGCCCGAACGTATCTCGCGCACTAACACTCGTGCTCGAAGCGTCCGTGAGTGCGTGTGCACTGACGAAGATACTCTCGGTATAGTCTCGCGCACTTACTCTCTCTAGCACTGAAGCGACCGTTGAATGTGTCTCGCACTAACACTCGAAGAAATTGACAGCTCGTATAGAAGTGAGCCACGTGAGTGAGAGAGCGCGATAGATGCGCCGTCCCGTAAGCGCGAGTGAGAAAGAAGTGTTCGAAAAGCACCCGATCACGAATCACCGCACAAAACGGACGAAGCGAAGATAGGCCGTATCGCGAGAGTGAGAGAGAGAAAACTGCCCGTGCACTGACCGGTACGAAGATCCGCACAAAGCGGACGAACCGAGGATAGGCACGGCGTAAGAGCGAGAGAGCGCGATATATCGAAGCACTGCCGGGTACGAAGATCAGCACAAAGCGGATGAGGCGATAACCGTTACCGGCTACCACGTGGAATAATTATCGCGCACTCGCACTCTTTTCCCGATGAATGCTTTAGAATGGTTCACTTCACTGTTATTAATCCCCGAAATTCCCCGAAACTCCTGTCACTTCACCAAGATCCGGCTCGAAGGACCAAAAAATGTCTGGATGACAGACCTCGGTATCTGGTCGTCGGTGGTAATGGCAGGAGAAACGAAGAATGGCGGTCGCCTCGCCTCGCGCCCGTGTCCGTTAGAGTTAACCGTTGGACAAGCCGTGTCGTTGCCGTGAAAAATCAGGAGAAGAAAGCCGTGAAGAGGAAGAAGAGTCAGGTAGAGGAAGCCGGTCGTCAGTCGTCTTTAGTCCACAGAATTGAGAAGAGAATTACCGTAATAGAAGCCGAGAGTCACAAATAAATTTCACAGAATCGAAAGGATAAGTACAGAGAAAAGCCGGGTTAGAATACTGAACATATAACTTTGAATCGATAGAAGAGGTGCCGTAACGTTCGCACTAGAGGTTCGCAGTTGAAGTGAAGAAGCCGGAAATCGATCTCGCTCATCGATTGATGAGTGGGGGGAGATCTCGTTACGCGCGAGTAAGACCGAGTCCACCCGAGTGTCAAAGGCCGAGACCTGCTGACCTCTCGCATGGACTCCCGACACTACGCACGTTTCTGAACAGTACGAAAATTTTCATCCAAGATGATTTATATATTGAATATTCACCTTTAATTTTGTTCGTAGATTCAACCTCGTCAGGACGACCCTTCGGGGTGAAAAATTAGGGTAAACAATATTTAGTACAGTTTTTTCGAAATTTCTCTTCGCCAGGTCATTTTACGAAATTCGTCTAAACGTAAAAGTTGTAGGCCTTAACAATGCGCGTAAAATGAGTATTATATCAACCCTTATCCGCGATATCAATCCCCTTGGAAAAATGAATAAATTACCCTTACATGTTCAGTGGCATTTCAAGCGGTGCTCTCGATATTCAAAGGCGTGAAATACAGTCATTCAATTCTCCAACCTACCTTTAAAATACATTTATCATCCCCTACAATGTAAAAATATACTTTTTTGTATTACTCCTGAAATAATCATCGATACATTGCCAACAGGTTCATATGCACATTGTATATTTGAACCGGAAATACTTTTTAGGAAACCTGTAAAAGGTTTTCAATCACTTGCAATGAAGACCTTGCAATTTCGGGACCATCTAGGCCACCCAGGAAGAGAAAAAGAATAACATAATTTAACAATCCAGAGTCTCCGATTAGGCCTTTTGAGCCTAATCCACGTTTAAAAAAAGGCGCCGATGATTCACCCTCTAGGGGTATTATTATAATACATCGTCTTTATTACATTGATGTATTGCAAGTGATTGAAAACCTTTTACAGGTTTCCTAAAAAGTATTTCCTGTTCAAATATACAATAGGCATGATCGATTGTTTTTGAGTTATTCAACAAACAAATTTTTGTTGATATTTCAACAATATTTTCGGGGGTGAAGATATTATCGGAGAGGGATGATCAAAAACTCAATCGACGCGTATTTTCGAGGGCTACAACATTTCCATTTGAACAAAAATTTTACGAATTTTTCCGACCGAGTTATTCAATTAAAACTAATTTTTCTAATTTCACCCGTCTTTTTCACCCCCAAAATGAACTCCCGCGACTTCGGTGCTGTGGACAAAAATGGAGTCCGGATTTTTATGAACATTTTATCTCATGGGGTCGACCTTGTAGGAGTTGTAGTTTAGCACAAATTTACCGCCATCCCCCTTCATCCCTTAAAAAAAAAGCTGCACCCCGATTTGTGGGCAAACTTGGATTTAGCACCGGCGACACCTACAGAATCACCTGTCAAAAAATTGGCCTTCTAATTTTGTCAGATTACGAGGGTTTTCGACGACAGAATTACTGGACTACTTATCATTTTGGTAGCATACTTTGACAGCTCTCAAATAATTTCTATATATAGATATACATAAATGTTAATTTTGTTTTACCCCGTACGCGTTTATTTTGGCAAATAAAATTATTCTACTAACGCAGAAACCTTCTCGGGAGTGCGGACTATAATTCACCAAATTTTCATCGCAATCGGATGAATGGTATAGGCACCTATGCAGGACAGACACACAAACAAACAAACATTCTTCCATTTCTATATACAGGGTGAATTCTGTAAGGTTTCACAAACGGGATTTTGGTGCAGATGGGATCATTACAAACAAAAGTTGCAAATATACATTGGGGATATTTTTAATAGTTTACGAGATATGAGGCATTTCGCATGAAGTCATCCACCCTGAAAAGTGAAAGTCGGCCAATCGTCTTGAAATTTTTATGTTCGATAGTCCTATGGATAGTGAAGCTTTAACAAAAAATTTAAGGCTCTAGCTCAAATAGTTGCCTAGCAATAGGGGCTCAAATTTGTACCATGTTGGCCGTCGTGGCAACATTCCCAAGTTTTTATCTTCCCGAGAAATATAGCGATTTTAAAAAATCAGGAGTGATTTTTAAAGCATTTTCTGCGTACTTTAAGAAAATATTTTTTATTTTTAATAAAATTAATAAGATCATAAATTTTTTTTAAGGTTAATGTTAAAAATGACTTTTTCTCAAAGATCGACCCCTTCGATTTTTATAAATTTTTTTTATACAATAGTAGCGTTCTTTCTGAACAAAAAAGTATAGAATGTCCAAGATGGGCCGGACCTTAGTTTCGGAGATACAGTAGGATTTATCAGCGAGCGGGCGCTCCGCTCAAATGTAGCCGGGAAGGTCCCCGCGCAACGCTGCGCGGAGCGGCCGCTCATTTGATAAATCGTTCCGTATCTCGAAAACTAAGGCTCCGCCCATCTTGGTCGTTCTATACTTTTTTGTTCATAAAGATCCCTACTATTTTATACATTTTTTTTATAAAAATCGAAGGGGTCGATTTCTGGGAAAAAGTCGTTTTTAACATTAATCTTAAAAATTGTTTATGGACTTATTAATTTTGTTAAAAATTAATAACATATTCTTAAAGTACGCAGAAAATGCTTTCAAAATCAGTCCTGAATTTTTTTAATTGGAATATTTCTCGGCTATATTCGAGCTCAAGCCCGAACGTAGCCTGGAGGGTTGCCGCGCGACACTGCGCGGAGCCCCCGCTCGCTGACAAATCCTACTGTATCTCCGAAACTAAGGCCCGGCCCATCTTGGACATTCTATACTTTTTTGTTCAGAAAGAATCTTACTATTTTATAAAAAAAATTTATAAAAATCGAAGGGGTCGATCTTTGAGAAAAAGTCATTTTTAACATTAACCTTAAAAATTTTGTATGAACTTATTAATTTTATTAAAAATAAAAAATCTGTTCTTAAAGTACGCAAAAAATGCCTTAAAAAGCACTCCAAACTTTTTAAAATCGCTATATTTCTCGGGAAGATAAAAACTTGGGAATGTTGCCACGACGGCCAACATGGTACACATTTGAGCCCCTATTGCTAGGCAACTATTTGAGCTAGAGCCTTAAAATTTTTGCTGAAGCTTCACTATCAATAGGGCTATCGACCATAAAAATTTCAAGACGATTGGCCGACTTTCACTTTTCAGGGTGGATGACTTCATGCGAAATGCCTCATATGAATATTTAAAGTTTATCCAATCAGAACGCGCCGAGAAGCGTTGGAGCCGCCCACTCCCCGCCCTAGCCGTAGATATAGCACAGTTTAGAGCGTTACATTTGGGATCGCAAAATTCAGAGCAGTCAATTATTATTATTTTATTACGCAGTCATTTGTTATTTGGCGCGCTCGGCAAAATTCAGAGCAGTCAATGCCCGACAATATATCTCGTAAACTATTAAAAATATCCCTAATGTATATTTGCAACTTTTGTTTGTAATGATCCCATCTGGACCAAAATCCCGTTTGAGAAACCTTACGGAATTCACCCTGTATATGATTTTTAATATTTAATTAATTTTTTTAATTAATTGAGTATAGATTATTTGGTTGGGGAGATTATTAAATTGTATTTCGCGCCTCTTCGTCAAGATCGAAATGTAGTACTACTACCTAACATCGATGGCGCCACAATTTTTAAAGACCGAAAAAGAAGGTTTCCGCCATTACCGCGACACTCGATCTTGTCATTCTTCTCCCTTGTGCCAAAGACGTCACACGCGTTCTCAAAGAGAGTGTAAGATTTTCTAAGAATGGAGAGTTACAGTGAATTCGAGTCGGAGAACGAAGGAAGGAAGAATATGCAATTAGAACGGAGAATTAAACGATTGAAAAAAAGGCTGGAAGCACGAAGTAATAAGAGTAGAAAACATCGTAGTAAGTATTGTGTCTGTTCTAGATTAGGGTGCCTACCGAGCACATGGCCATGCGTCAAGGGACGACAACGTATAAAACAATCAACGGAAAATTGGGGACGAATGGCCGAGATTTTAATCTCTGCAAGATTAAGAGCTCATAGTTGTATGTAGAATACGGTCTCTGCAAGACACGTGGCCGTCGCATAGTCGGACAGATGTCCCTCCGAGTGAGGTTAAGGCTTGTGGGAGTCCAGCGTACCGGCTGTGTGAAATCACGCGGTGGCTATCACTGAAGGCCTAACTTCAAAAGGAAGGACGAAAGCATAAATACAACATCTCGCGTGATGTTGTGTTACTCCTTGCAAGGAGAGGCTATATCGGCGTTGTTCTTTTATGATCTCCTCGATAGGGAAGCACCGTAGACGTCGATCTAATAGTAGGAAGCTTCGACGTCGCAGCCGTTCGAGCATGTCGGGTCGCAATTTATTCAGTTCCACGAATCGCCTCCCGTCGGATAAGGAAAATTGGGCTAAAGGGGAAATGGCGACGGGCGGCCCAGCGAATAATTTTGTAAAGTCGGTCTTAAGAGGCAGTGTAACAGCCGACGAGCGCTTCGAAAACGGCATCCCTATTTATACGAGCACTGAGCAACCGATCGGGTTAAAATTTGGCCAGTACATTGAGACCGGTATTTATTATTTCCAATAAATTATACCGACACCTGCCGCGGCCGTGGTCCTTCGGCTGGCAGGGCTCTATTGACCTATGTTTTATTTTAATACTATTGTTGAGCGCCAATCAGTTTTCAGAAAACTGATAAACTTTAGACGATCGTATAAAATTTTTATAAATAAGAGACGATCACAGGGTGGTTCAGTTGGAGGACCAAAAGACAAGGATAAGCAAGGCGATAAGATGGCGTTTCCAATGAAGATATATAAATTTTAATATTTTACCTTAGTTTGTCGAATTATCCGACAATAATAATGGATCCTGACGATCGGCAGGCAACTTCCCGATTAGTGGTTCTCACACACCTTACAATACTATTTGACGATACTCTTTTACGATATTCTTTGACAATCAAATATACGATAATACAGGTCTGTACAATTTCGTTACAATTGGGTTCAGGTTCAGACACCTCGAGAATTGAGCGCTTGCCTCTCGAAGGCAAAATTAGAAGTGTCGCTTGAGCGCCTCACCGGTTCTCTCCTAACTTCGCTGGAGGGGTCACGGGGTTTTAGGGACCTATGACCAATACTTTGTCGATGGTCGGCGCATGCGCTCTTCGACCGCAATTGTCTTTGTCGCACGCATTGACGATACGCGGTCACGTTTCTCGAATATTCGACAGAGCCTTCCAGATATCCCTATATATTCGGCGAATTATATGGAACTTATAATCTAAAATATACGCTTCGATACAGATCTGGTCAATTATTATTGACAATTTCGATGCTCGAGGAGTGCGTCGAGCGGTGACGTCGAGGGAATAGACGAATTCTATTTTCCTGTCACACTCTCCCCTCTCAGACCTTGAAGTCACCACCGAGATGTTCGTGCCGCTCGTCAGTAAGGCTTGGGCGTCTTTTTGCCAACCTGAAAATTTATAGTCTCCACCCGAAACACCACCTTGCTGCCCTGGTAGGTTAATAAGGTCGGGAGGAGATGCACCAATAAACATGAGGTGGTCAAACTGACAGTGGATGGCTCTGGTTTATTACAGGTGTTACAAACAAGGATTAACAGCTGGGCTATACGGTCTTACTTGTAGTCTTTGGATGTTATTACTTAAATGGATACAAAATAATAGAAGCAATAGGGTTACGGAATCGACTTCAGTCAACAAAATAGCAATCAAAATAAGAATTAACATTATGTAATACTCTAATTTTACGAGACAGCCGTAGTTGTGGCACTTTAGGTTGGATGATCCGTCGAAGTGAACGGTCGACTTTATTTTTTATATTTTGTTGGAACGATAACTCGAACTTCATCTCCGTCATTCAGCTCTGGTCTTTCGATCATTATTTTGTCAAGGGTCCGGTCCGTGCGTGGAGCGTACATTGCTCGGATTGCGTTCTCTCTTTTTTCCGTTGACAAGGCTTTTGCTGACTTAGCGGCTGGATTGACGGGAGGAGCCTGGGCGAGTGCATTCTCTCGAATCAAAAATGCGCGTACGCGGTTTGGATAGTCCTGCGGGTCGGCGAAGTTTGCTTTAACTTTTCTTTTCAGAGTTTCCCCACCTTCGTTGACAAGATATCGATGGTCTTCAGGAATTAGAGTCGTCGGCCAGGTGGCGTAATTTAGCCGTAGCCAGTCGACAATGTCCGCGTAGCGAATATTGCAGTCTGGACACTCCGGACAATAAAGACTTGTGTCCCTGGAGCATCCGGGACATCTTCCCAGTGCGTACTCGTGCTCGATACCGTGCGGGTATATGCAGTCCGTTGTATCAAAGCCGTCTGCTCCGCAGACTTGACAAAATCCTGGACGGTACGGAAGGTTGCAGTCCTTGAAATGATGTTCTCGGGATCTGCAGTTGACGCATCCGGCAACATATTGTTTTCCGACAAAGCTAACGAAAGTTTGAGTGCCACGATCGACTTTTGTCGCCTCCATTTCGCTGACGAGACGTTCGGCACGCTTTTTGACCAGATCTTTGACTAAGGTCTGACTCAAAATTCGGCAGTCGGCATAATAGAGTGGCTTTGTTTCTTTCTCCAAATCGGCAACTGGAGGTACATTCAACTCTTTCAGAATTGTCGAAAGCAGTGGTGCTTTTCCCAATGGCAGTGGTTTGACCATAACTGACGGGGCGGTCAATGCATTTGGGATGTCGGTGCTTCTGTATACTTTCCCGTCCTTACTATATGTCCTGCGCGGGCACCCCGATGGTATTCGGTTCCGTTTAACGTTTTCGTAGTGCACTTGCTCGGGCGTAGCCCTAGTCGGCTTGGTTAGCTTCAGTTTTGGTGGTGGAAGGTCTCGAATCTCGTTCAAGAGTTGCATCGCTTCGACGCTAGGCTCGTTGTCGCGTGGTTTCGACAATTGTTCGTCCGAGGGCTGTGATGCTCTTTTCGTTGTTTCGATAGCCGTTAGCTGGGAGCTGTCCGTGTCGTCTGACGAATCTTCTGAGCCGTAGTCCAAGTTGGTTTCCACAGCGGAAGTACATTTGTCGACTCCATCTTTGCAACGTAGTGCTTCTATCTCCGCCCGCAGCGCCTTGTGTTCCTGTTCGATCTTCTCCTGTTGTCGAAGTAGCTTGTCAAGGTGACTGTCTCCGTTTGACGATGAGCTCGGCTGTTGTTCCATGTTGGTTTTATTGACGGTGAAGTTCCGATTGCTGGAAAGTCGACCGGAACTGTCGGGTCAGTTGTATGTGAAACGTTAGGATTTTCGTAAGCTTCGACGAGGAAATTTTAAATCCGTTATATAGTACTTTCCGACAATAATGTCATCCTTATCAGCTAGTTCAACAATCATTGGCCCAATTATTCGTTTTACAGTTGCCGGGCCCGCATAGCGATGGGCTAATTTAGCAGAGTAACCCTCGGTTTTGTTGCTTAATTTTTTGTTTGGGTAGTAAACTTCCATTCCGGGTTTTATAGTTACTTGTTCAGTCAATTTCGAATTAGCTTTCGCCATACGCTTGTCCGAATAATTCTTTAACTGATTTTCGACCTTATGTCGGATTTCGTCGAACTTTGTTAATCTCTTAACCCAACTATGCACCAGCTCATCCGTTATTACTGACTCACCATCGACGATGCGTTCCCGTGAATAAACGTTAGCTTCACGTGCGTGGTTTAGGTAAAATGGGCTAACTCTACTACCTGAGTGCGGTACCGTATTGTACGCGAGTTGAAGCTTCGACAAATTTTCATCCCATTCACTTTGGCTATTTTTTATGAACGCGGCTATCATTGGTTTTATTGTTCTATTGACGCGTTCTACAGGATTTGCCTGTGGGTGCGCCAACGCGGTGGTGATATGGCGTATTTTATGGGCTGTGAAAAATGCTTTGACTTCTTTATTCACGTATTCCGTTCCGTTATCGGTAATAATTGATTCTGGGATGGTTCCCCATTTATCGAGCACAGAGTCTAATATTTTTACTACGGTCTTACCGGTCTGAAGGCGTACCGGGAATAGTTCGACAAATTTTGTATATAGATCCAGCACTACGATAATGTATACGTTACCCCTTTTTGATCGGGTGAGGGCCCCTACCGTATCTACTGACAACTGTGCCCACGGTTTCAATAACGGTCTTGTTAGTAGGGGTCCTTTCGCGGGGTGTTGATTAAATTTGACTTTGAGACACGTTTCACACTCCTCAACGTAAGATTTGATATCCTGTGACATACCTGGCCAATAATAATGCCGTCGTATCCGTTCGTAGGTGTTGTCTCTTCCTAAATGACCCGCTTGTGGTGTTTCATGATTTTCTTGCAGGAATTTGATTATTTCATTCGGCCTAACTACTCTCTTCCAGGGGTGTTCATCGTCAATAAGGGTTTTTCCATAATCTGGTCTGTGGTAATAAAGTTCGTCATTTTCGATTTTCCAGTCAGGGAATCTATCTGGTTGTTTACTGACAAGATCACGTTTAGTTTCGTACCAGTCTTTGTCGCGTACTGTTGTCAACTTGATTCTGCCCTGAATTGTCTCTTCGACAAGATCGTTCCACCCTTGTGGGTCGACGTCGATGTCATGAATGCGCGAAAGTGCATCGGCAGCTTCATTCGTTGTTCCCCGCCTGTATTCTACTGTCATATTATGTTGGAGTAAATAAATCGCCCATCTTGCTAGACGACCTACGGGTTTTTTTAATCCATGTAGCCATTGTAAAGCTTGATGGTCTGTAACTACTTTGAATGACATTCCCTCTAAGTAACAACGTAACTTTTCTACTGCCCATACAACAGCAAGACACTCTTTTTCAGTTGTCGTGTAATGCAACTCCGCGCCTCTCAATGGTCGACTCAAAACTTCTATTAGATTTTCTTCGTTGTTGTCTGATCCTCGTTGTACTAGAATCGCACCAAGGCCAAAGTCACTGGCATCTGTATATAATATAAAGGGTTGACCGGGTATTGGCGTACATAATCGCGGTGCCTCAGCTAGTGCGTGTTTAATTTCGAGGAAAGAATTTTGCTCGACTTCCGTCCATTTCCATGGAACTTTCGGGCTTGTTAATTTGTTTAATGGGCCCTGTATCTTTGCGATATTTTTCAGATGTCTATGATACCAATTTACTAGACCGTTGAACTGTCTCAATTGAGTTCTATCTTTTGGTACCGGAAAGTCAAGAATAGGTTGTATTTTCTCCGGGTTTGGTCTCATACCAAACTCGTCAACAATATACCCTAGGAATTTTACCTCCCGACAGGCGAAACTACTTTTCTCCCGATTGACGATCAATTTAGCCTCGCGTAGCACTTCAAAAAGCAAAGCCAGTATGGCCAAGTGTTCGTCGAGGTTTTGGCTAACTACTATCCAGTCGTCCAGGTAGGCGAACATTTGATCTATCCATTTATTCGGGAGATTTCTTTCGGTAATTAGTTCTTTAACTCGTCGTTTCAATTTGTCCATCAAACATTGAAAAGTCGAAGGAGCTCCTGTTAGGCCATATGGCATTCTGACCCATTCTAATAAACCCTTTCCTTCGACAACAAACGCGGTGTATTTTTGGCTTTCTTTATCCATAGGGATTTGGTGGAAAGCTTCGCTCATGTCTAGGGTTGATATAACCTTGGCTTGATGTAATTGCGACAAAATTGATTTCATATGTTGCAGCGGATAGGCAGGCTTGACTGTCTGTCGATTTACTGGAAGATAATCTATACAAAATCGCAGCCCCCCGTTAGCCTTCGGGGCTACAACCGGTGAGCAAGCCCAGTCGCTGTTACTCCACGTCACATAACCCTTTTCTAGCAATCTGTCAACTTCTTTGTTTAAGAATTCACGGACAATTTCGCTACGCCGATACGGTTTCTGTCGGTGCGGTATTGGATCGTTTATCTCAATGACGTGGGTAATTAAATCAGTCATCCCGGTAGATTCTCTGTCTAATTTTTTAAATTCTCTGTCGAGGAAATTTCTCAGTGTATCTGTTTGATCAGTTGTCAAAGTCTTCAGTTCCGCTCGAGTTACGCGGCGGTGTAAAACCGGGTAAGAATATTTGCTCCCGTCTAATGTCCACGCCTCTGTGTTGGGGTTGATTTTAACCTTGAAACCCATCCAAAAATCCATACCGAGAATTACATCGTTCGACAATTTCGGAAGTACGCTAAACCACTGTGGGCCATAGATATCTCCTACGTCAATAACGAAACATGTACCGCCGTCCGTTTTGACTACCGATTTGTCCCCTAACCGAACTCCATTTTTCGAGGTCGCATCAGCGGAGAGTTCTTTAATCTGAAAGTTTTTTACTCGCGCATATGTATCTTGACTTAAATAAGATCTCTCACTGCCACTGTCTAATATGCCGCGAATTTTTTCTCCGAAAATCGATATTTCTACGGGTATTCGAATGACTCTTTTTGGTTCTGTAAGCGCGTCGTTTGCACAAAAGATTCGTCGTTGAGATAGACGATGGATAATCGATGCTGGTAACCCAATTGGCTTCCAAGTTCTTAAGTTTTCGATTGCTGTTCTATTATCCCATGTGTCTTCGTCGGTCATATCAGTTGTCGGTTTTGATGTAAGCATTGTCAACTGTATTGTTTCCTCGCCGTATTCTTCCGATATGTTAGGTTTTATGGAATCGATCTCATCATGTGACATTTCTGAGTCGCTTGCTGTGTCTATGATGTCTAGCTCTGACGGGGGATTTTCAGAAGGAAATTTCTCGGTTTGAGAGCAACGTGACTCGCTAACGTCCGTTTTGTCTAGCGTTTTCGTCTGTTCTATTCTAATCTGTTGATTCTTTACCTCGCCCATGCCCTTCGTGACTGTAACCTGAGGTTCGGTTACTGCCGGGCTTCGGCGTTTCCCTGACGGGTAGAACAGTCGCGATTTATGTGCCCCCTTGTTCGACAAAGACAACAAACGAGTTCAGGAGCTGCTGTGCATCTGCGTGCACTATGTCCCATTATTCCGCAATTAAAACAGAACATTTTGCTCGTATCTGGAATAAACTTTGGTTTTAACCCGTCGGTTTGATTGGTCGACGGGGTTGTCGAGCCTTTATTAAATTTTCCAAATTGTGACAGATTATTCTCGAGTCTCTGTCTCACGAGTGTTTTCGAGTTGTTTGCTGCCTATGCGTGGGTTTCCCTTTTCCTACGCGTTTCGATTTAGGCTCGAAAACATTTAGATCCGTCAATTCCGTTTCGCTGTTTTCGCTCTCGAGAGGATCGTATTCATCTTCGCTGTTGTCACGTAACGTTTTCAGTCCTATTTTCGCTGGTTTGTCACGAGGTTCTTTTTGAGCTTCGACCGACCTACGATATAGGTAACTCCTCTCGTTGATGTAGTGCAAGAATTCTTTATAATTATTAAGTTGCAAATTTAATATTTCAAAAGTTAGTCGCGGATTGAATTTGACTAAGATTTGTTTTAATTGCTCGCGAAATGGGGGGGGGGGTGTTGCATATGCTCAAAAATAAGTCGCGCTCGACAAGCGAATTCGGCTAGCGTTTCTCCTTTTTCAAATTTTAAATCTCGGACTTCGAGGAATAATACCCCGTCCTCCTTTTTAACTCCCCATTGAAAGCGAAAGGCTTGAGCAAAATCTCTCCATGTCCTCCAGTCTTGTTTGCTAAGCAGGTACCATGCTCTATAGGGACCTTCAAAAATATTTGACAAGCACGGGACGAATAAATTTTTATTTATACCACTCGCTCTCAATCGGTCTTCTAAAATGAGCAGAAATTGATCGGGGTCCTTTTCGGTTTTAGGAAAGGTTAGTTTCCAATTGCTTACGATTCGTCCTATTTTTATTGCTGAATCAAGTTCGCGATCGTAAATGTTTGGTGGGCTATATCCCTCCCTATTTTCTCTATTCGGTCTTGTTTGTCGTGTGGGGTCGTCATCGTCGTTGTCACTTGATTCATCGCTTTGCCATGCTAAGACTCCCCTCCTAGGTGTTGCGGAACGCTCGTCACGCCTTTGTCGGTGACCGGGGTTTGAATCTTCATAACGTCTTGACTCACTTTGATTTCCTAATATACGACTGCACTCTTCCGGTGTTATTAAGTTTTCAATTCTTGCTAATTCGCCATTGGGCGTTATTCGTGTCATCGTTAATTTGACGCAATTGTTTGGCAATTCACTTAATTGCTGATTTACCCCTTCTACCTCTAAATCTGATAAACTTGTTGGCTGTGAATTTTGTCGAATTTCATTCGGCATTTCCCTTCGATCAATGTTCGGAATATTTCTATTGCCTATTTCCTGGAAGTGAACTCGTCGAATTTCTCCTTCAAGCGAGCCTTCCTCACCTCTGGGGGCATTCCCCCTCCTTCGTCCAGTTTCATACATTGCGGACGATTCTAAGTTTTGTGAGTCGTATTCGACTGATCTATTTGACGATCTAGCGTCTAATAAATTTTCTGAAAATCTCTCCCCTCTCTGCCTGGTATCATACGGCCGAGACAGTTCAGGTCGAGTTAATATATTTGACGAACCAGCGTCTGTTATATTTGACGAACCAGCGTCAATGAATCTCTCCCTTCGTTGTTCGGTAACAGACGTCCGAGGCAGCTCAGTTCGAGTTAAAGAGCTTGACGATCCAGCGCCAGTTAAGTTTTCCAAGAATCCCTCCCCTCGCTGCCCGGTATCATATGTCCGGGACAGTTCGGGTCGAGGTAATATATTTGACGAACCAGCGTCTGTTATATTTGACGATCAAGCGTCTAATAAATTTTCTGAAAATCTCTCCCCTCTCTGCCTGGTATCATACGGCCGAGACAGTTCAGGTCGAGTTAATATATTTGACGAACCAGCGTCTGTTATATTTGACGAACCAGCGTCAATGAATCTCCGAGACCGCTCGGTTTGAGTTAAACTGTTCGACGTTCTAGCGTCTAGTGGGTTTTCGCTAAATACGTTTTCTTGCCGATACGGCACAAAAGCTCCAGAAGAATTTAATACTGTTTCTCCTATACTTCGATAATAATTTTGCGGCACGTTCCTAGTGCCGCCTATCTCGCCCCCTCTTTCAGACGCATAGTTGAGGCGGGATAGGCTTTCTAATACTTTATCTAATTTATTCTCGAGGGCCTGAACCTGAGTAACTGTCGTCTCAAACGTTACCATTCTTCTCTTCATGATTTCGAGCGTTGTTTCTACTGGCGACGCTCTACTTTTATCACCTGGGTTTGGGGTTGCGGCACGCGATCCCCTTCCCCTTCCTATTGAGTTTCGGCAATTGCGCGTGAAAGGATATGCATTCGATTCTCCCGTCAAACTCGTTCTTCCCGCGTCTTGAACGAAAGTAATATTTCCCGTCCCAGCACTATCAATAAATTGTTCGGGAATAAACTCGGCCGATGTATCCCCACCCGACGCGCCCCCCTCTACAGACGGGACAAGGACCGCGTCGTCCGGTGGTATAGCCGCAGCCGGAGCGGTTGACGGGTTTTCAATATTTGGCATATTAACGTTTCCTTTTTGTGACCTGGTGGTTCTCTTAGGTGGTGAGATAAACATCGAAGTCATGATTCTATTTTACTTTAATTCGACAAAAGTTTTTCTTTGACGGAACAAGTTTCGGTGAGATAATTTTCAAAGTTTTCTTTAAATAATCCTTTGCGAAAATTTTGATTTATTATTTGCAGAGATTATCAGGATTTTATACTGCGTTCTTACAGGCGTCCAAAATTTATAAGGACGATTTATAATTGTGCCAATGATTGTTCGATTTATATTGCGACAGATTAATACCGATAAATAATTAGCAGTTCAATATACACACATCCAACATTTCGAGATAAATATAATATACAACGGTTCGAAATAAATATAATATACAGCAGTACGAAATAAATATGATATACAGCAGTACGAAATAAATATGGTATACACGGAATAATATAGCGTAGAAGAAGTTTAGTCAATACAATGGATGAAATAATTCATGCCGCGAGATATTATTTGGAAATACATAGCAAAGACG
The DNA here is from genome assembly GCA_964017225.1 of Netelia inedita. Classification (NCBI taxonomy): domain Eukaryota; kingdom Metazoa; phylum Arthropoda; class Insecta; order Hymenoptera; family Ichneumonidae; genus Netelia; species Netelia inedita. The sequence goes on from OZ024920.1 coordinate 23,957,495, forward strand.
TTTAGAGAGAAAGATTGTAAGCGTGTGATCGCAGGGTCTCGCTTTGTTTACTTCGCTCGTGTTTATATGTGACTCGAGAGACAAAGGATAGCTGTGACTGGACGCTGCTATACGGCTCGTGTTATTTCGTTATACGAATTCTAACGATTTTCTTTCTCAAATATTCACAGCCATTATACTTTTCTGAGACTTTCCAAATGCTATTTTTCAAAATTTGACTATAATCTTACAATTTCACTATTACCCTGCTATTGACAACAAATTTTACGAATTTTTTGCACATTACGCAAATTTTCATACGTGAACGAAGTTTCACTTGGCACTTTTACAATATTAGACCTGACAAGGTTTGGCTACACGAACATCTATCATAAATTTTACGCTGAATTGAATAAATTAATACAATTTTCCAACTCGTGCCCCACGTTGGGCGCCAAATGAGACCGGTATTTATTATTTCCAATAAATTATACCGACACCTGCCGCGGCCGTGGTCCTTCGGCTGGCAGGGCTCTATTGACCTATGTTTTATTTTAATACTATTGTTGAGCGCCAATCAGTTTTCAGAAGACTGATAAACTTTAGACGATCGTATAAAATTTTTATAAATAAGAGACGATCACAGGGTGGTTCAGTTGGAGGACCAAAAGACAAGGATAAGCAAGGCGATAAGATGGCGTTTCCAATGAAGATATATAAATTTTAATATTTTACCTTAGTTTGTCGAATTATCCGACAATAATAATGGATCCTGACGATCGGCAGGCAACTTCCCGATTAGTGGTTCTCACACACCTTACAATACTATTTGACGATACTCTTTTACGATATTCTTTGACAATCAAATATACGATAATACAGGTCTGTACAATTTCGTTACAATTGGGTTCAGGTTCAGACACCTCGAGAATTGAGCGCTTGCCTCTCGAAGGCAAAATTAGAAGTGTCGCTTGAGCGCCTCACCGGTTCTCTCCTAACTTCGCTGGAGGGGTCACGGGGTTTTAGGGACCTATGACCAATACTTTGTCGATGGTCGGCGCATGCGCTCTTCGACCGCAATTGTCTTTGTCGCACGCATTGACGATACGCGGTCACGTTTCTCGAATATTCGACAGAGCCTTCCAGATATCCCTATATATTCGGCGAATTATATGGAACTTATAATCTAAAATATACGCTTCGATACAGATCTGGTCAATTATTATTGACAATTTCGATGCTCGAGGAGTGCGTCGAGCGGTGACGTCGAGGGAATAGACGAATTCTATTTTCCTGTCACAACATAGAGAATTATGGCACACGGTACATGCGAGTCGCGTTTTTTCGAAATTTTGAAAAAAAATTTGCAGATTCGACTTATCATTGGAGAAATGAGACAATTCTTCATAGTACACCGATTCGATCGAAATTTCCCGACTCTCACTCACTAAAGCATCAACAAACGCACATTTTGAGCTTTGTTTCATTAAATTTGATGCAAAATTGGCTTCAAAAATAGGGATGCCGTTTCATGAAAGAAAAAAGCGAGATTTTTGTCAGCGTAACGAGAAAATAGTGTGGCGAAATTCCGCGCGAAGCGCTGACGCAACATTCTCACGAGGTCGGTAAGTGCTGTGGCCCGCGCGACGGAAGGGGCAGCCGCGAGAGAGCAAGGCATAGCCGCGCCTCGTGTACCCGTTGGACTTTGCCCTGCACGGAGACCTAATGCGTCGCGCGTTAGGCGTGAGGCATAGGCACGAGCCGTGCCTATGCCTTAGCCTCCCGTAGCTACCCCTCCCGGCCCTCTCCGCCGCCGCCGGTCACATAAAATGAGTACAGTGCGAAGCATAGGTAAGGCCCTCGCTGCGCACTGTAGAGCGTTCGCTCCATGCTCGCCGAGACCGAAAAACTCGGCGGCAGTAGGTAAACAAGGCGGATTCTGGATCAACGTGCGTTAGTGCACACGTACACGTCACACGTACACACCCACACATACACACCGACTTCCATGGCGAGGGGCGCGGGGGGGGGGCGGCATCTCGAATATTCCACAGCACCATGGCGGCAGGGGGGGGGGGGTACGCACCGACTTCCAAGACAGTGGGGGAGGGGGGGCATCTCGAATACCCCACACCACCATGGCGGCGAGGGGGGGGGGGGCATCTCGAATATTCCACGGCACCATGGCGACAGGGGGGGGGGCATCAGTCGCGAGTTACCCCATATTTCTTAGCCAAATGATTTATTTTAATTGTTTATTTAATTGTGTCTAATAAATATTCTTGATATGAGATATGAGGTGTGAGTTATCCGGTCGTGCTTAGCCATACTGTTTATTTAAAAAGTGTGGGATAAATATTCTTCCACATCGCTGACCAATATCGGATATCAACTACAGCGGCTATATTGTTTATTCAACAGCCAAGTGTTAGATAAATAATGCTTTGACCCTATGTGTCATGTGATATATTTCATCGCATAAATATTCTTAGATACCGCCGAACAGCAGATTTTTATCAAAGAAGGGGGGGGGGGGGGTTATGGCTACATACCGATGATGGGGGGGTATATCGAGACAATTCTCACGACGAGTTTTCATAAAGAGAATTTTTGTTCTCATCGATAGCTCCGGTGCAGCTGCATATGAGTATCCTATATCTTTTAATGTTAAACGTGTTAGAACGTGTCGCGGTGACGTCACAGCCAGAGCAAAGCGTTTGCCACAACGAGCGAGCTGCGATATCTAGGATATCGGTTGACACTTCGCCAAGTATTTATTCAAAATGCACTCGAACGTTTTGGGGGTGGCGTTCGATGACGACGGCCTAAAAATTAGCTATCCCTCTCTTTCACAAACCTTGAAATGAGAGAGAGAGTAACGAGCTAGCCACGATATCTAGGATATCGGGCGACACTTCGTCAAGACGTTTTATGATAAACAATGACGACGGTCCAAAGAATTAGCTATCCTTCTCTTTCACAAACCTTAGAATGAGAGAGAGATTGATTGATTGATTGATACATTTATTATGCCCTAGTTACACTTTGGGGCAATTTTCACTTCGATACATTATTTTCTTATATCTAACATATAAACTTAAAACTAAAAACTAATGTAACTCATCATTTACAAACTAATGTAACGCATCATTTACATCATTCTCGCCATTCTCACCATTGTCATCACCCTCCTCACCCTCCCTCACCACCAACTGTTCCAGTGATAACAGATAGTTCCGCAGTCGGACCTTGAAGCTAGCCAGAGAGGATGACGAGGTTACTCGAGCTGGCAAAGAGTGCCACAAATACACCGCAGCCAGATGAAAGGAGTTATGATAAATAGCAGTTCTATGCGTTGGTACATGAAAAATTTCATTGTCGCCCTGACGAGATGAGTGCCTGATAGAGCCATCCCGTAGTGCAAAGAGCTCAGTCAGATACGACGGCGCAGTATTATGCAATATGTTAAAAGTGATTACACCGATAAAATACTTTCGCCTGTTGGAGACAGTCATCCATCCTAACCTCCGCCTGAACGGCGTTATGTGCTCTTCCCTGCGAAGATTAAAAATGAATCTAATAGCTCCATTTACCAGCTTCTGAAGCTTTGAGTCTAGCTGCACCGATATATCATTATAGACGACACAGCAGTAATCAAGGAGTGGCATTACCAACGCTGTGACAAGCTTAGTACGTAATTCTGTGGAAAGCGAGTTTTTGTGATATTTGAGTCTGTGCAGCGTAAAATTTACCTTCTTGGAAATCGAAGATACCTGCTTAGACCAGGAAAGATTCGATTGAAAAATGACTCCAAGATTCCTAGCCACAGACACATATGGCAGAGTAATTCCGTCTACTGCTATCGGCGGAAGCGCTGTCAAATCTATGCGCCGCACATACGTGCTGCTCCCAGAAATCATGATTGATGATTTGGCTAGGTTTGGCTAGGGAGAGAGAGAGAGAGAGAGAGAGAGAGCTGCAGCATTGCCCCATTTTTGAGTCTCTCTCTTATAAAGAACTATGCAAGCAAAGGGCTTAGATCATTCTGTGTTCTATCACCGATCCTGAATAATATCCCTCATCTAATTATTCTTGCGTATACCATAATGGAGTCAAAAGAATGTCAGAAGTTGATTCGAATTATGGGGAGAGCGTATGAATCGCTCAAAGACAAGTTCTCGGTGCGCGACAGTGAACAATGGTTAAAAAATGGGTTCACAAATATTAGACTTTTGAGCAACCTATTGAAAACAGCCACAACTCTGGGCGAGAAAAATCGTATTTCCGCGACAATTGGAATTCTCAAATCCATAAACGCAAAAATTAAATCTTTGCGAAAAGTTGGTGCAGGTGTTTCGCGGCGAAGTGACAGAGTTCAGTGGGAAGATTCCGTGACGGCTTTCAGATCAAGCATTCGTACCGGAATAGTGATAAATCTTGGACATAAAGATGTGAAAAGTTTTCTCGATGATTCGCAAAATTTGATCATCCAGCGGTTGAAAAATATTCTGTTAAAGGACAACAGTGTTAAAGTGAACTGTGTTCTTGCGTGTAAATTTTCAATCACCAAAAATGATGACGTCATCGAGGAGATTAAGTTTTTCAACACACGAAACGAAGAAATGTACATGGCAACGAACTTTAAGCAGTGGTACACCGAGTTAGTGCAAAAACTACTGGTGAAAATCGAAGATTTTCAGGAAAAAGATTCAGGTTGGACCATGGTGGAGATTGTCAATTTAACGGTGAACATCAATAAGCATATACCGTTGCGCGGAGGATTGTCTACATTCATTGAGCTCCCACGTGACATTCAAAACAAGAAAGCAGTCATCAACATCCAAAACGACGACCCCTACTGTGTCCTGTGGGCCGTCACCGCTGCTCTTCATCCGTGCTCATCTAATGCGATTCGTCCGACTTCATATCCTCACTTCAGCGCAGTATTAAAGTATGAAGGTATAGACTTTCCTATGCGATTGAAAGATATTGCGAAATTTGAAAAAATGAACAGGTTGACAATAAATGTGTATGGACTTGATCGCGATGAGGGTAAAAAGCGTCGTAATGAAGTAATACCCATTCACGTTAGCCGTAACAAATCCGATACACCTACGATTCACTTGCTCGTGCACGAGGCAAATACCGAAGATTGTAATGAGGAATTAGAACATAACATTAAAACACTTTATCATTTTGCTTTAATCAAAAATCTCTCACGTCTCGTCAGCTCACAAATTTCACGGCACAAATACCGCACGTGGCTCTGCGATCGTTGTTTGTCTCATTTTAATACGGAAAGTGGACTTGAAAAACACGGCGTTGATTGCACAGTTTTAAATAAGACGAGAATCATTATGCCAAGCGGTGAGGATTCAATTCTGAAATTCCAAAACTATAAACATAAAATAGATGTTCCGTTCGCAATTTACGCAGATCTCGAATGTATCTTGAATCCAATCTCACCAAGAGACGATGCAAATACTAGCGCCTATCAGAAGCATACCCCCCACAGTATCGCGTATTATTTCAAATGTAGTTTTGACGATTCTCAATCAAAATTCAAAGTTTATCGTAACAAGGATTGTATTGAATGGTTTGTCAATGAATTAAAAGAAATAGCCGAGCCGTTGAGTGCAAGTTTAAAATCGATCAAGCCGATGAATCCGATGAGTCACGCCGAAAAAATGGACTTTCTTTTTGCAAAGAATTGTCATATTTGTGGAAAACCATTTGCCCCCGAAGATATCAAACATCGTGATCATTGCCATTTTTCTGGTAAATATCGAGGTGCAGCGCATGAAGGGTGTAATTTGAATTTTAAAAACTCACATACCATTCCAGTAGTGTTTCACAATTTATCGGGCTATGACTCACACTTTTTAATCAAAGCTCTTGCCAACCAATTTGAAGGGTCGATCAAACTTTTGCCTGTGAATAAGGAAAATTACATATCCTTCACGAAGAGCGTCAAGGGTACCGCCATAGATTATCGATTCATAGATTCATTCAGATTCATGCCATCGAGTATCGAGAGCTTAGCATCGTATCTTAGTAACGACGAAAAGCTAATCACGAAGAAGCATTGTAATTATGTACAAGAATTCGATTTATTAACGAGAAAAGGTGTTTTTCCTTATGATTACGTGGACAGTTGGAAAAGACTCGACGAGACTAAATTACCGACGAAACAAAATTTTTATTCACAATTAAAGAGCGAAGGCATATCAGACGCCGAGTATTCTCACGCACGCACAGTGTGGGAAGTTTTTAATGTGAAAACCTTGGGAGAATACTCAGATCTCTACCTAAAAACTGATGTCCTTCTTTCGGCAGACATTTTCGAAAATTTCCGAATGAAATGTAAAATGACATATGATCTTGATCCACTGCACTATTACACTGCTCCTGGGTTGGCTTTCGATGCCGCGCTAAAATGTACGGGTGTGAAGCTCGAGCTCTTGACGGATGTGGATATGCTCATGTTTATAGAAAGAGGTATTCGAGGCGGATTGTCACAGTGTTCGAATCGATATGCAAAAGCTAATAATCGTTATATGGGGGCAGAATTCGATCCAAACAAGCCTGAAACATATCTTATGTATTACGATGTAAATAATTTGTATGGTGCAGCAATGAGCCAATATCTTCCTACTGGGTCTTTCGAGTGGGTGGGGGAAGAGGAAGAGTCGATAGATCCACGCGATATTCCGGATGACAATGCCATAGGATATATTTTCGAAGTCGATTTAGAGTATCCGCAAGAATTACACGCACTACACAAAGATTTACCCCTGGCGCCTGAACCCTATGTACCGCCTGGCAGTAAGCAAGCAAAATTAATGACAACGCTATATCCGAAAAATCGATACATCTTGCACTATCAAAACTTGAAGCAATATATGAATTTGGGCTTAAAACTCGTTAAAGTTTACAGAACTCTTAAATTTCGACAACACCCCTGGCTACAAAAATACATTGATTTGAATAACAACTTGAGAAAAAAATCCACAAATGATTTTCAAAAAAATTTCTACAAACTCATGAATAACGCCGTTTTTTGGTAAAACTATGGAAAATGTAAGAAACCATCGCGATGTACGACTCATTACTAAATGGGATGGCAGGTATGGAGCTCGAGCTCTCATAGCAAAACCAACGTTTCATAGCTGCACCATACTCGACGAGGAGACTGTTATTATTGAATTGACACGTGCTCAAGTAAAATTTAACAAACCTATATATACTGGTTTTTGTATTCTCGATATAGCAAAAACCTACATCTATGGCTTTCATTACAATTATATAAAACAAACTTTTGACGATCGAGCCAAATTAATGTACACCGATACAGATAGTTTAATCTATCACATCGAGACTCCCGATATATATGAAATGATGAAACGCGACATTCACAAGTTTGATACATCCGATTATTCGATGGACAATGCGTATGGTATGCCGTTAGTTAATAAGAAAGTTTTGGGTCTCATGAAAGATGAAAATAATGGTCAAATTATGCAGGAATTTGTCGGATTAAGAGCTAAAATGTATAGTTTCAGAGTTCAAAACTCAACCAAAATGCGCGCAAAAGGAGTAAGGAGAGCTACACTGAAAACAATAACATTTAACGATTACAAACGATGTCTCTTTGAACATCAAATTTTAATGAAAAACCAAAATTTAATTCGAAGCAAAAATCATAAAGTCGAAACTGTTAGTCAGAAAAAAATAGCTCTAAGTTGGAACGATGATAAACGGATAATATATCCAAATATGACCGATACTCTTCCATGGGGCATACAATTATAAAACGTATTATAGAAGTGTAAATATAACAGTGTAAAAAGTTTGTAAAATTTATCATGTAGTAGTAATAATTGTTGAAGAGGTGTATTGTGTAAAAAAAGTGGTTGGAGGAACAATGTAAATACAGAAAAAAAGGTCTACCGCATAATGTAAATAAAAGTTATATTTTTACATTACTAATCATGTAGGAGAATAAATTATAAAACCATTTTTTTAAAACCTTTTATTATTTCAGTTGATTATGATATAAACTTATGATATATACTTATGATATAAATAAAAAATTACAAATCAGATTTGTTTATCCAACTATTGTGAGAACTATCGAATCCTAACCATTTTACAAACAATTTATCTCCACGTTTCCGGAGGACTTTCTCCACAAGGTATGTATTTGGATATTTGACGGAGGTGAGTTCTTCTTGATAGAAGCCACCCTCTATCGGCTGGTCCTGATAATCTCGCAACTTGTATGTCACAGGATCGGTATTTACGACTTTGCTTATGACGAATATTTCCGTTGTCCAGTTTGGTGTATAACCTTTTTCGAAAACGTGCTTATACTTGCTTATTCGTACTTTATCACCAATTTTGAATTTTATCTTTCGAGTTCTATTGACTTTTGATTTTCGATAAACGTGTAGCAAGATATTTTTTTCATTTTGAGCAGTAACGTCGCGAGGCCTCATCTTTATCGTACGGTGCTTGGAATTATTGTAATTGGTGATCAAATCATTGAGTATATCGATCCACTTGTATGATCCACGTAGGGAAAATTGTTTCCACATTTTATCCTTGATTGTGCGATTGAAACGTTCGCATATCGATGCTTTCATGTTACTGAATGTGGAGTACAGGGTGATACCGTGGCGTTGGAGCAGAATCTTGAATTCGCTATTATAAAATTCTTTACCGCGATCGACGTGCAATTTTTTTGGGATGCGACCAAGTTTCAGAACCGATGCCATGGCACTCGATACATCCTTGCCACTTTTCGTTTTCGTCGGTACAATCCAAGCATACTTTGAAAAAATATCGATAATTGTTAGTAGGTATTTGTAGCCATTATTGTACTGGGCGTATGCTGATACATCAACGAGATCAGCTTGCCACGTCTCGTCCAACCCTCGTATATCAACGTGACGACGCAGATAATTTTTCCGAGCTGGCTTATGGAGTTCATCCGCTATCGTCTGTTTTTCCATGCTCCGACGCAATTAGTCCAAGACGGTCAGACAAAATTTGTGAATTACGTAAAGTTGATTTTTCGAGAGTCTCGATTCGCGTTATCAGATTTTGTAGAGCGTACGTCACACTGAATTCGTGTGATCTCAGTTGCTCGTCCAAACGAGTAATAAGCTCGGAATGGCGTGTAACAAGTTCTTGTACTGATTCGTCATTCGCTCGCTCGTGTTTCACGTGTTCTTGAAATTTCGATTCGAGGACTTGAAGCATCGTTTCAGATTCATCGATACTATTTCGCAAAGCTGACGTAATTCCGTAAATAAGTCTAAATTCCTCCTCAATAGCAGCATGCATCACTCGCACAGATACAGCATCGTGTTCTCCAGTGGGGGCGCCTAAATTACACAATCTTCGATTGTCCATATCGTATTGACCATCAGCGGTGATTTTAAAGCCTTCTCCGGGAGGACCTCGACTGCCACCGGTATCAGTATTCCCATTCCTTCGCAAATGATGACCAAATACATCAACGCTCATTTTGACGGTTGCAATAAGACTGCGCTCGAATACTCATTGGTCCACATTAATAAATGATTCCAGCTTCGCGTAGTTCCTCGATAATGGAGATGATCTCGTTCGAATGACTAAAATTTCCGGCTGATTGGGATGCAAAGAGAAGTCTTAACCTATCGACTAATTCGTTGGGGTCGTCCCAATAAACATAGTCCAGGCTACTGTTTCTTTTAACAATTTTGGATCGCGGTAAGCCTTTACCCAATCGTTCCGAGACTCTCTTTGGTGCGGATTTTTTCAACGGCGACGAGATAAATTGCGCAATTATGTTTTTGAATTTCGCGCTTTTATCCTCGCGAATGGCGTGATCGCTGACGTAATGTTTTCTATATGCGTTTGTTGAGTTGAGGATTTCACGATAATTTTCCATATCATTTGTCGTTACGAGTGATTCATCGGGTAATTTTTTAAATATCAATTCCAGTAAACCATCGCTTTGATCGTAAGTCTTATCACCAACACGAATAATATTTTGCTCAAACGTAATTGGTGAATTCCCGATCATTAAACGATTTCCCTGTAATTTCCGCACTCCATACGACGTATCCAATTCTTTCTTAGCCATCGTATCGAACATTTTCAAGTAATTTTGAGACAAATCATCATGAATGTCGTCTTCGATACTAATATTCTCTTCCGAGATATCTCCAGTGTTGATTAGCTTTTGCGATTTATTATTGTGAGGATTGAGGGAGTTGGAAAAAATAGTTGAAACTTCTCGTTGTCTCGCGAATATATTTAATGTATTTGATTTCTTGACCGGGTTGCTTAGCGCTCGTGATAAGACTAACCGCTCCTTTGTACATGTGTTTGCTTGCTCTCGCTATCGACACGCCTGCGCACTTTTCTCACGCTCTCTCTTCGCTTCCCGGCCAATCATCGCGCAATTCGTTCAGCCATTACTGGACACGTATTCAAACTTACACAATACTTCCACCGTTTGAATATGTGCCGGTTCCATTCATGCCAAGATTCTCTCTCATTGCGGCGAAACGCTCTCTCGGTAAGGGTTTTGTGAAAACATCAGCCCTTTGCTGTTGTGTACAGACATATTCCACTTCCAGCTCTTTCTCCTCGACTCTCTCACGAATATAGTGATATCGGACGTCCACGTGTTTGGTGCGTTTGTGGAACTCTGGGTTCCTGACAAGCCTTATAGCGCTTTGATTATCGATTTTTATCACAGTCGCACCTGCACATGGATGTCCGATATCTGACAGTAATCTTCTTAACCATATCGCCTCCCTTGCCGTAGCTGAGGCCGCAACATACTCTGCCTCAGTCGTGCTTAATGTGACTAATTTTTGGCGTTGACTAGCCCAGGTAATTGACCCCCCCGCCAACTGAAACACATAGCCCGTCGTTGACCGGCGCGTTGCCAAGTCCCCCGCGTAGTCCGCGTCGGAAAAGCCAACAAGCTCGCTTCCACTTCTCCGAAACTCGATCCCATACTCGACCGTTCCCGACACATACGCCAATATTCGTTTTACCGCTCGCCAGTGGTCGTTGCTGTGGTTGTTCAGATATTGGCTCACCGAATTCACGGCGTATGCTATATCTGGTCGCGAAACGATTGCTAAAAACATTAACGACCCCACCGCTTCTCGAAAGGGCACTTTCTCACTTTTCGCGTCCCCCTCGGCTACAGGAATTAGCGCTGCGTGCGGATCGGCCGGTATACTCAGCGGTTTCGCGTCTCTCATGCCGAATTTCTCAATCACTCTTCTGGCATACTCACTCTGGTGCACGAACACCGATTTCTCGCGACGATTCCTCTCTATTTGCATGCCGGCAAACACTCTCGTATCACCAATTGTGATTTTGAACGCTCTCTCGAGGTGACTCAACACGCATTCAAGTATTTCACTCGATTCGGCCGCAATCAGCCCATCATCCACATACAGCGCCAAATACACTTTCGAACCGTTTACATCTCCTACGAAGATACAATGGTCCGCCTCCGTCTCGCGAAACTTGAACTCTCGCAAAAACACTGTAAACTCGCGGTTCCAGCAGCGCGGCGCCTGCTTCAACCCGTACAGCGATTTTTCTAACCAACACACGACACTTTTCGCACCGTTTTCTTCGACGCACAGCCCCTCCGGAACCTCCATATGAATCTCTTCATCCAGTCTGCCGTATAGGAAGGCCGTTTGGACGTCGAATTGTGCCAGTTCGTAGTCGCGCTCAGCCACGACAGCAAGCAGTACTCGTATCGAGTCATACCGCACCACCGGTGCAAATGTATCTGTGTAGTCCACGCCTTTTTGTTGCATGAACCCACGCGCTACCAGCCGGGCTTTGTAGCGACAAACTTTGCCTGACGCATCCTTCTTGACTCGAAAGACCCATTTTGAGTCAATGACATTCATATCCGGCCTCCTTTCGATCAGTGACCAAGTATTGTTTTCCTTGTGTGACTGGAGTTCTTTCTCGATTGCTTCCGTCCACTTGGCAGAATTCTCGCCGCTCACCGCCTCCTCGTAGGTCTCCGGTGTCTCATATTCAACCACGTTAGTTTCGTAGCGTGCCGGCCTTCTCAACGACTCTCGATCTCTCAGGCTTCGGCCTGAGTTTGCAACCGGGGACTGAAAACCCACCTTCTGCCCCTCGTTCGCCATCTCCTCCTCAGCCGGCAAGTAAACATCGTCGTTCTCGTCCTCCTCTCGGGCTTCATCAACATCTTGACCCTCGACATCTCCCTTCTCTTTCTTGGGCAGCAGGACCTCGTCGTTCGATTCCTCGATAAGTTGCAGATCTGACTTACCGACCTCTTCATGGAAGACCACGTCTCTCGACACGGACACCTTCCTTGTCGACGGATCGTAGACCCGATAGTTCGTCGAGTTCTTCTCGTACCCTACGAGTATCATCTTCCGCGCCCGTGCGTCGAACTTCGTTGTCTGCTGCTTTGGCACGTTGACAAACGCATTCGAGCCAAACACACGCAGGTGACTCATACTCGGCTTGGTCCCCAGCCACTCTTCGTACGGCGTTGCCCCACGTTTGGCGCTCGACGACCCTGCACGATTGATCAGGTATACCGCCGTGCTGCACGCTTCCGCCCAGAGTGCTCTGGGTAGCTCTTTCGCGTACAACATCGTCCTGGCGCACTCAACTATTGTCCTGTTGTCTCGTTCGGCCCTGCCATTTTGTTCGGGCGTATAAGGCGCGGTGCACTCCCGTTCGATTCCGCGAGAATCGAGGTATGCATCTAAATTTTTGTTCCGAAACTCGCGCCCGTTATCCGATCGTAACACCCGCACTCTTCTTCCGAACTTATTCTCGACAAGTTTGTCAAACACTCGAAACACGTCAAACACATCACTTTTGTGTTTGAGAAAGTAGATGTATCGGAAGCTCGTGGCATCGTCCTTGAACAACACATAGAACCGCGCACCCCCGAGAGACTCTACACTCATTGGACCGCACACGTCCGTGTGTATCACCTCCCCGGGCAGCGTACTCGCGCGCTCACGCTCTTTCTGAAACGCCCGTCGATGAGATTTCCCGATCTTACACGCGTCACACGAAACCTTGCCGGTTTTCGGAAGCTCGACACCTTTCACAAGACCTCTCTTAACGAGTTCTCGCATCGCACTCTCGTTCGCATGCCCGAACCTCTCGTGCCAAATTTGGAGTCCTGTTTTCGCGACGTTTGCCTCATCAGCATTCTCCGCGCGAACCACACGAAACACCATTCGAAAAATGTTATTGTCTTGTCTCACACCGTATGCCACCGGTTCTCCGCGTTCGCGCACTTCGACCCGACTTCCCGAGAAAAATACCTCGCGCCCTTTTTCGGTGCACTGCCCGACTGAGAAGAGATTCTTTTTTATCTGCGGTATGTAGAGCACCTTGTCGATCCTCGACCGATGCCACGCACCCTTGACAAATTTTTTGATGTGAACCGTTCCCTCTCCTATCACTTTACACTCCTTGTCGTCGCCGAGAGAGACAGTCCCGCCGTCGGTCAGTTCTCGATAGTCAGTTAACCACTCTTTCCGATTCGTCATATGCCTCGAAGCACCGCTGTCGGTCAGCCAGACTTCTCTCTTGTCCGCACTGAGCACAGCCTTGACCACCTCGGGTGGTAATGCCGCACTTTCCTTCTTACCGACCTGATTCGACCGCACTTTTCTTGAGTTTTCGACAACGAAGGCACAATCGCGTGTATCGCTCGAATTTCCTTCGTCTTGACACTTTCTGCTCCTGCACTCCCTCGCGAAATGTCCTTTCTTTTGACATTTAAAACACTTCATTTCACTCTTGTCCTTCTTCGGTTTGTTTCCACATTTTGCACTCTTCTTGGCACTAAACTTCTCGGACACCGCAAATGCCCCTTTAGTCTCGTCGTCGAGAGACATACGGACCTCCTCGCGTATCAGACGCTCTTGTAGGTTCTCGAGCGTCTGCATCTCTTCTGGCACGTTGTCCCACGCCGTCTGAAATGCCGCGTATTTGGACGAAAGACTGCCAAGTACTTTGGCCATTACGGTTGTATCACTCACCGCCTCGCCAACATCGAGGAGTTTGGCCGCCATGTTCTGCACGGTCGCCACGTGCTTCACGATCGAGTCCCCCGGGGACATTCGATACTCGTAAAGCTGCGACAGCAGCATCAGTTTGTTCGACGCGGATTTTTGTTCGTGGACCCTCGACAGAGTGTCCCACATCTCCTTCGCCGTCTCGCAGACCAACAACGGCCTTAGCTGCTCGGGTTCCATCGCCGACGACAGGAGGAACATAGCGCGCGCATTATCCGCCGCCCACGTTTCTCGCGCCTCGACTTGCCCCGCGTCCACCGGCATACTCCGTGACCCAATCACCACGTCATATATACGATGCGCCGAAAATAACGCCTTCAGCTGGAACTTCCATCCTTGAAAATCCTGCCCATTAAATTTCAGCACACTCCGAGTCGAGATTGCCTCAGCCATCCTCGATTCTTTTCAGCTCGCAACAACTCTGCGCTCCCACGAGGGAAAAATTTCTTCGCCAAGATGGCCACTTCCGTATCGTCCTCGTGCCTCGCACACCGCGACTTTTCTTTTAATATTAATCCTCTTTCTCCTCACAACTACGCAGCGGCTCGGGTACCTGGGCCCATAACCTGTTGATTAGCTTTTGCGATTTATTATTGTGAGGATTGAGGGAGTTGGAAAAAATAGTTGAAACTTCTCGTTGTCTCGCGAATATATTTAATGTATTTGATTTCTTGACCGGGTTGCTTAGCGCTCGTGATAAGACTAACCGCTCCTTTGTACATGTGTTTGCTTGCTCTCGCTATCGACACGCCTGCGCACTTTTCTCACGCTCTCTCTTCGCTTCCCGGCCAATCATCGCGCAATTCGTTCAGCCATTACTGGACACGTATTCAAACTTACACAATATCCAGGAGCCGTTTCAAACGTACGTTCGAATTCTTCATCATCCTCGCTATCAATATTTTCATCCTCTTTTTTCACAGTCGATTCGACATTCGGCTCTTCCTTGATAGTTGATTCTTGTTTTATCGACGATGATCGATCAACTAGTTTTTGCAAAGGAGTTACCACCGGCCTAAAAACTTCCTCCATTTTTCTCTCAGCAGTCATTTTGCTCAATTTCAACATTCTATGCTTCCGACGAATCGCATCGCTCGCGCTCGTGATTTGACGCAAAATATTTTTCTCTTTATTCAGTTCAGCTCTATGCATATTGACACTTTTAAGGTTGGAGCCCAACTGCGCGATAATGTTGAAAACTACAAATTTATAAAGCAATCGAATCCCTTCCTGTAACGACCCTTGTTCAGTTCTCTATCCTTGTCTATTACCACAAACCCATATTTATCATCGTTCCAACACTTTGAGCATAAACTTTTGAATTTCGTGTACGTCATGTCGGTGTTTACATGATCGTCATATACATGCTTCAAATTCATTTCATCCTGCTTAAAGAGTATCAGTAGATTGGTATTATCGCGCACGAGATGTTTCGGAATACGCGCATACGTTTGACAGAGGTAAAAGCAGTCCACATCTCTGTGTCGTCCCATGCAGAAAAATGCCCTCACGTTATCCTGTTTTTCACAAGCGATATCGTCGAAAATCATGATTGAATTCGATCCAGCCTCCTCGGGTTTGATGACTTGCTCGTGATCGGCGAAAGGAAAATATTTCACTCCTTTCACGGATTCGAGCAAACGCTTGAGAAATGTGTACTTTGGTTGATTCAAAGATTTTGAATACACGTACACGTTCTCAAATTTCAAACCATTCGGATGTGTAATGAGGGTAAGAAGCGCGTTAGTCTTTCCACAATTGGATGGGCCGCAAAATACGGCACGCACACTACTCGGCAACAATTCTCCATGACGCAGGCACCCTCCCCTCTTCGCCTCGTCTTGCACGAGACGTCCGTTATTGACGAGATGAGGTTCCATAACCAATCGATCAAATTACCTACGAAAAATTTTGACGATCTCGTGCAAGACGAGGCGAAGAGGGGAGGGTGTCTGCGTCATGGAGAATTGTTGCCGAGTAGTGTGCGTGCCGTATTTTGCGGCCCATCCAATTGTGGAAAGACTAACGCGCTTCTTACCCTCATTACACATCCGAATGGTTTGAGATTTGAGAACGTGTACGTGTATTCAAAATCTTTGAATCAACCAAAGTACACATTTCTCAAGCGTTTGCTCGAATCCGTGAAAGGAGTGAAATATTTTCCTTTCGCCGATCACGAGCAAGTCATCAAACCCGAGGAGGCTGGATCGAATTCAATCATGATTTTCGACGATATCGCCTGTGAAAAACAGGATAACGTGAGGGTATTTTTCTGCATGGGACGACACAGAGATGTGGACTGCTTTTACCTCTGTCAAACGTATGCGCGTATTCCGAAACATCTCGTGCGCGATAATACCAATCTACTGGTACTCTTTAAGCAGGATGAAATGAATTTGAAGCATGTATATGACGATCATGTAAACACCGACATGACGTACACGAAATTCAAAAGTTTATGCTCAAAGTGTTGGAACGATGATAAATATGGGTTTGTGGTAATAGACAAGGATAGAGAACTGAACAAGGGTCGTTACAGGAAGGGATTCGATTGCTTTATAAATTTGTAGTTTTCAACATTATCGCGCAGTTGGGCTCCAACCTTAAAAGTGTCAATATGGATAGAGCTGAACTGAATAAAGAGAAAAATATTTTGCGTCAAATCGCGAGCGCGAGCGATGCGATTCGTCGGAAGCATAGAATGTTGAAATTGGGCAAAGTGACTGCTGAGAGAAAAATGGAAGAAGTTTTTAGGCCGGTGGTAAGTCCTTTGCAAAACCTAGTTGATCGATCATCGTCGATAAAACAAGAATCAACTATCAAGGAAGAGCCGAATGTCGAATCGACTGTGAAAAAAGAGGATGAAAATATTGATAGCGAGGATGATGAAGAATTCGAACGTACGTTTGAAACGGCTCCTGGAGATATCTCGGAAGAGAATATTAGTATCGAAGACGACATTCATGATGATTTGTCTCAAAATTACTTGAAAATGTTCGATACGATGGCTAAGAAAGAATTGGATACGTCGTATGGAGTGCGGAAATTACAGGGAAATCGTTTAATGATCGGGAATTCACCAATTACGTTTGAGCAAAATATTATTCGTGTTGGTGATAAGACTTACGATCAAAGCGATGGTTTACTGGAATTGATATTTAAAAAATTACCCGATGAATCACTCGTAACGGCAAATGATATGGAAAATTATCGTGAAATCCTCAACTCAACAAACGCATATAGAAAACATTACGTCAGCGATCACGCCATTCGCGAGGATAAAAGCGCGAAATTCAAAAACATAATTGCGCAATTTATCTCGTCGCCGTTGAAAAAATCCGCACCAAAGAGAGTCTCGGAACGATTGGGTAAAGGCTTACCGCGATCCAAAATTGTTAAAAGAAACAGTAGCCTGGACTATGTTTATTGGGACGACCCCAACGAATTAGTCGATAGGTTAAGACTTCTCTTTGCATCCCAATCAGCCGGAAATTTTAGTCATTCGAACGAGATCATCTCCATTATCGAGGAACTACGCGAAGCTGGAATCATTTATTAATGTGGACCAATGAGTATTCGAGCGCAGTCTTATCGCAACCGTCAAAATGAGCGTTGATGTATTTGGTCATCATTTGCGAAGGAATGGGAATACTGATACCGGTGGCAGTCGAGGTCCTCCCGGAGAAGGCTTTAAAATCACCGCTGATGGTCAATACGATATGGACAATCGAAGATTGTGTAATTTAGGCGCCCCCACTGGAGAACACGATGCTGTATCTGTGCGAGTGATGCATGCTGCTATTGAGGAGGAATTTAGACTTATTTACGGAATTACGTCAGCTTTGCGAAATAGTATCGATGAATCTGAAACGATGCTTCAAGTCCTCGAATCGAAATTTCAAGAACACGTGAAACACGAGCGAGCGAATGACGAATCAGTACAAGAACTTGTTACACGCGATTCCGAGCTTATTGTTACGCAAATGGCTCAAAAATGACTCGAATCCAACTGGCATTCAATATTAACTCTGCCCTTGTGCAATGTACACATCACAAGGTATCTCGTCTCATAAAGAACCCATGGTTTTCGAATCGCCAGGTTAAGTTTTTTGGTAAAGCCTTTCCAGGGCTGTATTACGTGTCAGAATAGTAATACGCGTAACAATAGGTCCGTTGCCCAACGGTGTCTTTATAGACCGCGCAGTCTTCCTTCGTAGTCAGTATCAGGACCAATATGAGGAGTGAAATGAATATTGTGTGTGTGAGGATACTTATCGAAATGTTGATCAATGGCAGTCAAGGTGTGTTTCCCTTCTATGGACTTTCGTAGCTGCAGCCGTCGATGTCTTCGAAGAAGGAGGATAACCCTTGATGAATACGATGTGCACAGGCGAAGAATCAGAGCTTGTTTAGGTATCACAAGATGTCTTCGGGTTAACACAAAGGAGATGACCGCGAGTGTTAGCACGTAATGATTTATTTAATATTTGATTACAATGATTTTCACTTCAAGCGGATGCGAATGATATGTTTCTGATTTAACAAAGTTTTAAATTATCATCCCGTTTGCAAAACGTGGAGTACAACTGGCGTAGCAACTAATTATACCGAGCTCCAGTCAGATGGGCTCCAGAGAGAGGACCTCTCTGCACGAAGTACAATTAACGAATCTGCCTTCGAAGTCGCTCTGAGAATCGTCGATGCTCAATTTTTGTGGGAAAGCGATGGTGGGAAAGCGGGTGTGCCATATGTAGATCTGGAGTTTGTTAAACTAAGGGTCGTCGTTATGTTTATTTCTTAGAAGTATCTGAAGTGGTGGCGTTGCAGCTTGGGCGATACGAGGTCAGGTTACGCAGTCTAGACATTCGGGGTTTCTAATATTTGGAGACTATGCAGGCGTTGTTCTGTAAGGGCGCATGGCATTTCTTTGTATGCTTTTATACTATCGATAGACGAGTTTGGCATTTCTTACATATACTGTTATTCTATTGACAAACAAGTTCGGTATTTCTTATAAATATATTTATTCTATGAATATGAAAATAAAGGCTTTGCTCTAATTAAGACAATTTTAGGCGGTTGGCTTAACATTATTACTCGTTTGGACGAGCAACTGAGATCACACGAATTCAGTGTGACGTATGCTCTACAAAATCTGATAACGCGGATCGAGACTCTCGAAAAATCAACTTTACGTAATTCACAAATTTTGTCTGACCGTCTTGGACTAATTGCGTCGGAGCATGGAAAAACAGACGATAGCGGATGAACTCCATAAGCCAGCACGGAAAAATTATCTGCGTCGTCACGTTGATATACGAGGGTTGGACGAGACGTGGCAAGCTGATCTCGTTGATGTATCAGCATACGCCCAGTACAATAATGGCTACAAATACCTACTAACAATTATCGATATTTTTTCAAAGTATGCTTGGATTGTACCGACGAAAACGAAAAGTGGCAAGGATGTATCGAGTGCCATGGCATCGGTTCTGAAACTTGGTCGCATCCCAAAAAAATTGCACGTCGATCGCGGTAAAGAATTTTATAATAGCGAATTCAAGATTCTGCTCCAACGCCACGGTATCACCCTGTACTCCACATTCAGTAACATGAAAGCATCGATATGCGAACGTTTCAATCGCACAATCAAGGATAAAATGTGGAAACAATTTTCTCTACGTGGATCATACAAGTGGATCGATATACTCAATGATTTGATCACCAATTACAATAATTCCATGCACCGTACGATAAAGATGAGGCCTCGCGACGTTACTGCTCAAAATGAAAAAAATATCTTGCTACACGTTTATCGAAAATCAAAAGTCAATAGAACTCGAAAGATAAAATTCAAAATTGGTGATAAAGTACGAATAAGCAAGTATAAGCACGTTTTCGAAAAAGGTTATACACCAAACTGGACAACGGAAATATTCGTCATAAGCAAAGTCGTAAATACCGATCCTGTGACATACAAGTTGCGAGATTATCAGGACCAGCCGATAGAGGGTGGCTTCTATCAAGAAGAACTCACCTCCGTCAAATATCCAAATACATACCTTGTGGAGAAAGTCCTCCGGAAACGTGGAGATAAATTGTTTGTAAAATGGTTAGGATTCGATAGTTCTCACAATAGTTGGATAAACAAATCTGATTTGTAATTTTTTATTTATATCATAAGTATATATCATAAGTTTATATCATAATCAACTGAAATAATAAAAGGTTTTTGAAAAATGGTTTTATAATTTATTCTCCTACATGATTAGTAATGTAAAAATATAACTTTTATTTACATTATGCGGTAGACCTTTTTTTTCTGTATTTACATTGTTCCTCCAACCACTTTTTTTCACAATACACCTCTTCAACAATTATTACTACTACATGATAAATTTTACAAACTTTTTACACTGTTATATTTACACTTCTATAATACGTTTTATAATTATATGCCCCATGGAAGAGTATCGGTCATATTTGGATATATTATCCGTTTATCATCGTTCCAACTTAGAGCTATTTTTTTCTGACTAACAGTTTCGACTTTATGATTTTTGCTTCGAATTAAATTTTGGTTTTTCATTAAAATTTGATGTTCAAAGAGACATCGTTTGTAATCGTTAAATGTTATTGTTTTCAGTGTAGCTCTCTTTACTCCTTTTGCGCGCATTTTGGTTGAGTTTTGAACTCTGAAACTATACATTTTAGCTCTTAATCCGACAAATTCCTGCATAATTTGACCATTATTTTCATCTTTCATGAGACCCAAAACTTTCTTATTAACTAACGGCATACCATACGCATTGTCCATCGAATAATCGGATGTATCAAACTTGTGAATGTCGCGTTTCATCATTTCATATATATCGGGAGTCTCGATGTGATAGATTAAACTATCTGTATCGGTGTACATTAATTTGGCTCGATTGTTACGTCCCAAGTGGGTAAGACAGTGGAGCTCCGTCGATAATTCGATGTGCGCGCGATATTTGAATTGGCTTGCGCTATTCGGCTGGACGTGAGCTCGCCACCTGAGACTTACTTGTGCTCAATATACCAATTCAACGATTTAGGATAAATCGTCGAGGTTAATTCCTCTTCGAAGACGTTCTATGTTGATGATGTTTTCCCAAACTTCTCGGTATTGACCCGTAGAAATGAGTTTGTTGGGAAAAATATTGATTGCAACACTCACAACTCTCATAAACTTTAACAAAACTGATATTTTATTTGAATTTGAAGTTTTAACACAAGACTAAGATTATACTTAGAGAATATCGACAAAAATAGTTTAAGATTTTTGTTTGCTGTAGATGTTCTCGATTTGGAAGTCGAGTGAGTTCTGACTCGAAGTCGAATTTGTTCAGAGTCTGTTCTTAGAGTAAATTAACTATTTCGTTTCTGCTTGGTGGGAGTTACAAAATTTCGGGTATTTTGATTGGTTATATTTCTAACGAGACGCTTAGTTTTTCTATGGCGGGGATTATCTTGAGCTCGCAGGGGTGGCGTGAGATCGTCTTTTTATGGACGACTTTTTCGTGGAAAAGGCAATGTGTTTTCGAGTTTATGGTTCTAAGAAAAAGATGCAGAGTTCGTGTTTTTGAAATTAGGTCTTTTTGAGTGGTGATATTAAGTAGGGCGTTCGTCGTAATGTGATGCGAGTAAGGGTGGTGAAGGAAACTTTCTCTGATTTGGTATTTCGAATTTAGTGTGCGGTCCGCTTGATATTGAGGGTGAATTATAGCATTTTCCAGCATTTTCTGGCTGGAATTTGTCGATCCTAGAGTGTGTATAGGATAAAATGTTTGGTCTTTGGAGAAATGTTTGTCAGAGTGGAAAACATTCTTTATCGCGTTGCGCAGCTGTTCGTCGAGTTTGGTATTTCGAATGTTTGAAAAATGATATGGGATTATTCTGAGAAACCGTGGTTTGCATCTGGAACGGAAACATTAATTGTTTCTTAGGTGTAGTTTGTAAATGAAAATATAAAGTGATAATAATAGTTAAGAATATGTATAATATTTTAATTTTGCCGGCAGGCTGCATTGTTTCAGAGGTAGTCAAGGTAGGGATTTAATTTATCGACCGAAGGTGTGCATCACCCATGTTGGGACGTAACACCTCCCCACCTTGAAGATTGAGCGACCCGCTCAATTTTAAAAGAAAAGAGACAACGAATGTGGCGTGCCAGCTAACATGATTTTTTTTTAACAAATGGTGTTGTCTTAACGTATTACGCATTATGCTAGTTAAGATTATCCTATTTATTACTTATCTCTTTTTATTTATATTTCCTCTTTTTCTTCTTATCATTTTTCGTTGTGTATTCGTATCATATCCTTACATCGTAATTTGAGTATTTGTAGCATATTATCATTAGTATTATTTTTAACGTAGTATATTTTGAGTACTTATATCGTACTATGGTTCATATTATTTATTGTAATAGTTTTCATGAGTATTTGCATTATATTGTCATTAATATTATTTATCCTAGTAATTTTGAATATTTATGAGAAAACGAGATGCACATCGATACAAATTAATAGTTTTGCATGTTTGTAGAATTTTTAATTTTTCTCGCTGAACGGGCTAAGGGTAGAACAGGGGTTTCTGGAAAATTTTCGAAAGTAGGTGAGTGAAAGTGGTTTATGCACATGTGGCACCTTTGTTTTTCGGGTGGTCGGTTTTAACGTTTTTTTATATCCGATACAGGGAAGGGGGGGTCGGCCAAAAGTGGGGTTGGTTTGGGTAAATGTTTCTGCGGAGTTCGTTGTGGTATTCATTCGTCTTCAAACCACCGTGGTGAGCACATCTTCGACCGTCTCAGAAATTCGTTTTATTCAGATTTATAAAAGGAAATTTACAATCGAAAAGAATGGTTGCAAAAATTAACATCGCACAAGATGTAGAGAGGATCGTTGTGCGCCGATCCGGGGCGTCTTCTGCAAAGCGTTTTTGCATGGTAAGTAGGAAAGAGTCGGTTGGTTATTTTTATAATAGTGACTCTCTTATATGACCGGAATTAATGAATTATTTTACTGTTCTTGTTTCAGTGTCGGGCTCAAATGTTTGAGTCTTGGAGAGCCGTCCGGGAGGAAAGGGAGAGCCAGCGACGCTGGGTAGCTGTGGAGCAACGCGCTTGGGATTGTAGTGCCAACAATTTCGACGTGTTCCAAGTGCGTTGGATGTTCGAGGGACGTTTGGGATCGGTACATCCGGAGGCCGATTGGGATCACCCCGCTTGGAGCGACCCGAGAGGAGTTCTCGCCGCTTACGATGAGGAGTAAAGATCGTGGCGAGAAAAAAGAGAGAGTGGAGGGAAAGAGAAATTTGTATGAAGTATAGGAGGAGGAGTTTTTAAAATAAATCGATTTTTATTTTTTTTTAAATTAATTGGAGTGTTCGTGTTTTTATTTTTTGATATAGTTCCTTATTTGTTTATCAACGTTCTTTCCGTATTTCGTTATATAAGTTCTTTTAGTTCTTAATACTTTCTCGAGGAGAGAAAATTTTTTTTTTTTTTTTTTTTTTTTTTTTGTTTTACTTGCCACTAGTTTTATTGGTGGTTTATTTCCCTTTTTATATGAATTCGTTTATTTCACATCGCAACCTATGCTGCATCAAGGAGGAGACGCAGTCATGGTAAGTATCTTATTTTATGCTTTTCAGATTGAACGCAGGACTGGGTATGTACCTGGTATTATAATTTGTCCGCTAGTCATTGTTTGAACCGTCGGTGCAGTAGGAGTCGTTGTTGTTGGATTTGTCGGTAATATGGGGTTGGTTTTTGTCGAGTCGGCAGTTGAGGGTAATGTAGGGTCGGTATTAGTGGTACCCTGTTCTATACTTCCGTCGGTAGGAGTCATTCTTTCTTGGTTCCTTTTTCCTAAGAGGATCAGTAGATGAGTAACTGAATCCCATATAGCTCCTACTAGCCAGATGCTCCAACCATACACCGAGTGGAGGGCGTATCCGTGCACAGCTGTATCGACTAAGAGTTTGATACCTCTAAAAGTGACCCATGCTCCGAGCAGGGTGGTGCTGAGCGTACCTACGGTGTTAAAGAAGGAATATACTTTTCCCCAAGCTTTTTCCATTGCTTGTTGGATCACATTCCCATCTATCCAATGGGATATCGTTATTCCCTGATCAACTGTCGATTTCCCCGATGCTCCTCTCGCTAGGGTATTTAATACGGCTGTTTTTTCTATCGGGAACATTATGCTTGTTCGGAGGTTACTGAGGTCCTCGTTTGTATATATTCCACTATCTGCAAGATGTGCAGGTGTAATAAATTTCCATGAGCTTTTGGCATTCGGTCCTATCTTTTCTGGTGCCGCTGCAGGGGCTAATTGAGGAAGGGCTTGATACCATGCGTTGTCTAAGTAGTACATGGGGGAGAGAAAAGAATTACACTCGATTTCGTGGGCCGTGTTTGTTAGAACGTGTGTTCGAGGGGTGACAAACAGCGATTGGTTGCCTCGTTTTACAGGGATTTCTTGGTAGCATTCGTGTGTTTTCCTGGTATTTACGTTCACTGGGACACATTTTGCGATACGGATAACTTCGCCTGCAACGTGTGCTATGTAACCGGGTTCGTTCATGTATGAGTATGCAAATTCTGCAGGAGCGTAAGATGCGAATGACAAGGTGTGTCTTAATACTCTTTTTTCTAATTCACATTCTTGTTTCATGACGTCGTTATAGAGATGGGTAACTTGGTCCGCGATGTATTTGGTCATGTAAATAAATTTTGAGTTTACATATGCAAAAATGTCCATGTTCATTGTTTGGATTCGGGTTTTAGTGAAAAATTCTCCGTTAGCTTGATCCATTATGAACAGTTTCGGGTGTTCTGTTTCAATTAGTTTGTATCCGCACAGATGCGTTTGTCTTTTTGTGCTTAATGCAAATGTTATTTCGGCTGAAGTTATAGAATAGATTTCGTTTGGGGGGGTGTTTGGTGCGGAATTGACAATCTTATCGGCGCTTCCTTCATAGAGGACTTCGTAATTATGGAATTTGCATTGGTCACGTGGAATGGGGTCCCTGAAGGTGTAACCGCCGAATGGATCGATGCATTTTCCGTCAGTGAGTTTACAAGAAAAACCGGAATTTAAGGTTATTTCGTCTCGGTCAAGGTGTACCTTTGCCGTGTAATCCAAAATTGCGATTGAGATTTTACCTGTAACAATAACGTTTTTCCAGGTTCCGTAAGGGTCTGAATACATAGCGCCTAAGCATGAACCGTCACTTTCAATGGATCCTGCGAACATTACATTTCGCGGGTTTGTCGAATTCGGTTTGACGTCATTGAATATTATGTTAAACAATTCAATGCTTCCTGTTTCATGGATTTTCTTGCAAGACTCCTTGGGTATGTGTTTTATAAATTCTTCGAATCCATTTTTAACTTCTGACGTGTGGGAATGCATGCCGCAATGTTTGATGCTTCTTTGGATTTCTATTTTACATTGTATTACATGTGTTTGTTTAAATTCTACTCTCTGTAAAAGTTGTACTCGCGTGTGTGTGATCTCTGGCTGCTGTATAGGCGCGACGCACTCGGTTATTTCGAGTAGAGATAGCGTGGTGATGTTCGTCGCTGGCGCTCCACAGTCGAATGCGATCAGGGAGCTTCCCATGCGCAAGAGAGAGAAAACCAGTGCGAGAAAAAGTTTCATGTTTGCCTGGTACCTGAAATTTATTTCGGCCTATTAGTGAGCTATTTTTGCACGATCGCAGTGAATAATTTTACGTTTCTTATTTTCGAGTTCGATTTCGATGTCATTTTTGTCTGAGAATACTTCAGTAATAATATAAGGTCCTTTATAATTGTCATCGAATTTGCCTATTTTTTGGTTTTTAATCAGATATATTTTATCGCCTGCTTGGAATTTTACTGGATTGATTCTTTTATCGTAATGTTCCTTCGATTTCTGTTTGGCATGTTCTAGGTTCTTTCTAGCTTGTTCGCGAATTCCTTGCATTTCTTTGGCTACATTTTCTACGTGATCATCGTATGTTATTAATTCATCGAGATATGAGAATTGTGAGGGTAGTCGGGCTTCTCTTCCATAGACTACTTGATAAGGGGTGTATTTCGTCCCTTCGTGTACGCTCGTGTTGTATGCGAACGTGGCTGATCGTAAGAATTTATGCCATTCTTTCCTATTGGTGTAGTGTTTTAGATAATCCGTTAGGACTTGATGACTTCGTTCGAGAGAGCCGTTTGACTGAGGGTGGAAAGCCGTTGTCTTAATTTGTTCGATCTTTAGAGTTTTCGTGGGATGTTTCATTACTTTTCCGATAAAAGCTGCGCCTTGATCGGTCAGAATAGCCTTCGGGCAACCGAAGCAACAAATGAATTCAGTGACAAGAGCTTCCGCAATTTCTTTGGCTGTCGCGTGAACTAATGGAATCGCGAGTGAAAATTTCGACAAATTGTCCTGAATGGTGAGAATAAATCTGTGTCCGAGTTCGGATTCTGGGTTGATTGGTCCAACGATATCCATGGAGATTTTATCGAACACATTGAGAGGGGTATCTGTGATGATCATTGGCTGTTTAGTTTTTACCCTTACTAATTTTCTCCTCTGACAACTTTCGCATTGCCTGATATAGTCTGCAACATGTTTTTTCATGTTTCCCCAGAAATATTTTTGTCTGATTCTATTGTATGTTTTGGTTACTCCCTTATGACCTGCGATTGGGGATTCGTGGTTTTCGCGAATTATTCGTGACCTATCTTCTTGTGGAGGGGTGATAATTTCGTCCCTACAGATTTGAATGATGATATCTGTTCCTTCCAAGATTTCCTGGAGGATTTTCTTTATTTTTGGCCAGGATGCGTTTTTAAGACCACTTCGTTTTTTTGAGATGGCCGCCGATTTAATGTTCGACTCCAACATTTCTTTCTTCAAATTTTGTATGCCGAGAACGAAGTTTTCCTGAATTAAGGGGTCGGAGTCGTGTTTTCGAACGACTAGCGCAAAGACTTTCTTTTGTGGATTTCCGGAAACGATTACGCTTCCAAGTTCATAATTTTGATCTGGTGTCAGATTGTTTAAGAGACCAATTTCGATCATTCTTTTTCCGAATTCGTTTGTTACCGTCCCGTCAGCTGAGATTAGGCAAATATAATGATTTCGCGTCATTTCAATATTGTCTCTTGTTTCTATTACGTTTGTCGTGTTTTCGAAATTCTCATTCTCGTCCGGTGAACTTTGAACACCCGATGCGCGCGAGTATGGAGTAGGTGCTCCCCAGGGGGCATTACCCCGAGGGTTTGGTGCAGTTGTAACCTGAGTCACGTCGAGTGGTTGTACGTTTTCTGTTGCTGGGATTTCGTCGCGTATCGGTGTGAATGGAATGGGTGTATTGGGCATTTGAACGAGTATTCGGTCGTCGGGAATTTTTACTGTCGGGGTTTGTGTAGCATAATTTGAGAGATCTTGAATTGTCGAGAGTCGATTTGCTGATTGAAACAGAGATCTTTGAATTGTCGCTCTACTTCTTTTCTTCTTCGACAATGGGTTTGCCAATTTGTTAATTTTTCCAGTTTTACTCGGATTTATCCGTTTCTTCTTTTGCTTTTTTTGTTCGTGAGTCCGTTCGTCCGGACAGCAGAAGCATTTTTTTCGTCTCGTTTCTCGGGATGAGCGTCTGACTGTCGGTTCTGTTTTTGTCAAAGTGTTTGATTGTGGATTTACGAGTATTTTTTCGTTTTCGGTTCGCAATGAATGTTCGTCTTTTGTCTGAGTCTGGGGTAGATCATTCACTGTTTCCTTCGGACCTTCAGAAGTATTCATTTCCTCCGTGAAACTTTCTCTCATGATTATGGTATTTTGACCACATGGTATGGTTGGTTCGTCGACTACGATCTCGTCAAGTGTCGTGTCACGTTCCGTGTTAAGGGTAGTCGGCTGTGTTTGTTTAGGGATTTCGGTTTCAGTTCCCGTAAATGTTTTCTTTCGTAACCGCCTGGCGGGTGAGGGAGTGAAATGAGCTAGATTTTTGTTTCTTTTCTTATGAATTCCCCTCGAGAGTTGACGTTGAAAATTATTTTCTCTTTGTACTCGCATAGGCGTTTGCGTGAGGGGGATTAACGAATGATTTAAGTGTTGCGCGCTTGATTTAGATTCATCGTTTTCCGGGATCCGCTCATTGTCTGCGTCACTATCATAAGAATTTGGTTCGGGTTCGAGAATTATGACCCGTGGTTCGATATGAATTTGTTTTTCGTCTGAAGATGACGAGGAATTGGATTGATTGTCTGATGATTTTGTGAGGTTTTGGTTCCTCTTTGCTCGAGATTTTCTGGTTGTTTTCTTCTTGTGAAGAAAGAGTTTTGATTTTTCGGATAAGCTAGAATTTTTGCTTTCCTGACTCGGGTGATCAAGCCGAATTTTTGGATTTTGATTTAGATTGTTTAATACAAGAGGTTCTGGATTTGAATCGATAAATTCCTGGATCGTTTCTCTCGGAACTTCCGACCTGAAGGAATTTTGCGATTGATTTTTATCTGCATTAGAAGCAGGAGATTCCTCGGAGCCAGTTCGAGCTAGCCTGGGCCTCCGTGGGATTTGGCGTATATCGCTTTCGGATGACGTAAACGTCCTTGCCACTCCGGGCACAGGGTTTACGTATGTTTCGCCGCTTGGAGTTTGTTCGACTCTCCACTTGAGTTTAATGGGGAGTACGACTGGATTTCGAGAGAGAGCATCGGCGTTAGTATTTATTTTACCGGGCTTATATTGTATCGTGAATTCAAATTCTTTTAATCGCTCTCTCCACCTGAGTACTCGGGAGGTAGGGTCGTTCATTGAGTTTACCCAAACTAAGGGTCGATGGTCTGTGAGCAAAGTGAATTCGCGGCCATAAAGGTAAGGCCTGAAAGTTTTTAATCCGAAGACTACTGCGACCATTTCTTTTTCCAAAGTTGAATAGTTTTGTTCAGCTTTATTAAGTACCCTTGATGCTGCAGAAATTATATGGTCTTCTCCGATTTTACCTTGTGAGAGGATTGCTCCGACCGCGTAATTTGACGCATCGGTCGTTACAATAAAAGGTTTATCGAAGTCGGGATATTGGAGGATTGGCGCTGAACAAAGCTTTTCGCGGAGAGTTGTGAATGCAGTTTGATGTTGGTTAGTCCAATGAAAAGCTACATTCTTGCTTGTAAGTTCATTCAATGGTTTGGCGATCTTCGCGAAGTCTTTAATAAAACGTCGATAATATCCTGCTAAACCGAGGAATTCTCGAACGTTTTTCGAGGTTTTTGGTGTGTGAAAGTGTTCTATTGCTTCGATGTTCTTGGGATCGGGTTTTAGTCCGTCGGAAGATATAAGGTGTCCGAGATATCTCACTTCTGTTCTTAAAAATTCACATTTGTCCGTTTGTAATGTAAGGTTTGCTTTTCTAAGCCTGTCTGCGAGTTTTTTGAATTTCGTTTTGTGTTCGTCGATTGATCGTGCGTAGATTACTATATCGTCCAAATATACGAATAATTCGTTTCCCTGTAGACCTTTTAACACGACATCCATTAAGCGCTGGAAGGTGGCCGGTGCATTCTTTAATCCGAAGGGCATTCGGTTGAATTCATAATGACCGTGGGGTGTCGTGAAAGCTGTTTTATGTTTGTCTGCGGGATCCATGCAAATTTGGTGGAATCCGGACGCTAAGTCAAAGATGGAAAAATATTTCGCTCCGCCGAGTTGGTCGAGAATGTCCGTTATAAGGGGCAAAGGATACGCGTCGCCGATTGTTTTTTCATTTAATTTTCGGAAATCAATCACGAGTCTCCAACGTTTATTTCCCTTAGAGTCTTCTCGTTTGGGGACAATCCAAACAGGTGAATTATACGGAGAGACAGACGCTTGGATTATATCTAGTGTTAGTAAATCGTTTATTTGTTTATCGATTTCGGGTTTTTGGTGAGGCGGATGTCGGTATTGTCTCGTGTGTATTGGTAGATCGTCGGTCGTCGGTATGCGGTGCGTGCATACGTTTGTGGATCTAAGGGGCTCACCCGGTATATGAAAGAGGTCTACGTACTCTTCGATAAGCTCGTGAGTCGCATTACGCTCTTCGACGTTGAGATGGTCCAGGCGCAGGAGATTCATTACATCGCTGATACGGTTTTCTCGCGTCCGAGTCACGTTATCATTATCACGAGTCTGAATTCTCGCGTCGCACTCTGGATTTTTTTCGCTCTCGTCTGTACTCATATCGAAGGGATATAGAGTAATCACGGGAACGTCCACTTTAAGGTAGGAGTAGCGACGCAGTCGTTATTAGATGAACTCTTGATTTTGAAATATATATAAGTTTATGTAATACACTTTCATATGGCGGAAGGATTTAATACCTTACCGAAGATTATAACAAGAAATTTACGATCAAAAATCGAAAATATAACACGGCATCTTATGAGAAACCCATCCCGCCAACACTATGATTGCAGAATTCATCTCCTTATCGATTAGATATAGTTGATGTGACAATTGCTACTCATAGATTATCTTATAAAGATTCCAATGTGGCCATAAAAATATAGGCTCACCGACTCATTCGAAGAGAATTTTTTAAATAATCTCGATGAAAACTGAGAAAATGGCAGGAGATCGACCGCCATGAAGCGGCTCGGTACACTTGGCAACGTTGTGTGTAAGCATATACACGCGCATGCGAGCGTGATCTGCCACGGACCAAGAATGCATACATATATATATACTTTTCGTGTGCTCCCGGAATCTCTCTCCACACACACACACACACACACATATATATATGTGTGTGTGTGTGTGTGTAAAATATATATATATATATATATTTGAACATGAAATATTATTTAAACATAAACTTAATATATAGAGGATATGTATATGTATACATGTGTATAATACATGTATATGTGTATATCACTCACGAAAAATTCCTGACGCAAGTGAACAACTCTGAAATATTGACATGCAAGATGCTGATTCTATTATTTACTGAGGCTCGTATAATAATCAATTGAGAACACATTTCATTGCATTTTTTTTTATTCATAGAATGAGACATATTACAAATGTTAAAGATCAAACAATATTTATGCGATGTGTTTCAGTTTGTCGAAAATTCCGTTTAAAACTTTTACGTTTTTTGTAACTCGCGGCCGTCCATTGACGTCTTCGCCAAGCAACATTTTTACCGCATCCTCGCCTCCAGTCGAATATGCATTTTGTAAAATTTCTCGTGAAATTCCAGCTTTCGCCATCTTGGTAATCATTCCTGTAGATACACCCGGCTGTAAATAACTCAGCATCGACGCTTTGTATCGATTTTCAAGTGCCAATCTTTCTTGATCCCTAAAAATCTTTACAATCGTCTGTGCATTACTCCGAATGGTGTCATTACTAAGTCCTGTGACAGTTATGAGCTGCCTTAGGATCTGCACATCAATTTGCGCATCATGAGCTCCTTCTATTGAGGCGCTACCTAGAAAGTCGCACGCTAAAGCTGTCAGGCTAAATCTTTTTTTCTCCCTCTTCCGATCTTCCAAACGTTTACGGAATATGGTGAGGGTATCGGCAAACCCTTTGACGACAGCCATGAATTCTGTGAGTAGCTCACAGATTCGAACGTGACGTAAAATTATTCGTGCATCGAACCTGAAACATATTAAATGTGTAAAACAAATTATAAACGAACCAGCGACAGGCCACGTTATTAGTGCACAATGTACGCTACCTAGACCCATTATGGGCCACTAGTATTACGTTGTCTCCAATTTTACGCAAAAAAGCTATAAAGCTCATCAAGCCTGTTCGCGTTGGTACAGTGTCCAACCGTTGGTCTCTGAGATATAACTCGCCCATTTCGACATGCAATCCAGTTAATGCAGTTGCTCCAGGAGATATGCTTTTCGGTGTCATATACACGATGAACGTATGTGTCTCATAGACTGCAGCGATCTGAAATAATTATGAATACGCATATAAATATAGAGAAACAGAATTTCATTTTTTTTAACATTTTTTAGAGCTCAATGTTTCCTTTCTTTTAATTATGGTGAAATGGTGGTGAATTTATTAACGATAGGACAAAACAACTTATGTTAGGGTACTCAAAAATAAATAAAAATAAAGATTGGTATATACAATGCGTGCATACCGCTCGCCACAGTATACTATATACTTCTCAATGTAGAAAACAATACTCACTTCGCATATTTCAGCACTGCCTGACAAACCACTCGTTTCCAAATCGAATATCACGATTGTGCTCTTTGATAGATCAGCTACATCACCTGTAATAATAGGTTTCAAATTTTAATACCACGACTAACAAGTAAAATATATATAACATATACTTTGTTTCGATACGTACACGTGGATGGATTATTATTATTTAGTTGATCGCACAAAAGCCCCGATATGCCATCAAGCGCGCACCCCGTTTCGTAGGTTATTCCTTCCCGTTGTTGTGAGACAGCATTCTTTTTACTTCTGATGTTGGTGGCGAACAATCTTTGTTTTTAATTTGGACGGTTTTCGATAGGTCAGCTTTTTTCAATCTCAGAGCATCTTTGAGTTGTCGGTACGTTGTCGTATTTTCTCCCAGAGCAAGATCGAGTTTTTTGAATACTTGAGGAACATAGATTGTTCCGATATTTTTTTGGCATACGGCGGCTGCCACTCTGTAGGCCATCGACTCTGAAGCACCGTAAAATTGAGCCTTGGGATGTTTGCTGCTCACTATTCGGTTGAAGCTTTCGTTTGCTTGTGAAGAACCGCACGGTGCGAGTTTATCGGCGTTGTTCGCATACTTTGCAATTACGGTGGTTAGTTTCGAACGCAGCTCCGGATCCGTCAATACCTTGCTCTCTATCAGACGATCATCCGCACAGTTTTCCTTGCCGTGAGCATGACACCAATCGCCGCATTTGTCGTGGTCTCCGTAAGCATGATCAATAATGTTGAACAATGCTGCTCTAACCGCTGCCTCGTCTCCTTTGTTTTGATACACAGCATAAGAAAATGCTCGTGCGAAATAATTTATTATCTCTTTCGGTACTTTTAAGGCGTAGAGAGCACTGGTCAGGCCCTTTTTGGCATGATTAATGTCAGACCACTTCTCAACCTTATGTACAGATTCACGACGCACGGCGGCAATTGATGAGGCGTCGTCATCTCCAATCATAACTGCGATCGATACATTTTCCTCTTGTAAATGACGATTTTTTGTTATAAGTTCGACCGCCATATCTGGCTCCATCGCTTTTGCGCTACGATCGAAATTCATCCGGCAGTCGTGGTCATCCTTCGGGTGGTGTCGATCACATTTTGCGCATTTTTTAGAACGCGTCGTGTACGATAACACCAAACCACTATAGTGACCAATTAATGATGCGTGACCTGCAAAATAATGTTTTTTTTTCAAAGAAATTGCATTAACGAAGAGCATATTGATGTCTATATTTACATACCAGTCAGACTATTATATGCATGCCCTGTACCACGTCTTTGCCACCCTGCATCGTAACTGGCTTTGAGAGGAACTACTTTCTGTGGAATTGATGAACTGATACTGTAATTTAAAAAATTCAACAAAAAATTAATATTTGCATGTGATTCCGGTATAATATGAGATGAAGAATAAATCCAAGTATTTCAATTCCAATCAACGCTCAGTTGATTATAAATTCCATGATTGTTGTAGCGATTAAACGGATCCTCCTTGCTGCTTTCAATGGTTTTCCATAGATGACATCCTGTGCTAAAGTACAAAAAAATTGTGTTGTTAATAAGATTATTCATATTTGACCAATTATTTATCTACATTATTTAGTTAAAACAGTTAAAACTGCAGAATGAAATAATGTGCAAAGTTAATGCATTAAATGCTGCCAGAGCCCTGCATGTCGTTGTAAAAGTGCTTGTGTGAACAAAAACCTGAATATACAAACAGAAAACAGAAGTAGCTCATATAGTAACAAACCGGAGGAAATGATATTCAAAAGCATAGTGAAATATAAAGGAATATGCATTTTCTATTCTCTTGAGTATCTAGTAAATTAATAAAATATATAGCATGTAACAAAATAAAAGAATAATTACATCATACATGCATATGCTTGAACGTGATGATAGAATGTGCAATAATATCATAATTCGCAGCATTGTAAATGTAACAATTACCATAACGAAGGATCCACCTCAGCTGCTACCGTCAAATCTTTTTCGATGCGAATACTCGTTCGGCAACTTTTATTCGCTAATTCTTCGATCGCCACACCAACAATCCTTTCATGACGTTTCAGAAGGGATTTGGTCACTGCCGGAATGTCAAGCGCAGACAATATAGTGTTTATCTGAGCTTCTCCGATACCAGCGTCGATTATCGCTACATAAAATTTAATTATATTGATACATACACGTGCATGTATGTACAAAAAGGGTTCAGATTAATTTAAATTATATTCGTTTAAAATTTACGTACCAACGGCTAATTTCAGATTCACGTCGTATTGTCTGTTGTTGTTGTGGATTTTACTTGTTCCGGTGCGAGTTATCTTCACAGTATTGCACACTATACACCTGATGTACAGTTCATTTGCAAGACCGATGGTGCATTCTTTTTCTATGTTTCGTAGCGATAGGGGGATGTCACATTGCCGGCACCATAATTCTGTTGCGAGGTATCCCCATTCAACGATTCGACGACCTGACAAAAAACATTTATGTGTCGTATCCTCAACATTGCGGGGGCTTATTGACTCTTCATTTGGTTTTTTTTTTGACGTCGAGACGTTTTCTCGCCACTGCTTCCTTTTTTTAGAGATGAACCTCCCATTTGAAATGCCGTGTTCACTTCGAACAGCATGTCGTTCCGTATTCATCGTGTCGTAAACTCACTATCACTCCATAACAATACAGCCGGCGAGTTCGGAGGTTAGTATTTCTGTCAGCTGTCAAGTGAGAATCGATATATATATATATATATATATATTGATAAATGCAGTGCTGCCAGACCAACCTCTTTACCACACTACTTTCAAGAGCTTATATATATAGAGCTATCACAGCTGATTATAACCGAGTCAAATCAGCAATCGTTAAATATTTCTAATCATAAATTATTAAATATGATCTCGTATAAATTTATACGAGTACAGTTTAAATTGCCCTAAGATTTATTCAATACAGAAAACCTTTCTTCTAACCCTTTTTTATTTCGACAGTCATTTGACCATAGAGTGGCGCTACTCCTACCTTAACATCTTTATTTAGGGTGTTGATCGCGTACAAGCATGCCTTGCCGTTTATATTTTTGACAAGTGCTTCGCCTGCATAGACGCCGTCGGGGAGAGGTAGGCGGGGCACGTAGCCTGTCTCGAGCGTGTTCCCTATTCTTATGAACATAATCGTTTTCTGTCGGGCCCTGAGCAGAAAAGACTCTGAATTCGCGAATGGGATGTGTGTGCCATTGAGACGTACCGTCCTACTTTCCCAATCAATTGCTCCTTGATTCGATCCTATCATTTCCTGACCTATGATCGCGTCATATTCTATTGGGAAATTATTGGAAACAACGTGGAAATGTTCTGCTTTGTCACGGATTTTTAATTCAATCTGTCCGATGGTCCGTGGTATGTCTACGTCTGAGATTCCGTGTAATTCGTAAGTCGTAGTCTGGTCGATGAAGTCAGGGTATTTGACGTTCTTTAGTTTTATTAGATTTAATTCGGAACCAGAATCTACGTAGTATAATATGTCGGGTGTAGTCGTGTCAGGTGATTCGAGTAATATAGAGGCTGAAAAATAGTTTCGACCAGTGTGACCGAGATCACATCTGGCTTTGGGCGCCTCGATATTTTTCTCTCTTATTCCTGGCGTTCTTGTGTCACCGGACCCGTCGCTACGCCCGTACGAGGGGTCGTTTCGGAGTTTCCCTGATTCTGTTCTGGGCTTTGGTTTTTCTTCGCATTATTGAACGCGCGTTTTCGGCAGTCGTTAATTACGTGACCGGGTTTTTTGCAATATCTGCATGAGATTGAGGAGTTTGTATTTGGTGTTCGCGTCGTTTTTTGCGCGAAACATTCGTCGGTGTTGTGGTTGTTTTTCTTGCAAAACGTGCAAAATTTGTTATTTGTGTGTTGGAACTGGTTTTTCTTTTTGAAACACTGTTCTACCGTGTGATTCGACTTTTTACAAAAGGAGCAGAATTTATTGGGTGTTTCGTTATTTTTCTCGAGTTGTTTTGGCCATGTTGCGAGGCACGTTTTCTGTGGAGGTTCATGGTGGGGGTGCGTTCTTTTTATGGCCGTTTCGACCTCTTTGGCTTCTTTGTACATCTGTTCGAGACTCTCGTATGTTTTGAATGGCAAAGTGTAATAGAGGCGAGGGTGGAGTCCGTCCCTAAATGCGTCAGCTGCGACGTCTTCCAGCAAACCTAACGCAAGATCCTTTATTGTTTGTTTACCGCGTTTGATATCGTCTACGGCCATAGCTTTGAACTGAAGGAAATTATCGTAATAGCATGTGACTGACTCGTTGGGTTGTTGTTTCATTTTTCTGAGATCGTTAATCCATTCATTGACATGTTTTGAGGTCACAAATTTGTCTCGAATTCTGATTATTAATTGTTCGATTGTTCTGATTGAGTCAATATCTATCTGAGCTTTGCCGATACATTTTTCCGTTATATCTGCGACAATATCTGCTTCATCAATATACGTTACAAATTTTCGCGCGGCTTCACATTTCGCAATGAATTTTAATAATCCGCACGTTTTATCAGTGCCGTCGAATTCTGGCAAGCTTTTCTTGAAATCCCGATATCTTTGTTCATTGTATGTTCGGACATTATCTATCGCAACTATTCTAGATGTTTCCATTGCATTTGGATCGTGGGGGAGCGCACCCGCTTGGTTCATTTTAATATTTTTAAAGACTTACTCGGTGATGACTAATTAAAGATTACTGCTGGAACTGTGTGTGAGTTGCTGCCGTCGTCTCGGGTTTCGGTTGTGGTTGTGTGGTCCCTCGCTGGGAAGTCGCCTCAGTGTTGTGTCGGTGAGCTCGTGCCGTGAAGAAACTTGAGTCGTCTCGTTGAGATCTCGTGTTGCTGGGTCGCTGAACTTCGTCTTGTTGAATCGGGGAGTCCCGTGTTGTTGGATTGGAGAATCTCGTACCGTCAGATGAATGAAGATGAAGATTTCGATTTGATTGTTCAGTTTTGGAGTTTGTCGTTTTTGTTGAAATTCTTCTGGCTTTGTTTTCAGTTTTATTGGTGTATGGAGCGTGTTGCTGTGGTGTTGTTGATTTGAGTTTTCCGCTGCCACCAGTTTTATTGGTGGTTTGTTTTTTTCCGCTGCCACCAGTTTTATTGGTGGTTTGTTTTTTTTCCGCTGCCACCAGTTTTATTGGTTTATAGAGCTGTTACGTCCCAAGTGGGTAAGACAGTGGAGCTCCGTCGATAATTCGATGTGCGCGCGATATTTGAATTGGCTTGCGCTATTCGGCTGGACGTGAGCTCGCCACCTGAGACTTACTTGTGCTCAATATACCAATTCAACGATTTAGGATAAATCGTCGAGGTTAATTCCTCTTCGAAGACGTTCTATGTTGATGATGTTTTCCCAAACTTCTCGGTATTGACCCGTAGAAATGAGTTTGTTGGGAAAAATATTGATTGCAATACTCACAACTCTCATAAACTTTAACAAAACTGATATTTTATTTGAATTTGAAGTTTTAACACAAGACTAAGATTATACTTAGAGAATATCGACAAAAATAGTTTAAGATTTTTGTTTGCTGTAGATGTTCTCGATTTGGAAGTCGAGTGAGTTCTGACTCGAAGTCGAATTTGTTCAGAGTCTGTTCTTAGAGTAAATTAACTATTTCGTTTCTGCTTGGTGGGAGTTACAAAATTTCGGGTATTTTGATTGGTTATATTTCTAACGAGACGCTTAGTTTTTCTATGGCGGGGATTATCTTGAGCTCGCAGGGGTGGCGTGAGATCGTCTTTTTATGGACGACTTTTTCGTGGAAAAGGCAATGTGTTTTCGAGTTTATGGTTCTAAGAAAAAGATGCAGAGTTCGTGTTTTTGAAATTAGGTCTTTTTGAGTGGTGATATTGAGTAGGGCGTTCGTCGTCATGTGATGCGAGTAAGGGTGGTGAAGGAAACTTTCTCTGATTTGGTATTTCGAATTTAGTGTGCGGTCCGCTTGATATTGAGGGTGAATTATAGCATTTTCCAGCATTTTCTGGCTGGAATTTGTCGATCCTAGAGTGTGTATAGGATAAAATGTTTGGTCTTTGGAGAAATGTTTGTCAGAGTGGAAAACATTCTTTATCGCGTTGCGCAGCTGTTCGTCGAGTTTGGTATTTCGAATGTTTGAAAAATGATATGGGATTATTCTGAGAAACCGTGGTTTGCATCTGGAACGGAAACATTAATTGTTTCTTAGGTGTAGTTTGTAAATGAAAATATAAAGTGATAATAATAGTTAAGAATATGTATAATATTTTAATTTTGCCGGCAGGCTGCATTGTTTCAGAGGTAGTCAAGGTAGGGATTTAATTTATCGACCGAAGGTGTGCATCACCCATGTTGGGACGTAACAGATCGTCAAAAGTTTGTTTTATATAATTGTAATGAAAGTCATAGATGTAGGTTTTTGCTATATCGAGAATACAAAAACCAGTATATTGTAACGATTTATTTTTTATGATATATGTAATTCCTTTACGTTTATACATTTGTACATATATAGATCATTTAGATTTTTCCAACATAGTTATATTTTCGTTTGAACATATATAGATCATTTAGATTTTTCCAACATAGTTATATTTTCGAATAATGTCGTGTTAAATTTACCTAAATCGCTCGAGCGTGGAGAGAGAGAAAGAGAGAGAGAGATGGTCGTCGAGTTCCGGGCAACTTCTTTGAGGCTGGCAAGCAGATATTGGCGTGGGTGCGGTTCCGGATCGTGATCAGCGAACGGCAATCGATGGAGTCTGATACGGCCGATAATCGGAGCGATCCTTGTCGGATATTGATGACCGATTTTTGTAGAGATGAATCGCCCGCTCAGATATGCAGCGTAGAATATGCTCGGGATGATGCCGTGAGACCGCTCCGGTGTGCCTTGATGCCCAGCGAGTGTTAAAGTGTCTTACAGCTCCTTCGTCGATTGACGAAATCGTCGTCGGTTGTTCCCCCTCCTTTCCAGGTTCCCTCTCCTCATCGAATATTCTCGATGAATTTCTCTCTTTCTTTCTCCATCTACCTCTACCTCTCTTATCTATCTGTCTCTCTCAGGCTGTGTATCCTTACAATATATAGGTTTGTTAAATTTTACTTGAGCACGTGTCAATTCAATAATAACAGTCTCCTCGTCGAGTATGGTGCAGCTATGAAACGTTGGTTTTGCTATGAGAGCTCGAGCTCCATACCTGCCATCCCATTTAGTAATGAGTCGTACATCGCGATGGTTTCTTACATTTTCCATAGTTTTACCAAAAAACGGCGTTATTCATGAGTTTGTAGAAATTTTTTTGAAAATCATTTGTGGTTTTTTTTCTCAAGTTGTTATTCAAATCAATGTATTTTTGTAGCCAGGGGTGTTGTCGAAATTTAAGAGTTCTGTAAACTTTAACGAGTTTTAAGCCCAAATTCATATATTGCTTCAAGTTTTGATAGTGCAAGATGTATCGATTTTTCGGATATAGCGTTGTCATTAATTTTGCTTGCTTACTGCCAGGCGGTACATAGGGTTCAGGCGCCAGGGGTAAATCTTTGTGTAGTGCGTGTAATTCTTGCGGATACTCTAAATCGACTTCGAAAATATATCCTATGGCATTGTCATCCGGAATATCGCGTGGATCTATCGACTCTTCCTCTTCCCCCACCCACTCGAAAGACCCAGTAGGAAGATATTGGCTCATTGCTGCACCATACAAATTATTTACATCGTAATACATAAGATATGTTTCAGGCTTGTTTGGATCGAATTCTGCCCCCATATAACGATTATTAGCTTTTGCATATCGATTCGAACACTGTGACAATCCGCCTCGAATACCTCTTTCTATAAACATGAGCATATCCACATCCGTCAAGAGCTCGAGCTTCACACCCGTACATTTTAGCGCGGCATCGAAAGCCAACCCAGGAGCAGTGTAATAGTGCAGTGGATCAAGATCATATGTCATTTTACATTTCATTCGGAAATTTTCGAAAATGTCTGCCAAAAGAAGGACATCAGTTTTTAGATAGAGATCTGAGTATTCTCCCAAGGTTTTCACATTAAAAACTTCCCACACTGTGCGTGCGTGAGAATACTCGGCGTCTGATATGCCTTCGCTCTTTAATTGTGAATAAAAATTTTGTTTCGTCGGTAATTCAGTCTCGTCGAGTCTTTTCCAACTGTCCACGTAATCATAAGGAAAAACACCTTTTCTCGTTAATAAATCGAATTCTTGTACATAATTACAATGCTTCTTCGTGATTAGCTTTTCGTCGTTACTAAGATACGATGCTAAGCTCTCGATACTCGATGGCATGAATCTGAATGAATCTATGAATCGATAATTTATGGCGGTACCCTTGACGCTCTTCGTGAAGGATATGTAATTTTCCTTATTCACAGGCAAAAGTTTGATCGACCCTTCAAATTGGTTGGCAAGAGCTTTGATTAAAAAGTGTGAGTCATAGCCCGATAAATTGTGAAACACTACTGGAATGGTATGTGAGTTTTTAAAATTCAATTACACCCTTCAAACTTTTCACATCTTTATGTCCAAGATTTATCACTATTCCGGTACGAATGCTTGATCTGAAAGCCGTCACGGAATCTTCCCACTGAACTCTGTCACTTCGCCGCGAAACACCTGCACCAACTT
The DNA here is from genome assembly GCA_964017225.1 of Netelia inedita. Classification (NCBI taxonomy): domain Eukaryota; kingdom Metazoa; phylum Arthropoda; class Insecta; order Hymenoptera; family Ichneumonidae; genus Netelia; species Netelia inedita. The sequence goes on from OZ024920.1 coordinate 23,998,501, forward strand.
TTCGCAAAGATTTAATTTTTGCGTTTATGAATTTGAGAATTCCAATTGTCGCGGAAATACGATTTTTCTCGCCCAGAGTTGTGGCTGTTTTCAATAGGTTGCTCAAAAGTCTAATATTTGTGAACCCATTTTTTAACCATTGTTCACTGTCGCGCACCGAGAACTTGTCTTTGAGCGATTCATACGCTCTCCCCATAATTCGAATCAACTTCTGACATTCTTTTGACTCCATTATGGTATACGCAAGAATAATTAGATGAGGGATATTATTCAGGCTCGGTGATAGAACACAGAATGATCTAAGCCCTTTGCTTGCATAGTTCTTTATAAGAGAGAGACTCAAAAATGGGGTAATGCTGCAGCTCTCTCTCTCTCTCTCTCTCATTCTAAGGTTTGTGAAAGAGAAGGATAGCTAATTCTTTGGACCGTCGTCATTGTTTATCATAAAACGTCTTGACGAAGTGTCGCCCGATATCCTAGATATCGTGGCTAGCTCGTTACTCTCTCTCTCATTTCAAGGTTTGTGAAAGAGAGGGATAGCTAATTTTTAGGCCGTCGTCATCGAACGCCACCCCCAGAACGTTCGAGTGCATTTTGAATAAACACTTGGCGAAGTGTCAACCGATATCCTAGATATCGCAGCTCGCTCGTTGTGGCAAACGCTTTGCTCTGGCTGTGACGTCACCGCGACACGTTCTTACACGTTTAACATTAAAAGATATAGGATACTCATATGCAGCTGCACCGGAGCTATCGATGAGAACAAAAATTCTCTTTATGAAAACTCGTCGTGAGAATTGTCTCGATATACCCCCCCATCATCAGTATGTAGCTATAAACCCCCCCCCCCCTTCTTTGATAAAAATCTGCTGTTCGGCGGTATCTAAGAATATTTATGCGATGAAATATATCACATGACACATAGGGCCAAAGCATTATTTATCTAACACTTGGCTGTTGAATAAACAATATAGCCGCTGTAGTTGATATCCGATATTGGTCAGCGATATGAAAGAATATTTATCCCACACTTTTTAAATAAACAGTATGGCTAAGCACGACCGGATAACTCACACCTCATATCTCATATCAAGAATATTTATTAGACACAATTAAATAAACAATTAAAATAAATCATTTGGCTAAGAAATATGGGGTAACTCGCGACTGATGCCCCCCCCCCCCCTGTCACCATGGTGCCGTGGAATATTCGAGATGCCCGCCCCTCCCCCTCGCCGCCATGGTGGTGTGGGGTATTCGAGATGCCCCCCCTCCCCCACTGTCTTGGAAGTCGGTGCGTACCCCCCCCCCTTCCGCCATGGTGCTGTGGAATATTCGAGATGCCGCCCCCCGCCCCTCGCCATGGAAGTCGGTGTGTATGTGTGGGTGTGTACGTGTGACGTGTACGTGTGCACTAACACACGTTGATCCAGAATCCGCCTTGTTTACCTACTGGCGGCAACTCGAAAACGAAATCCCTAATTACTCCGGCACTAATCATCCGATCGCATTGAAATTTGGAGATGAGCTAGAGAATGATGGCACGCGGTAACTGAGACTCGTTTTTTTAATGGCGAAAGCGGAACCCCTTTTTTGTATAAAAACGATAAATTTTTCATAGTAGCACGATGTTTCTCGTTGCGTTGATGTAAAAATTTCGTGCTCCATGGAAATATGCACATTTTGGATTTTGTTTTATATCATTTGTTAAGAGCAATGCCCGATTCAAATACTCGCGGGCACAGCACAGGTGGCAGTAGCATCGTGCTGTGTCAGCAGTATTGAACGGCGGCCATATTGGCTAGGATCCGCCGGTTGAACAAGCGGCAAGCCGCAGGCCGAGGTACGGCAGTGGTGCACGAAGAGTGGCGAAGTATAGTGTGCGTATCCCTGAGCGAGCGAGAGTCTGTGTGTGTGCGCTGCGTTACGTGATAGTTGCCACAGGGCATACGAGCGAGGTAGAGTGCATGCTGAATGCAACAGGTGGTGGAGGAGCGAACTGGGTGAATCGGTGAGACGCACGTGGTGCGCTAACGGTGTGAGTTACACACAGAAAAGCGAGACGGACATAGCGGCGAACAAGGACGCTCTAGCGCCGACGCGGTCGTCGCTTGGGTGTGGCTCGTCACACCTATATACACATATAGACATATCCACACGCGTATAGATATCGCGACGAGAGACCGTTAGAATTACCGACTTAACTAGTGCTAAGAAACCCCTTTATGAATTATATTACTGTTCACTTAATAAATATATCTATATCTGTTTCTACATTAAATATTCATAACATCTCAGAAGTGGGATTAGTCCGCCACAACCACAAAGGTGGGGATTAAACTAAGTGAAGGAGTAGTGCAAGTGAGTGCGACGGAAGTGACAGACGTTTATGCGACACGGTGGTCGAACGCTCATTCGAACAGGGTCTACCACCGAGCCTCACTTCCTCTCAGGAAGCGCTCGACGAGGGCCAAGATGGCAGCCGATCCTACGTGACCTGGCAGCGCGTAACAGGTGGCCAAGATGGCGAGGAGGCGGCCGGCGGACCAGCGATGCGCACCGGCACGACCACACGCGACGGGGGTCACACGGCTCGACGCGAGGGCGAGACGACCAACCGTCTGGCAGAGAGTGGAGCGGCAGGCGGATCGGTAAGCGACGCACCCATCATACCGGCCCTAACCGAGGCGCTGCAAGCGCTCTTACTTACCGGCAACCACGCGGCAGCAACGACAGTTGCGCGACTGATCGCTGCGGAGAGCCGAGCTCAACCATCGGCAACGTACCGACCGCCGGAGCATGACCATACTCGCGACGTGACTAGACGCGTAAGCCCGCAACGTATCGCACAACCTGCTCGACCGACCGTGGAAGTAGCTGAGCCACCAGTGGTGCATTACCATATGCTGACGGATGCGTCACGCGAAATGGACTACTTCTATGGTAATAACGATTCCGCCAAAGCTCGAGAATGGTTAGAGACACTCGAGTCGATACAGACGCTACACCGATGGACCGATGTGCACCCTCTGTCGACTGCACGCATTTATTTAAAAGGTGCCGCGAAGGATTGGGTGAAAGCACGGTTGACCGAACTCACGACGTGGGAGGCGTTTCGAGAGGCGTTTCTAGACATGTTTGTCCGGCGACAGAGCCGAACAAACCGCTGGGTGACCATGGCAGCTCGGACGCAGGGACCGAAGGAAGAAACACATGCCTACTTCCACGCCAAGGTGAAGCTGTGTGCCGCCGTGGACTTGTCATTCTCGGAAGAGAAGGATGAGGTTGTTTCTGGCTTGTATTCGCGAGAGTTCCGAAATCTGATTCTTGCGCAATATCACGCGACCCGAGAGGATCTCCTCTTTGACATTCTAAAATACGAGCAGTCGTTGTCGACTCCGCGTGGAGATGTGCGAGAGACGACGCGCCACCCAGCACGACAACGCACGACTGAGGCACGACGTGAGACGCATCGAGACCCCATCGACTACAGCAACCGCAGCAAGGAAAGGATATGTTACAAGTGTCGGAAGCCAGGGCATAGGATTGCCGATTGTCCCGAGACAACAACCAACACGGGATGTTTCCGCTGTGGAAAGCAAGGCCACATTAGCCGTAACTGTACGGCGCCGCGACGGGAGGAACCCCGACCGGCAACTGCGCCAGCTAAACCGATTCTACAACTAACACGGCCTACACCCGGTAACGTAGAACGCTATTTAAAGGTTATCGTGATTAACGGTCAGTCGATGGTCGGCTTTATCGACACCGGTGCTGCAGAATGTACGATGAGGGAGACCAGGGCGAAACTTATCAACTGCGAGATCACCGCGGACGTGTGGACATTGAAGCCCCATGGACAGCCCGAATGGACAGAGAAAACACTGGGGACCGTCCACACCACGGTGGAAGTCGACAACGTTGCCGTACCCGACACTCGAGTACATGTGGTGCACGACGACTCACAACCTATCGACGTTTTATAGGACGCAATTATTTGGATGCGCCAGGAGTAGCCTTCCGTTGTGAGGACGGGGTGTTAAAGATATATCGTACACTCGAGGAAGAGGCTGCGACCAGGACAGCGACGGCGCTGTGTGCGCAGCAGGCCACTGCAATCCCGGCTAAAACCATCAGCTTTGTGAGTATTCGTCATGACGACCAAACATATGAAATGCCTGTATACTCGACAGGGCGGAGTAGTCAGGCAATCAGCCAAGGTCAAATAATTCTGCGTGGGGACATCGTCCGATTAATGACTCTGACAATGAACCATGCGACGAGACCGCCCATCACGGAAGCGGACGTGCGCATAGGGAAGGACCAGCCTGTGTGGGTCTGCGAAGAGGTAGTCCAGGTGCTTAATAACTATCGGGACTGTGTGTCGGTCGATCTGAGTGACCTCGGCCGAGCCACACAGATCCAGATGGACATCAGGGTGGATCCAGAAGCGAGACCGGTAGCTAGCAAACCGTATCGCGCAACGCCGCGCGAACGTGAAGAAATTCGTGAGATCGTTCGTGAGTGGAAGGAAGCGGGGATCGTCACCACAACGGACTCACCATATGCCAGTCCCGTACTACTCGTGCGGAAGAAGTCAGGCGAGAAAAGGCTGTGTGTGGACTTCCGGAAACTTAACGCGATCACGGAGAGGATCCACTTCCCGTTACCGAACATCGACGACCACTTAGCTCAAATAAGAGGTACGTCTCTGTTCATTCTGCTTGATCTGGCACACGGATATTTACAGATACCGCTGGCACCGGATGCGCAAGAGAAGACTGCGATCATCACACCTGAAGAGACGGTACAATTTACCCGGATGGCGTTCGGGTTAATGAATGGACCCGCATATTTTAGCCGAGCCATGCATCAGGCCTTGGGACCATTGCGGGACCACACCGCACTCTTTTACCTGGATGACATCCTGATTCCTGGCAATACCTGGGTGGAATTAAAGGATAAACTGAAGCAGGTGCTGAGTGCTCTGCGTCAGGCCGGACTAACGATTAAACTATCGAAGTGTACCTTTCTGAGTGACGAGGTCGAGTATTTGGGACACCGAATCTCGAAGGACGGGATCTTTCCGGGACGAGCAAAAGTCGCAGCAATCGAAAACTACCCCGAACCAAAGGATGTGCACGAGGTTCGACGATACTTGGGGCTGACGAGCTATTTCCGAAAGTTCGTCCCACGATTTGCAGAGATAGAGGAGTTCAAGTGGGGAACGCTCGAGCGTATGGCATATACCCAACTTAAGAAGAAATTGACAACCGCGCCCGTACTACAGGCATACGATTCAAAAGCACGTACTGAAGTACATAGCGACGCCAGTGCCCTAGGATTGGCAGGCTTGTTAATGCAGCGGGATCAACACGGCGCATTGCGGTTGGTTTACGCCGTGAGCCGACGGACGTCTGAGGTCGAACGTCACTACCATAGCAGCAAGTTGGAACTGATGGCAGTGGTATGGACCATCACGCGATTGAGAGCGCTGTTGGCCAACATCCCGTTCGTGGTGGTGACAGACTGCCGTGCATTGTGCCATATCAATACCCAGAGAACGCTCAACTCGCAAATAATAAGATGGCAGAACATCTTGAGCGAGTATGACTTCCACATCATACATCGCCCAGCGATGAGCCTCGCGCATGCCGACGCGTTAAGCCGAGCGATCACCGAGGACCCCGAACCTGCGACCATCGACACGCTTGAGCTACAAACCGAGAAGGACGAAGTCCGCCTGTATCAACTGAGTGACCCGGACTTGAACGAGAAGAAGAGAATCTTGGTGATACCAGACGAGAAGAGGACTCGCGATGAGCGCGGACACGTGGACCACTACCTGCTGAGTGACGGGATAGTCTACAAGGACGTAGACGGACAAAGGAAGTTTGCAATACCGAGACGGCTACGACGGGCGATAGTAATGAGGCACCACGACTGCAAGAGTCATCCCGGTAACACGCGCACATTACGGAGTATCGCCGAGAAATACTATTTTCCCGGAATGCGGCAATACGTGGCGCGACATATCCGCGGGTGCTTAGAGTGTGCGACCACAAAACCGAGGGTAGGAAAACAGGACGGAGGACTCTGCCCTATTCCGCCCGGGCACCGACCATTTGCGGTAATCCACATGGATCACGTTGGACCGTTCGTCACGAGCAAACGTGGCAACAAGTACCTCTGCGTGGCGGTGGACATCCTCACCAAATTCGTCCTATTGAAACCTCTCGCAAACGTCAAGGTCGGAGGAACAATAATGTTCCTGAATACAATAGTCCGACGATTCGGAGCACCGTACCGGATCATTACAGACAGGGGAACGAGTTTCACCTCGAGGCCGTTTCAGCAATGCTGTGCACAGCACGGAATTAAACATACCTTGAACTCGCCACGACACCCGCAAGCCAATGGACAGGTCGAACGAGTTAACGCCTGCGTCATCCAGGCCATTCAAGCGAACCTGACCGACGACGAAGGCCGAACATGGGATCGAGCGATCGAGAAGATCGAGGAAGACCTGAACAGTCTCACTAATGCTGCCACAGGGTACAGCCCATTCAAATTAGTTTATGGCTACGAACCAAGTCGCGGAGAAGGCAAGTTACGATAAGTGAACGAGGACGTCGAGGCCGAGTATACGCCACCGGCACAGTTACAAGTGCAGGCGCGGGACCGCATTATTGCACAACAAGAACGTGCGAAACTACGGTATGACAAGGGTCGAAATTTGTACCCAAACTTCGTGCTCGGGGATATCGTGTATGTGAAGGCACCGAAAATTGCGACGGGAGAATCAACCAAGCTCCAACCTAAGTTCAAGGGGCCTTATGTCATCGTCGACGAACTCCCCGCCTACACGTATAGGATCACCGCACTGAGTGACGCACCGCCTTCATCGGAGACGCCGACGGTAGCAAGTACGGCGCATGCAAGCCAGTTAAAACTCTGGCAACCCCGAACGAACGACAACTCCGAGTCGGAAGACGAGGACGAGGAAGCGAGCAGTCGTGAAGGCGACAAGGATGACGCCGACATCGACGCGACGTACGGGACATCAGCGGAGGAAACGGACGACGAGCAACCAGTCGCATCATCGTCGAACGTAACGCAACCCACTCCGCGCGCGACGAGGACTCGCCGGAAGCCCGCACGCTTCGAGGACTACTGGTGCGAATAATGCGAAAAATGTAAATCCAAAACGTAAGACTCTGTGTGAACACACAAAAAAAACGGACATTGTAATGTACAACTGAGTGATAATAAGCCCAAAATGTAACCAAAGATAATGAACTTAAAGCGCATACGAATGTACGTGTGAGGACATCGTCCCACACATGAGTAACGCAAGACTGGAAGCGTAAAAATTAAGTCAACTAGAATTAAGCTCCAAGTAACGAAGAGACTGAACAACCGTAACACTGTGATAAGATTAGGTAAGCCAAATGTTCCTAAAATGTTCCTAAAAATTATGTACCTGATTGTAAGCAACCAAAAATGTACAATAAAGAAACAGAGAAGAGCGCAAGGGCGCACAGCAACGCGCACGAGGGCGCGCGCACTCACAGGATGGCCGAGTGTTAAGAGCAATGCCCGATTCAAATACTCGCGGGCACAGCACAAGTGGCAGTAGCATCGTGCTGTGTCAGCAGTATTGAACGGCGGCCATATTGGCTAGGATCCGCCGGTTGAACAAGCGGCAAGCCGGTAAGGTACGGCAGTGGTGCACGAAGAGTGGCGAAGTATAGTGTGCGTATCCCTGAGCGAGCGAGAGTCTGTGTGTGTGCGCTGCGTTACGTGATAGTTGCCACAGGGCATACGAGCGAGGTAGAGTGCATGCTGAATGCAACAGGTGGTGGAGGAGCGAACTGGGTGAATCGGTGAGACGCACGTGGTGCGCTAACGGTGTGAGTTACACACAGAAAAGCGAGACGGACATAGCGGCGAACAAGGACGCTCTAGCGCCGACGCGGTCGTCGCTTGGGTGTGGCTCGTCACACCTATATACACATATAGACATATCCACACGCGTATAGATATCGCGACGAGAGACCGTTAGAATTACCGACTTAACTAGTGCTAAGAAACCCCTTTATGAATTATATTACTGTTCACTTAATAAATATATCTATATCTGTTTCTACATTAAATATTCATAACACATTTGATAAAAAAATGACCGAAATATAGCAATTTGAGTTTTTATGCAACGCGGGTCTAGCATTGACAAGTTCCGCGGCCCGCGCGGCAGGAGGGGTAGCCACGAGAGTCGAAGGCATAGGCCCAGTCCTCGTGTACACGTTGGCCTCTGCACGGAAACCTAACGCGTCGCGCGCATATATATGGATCAGTCATCTCTGAAAAATCTGGCAGATTTTGCATATCGTTAGTTCCTGACGAGATAACGTATCGTGTCAAATATCTTTTTTTAATTGCAAAATTTTTCGATTTATGAATATAGGAACATTTTTCGACTTTTTAATCAATAAGCAATTACATACCTTCTTTCCTTTAATTTTTTTCATTAAAGTTGTGACAAAACGACTATATTTTATCATAAACATATTTACAACATTAAACAAACTATTTGGTATTATTTATATAACAAATGATTTTTCAATAATTTTTTTACCTGTCAGGGATACGATGAACAATTTTAAAAAAAAACGTGTGTGTGTTCTTCACACACGTAAGAAGTGAATGCTTGTAGTATCCAGCCTTTCGCTTGAATGAAAAATTAAAAATATAATCATTAAAATAATCGTTAAGATTATTAAAAACAATCATTTAAAAAAATTGAAAAAACTGGGTTGCGGAGCCTGATGAGGCTAACTCAGAGACCTGCGGAGCCTATTGAAGGCGCTCGGACAGAATACAGAGTCTTTCAGAAACCCTGCGGAGACCTATATAAGAACAGCAAAAATAATTTTCATGAAAATAATTACAATTACAAAGATTTATTAAAATAACAATTTAAACGAATCATCTAAATAATAATCTATTATATCCGAAGGCCCCGCAGCGCTTTCGAAGGAATGCGCAGGGTTGTAGAAGGCCTGCGGGAGCTGTAGGAGGCCTTCTAAAGCCCAGCACAGTCCTTCGAAAGTGCTGCGCAGAGTTGCAGAAGGCCTGCGGAGGCTGTAGGAGGCCTTCTAAAGCCCTGCGCAGTCCTTCGAAAGTGCTGCGGGGCTTCCTACAGCCTCCGCAGACCTTCTACAACCCTGCGCAGCGCTTGCGAAGGACTGCGCTGGGCTTTAGAAGGCCTCCTATAGCCTCCGCAGGCCTTCTACAGCCCTGCGCAGTCCTTCGAAAGCGCTGTGGGGCCTGCGGATATAATAGATTATTATTTAGATGATTCTTTTAAATTGTTATTTTAATAAATCTTTGTAATTGTAATTATTTTCATGAAAATTATTTTTGCTGTTCTTATATAGGTCTCCGCAGGGTTTCTGAAAGACTCTGTATTCTGTCCGAGCGCCTTCAATAGGCTCCGCAGGTCTCTGAGTTAGCCTCATCAGGCTCCGCAACACAGTTCTTTCAATTTTTTTAAATGATTGTTTTTAATGATCTTAACGATTATTTTAATGATTATATTTTTAAGTTTTCATTCCGGCGAAAGGCCGGATACCAGAAGTATTCACTTCTTGCATGTGTGAAGAACACACACACACAGGTTTTTTTAAAAATTGTTCATCGTATCCCTAACAGTTAAAAAAATTATTGAACAATGATTTGTTAAATAAATAGTACCAAATAGTTTTTTTAATGTTGTAAATATTTTTATGATAAAATATAGTCCTTTTGTCACAACATTAATTAAAAAAAAAATTAAAGGAAAGAAGGTATGTAATTACTTATTGATTAAAAAGTCGGAAAATATCCCAATATTCATAAAACGAAAAATTTTGCAACTAAAGATATGCAAATCTGACTGATGTTTCAGAGTCGACTGATCTATATATATACGCGCGACGCGCAGGTTTCCGTGCAGAGGCCAACGTGTACACGAGGACTGCGCCTATGCCTTCGACTCTCGTGGCTACCCCTTCCGCCGCGCGGGCCATTGAACTTGCCGATGCTAGATCCGCGTTGCATAAAAACTCAAATTGCCATATTTCGGTCATTTTTTTATCAAATGATATAAAACAAAATCCAAAATGTGCATATTTCCATGGATCACGAAATTTTTACATCAACGCGACGAGAAACATCGTGCTAATATGAAAATTTTATCGTTTTTATAAAAAAAAAGCGGTTCCGCTTTTGATATTAAAAAAAGACGAGTCTCAGGTACCCCGTGCCATCATTCTGTAGCTCACCTCCAAATTTCAATCCGATCGGATGATTAGAGCAGGCGTAAACTCGGATGGCGTTTTTGAACGTCCACCAAGTTTTTCGGTCTCGGCGAGCATGAAGCGAGCGCAGTACAGTGTGCAGCGAGGGCCGTACCTACGATTCGCACTATATACATTTTAAATGAACGGCGGCGGTTGAGCGGGCTAAGGCGTTATAAGCTCGACCCGTCATCAGCGGATTCGATGGTTCGATTCATCCCTACGACAGTTCTTTTTTGTTCGTTTTAACAATTTCATACATTTTTGCTACGAACATGGCAAAATACCGACTGATAAAACTATAATATTTACCGATTACTCTCGAACTAACACGACCAACAATAAGACCCACACCATTCACGTCGATGATACAATTAAAAAGAAATTCAAACAATACTGTCGTCCATTTTTAACCATTGTATGCATTATAAAAAATTAAGAACGATGCTATTTATTCCTGTTTTGAGAAAATTAAATTCCATTTATATACGCGTAACGTCCGGTGCGATGAATACTCGTGGCTGCCACACCGAGTACCGATTCTTCACGCGTATAGAAATTGAACAATTATTTTCTCCATAACGAAACATAACACATCGATGAACATTTTTTGTAGCATATTGGAGGAATCAAAGTTTTTGAAGAATTTTTTTTAAATTCCTTCATCATATCCCTGACAGTAAACAAAATTATTGAAAAATAATTTGTTAAATAAATAATACCAAACAATTTCGTTTGATGTTGTAAATAATTTTATTATAAAACATAGACGCGATATAAAAATTTTATAGATGCTAGAAAAAGCGACGATAAGAGCGATACCATTGTTAGACCGATTGCCGTGTAGTCAAATTCAGGCATAATATGGTTTACCTTTCTCGCCCTAAGAAGCTGCCTATAGCTCGATCGGGCGAGCCATATACTTGCGGCGACAGTACATATATAGATATGCGTCGCATTGGGGCTACGTACGGAGCAGAGTCGAACGTGTATATGAGGCGTCTCTCTGTTCGACTTTATGCCGGCTGTATACGCTCGCGCGAGTGCTCTCACGATGTCTCGTCGAGAGCTCTCGCGCTCTCGCGCTCGCCATCCCGCGCCCTTTGACTCGCGCTCAAAAACCGACTCGGAATGGAGAGTCCACGAGTGACTGCGAGGCATCGCGAGACGGAGCGAGTGTACCCTGTACACTCTCGCACTCGTCCAGCCTCGCCGTCCCTCGACGAGAGTGTACAGCCGGCATTATTATGAGAGACGTATCCACGACGCGATCTAACACGTCGAGAACAAGGGACTTTAAAAATGTAAACATTTGACGCTCTCGACTGTCGCCCGAGAGCCGCGTGACGTATGTTAGTCGCTCAGCTCGCCGGGCACGCGAATGTCTTACGGCAGTTCGCGACGTGTTTTATTTTTAATTCGTCGCGAGTTATAACGAGTTTTCTTTCATTTATTGAGTCGCGGTGTGTTTAGTGAACCAGGGAATATCAGTGAAAGTGATGTGATGTGTGTGCGTGACAGTAATGAGAGAGGATTTCCATGGGAAATAGCCGAAACAAACAGAAAAGACTTACACGGAAACGGACTTATTTTATTCGGTAAGTTTACAATTTTGTAAAAAAATTTTATCATTCTCGTTTTTCCACGAACATTTTTTTTCTTTTTCCGTGATCGATTTTCACTGAGCGATTCTCTTTACAATTTTTTTGTACAAGACTGTTCGTCGTTTAACAGTTTTTTAGATCGGTCTAATAATGGACAGATAATGAGATGATTTTTTTTCGAATTTCGAATAGCTGCGTTCATTGTATTTGTTTTTAAATGAAATGGATATTTCTTAATTATGTTATGAAGGATGATCCGCAATTTTTATTTGAAGATACCACAATATATCATTAATGTATTACATTCGTGATACTATACTCAGGTATCTTCAAATAAAAACTGTCGGTTGTCGTTCATAAAATAATTATATGTATTATTATTATAGTATACATTGCTATGCAGTCCAGTCGTGCTGTATATATATTTGAATCGCAAATGGAATGCTCCACTCACATATATATGTATATATATATATACAGGGTGCTATAAAAGTCTGGAAACGGTCGAATATCTAAAATATAAAGCATTTTAGAGAAAAATGTTTCAGACAAAAGTTGTATGGTTCCGAATGATTTATAAGATGGTGCTATTGAATTGACCTTGAAGAGTCATTTGAAGGTCATGTGAAGGTCACCTCAATTTTTTTAAATGGCACCCCCTATTTTTTATTACATATTCTTGTAGCTGATCTCGAGAGCTTTCCAAAACACTATAATTAAATGTTTTTTCATCAATTACTTTTGGAGTTATAAGGCTTCAAAAGTACAATACCGCCGGCATTAGCGTTAACTGAGATGTACCACGTGGGGGTGGTGCACGGTCGGATTTACATCTCTTGTGTGTGTGCGCGCGCGCATGTGCATGTGCATGTGTGCGTGCGTGCACACACACGCACACAAGAGATGTAAATCCGACCGTGCAACCTCCAAATGTTAAATATCGGTTAACGCTAATGCCGGCGGTATTGTACTTTTGAAGACTTATAACTCGAAAAGTAATTGATGAAAAAATATTTAATTATAGTGTTTTGGAAAGCTCTCAAGATCAGCTACAAGAATATGTAATAAAAAATAGGGGGTGCCATTTAAAAAAATTGAGGTGACCTTCAAATGACTCTTCAAGGTCAATTCAATGGCACCATCTTCTAGCTCATTCGGAACCATACAACTTTTGTCTGAAATTTTTTTCTCTAAAATGCTTTATTTTTGAGATATTCGACCGTTTCCAGACTTTTATAACACCCTGTATGGAGCATTCCACGCGACTTGAAGGATATGGTTACTTGCCATAAAATAATTTGTATAAAACATTTTATTTTCAGAAAATATTTGCATAATTATTATAAGTTTAATTATAAAATATATTAGTTAATAAACTCGCTCTGTTAAAGAGCGAGCTGCCAGCGACGCCTGTCGCTGTTATCGTTCGTCCGCGAAAACGGACGAAGAGAATGACAGTTTCTAAGAACTGTTGTTTGTTAATAAAAACTGCCCTGCCAAAGAGCAAGGTCACAGCGACTTCTGTCGCTGTTCTCCTCTGTCCGCTACAATGGACGGAGAGAATTTTAGTTGATAAGAATTGTTAATTAATAAATATGTTAGTCTTAGTTTATAAGAATTATTAATTAACAGAAATGTTAATTAATAAATACCTTGGTAAAAAGCGAGGTCACAGCGTATGTCGCGGTTCTCCTCCGTCCGCTAAAACGAACGGAGAGAGTATCAGTTTACAAGAACCGATTGTCATATTATATGATTGCGAGAAATACATTTTTCTATAATACATATTTCTTCACAGATGACTGGGGGTATATTACCCAGACGCATATATATACAGGGTGAATCATAATGGGTGGACACCACTTTTTGATGGTATTTACCATGCGTCGTAAATTACCGACTACCTACAACTGGATTGCTTGACCGCTCCAGAGATGGCAGCTGCTTAGTGACAGGCAACTACATTCATGCATCTTCGCGCGATTTCGATGACATTTGGTATGCTTGTAGAATAGATAAAAATACAAGACATGAAAAAACTTCAAATTGCAACAACGTTTATTTTTTCGCGTACTATACACTGGATATCAGAATGGTGCAGATAGCAACAAATCTCTTGTGATTTATTGCAAATTTGTAATTTTTCCATACGTATCTCCGAGAGTTTTAACCGATTGGGATGCAAATTAGCATAAAGGTAGAGGATGAAAAAATAAAGTTGACGGGTTTGTTATCTTTTCGCTATCTCATAATTAAGGGTTTGAAACTGCCCCTCGATTTTTTAGTCAATTGTATCGTATGATTGGATTAATTTGTACAGACTATTTCGACTCATTGCATTTTCATTTCATCCCATTTTTATATCTACAAATTTTCGTCCATGCCACACGGTAAGAACTTCCAACGTTCGCGAGGGGGATGGTTGGGGGGGGGGGGGGGGGGGGGTGAGTGGAATGTACAAATATGTATTTGTGTATTCAAACGAACTTATATTAACGTAAATTTAACCCGGAATGGCAAAAGGCTACCCGATCATACGATGCAATTGACTAAAAAATCGAGGGGCAGTTTCAACCCCTTAATTATGAGATATCGAAAAAATAACAAACCCGTCAACTTTATTTTTTCATCCTCTACCTTTATGTTAATTTACATCCCAATCGGTTAAAAACTCTCGGAGATACGTATGAAAAAATTACAAATTTGCAATAAATAATAAGAGATTTGTTGCTATCTGCACCATTCTGATATCCAGTGTATAGTACGCGAAAAAATAAACGTTGTTGCAATTTGAAGTTTTTTCATATCTTGTATTTTTATCCATTCTACAAGCATACCAAATGTCATCGAAATCGGCGAAGATGCATGAATGTAGTTGCCTGTCACTCAACAGCTGCCATCTCTGGAGCGGTCAAGCAATCCAGTTGTTGGTAGCCGGTAATTTACGGCGCATGGTAAATACCATCAAAAAGTGGTGTCCACCCATTATGATTCACCCTGTATATATATATATAGCCGGAGCATTGTGCTCGGCTCTCGGCACGGCCTGTGTTTACTCTTCGCTTCTCTCTACAGAGAGCGGCGGAGGGGGAATACGAGTAGCCGCATATCGTGCGCGCGTCACGAAGCCCGGATCATCCACGGGACCCGAGGGATATGGCATCTTGCCATAAACTAATTTTTAAAAACATTTTATTTTCAGAAAATATTTGTATAATTATTATAAGCTTAATTATAAGATATATTAGATAATAAACTCGCTCTGCCAAAGAGCGAGATGCCACGACGTTTGTCGTGTATTATCTCCGTTCGCGAAAATGAACGGAGATAATTGTAATTGTTAATAAATGTTAATTAACAAATATGTTAATTAATAAACTCGCTCTGCCAAAGAGCGAGGTGCCACGACGTTTGTCGTGTATTATCTCCGTTTGCGAAAATGAACGGAGATAATTTTAATTGTTAATAATTGTTAATTAACAAATATGTTAATTAATTAACTCACTCTGCCAAAGAGCGAGATGCCAACGATGTTTGTCGTGTATTATCTCCGTTCGCGAAAATAAACGGAGATAATTTCAATTGTTAATAAATGTTAATTAACAAATATGTTAATTAATAAACTCGCTCTGCCAAAGAGCGAGGTGCCACGACGTTTGTCGTGTATTATCTCCGTTCGCGAAAATGAACGGAGATAATTTTAATTGTTAATAATTGTTAATTAACAAATATGTTAATTAATTAACTCACTCTGCCAAAGAGCGAGATGCCAACGACGTTTGTCGTACATATTATTTCCGTTCGCGAAAATGAACGGAGATAATTTTAATTATTAATAAATGTTAATTAACAAATACGTTAATTATTAAACTCGCTCTGCCAAAGAGCGAGATGCCAACGGCGTTTGCCGTTGTTCACTTCCGCCTGCAAAAATGGGCAGAGATGTTATATTCAGAATTATTATAATTCTGTTGCTGTTATTGCAGCAAAACCAAACTTGAATGTTTGGCATGCTCGGGTGTACACTGTAGCGAGAAATAAATTCTCGCAGTGTACGTACACGAGTGTACGTTACATATATATGGCCGAGCGTTAGTATAAGATTTTCGAACGGGGCGGGTCACGGCTGGCCCTGCTACGACGCCTCGGCCTTCGGCCCGCGTCGATGTGCCGGGGCTTCGTAGCATATAGCACTCTAGGTACTATGTATTAAGTCTGAGGCTTTACAAGCACAGCTAGAATAATATATTTATTATGTGTGTATCACAGATTTGTATTACAGTCAGTTTTATAAGAGAATAATTAGCACGTGTAGTGTATACTAGCGGCCATCTTGCCAGGAGGATAAGTAAGAAGTAAAGGCGGGACGCCAGGCTTCTACACGTCGTAGAGAACATAGCCTAGGTCTCTGTGAGAGAGAGATCAGTATGCGGCGCGTGGCACGAGGGTTTGTTTCCTCGGCCGGCGGCGCGCTGGTGCCGCGTGACCGCTGTCGGTAATACCGACCGGCCTCGTGAGTGGTACATTGGACGCCACATCTACCCCCCCCCCCCTTCAGTACCCTGACTGGGCAAGGAAGGGAACGACACCTTTTTACATGCTTTAGCATAAGTTTTGGTCGGTCGGTCCATTGTTGTTGAGCGGTACTCCGTTACGTCCTGGGGTCCAGGCTGCGTTGACGACGACGGCCGTGTTGATGCCGCAGGCTGGGCTGACGACGACGGCAGTGATGATGCCGCAGGCTGGGATTCGTCCAGAGGGTGAGAAGTCCCTTGTTGGTCCGTTTTAGCGACGAACGCTGGCTTGAGCCTGTCGACGGAGATAGCTTTTTCCGCTCCGTTCAATCGTATGGTGAAGACTCGGTCGTCAATTCGGTCTATGACCTCGTGAGGACCAGAGTAAGGTGGGTCGAGTGGTCGCTTCACTGCATCCACGCGAACGAAGACGTGCGAGCAGGTGTATAGTTCCTTGAGAATGAAACATCGCGACTTGGTGTGGTGAGCTGTAGGCGTCGGGCGAATCTGTCGAATATGCTCACGAAACTTCTCTAAGAAGAAGTTCGGATCAGCAGGCAGATCGGAGGTGAGAAAAAATTCTCCCGGAATCCTAAGCTCAGTGCCGTACAGCAGCTGGGCTGGCGAAGCGTTGAGATCCTCCTTCACACAGGTGCGGAGTCTCAGGAGTACAGACGGTAGTAATTCCGGCCAAGGTGTTGGCGAGTTGCACATTAGCGCAGCTTTTACAGTGCGGTGCCACCTCTCGATTAAGCCGTTTGACTGAGGATGATACGGCGTCGTATGGATTTTGTTAGCTCCAAGCATGCGGGCGAGAGCTGTGAAAAGACGCGACTCAAATTGGCTTCCTTGGTCCGTTGTAATAGTGAGCGGAGTACCAAACTGCGCAATCCAATGAGTGAAGAATGCGGTGGCACACGTGTCCGCCTCCATGTCGGCGAGTGGAACGGCGACTGGCCAGCGTGAGAAGCGGTCTATCATAGTTAGACAATAACGTAGACCCTTTACCTGAGGTAGCTCGATGAGATCGAGGTGAACATGGTCAAACCGATTGTCCGGCACGTCGATGTGTTTGGGATTTATGCGGTTGTGGCGTGCAACCTTGGACTGCTGGCAGGGAATGCATTCCCGCGACCATTGCACAGCATTTCGTTTGATCCCCGGCCACACGAACTTTTCCCGAAGTTGACGGGAAGTCACTCGGCCTCCTGGATGTGCCAGACCATGTACGATGTCGAAGGCACGTCTGCGGAGACTGACGGGCAGGTATGGGCGCAGCCTATCCATTGACACGTCGCAATAGATGTCATGCCCTTCAACGGCGACGGATTGCAGGTCCAGCGATGAATGTTCGAGCAATGCTTCGAGCTCGCTGTCGGTGATCTGCGCCTGTCGGATGGTGTCTGCATCCAAAACGCTGGGCATGTTCACGACGTTTATGCGTGAGAGAGCATCGGCCACCACGTTCTCTTCGCCCTTGATATGCGTGATGGTGGCGTTGAACTGCGAGATGTAGTCCAGTTGGCGAAGTTGACGAGGCGATGCCTTGTCCATCCTCTGCGAGAACACAGTGATGAGTGGTCGATGATCCGTCTTGGTGATGAATTCGCGTCCTTCCAATATGTGACGGAAGAATTTGATGCTCGCAAAAATTGCGAGGAGCTCTCTGTCATACGCGCTGTACTTGGTTTCAGCGGGAGAGAGTTTGCGCGAGAAAAATCCGAGTGGCCTCCAGGTGCCATTCTCGAACTGTTCTAGAGAGGCGCCGATGGCGAAATCGGATGCGTCAGTCGAGAGCGCGAGCGGTGCGGAAGGTGAGAGGAAGGCTGTCCTGATCGCAGATGTGATGCCCTGCTTGTATCGCTCAAAAGCCCGCTCCGACTCGGGACACCACGGAACCTTACGCTTGTCGCGTTTCCTGGCGTTCTTCAAGAACTCATTCAAGGGAGCTTGAAGCTCAGCTGCATGCGGTATGCAACGGCGGTAGTAGTTGACCATCCCCAGGAAGCGCCGAACATCGGAAATTGTCTCGGGCTTCGGGAATGACAGGATTGCGTCAACCTTGTTAGCTGGTGGTGTGAAACCATTGGCGTCTAGTGCATAGCCAAGGTAAACAACCTCAGTCCTGCCGAATTGGCACTTCACCGGGTTGATTGTTAGGTTGTTTTTGCGCAGGATCTCGAATATCTGCCTCAGATGCTGCAGATGATCCTCCTCGTTGTCCGAGTAGATGATTAGATCGTCAATGAAGCATGCTGCGAAGACGACACTGCGCAGGAGGTTGTCCATGTGGCGCTGAAACGTCTGTGTCGCGTTGCGAAGACCCGGTGGCATTCCTCGAAATTCGAAGAATCCGAACGGCGTCGTGACCGCGGTCTTGGCAATGTCGTCTGCAGCGACGGGAATTTGGTGGTAAGCTCGCACCAGATCGATGGTGGAGAAAATTTTGCAACCATGACAGCGATGGAGTATGTCCTCTATGTGCGGAACTGGATATCGATCAGGCACTGTCTGATGGTTGAGCTTGCGGTAGTCGCCAGTCGTTCGCCAGCCACCAAGTTTCTTGGGAACCATATGTATGGGACTGGCCCATTGGCTGCTAGACGGCTGTATTACGCCATGGTGCAGGAGTTCCTCAAAGTCAGCTCTTGCGGCTTGTAGCTTGTCACCCGCCAGACGGCGAGGACGCTCAGCGACTGGTGGACCTGTCGTTAAAATATGGTGTGCGACAGGGTTATCTGCTCGTGTCGAAATTGGCGCTGGCTTGGTGATTACAATGTACTCACCAAGTAATTGCCTGTAGGCAGGCTGCAGCGCCGAAGAGCAGGTGTCCGTGGATGACACAGTCGAGATAGAGTGGATCGCTGCCTGTGCTGCGTTGCATTTTGCTGCAAGCATCGTCTCACGATCAGTAAGGCAGCGCCCCTTGAGATCGATCAGCAATCCATAATGGGCGAGAAGATCAGCTCCTATGATTGCTGTGGAAACGTTGGCAACACTGAAAGTCCAACGGAACTCGCGTCGCAGACCTAGGTTGAGTTTCAACGTTTGTTGACCATATGTATTTATGGCCGTGTTGTTGGCTGCGTAGAGTGTGAACTCAGTGGGTTTCGCCAGGCGAAACTGACCAAGTCGTGGCATGACGGAGATGATCGATCCAGAGTCGATCAGAAATTCGAGGTTGAGCGATCTGTCGTAGATGAGCAGGCGGCACTCAGTTGGCTGTACGTTATTGTTGCCATCCCCTACCGCCTGAATAGAAGACAGCACAGCTAGTTTCCCTGCGGGAGTGCTGAAGAGGTCGAATAGTTGCATGGTGCCTGGCATCGATGTGCGTTGGTGCCAAACTTGGCATGATAGAAACACATGCCATTGTTGGCCGAGGTCACAGCAGCAGGGGTTGCGGAACGTGCCCTGGAGTTGCTTCGACTACGACCTCGATGCTGAGTCTTGTTGACGGTGGTAAGAACATTTTTGTTCAGTGTAAGCAGCTGCGAGAGAAGCTCTCTGATCTCCCTCAACTCAAAGGTCACCGCATCTGACGGAGACGAAGGCTCTCGCACTGGAGAGTGGCTGAATCGTGAATGCGTCGACGCAGCCATTACGGTATGATTAAACCCGCTCTCGAGGAATGTGTCGGCACCCTTGGCGAGCTCATCGAGCGGAGAGGTCGCCTGGAAGACGCGCAGAAGACTCTGCAAGGTCGATGGGAGGAGTGCCAGCCACCGCACTCTCAAAACGTCCTCCGATGCACGATCGCCGGCGAGAGATCGCATTTCTCTCATGAGCTCTGACGGTTTCTTGCAACCTAGCTCTAGCTCAGCGAGGCATTTGTGTAGCTGCCGATCTGCAGAATCAGAGAGTCGGCTGATTAAATGCGTTTTTAAATTGTCGTACCTGTTAATGGCCGGCGGCGACTTAAGAATGTCCGCGACTGCGGTGAGAGCGTCAGGCGTCAAGGCGCTGACAGCTAGGTGGTATTTGTTGGCATCTGACCGGACACTATTTGACTGGAAGACAGATTCAACCTGTAGGAACCACATCTCCGGGTTTGTTTTCCAGAAAGAAGGCAGTTTACAGCCTTGCACTGACTCGATCGACGGAGTACGCGGCACGAACGAGCTGGTCGATGCACTTAGGTTATAGTCAGTATAGCTTGTCGCCGATGGCACAGCAAAGTCCAAAGTCGTCGCATTCGATTTATCGCCGTCACGGCTAGCGTTCAACAGTTTATTGGCTGGAGAATGTTGTGTAGCCATTATGCACAGCAGATACACTCGAGAACAAAAACAGGCGATACACACTGCACCGGCACTTTATGCGTCGAAACGTGTTCCGTGATTCCCGCGTATGCAATCTACGGAAATCACGTCGGGGTCACCATTTATAGCACTCTAGGTACTATGTATTAAGTCTGAGGCTTTACAAGCACAGCTAGAATAATATATTTATTATGTGTGTATCACAGATTTGTATTACAGTCAGTTTTATAAGAGAATAATTAGCACGTGTAGTGTATACTAGCGGCCATCTTGCCAGGAGGGTAAGTAAGAAGTAAAGGCGGGACGCCAGGCTTCTACACGTCGTAGAGAACATAGCCTAGGTCTCTGTGAGAGAGAGATCAGTATGCGGCGCGTGGCACGAGGGTTTGTTTCCTCGGCCGGCGGCGCGCTGGTGTCGCGTGACCGCTGTCGGTAATACCGACCGGCCTCGTGAGTGGTACATTGGACGCCACAAGCAGACGCGCGCCGTGACTTCTAGCGGTAGTCCGCAGCGGCTCGTAGTGAAATGCTGCGAGCTCTGCACTACCGCGGAGAGAGCGGAGCCGTCGAAATTTTCCTGTGTGTTACACTGCCTCTTAACACGTCTTTGCGGATTCAAAATACTTCTAACAACTCTGAATCGACGTTTCCTCATGCTGCGAAGTCAATATGAGACCCTGATTGTGAGAGGGTGATCGATTCCCTCTCTATTTTCCTTTTCATTGGCAATTTAAAAAGTTGCCACGCAATTTTGATGAATATGGTTTTGGATACCTGTGGATATTTCGCATTAGTATGTAATGGATTAATCTTCATTAATCTCTGATGGGTATTTTGCATTAATCTCAACAGGGGCCGGGGAAGGGGGCCGCCGAGATTTGTCTCTTACTCCTCACTTTCCTAATGTTTATGAGAAACTTGTTTTCTATACGCGCACCGATAAATCCTTTTTCCACTTACTTTCTTTAATGCGATAATTTTGTTCATTTAAAGAAAAAAATGCACACATAGAGATGCATTCCTGGTGTTTATATTAGACGTTTGCGTCATTCTTGTGGGACTTGCGCGCATTCGATCGCTCAGCCACACCCGTGACATGACTTGATATCTACGCACCGACCTAGTTGTAGTTCATTGAATGCGTTTGTGCAAATGATATCATAGCACGGGGGATTGTTTTTTTTATTTCGATGCTTCTTATAAAAGGCGGTAAACAGTCGCAGTGTACTAGTTCAGACGTACGAGTCCGTAAGATAATTTCAATTAATAACTCGAATTTCCAAATACACAGTGCAGAATGTGAAAACTGTTATAGATTTCATACATTTATGATAATTTATACTACAACTTATGGCTCATACGTCGTACAATAATAGTAGTCTTCGAAAAAATGCTTCAAACATAGAGACTTTTTACACCACGCGCATTTTACAATTGCTATATGATCGCAGCCAGGTATTTCACAGTGTGTTTTTGATTGGCTGAAACCGAAATCGACCGGATTTTCAAAATATTCTGGCCTTTCTGTTATATAATTACTTTTGTACCAGGAACATTTAAAAAGATTTGTATAACGTGGAGACGCTAGTTGATTATGTGTAAGAGATTGCAATTTAATTATATTATTTCTTAAATGTAAATTTATATTAGCACCCATTAGTATCACATTATCTGAAAAATGTCGCACAAAATTCTTCCATATTCGGAATCCAAAAACATCAAGCGGTTGAATTTGTCCAGTTGTACCTTTTGGGATAATCATTGGGATGATTTTTTTATCATGAGGGGTAGTTTCATGAACAACCCTAGGGCAGTGTCCACTCCAAGAATCGATCAATAATACGCTGTCACTCCCGACATTGCGAAAAAAAACTTTCTCCAACCAGATTCTAAAATGATCTATTAACATAAAACAAATTTTTATTGATAAGTATATGTTTGCAAAAAAATCGATGAATCGTTAACGAGAACACGTACCGGAAGTAAGTTTTCCAGATTTTTATGCGGTTACCACGACGTTTTCTGGCCTAAATAACTCTTTGTCTACCCTTGGTCCAAATTCACCCTTTGCCTCCTTCAAAACTATAAAAAGCGGAGAAAGTAATTTCCCGTTGGCATTTATTGTCGGCTGGATGGTGTAGCTATGCGTCGTTGAAGTAATTGATTGTACAACACATTCAACTTTTTTCGTTCCTTCAATCGCTAAAGTTCGTCCTGAATGGATTTCCAATTGAAAGCCGCTTTGGTCCGAATTGTATACATTTTCCGACCCATGCCTTTCGATGAGTAATTTAATATCATGTACGAATTTTTTTCTCCACTTTGCTGCAACATCGTTGCTTCCTCAATAGCTTTTCTCGTTATAAATTTGTTTATTTTTCTCGAAACAATGCGATGCTGTTTTTTAAATCTCCATAGCCAGGTATGAGAACCCTTAAATCGCACGTCCTCGTAGCCTATCTCTTTCTGTGCCAGTAAAGCCCACTTTCTAAGGTCAATATCATGAATAATAACACCGGCATCTATAGCAGTTTTCATATTCTGCAATGTGTATTCGGAAATTCGAGCTAGTTTTTCTTTATAAGTGCCACCTTTGTTATGTTTATGTGCCCAGCGGCGAAGTTGTCGTAAACTTTGGACAGATTTATATTTTTGTTTCACGGTTTCGATACTGTAATTCTTTCTTTTACCAGATCTCCAGTATTCCACAGCTTTTCTTTTGTAATCATAGCTTAGGTCATCGTCACTCGAACAAGCGTCAGAATTATCATCTTTATCATCCCTATCCCATACAATATCTTCAACGGCATGTGCTTCGTATTCTTTAAATGGTTCTTGAAAATCTACCGTCTCTTCCTCTATCATCTCAACTTCGTTGTAGTTTTGCATAGAGTCATGTAAAATCTTCTCAAAATTTTCCTTCAGTTCTATTTGTGCATTATTAGTAGGAGTTTGTACGATATTCATAGCTTCAAACGTAGCCAGTAAAAGTTTAATTACGTTCATCGGGTTGACTTTCATTCCAATAATATTTCCAGCGCAACACACCAAGTTTACAAAACACAGAATACAATTTGAAACTCGCTTACGGACTCGTACGTCTGAACTAGTATACTGCGACTGTTTACCGCCTTTTATAAGAAGCATCGAAATAAAAAAAACAATCCCCCGTGCTACGATATCATTTGCACAAACGCATTGAATGAACTACAACTAGGTCGGTGCGTAGATATCAAGTCATGTTACGGGTGGCTGAGCGATCGAATCCGCGCAAATCCCACAAGAATGACGCAAACGTCTAATATAAACACCAGGAATGCATCTGTATGTGTGCATTTTTTCTTTAAATGAAAAAAATTATCGTATTAAAGAAAGTAAGTGGAAAAAGGATTTATCGGTGCGCGTATAGAAAACAAGTTTCTCATAAACATTAGGAAAGTGAGTCTCATAAACATTACATACTAATGCGAAATATCCACAGGTATCCAAAACCATATTCATCAAAATTGCGTGGCAACTTTTTAAATCGCCAATGAAAAGGAAAATAGAAAGGAAATCGATCACCCTCTCACAATCAGGGTCTCATATTGACTTCGCAGCATGAGGAAACGTCGATTCAGAGTTGTTAGAAGTATTTTGAATCCGCAAAGACGTGTTAAATAGGAAAAGACGACTGCGATAGGAAATTTCGGGTAGAGGGTAGTTTACCCCCTTAAGGTTGCTATTTGGAAAAAATGCAAAAACACGTCAACTAGATTTTTGAGTTTCCACAAAAATAGAACAGGTTTCCTTTAATTAGATCCACCTCGTTGTCATAGAGGGTGGGGGAAAGATAAACACAAGGGTGGTTCGCCCCATAATTTTTTGTTTAGGCGGGGGGGTGGGGGTCGATACAAACATGCACACGATCGTCAATAATTAGGTAAATTTAGCCCGGAATTGCATAGTGCGAGCTGACTATACGATGCTCTTGCCTCAAAAATCGAAGGGCAGTTACAACCCCTTAATTGCGAGATATCGGAAAAACAACAAACATGTATCCGCCAGTTTTTCAGCCTCCACGTGTATGCAAATTTACGTCTCAATCGGTTAAAAATTGTCGGAGATACGTATGCAAAAATTCGAATTTTGCAATAAACAATATGAAATTTATTGATATTTGCACCATTCTCATTTCCAATATAGTACGTGAAAAAATAAAGGTTGTTGCAATTTGAATTTTTTAAATATCTCGTACCGTTCAAGAGTTATCGCTGAGCAATGAAAAAAAAAACATTTTTGAGGATGTGTTTCACCCCCTAAAACCGTTTTTCCGCCGATAAAAAAAAATACGTGTCGCTTAGTTTTCGATATCTACCACATACCAAAGTTTCAACAAAATCGAAGGGGACACCTAAGTGATGTTCCTTGTTAGAAACATTACTGTGCATTGCCGTGCTGACAAAGTGGCAAACGAAAATATAATTTCGTCAGTCAATATTTTATCATTATTGTAACAATAATTTAATAAATTGCTAACACAAAAAAAACACATAGCGATTTGAACCTTCGATTTTGCCGATGGCTCGACGAGCATAGATTTGAACATAAAATAGTGCGTATGGCCCTCGCCGCCCGCTGTAAAGCGTCCGTTCCATGCTCGCCGAGACCGAAAAACTCAGCGGCAAGTCGAAGACGAAATCGTTAATTTCTCCGGCACTAATCATCCAGTCGGATTGAAATTTGGAGGTGAGCTAGAGAATGATGGTACGGGGTACCTGAGACTCAGTTTTTTTAATGTCGAAAGCGGAACCGCTTTTTTTAATAAAAACGATAAAATGTTCATAGTAGCACGATGTTTCTCGTCGCGTTGATGTTACAATTTCGTGCTCCATGGAAATATGCACATTTTGGACTTTGTTTTATTTCATTTGATGAAAATATGATCGAAATATGGCCATTTCAGTTTTTATGCAACGCGGGTCTAGCGTCGGCATGTTCGGTGGCCCGCGCGATGGGAGGGGTAGCCACGAGAGTCGAAGGCATATACACGCCTCGTGTCCACGTTGGACTCTGCTCTGCACGGAAACCTAAAGCGTCGCGCGTATATATATATGGGCTATTCCGCATGAGTCGGACCAGTCACCTCTGAGAAATCAGTTAAATTTTGCACATCGTTAGTTTCTGACAAGATAACATATCGGGTCAAGTATTTTTATATTGCAAAATTTTTTGAGTTACGAATAATGGACAACTTTCCGACTTTTTGTAATGAATAATTGCGAAAGGAAAATGGGAGTTTCATTTCTTTACCCCAAGTCCCAAATTTATTTAACATGGTAGCAGAGCGTGGTTTACAAGTGTTTTACCCGGGTTAGGGTATGTTGCCACGTGTTAGTGAATTCCATGAAAATAAGTGAAATAGAAGAACAAGAACCCGAGTCGAAATTTTCGGGCGCCTCGAGAATAAGTCGAATCGAGCGGAGTGGCGAGGGTCTATGCGGGGGTCCAAGGTATGCTCGAGGGTATATGCAGACCCCTTCGTTGGCCCTCCGAAATGGCAGAAAGTTTACATTTGGAGTCACCGGAGGGCCGTCGGAGGGGTCTGTAGACATACTAAACGGGGATTAATACGCATTAAAAAATTTACATATGTATCAGAAAGATATAATTTTATTTTAATTACTGAGATGACCATGTGAAAAGAGTAACATACCTATAATTATAATATAATTATTTAATGTAATAATATAAATTATAAATATATAATTTATATTTATAAAATATTTTTTTTTTAATGTGGGGAGATCTTTTTTCCGGGTTTTTACAATTCTACCTCATTTTTATTTTTCACAACCCCCCAAGTCTCATCACAGCGAGATTTTTTGTTGGTCATATCTTTTTTTGGAAGAATCCGAACCGTCAGGATTACAGAAACACACGTTGTAGAAAATTCTTCCATCGATGCCGAATGTGGGGATCGAACACGGGACCCTCTGCGTGCGAAGCCAGAGCCCTATCCGCTGAGCCACTGCGCGTTTTATATAAAATATATCAATTTTAGTTTACAGTTATTATCGATATATAGTCGGCTTTTTGAAAAATTCACTCACTGACATAAACCAAACTTTGAGAAAGGCCATTCATTACTTTTACCAGAATATTTGGCTTTATCAATAAGTCATGTGTATGACTTACTTAAAGTCGATTATTACAGTTGGAATTTTCTAGTAAAAGTAATGAACGGCTTTTCTCAAGGTTTGGTTTATGTCAGTGAGTGATCTTTTGCAATAAGCCGACTAAATATATAGATAATAACTATAAATTGAAATTTACTTCTATATACGTCAAAGAAAAATAAACCTTAATTTTTTAAATATAGGTATGTTTAAAACAAATAAACAAAAGGTAAACTTTTAAATATAACTTGAAACAAAATCTTTCCAAACACAAGAAAACATCAAATAAAAAAAATTCACGAAACCAACTAAAGAAACTGTAATAAACTAAAAAACCATTCTTTTTTCATAGCGGTGATAATACTTTATTGATACCAGTAGCGGCATTAAAATCGATATGCGTCTTTATGAAAATTGACGACTACTGTTTTATAGCGAGACCGATAAATTCGATGGAATTAGAATAAGATAAAGCAGGATGTATGATGCTATGAGAACATTTTTAATGTTTTAAAAATTTGTTTGTATTGTAATTACTTAATAACGTGATTGTGTTCTATGAGTTAGTATTATTTTTTATATCAATCCTTATATTTTTATGCATTCTATACTTTATAGTTGATATTGATATAATATATAAAATCGAATGACTCTTCTTTTAAAAAATGTTCGTACATATTCATGTAAAGATCCATGAAAATTATATATTTTATGAGAAATGGTTGCGAAATGGAGGTGATAATAAAATGCACCGACAATTTTTTTAATGAAAAATTTCTCAGCCGATGCAGAGGTCGAAAGAGCGGTTAGATATAGGGTTGAGATAACATTTGTATCGCGGACGGGCTGGAAAGGCTCGCCACGCTCAGTTGGGATTGCTAGGAGGGTCGGGAGGGTCCGATTTTTCGAGCTTGGGATTGAACGGAGGGGTGTGGAGGGTCGACGATGAGACCAGATTCGAGCTGGAGGGCGCAGTTGGCATTGAGGATAGGGTGGCGGCTCGAGCGCTACAAACGAAATGGAGTCTAGGCGGTTGAAAGGAGCAGTAAAAATTTCGACTCGGGAAGAGACTGCTAGGAACGAAGAACAATTTATAAAACTATTGATACAAGAAATTGAAAAGGTGAAAATTCTGAAAAAGTTTATTTTGGTGAAATAATTGAACGTGCAAGAAGAGTGAAAATGCCGAGATAAGATGAATTGAAATTTCAAGTCTTTGATGGAAAGGAATACAATATTTGGAAAAAAAGAATCCTGTTGTATCTAAAGTGGAAAGAATGCTATGGCTCAGCGACCCGAGAGAAAACTCAACAGGAAGATCAAGACACGTGGGATAAGAAAAACCTGAAAGCGATGAATTACATATATTGCAATATCACGAACGAGCAGTTGGAATTTGTGGGGGACGAAGACTCTGCGTACAAAATTATGAAGAAATTTGATCGGATGTACGCAAAAGTATCGATAGCACTCCAGATATGCTTAAGGGATAAATTAGATAGGGTGAAATTGAATAATTATGAGGACACAAATTCATTCTTCACCGATTTCGAGAAACTGATAAATGAACTTATAAGTGCCGGAGGACAAGTGAACGAACGAGAAAAATTAGATTATATGTTGAAAACACTGCCAGACTCGTACAGTTATATCGGAGATTTGAGTGATGCGGTAAAAGAATGTGATAAAACATGCGAGTTTGTGAAGAACAAAATAAGCACATGGGAGATGAAAAATCAGAACGATACGAGCAGCAAAAAGACAAGTGTATTCAAGATTGAAAAGAAACCAACGTGCTTCGATGCGGGAAACCTGGCCATTATAAGAAAGATTGTTGGGGTAAGCGGCAGAGCGGACCCGGCAGCGGAGCTGGAGGAGCTAACCTGGGGCGAGGGGGTACTCGCCAGCAGCCACAACAACAACGTACTTTCCGTGGTCGAGGGGGGTACGGCGTCCGAAGTTTTGGCAGGGGCCGCGGCAGAGGGTGGCATACACAAACAATCGGAGCAGCCCATCACACCTATAGTGACGAATACGATAGAGAGCGACAACTATTTACTAGCGGAGCAGCGCGTCACAACTACAACGAAGAATTCGACAGCGGATCATTTCTCACACAGGTAGAGCCTAGCGACAAGGAGGCAATCGAGGTATGCATGTATGGATGCGAACATAATAGGATAGAATGGGTTTTAGATAGTGGGTGTTCGGATCACATAATAAACGACGACTCACTTTTTCATAAATGTATATATTTGAAATGTCTGATTAATGTTAAAGTCGGAGATGGTAGAATTTTGAAAGGAACTAAAATTGGAAAAATTCTAACCTACTTCATTGTAAACGGAGAAAGAAAAGAAATTACCATCTCGAACGTTTACTATTTAAAAGACATGGACAAAAATTTAATTATCTTTGGAAAAGTAACCAAGGAAAATAAAGTCATATCGAGTGGTAAAATCTCTGGAATTTACAATAGCGTGGGTAATCTTATCGAAGTCGCTTACGTAGAAAATGGGCTGTATAGAACGATTAGCTACAAGAATGAAAAAGAGTCGTATGCAAAAAACGTAGATAAGATGACACAAAAGGAAAAATTCCACAAAATTTTGGGACACGTGAATTTCAATTACCTGAGAACGATGAGCAAAGATAAGTTAATTGAAGGTCTACCGGAAAACTCGAACCAATATTTCCAAAGTGTGGAACGTGTATAGAAAACAAAATGAAAAGCTTGCCCTTCAATAACAATAGAACCAGCTCAAGTGAAATATTGGAATTGGTTCATACAGATGTAAATGGGCCCCATAGCACCAGTGGGTACGGCGGATCGAAATATTACCTGACTTTTATCGACGATTATAGTAAATGCGCTCTGGTGTATACAATAAAATCGAAAACCGATGTGCTAAATTGTTTTCGAGATTATATAAACAAAGTCGAAAATCTTACCGGAAAAAAAATCAAAAAATTAATATGCGACAACGGACGCGAATATATTAACAACGAAATGAAGAGCTTTGTTAGTGAAAAATGCATTACCATGGAGCCATGCCCACCATACGTCCATGAACTGAACGGAACAGCTGAGCGGTACAACCGCACAGTAATGGATTCGGCAAGATGTTTATTACAAGATTCTCAAGTTAGCACTAGATACTGGCCCGAGGTGGTAAAAACTGCAGCGTATCTAAAGAACAGAGTTAGAACAAACAAGATGGAAAATAAAACGCCGTTTGAAATATTTTTTGAAAATAAACCAAAAATCAACAATTTTAAACTGTATGGTAGTAAAGTATTTGTTAGAATACCCGAATTAAGCGCGGCTCAAAGTGGGACAGAGAGGCTGACTTGGGAATACTTATGGGTTAGGAAAACGTTCGGTATAGAGTCCTAATAAATAAAAAAGTTATAGTAGCGAGACACGTAGATATTGTCGAAAACGATCAGAACTTACAATTAGTAGGGCTCTCAGGCGAGGATGAATATAATGACGAATCTGAAGAAAGCGGGGAAGAAAAGTTGATGGACGAAGTAGACGACGACGTTTTCATTAATAATGACAATTATGAACAAGAGGAATTGTTAAATACTAAAAACAAAAGAAACCCAAGCACTAGGTCTGAAGTGTTACGTCCCAGCATGGGTGATGCACACCTTCGGTCGATAATTTAAACCACTACCTTGACTACCTCTGAAACAATGCAGCCTGCCGGCAAAATTCAAATATTATACATATTCTTAACTATTATTATCACCTTATATTTCCATTTACAAATTACACCAAAGAAACAATTAATGTTTCCGCTCCATATGCAAACCACGGTTCCTCAGAATAGTCCCATATCATTTTTCAAACATTCGAAATACCAAACTCGACGAACAGCTGCGCAACGCGATAAAGAATGTTTTCCACTCTGACAAACATTTCTCCAAAGACCAAACATTTCTTCCTATACACACTCTAGGATCGACAAATTCCAGCCAGAAAATGCTATAATTCACCCTCAATCTCAAAGCGGACCGCACACTAAATTCTACGTACCAAATCCGAGAAACTTTCCTTCACCACCCTTACTCGCATCACATTACGACGAACGCCCTACTCAATATCACCACTCAAAAAAGACTTAATTTCAAAAACATAAACTCTGCATCTTTTTCCTAGAACCATAACTCGAAAACACATTGCCTTTTCCACGAAAAAGTCGTCCATAAAATGACGATCTCACGCCACCCCTGCGAGCTCAAGATAATCCCCTCCATAGAAAAACTAAGCGTCTCGTTAGAAATATAACCAATCAAAACACCCGAATTTTTGTAACTCCCACGAAACAGAGACGAAATAGGTAATTTACTCTAAGAACAGCAAGAGAACTTTTTGGACTTCTTCTCAGAACTCACTCGACTTCCAAATCGAGAACATCCACACTAAACAAAAATCTTAAACTATTTTGCCGATATTGTCTAAGCATAATCTCAGTCTTGTATTAAAACTTCAATTCAAATAAAGTATCAGTTTTGTTAAGTTTATGAGAGTTGTTGATGTTGCAAACAATATTTTTTCCCAATAAACTCATTTCTGCGGGACAACTCCGAGAAGTTTGGGAAAACATCATCAACCTAGAACGTCTTCGAACAGGAATCAACCTCGACGATTTGTCCTAAATCGTTGAATTGGTATATTGCACACAAGTAAGTCTCAGGTGGCGAGCTCACGTCCAGCCGAATAGCGCAAGCCAATTCAAATATCACGCGCACATCGAATTATCGACGGAGCTCCACTGTCTTACCCACTTGGGACGTAACAGAAGTAATGCGTAAATTTGTCCCAGACAGTTTTGTTCAAATCGAGTCTCGTCTTGTTACTATCGGTGTGATCATCGTCGATACCGATGGCTTGCCCGTCTATACTCTCGACGATGATGAGCATGCCCGTATGATCGCTATCATATGGCACATTTGCAAGACATCTATCCGGTCCCATAGTTCGTAACTCGAGTCTGACATCGGCGACGCATACGTCGAGGAACGAATTTCCTTTTGGATACTATGGTGATGGTGTGTGGTATAGACGAGCCCGATAACGATGGCCGTGTCTCGCTATCCATCGATCTAAAAATACACCGCGGAGATTGTTGGCCACGTTGTGCCACCTCGTGTGTTTAGCGTTCAGATCGCCAGCTATCACGTAATAATGCTTATCATCGTCAAGTTTCAGCTCGCGAAACAGCATCGGTCATTCGTCATCGAACTCGCGCATATTTCGATTCCCCGGAGCGTATGCGCCTACGACGAACAGAGATCGTTGGCCCTGTAATTTCAGTTTAATAATCGTCGTCTCCAAATTTTTTACATTTTTTAGTCGCGTAATGTCTACCGTTTCGTACGTGAGTTCGTCGCGTATGAGTATCGCCGTGCCCCCGCCGTGTCGACAATTTCGTCTGTTAGTACGTATAATCGTATAATTTTTAAACTGAAATTTGTGTCGTTCGTTAAGTTTCGTCTCGTTAATAAGTACAATGTCAGGTCTGTGTTTTATCGTCAGTTGTAATAAATTGTCGCGTCTCTGATTTTTGATAAGTGAATTTACATTTATTGATATTATTTAAAAATTTTTTAGGTTAATCGTCGTCGACGTCGGCGTCGTTGTTGTCGTTGTCGTCGTCACGTTGGGGATCATCGTATCTTCTGAATAATTGTATCAATAGCATTCATGAGAATGGAAATATTTTTAGTGTTTGAAGCTACGTCGTGTCCAATCTCTATAATTTGGGGCGTAATATTGTCGAGTATTGTTTTCTTTAATTCTGCTATAATTGTGTTTAAGTTTAAGTTTTGTGGTGGCGTGGTCGTCGTCATCGTTGGGTCGGAACCTGACACCGCGGTGGCAGCGGCGAATCTCGTGTCCGTCGGGGTAGCTACTAATGTCGGTGTCATCGTACGCGTCGTCGTCGTCATTGCTGTCGGAGGTCTCTGGCCTCGCATCGCGTTGGCGTAATTTAAGTTTGGCTGTGCGTACTGGTCAATTTGTTTAATTTTCTTTTCTTTAATTGCCTGCAAATGTGCCATACGTTCTCTCGTTCTTTCTTTCGCTTTGACAAGCGTTGGGCAGCCCCGGTACGAGACTGGATGCCCATACTCTTCACAGTTCACGCAATATAACTTATCGCTATCGGTGGTGGTGTTGCGAGGAATGCTGCACTGGCCCGGCTCGTGCTGTTGGCTACATTTCACACATCTGTAGCTGAGTCGGCAGTTGGTCGAAGAGTGTCCCAGGCGTTGACATCTTACCCATTGGATGGATTCGCTCTTACGCATTTTTTCCCATCGTATTGTTTGGAACGCTAGGTACTTGGTACTCGATAGTTGCGATGTTCTATTTTCTGGTGTCAATTGAACAATATGAATCGGTTAGACTATATTATTGCGTCGCGGGTGAGCCGCCGTAAATCTCCTAACTTTGGTGAATTTGAGCTCTTCATTGTTCAGGCATTGCAGCTCTTCGTAGACATCGTGCTCGTCAAAACCGGAGTTTATACCCTTCAGGAGGAAAGACTGGGGCTTTTCCTCCTTCGGGGTATACGTGTAGTATTCACCGTCAGCATTGTCCAATTGCTTTTTAATTTGTTTGGACTCGGCAAGATCATGTGCGAACAAAATGTGATCACCCGAGCGAAAGCTCTCGACATGAAACTTACTGGTTTTTACTACCTCGGTACAGATATCGGTCGTGTCCTTGGTGTCCTGGTTTTTAATAAAAATCGGCGGTGGTCTGGACGATTTCTTTATATTTATATTATCGTTGGTCGCTGTGGCCGTGGTCGCGCGGCGTTTGTATTGTTGTTGCTGTTGTTTGCTGGTGGAAGTCGTTGTCGCCTTATTAGAGTTACCGCTGATCGGCGACTGACAGTCGTGAGATTCGTTGTTGTTTCCGCTGCGTTGGTTGTCGGTTGATTTTGCCATCGGCGACGTTGTTGTGGGTTTTGCGGTAACCATCTTGGTCGTTGTCGTCTTTGTCTTGGTTGGTTTTTTGTTTTTTATTCGATGTATTATGTTGAAATCATCCGAGATCACGGTCCTCGCGTCATCGTTGTCGTCTTCGTTATTGCTGTTGTTGCCGTTGTTATCATCGCTGTCCTTATTCCTTTGTATGTTGTCGTCGTCGTCGCTATCGTTCAGGATGCTGAACCGATTGTTGGTGTAGAATCTCGGTGATGCGGGTGATTTTTGTGTGGGCGTTGCTCGAGCTAGTTTATAGTTTGCCGCGCTCAGTTCTTTCTGTAGCAGCAACATATCGTAACGCATAGTCCTAAGTTCTTTTTTTAGTAAGTCATTTTCAATTTCAGCGATATTTTTTTTGGCGATTGTGGAGCATTGGGTGCTTCTAAGAACGAGCATTCGTACTCAGATCTTATGGACTCGTCGTCGCCTGCACTCGATTCCGACATCCGCTGAGTTTTGCCGGTAGTTTTTGTAACGGCCAGGTTACTTTTCCGCTTGAGCTTCATTTTTTTAATTTTTTCATTGAAAATGGGCGGGTCATAGGTCATCGTCTCATTGGTGTTCGATGGATCATTGGAAATAACGACAGCGCCGCACATAGGAGTATTTTCTTAGAAAATCCGGTCAAAAGTCGAAAACATCAAGTTAGTTGTAAAACCACTTAAGTCACATATATTTTAAGTTTGATAAGTACTCCGTAAAATGGGAGTCACAACAGTTACCTAGGTGCTTCCCCCTCCCCGCACAATCCGTCGCAATCCACTCGCTTGTTTAAACTACACGTCTTTTTTCTCGACCCTTGTTTACATTCACTGCATTAGTGATGAATGTGTGCTGTTTTATGGTGGATGGTGGAAAAAAAACGTTAAGAATATGGAAGTGTAGTAGTGTCGCGCGGCAACCCTCCAGGCTCCGTTCGGACTTGAGCTCGAATGTAGCCGAGAAATATTCCAATTTAAAAAATTCAGGACTGATTTTGAAAGCATTTTCTGCGTACTTTAAGAATACGTTATTAATTTTTAACAAAATTAATAAGTTCATAAACAATTTCTAAGATTAATGTTAAAAACGACTTTTTTCCAGAGATCGACCCCTTCGATTTTTATAAAATTTTTGTATAAAATAGTAGGGATCTTTATGAACAAAAAACTATAGAACGACCAAGATGGGCCGAGCCTTAGTTTTCGAGATACGGAACGATTTATCAAATGAGCGGCCGCTCCGCGCAGCGTCGCGCGGGTACCTTCCCGGCTACATTTGAGCGGAGCGCCCGCTCGCTGATAAATCCTACTGTATCTCGGAAACTAAGGTCCGGCCCATCTTGGACATTCTATACTTTTTTGTTGAGAAAGAACGCTACTATTTTATATACAAAAATTATAAAAATCGAAGGGGTCGATGTCTGAGAAAAAGTCATTTTTAACATTAACCTTAAAAAATTTTTATGAACTTATTAATTTTATTTAAAATAAAAAATATATTCTTAAAGTACGTAGAAAATGCTTCAAAAATCACTCCTGCCTTTTTAAAATCGCTATATTTCTCGGTCAGATAAAAACCTGGGAATGTTGCCACGACGGCCAACATGGTACAAATTTGAGCCCCTATTGCTAGGTAACTATTTGAGCTAGAGCCTTAAATTTTTTGCTGAAGCTTCACTATCCATAGGACTACCGACCATAAAAATTTCAAGACGATTGGCCGACTTTCACTTTTCAGGGTGGATGACTTCATGCGAAATGCCTCATAGATATATTATATTAATTATATATAATAATATGCGATTATATACAACAAAAATTTATCGGGATATTTAAATGACGGAGGTATGCGAATTAAAAAAAATGAAAAAAAAAATATTTCGAAGTGAGATATGAGATAAATATCGAAGTGATATTTTACTATTTTTGCCGGCCAATCTTTTGTAGACTTGTGTCCATTTTGGACATTTTATATTTATCATTGCGTACTACATAGTATTCAGTTTGACAAGTGACATTGTTTCAATTTTTGAGATGACACAATCACGAACTATTTTGATGAAATCCCGTTTTGATGGGTTGGGGTAAGTGTGCGCACATGCTTGTCGTGTAAGTGTGCGCATGCGCACACTTACCCCGCTTCTGAAACTTCGTATTAATACTGCAATATTTTGTTTCAGGATCGAAATATACAGTATCAATGCCGTGAAATTAAAAAATGAAGACTTCAGGAAGATGTGTCGTAACAGAGGATCAGCTCAAAGAAGCCCAGTTATTAATTTCAAAAAGTGCTAGTAAAAGGAAAGCAGCCTCCAAAATCGGAATAAAAGAAAGCACCCTAAGGATGTCAAATGTCAGACAATGGTCAATACGCTTGACCAGGGGGAGGGAGGGAACTCGGTCCCTAGGGGGAGAGACGAGTGGCCTTTGCAGGTTCCTACTACCGCCTCTCTTTTAACCCCTGGGTCGGAGCCAACGGATGGGAGAGAGGGGCGGAAAGGAACTCGGTCCCTAGGGGGAAGAGTCGAGTGGCGTTTTCAGGTTCCTACGACCGACTCTCTGGTAACCCCTGGGTCGGAGTCAACGGATGGGGAGAGGGGGAGGTAATTGCGATCGTTGCGTTGATCCTTGGTCGCTCTGAAAAGAGCGGTTTGGTTTTTACGTTCCGAGAGGAATCGGTCGGTGCCTAGGTTGGTCCGTGGCGCGGTTGGAGCGGTCCTGGCAGCAAACAAATCCGGTATCGCGAGTCCGTGGGTGCCCCGATCCGTCGGACCAATTGGCTCAAGGCCCCGGCGTTGACCGCGCCTGCTGGGCGGAAAGGTTTCTTGGGCGAGAGCCGGAACCCTTGCCGGGTGGCGTTCGTGGAGACGGTAGTCGCGGGCCGTGCGGGCCTCGTGGCTCTCCTCTCGAGTGCCCGAGTGACAGTGGCGTCAGTCTGGGCGGCGGCCCGGTGTCTTCCCACCCGTGGGGGGGGGGGGGGGGGGGGACTCGGGGGTTCGGCGGACAGGCGGCCCCCGTCCCGGTGTTGGAGTGACTCGGAGGCGAGCGTGTTTCAACGTTAGGGTGGACCTGAAAAGGTCCGTTGGTTCGTCTTGCCCCCGAGGATTCCTGGGTCGCCTTCCGGGCTTCTGCCCGATGATCCAGGCGGCGGTAATATGATGCGGTACGTTTGCGCTTCTTGGGCATCGATGGATAGGTTGGAGAAATAAGTGTTCACCCGGAGATGCCAATAAATTCTTAACTTGGGTTCTTTATTAGGAACGGTATAACAAGCAAGGTAGTCGAGTATTCGGATCGAGGGTGAGGCACCTAGTTCGGTGCGCTCCTTCTGATGAGACTGGCGAGACTGAATTGGAGCTCGCTGCGGAGCTACTTATATATCCCTCGGAGACCAAGCGGCGCACCAATCGGCGCGCCGCTCGCTCCTCGGCCGTGCGCCGAGCCCGCTATAGGTATACTCGGCGTACTGGGGCCGAGGGCGAGCGCTGATTGGCGCGCCGGTTGTTACAGCGGTGGCGCGCGCTATAGGTATACGCGGTGTACTGGGGCCGAGGGCGAGCGCTGATTGGCGCGCCGGTTGGTACATCGGTTATATGCGTTATAGGTAGTTATAATCTTAGAGTGAGAAATGTCAGTATGAAATACTTGACGGAAAAACGAGTAGGCCGAGTAGCGGCGTATGACAAGGAAACGTTTGAAATCTGGAGGTACTGCAAATAATATGGGGACATTTGGTAATACATTCACAAAGGCACAAGAAGATGAAATATGTGAATACGTCAGACAAAGTGACAGCATTTATTATGGTCTCACGATGCATTGTTTCCGACAATTGATTTATGAGTATGCTGAAATAAATAACATTCCGCATCGGTTCAATGTATCTTCGAAATTAGCTTGACGCGATTGGGTTTCTTTGTTCCGTTACAATTCATCTTATTGAAGTTTATTTTTGTTTTCAAATTGTTTTTTATTAATACCTTTAAAACATCTAATAATGATAAATAAGAATTTGTCATATTCCTATGTCTGGTTATACTTATTTAATAGCTCATAATCTCGTCATTTTATGTTGCGCACACTTACCCACACTGTTGCGCACACTTAACCCTATATTGGGGTAAGTGTACGCATTTCGGACTATGTTTGTTTTGGTCAATTTTTGAGAATTCGTGCCGTTGACGAATATTATTTCTATCGTCAAATTATTGCTTAACACTTTGCCGGCCGCTGTCACGCTGGCCTGACTTTTGCTCTCGAACGGTTGTCGGCCGCTGTCACGTACGTGTGACTTATTTTCGCCAACGATGATGCTTCATATCGACGTTTGTATGCCAAGGTATGATCCACCAGGCAGGCTTACCGCGGACATGAGGAAACATAGCATAACACGTATTAGTGGTAATGGGAGAATTCAAAACCCGCGAAGGGCTTGTAAAATCTGCACTGCCACCAAGAAAAGAAGTTCCACTGCATATATGTGACCTTCCTGCAACGTTCCTCTGCATGTTGGAAAATGTTTTCAAAATTATCATACTAAAAAGAACTATGAATCCTCGGAGTTAAATTTTCTAAATAAAATGTTTTCTTTACTAATTAAAAAAATATAAGCCTATGGAATAAAAATAGTGTAACAGTTATTTTACTGCCCTCTTTAATAATAATAATAATAATAATAATCATATTCCAACTACTTATGTTGCGAAAAATTGCGTAAATATCACCGTTGGTGAGCAGTAGAACCTGCATGAATCTCGCCGGCAGCAGCGTAACGGTGCTTCGATAAATGCGCGGCCGGCAAAGTGTTAATAACCACTCTAACCAATTAACGTCGTTTTATTGCATCAAACTTGAAATTTTCGATTTTATGGCATTTCAAAGCTTAAGAGGCAGTGTAACAGCCGACGAGCGCTTCGAAAACGGCATCCCTATTTATACGAGCACTGAGCAACCGATCGGGTTAAAATTTGGCCAGTACATAGATAATTATGGCACACGGTACAGGAGAGTCGCGTTTTTTCGAAATTTTGCAGATTCGACTTATCATTGGAGAAATGAGACAATTCTTCATAGTATACCGATTCGATCGAAATTTCCCGACTCTCACTCACTAAAGCATCAACAAACGCACATTTTGAGCTTTGTTTCATTAAATTTGATGCAAACAGGCACGAGGCGTGCCTATGCCTTCGACTCTCGTAGCTACCCCTCCCGGCCCTCTCCTCTGCCGCCGTTCTCTTGAAATGAGTACAGTGCGAAGCATAGGTAACGCCCTCGCTGCGCACTGTGGAGTGTTCGCTCCATGCTCGCCGAGACCGTAAAACTCGGCGGCAACTCGAAAACGAAATCCCTAATTACTCCGGCACTAATCAACCGATCGCATTGAAATTTGGAGGTGAGCTAGAGAATGATGGCACGGGGTACCTGAGACTCGTTTTTTTTAATGGCGAAAGCGGAACCGCTTTTTTTTATAAAAATGATACAATTTTCATAGTAGCACGATGTTTCTCGTCGCGTTGATGTTACAATTTCGTGCTCCATGGAAATATGCACATTTTGGACTTTGTTTTATATCATTTGATAAAAAAATGACCGAAATATAGCAATTTGAGTTTTTATGCAACGCGGGTCTAGCGACGGCAAGTTCGGCGGCCCGCGCGGCGGGAGGGGTAGCCACGAGAGTCGAAGGCATAGGCAGTCCTCGTGTACACGTTGGCCCCTGCACGGAAACCTAACGCGTCGCGCATATACAGTACTGATCAAAATAAAGTACGCACTTCCAAAAATTTCACATTTCTCCGCAAATCTCGCTGGCAATATGGTAACGGGTTGTAAGAAAAATATAATGAGAACATTGTGTAGCGTATTAACAAATGGAGATGCACCGAATTCATTTAGATATTTGAATTTCGCTATATTCACTTTTATTGAATTTATTCAATATTAATGTTCGGGCAAAAAAAAGTACGCACTTGACAAAAAAATGAAAATTGGCATAAAAAATATTTTTTACATGAAAACAAAACATTCTCAATATTTGGTGATGCCCCCTTTTGCTTCTATGACAGCTTGCAATCGTCGAGGCATACTCTCGACGAGGTTTCTCAAAAGTTGAACATCGATGTTTTCCCACGCTTCCTGTATCGACCGAAACAACGTGTCTTTTGTTGACACCTGGCTCTTGTTAATTTTTGCGTCCAAAATAGACCACAAATTTTCAATGGGATTGAGATCGGGCGATTGCGCAGGCCAATCCATCAATTTTATGTTGCAAGAATAAAAAAAAGCTGTAGTTTTGCGCACAGTGTGCTTGGGATCGTTGTCTTGTTGGAAAATGAAGTCATCTTCAAGTCCAACTTTCACCAAGGATTCTTCTAAATTCTGTTGCAGAATGTCAATGTACGTATCCGCCGTCGTAATCCCGTCAATTCTTGCAACATTTCCTAAACCCGGCCACGCGAAGCAACCCCAAACCATGACACTCCCACCTCCGTATTTTACTGTTTTTTGAAGATTTTTTTCTAAAAGTTCCTCGCCTCGTTTAAACCACACTCGCGACCGTTTTTATGACCAAAAAGGTCAAATTTACTTTCATCTGTGAATAAAACTTTTTTCCAAAAACTTGTAGGCTTGTGAATGTATTTTTTCGCAAATTCTAAACGCTTAATTTTATTCCGATTTTTGATCAAGGGGCGACGCAATGCGTAATTGTTTTTTAGCCCTACTTCCCGCAATCTCCTTCGTACCGTACATTCAGAAACGTTCACTTGCGTATTTTCACGAATCATTCGACTCGTTACGCGCAGATTTTTTTTCGTTTCGCGAACAATCATGCGATCTTCTTTCTGAGTTGTCTTTCTTTTTCGGCCACGTCCACTCTTATCGCACACTGTACCGAACTGTTCGAACTTTTTGCATATCTTTCTAACAGCGGCTTCACTTACGTCATATTTCCGTCCTATTTCTCTGTTCGATAACTTTTTTTCGCGATCTCTGACTATTAGTTTACGA
Organism: Netelia inedita; assembly: GCA_964017225.1. NCBI lineage: Eukaryota > Metazoa > Arthropoda > Insecta > Hymenoptera > Ichneumonidae > Netelia > Netelia inedita. The sequence goes on from OZ024920.1 coordinate 24,039,376, forward strand.
AATTGGATGCAAATTTGCTTTTTCCCCATTTTAAATTGAAGAAAGTGGACTGATCTTTCAGCAGCGACTTGAGAACTGATAATACATCAAAACATTCATAATTTCGATACCTTACATGTTTTCAAGGACGCTACTATGTTTCCGAAGTCAAAACAAAACAAAGAAACTGGTGCGTACTTTATTATGCCCAACGAAAATATGATAGTGTCAACAGTAAAAGCAGTTATGGGAAAACGTCGGAACGTTCATAAAATTTGGAGTGAATACTAAGAAAGTACATGAAAAAACTGACTTTTCATCACTGTAGATTTATTACCCCGACGTTACCAGTGATGAATTGTGGATGAAAATACTCACTTTTGAAAGTGCGTACTTTATTTTGATCAGTACTGTATATATATAGATCAGTCAGCTCTGAGAAATCAGTCAAATTTTGCATATCGTTAGTTCCTGACGAGATAACATATCGTGTCAAATATTTTTTTTATTCGCAAAATTTTTCGTGTTATGAATATTGGAACTTTTTCCGACTTTTTAATCAATAAGTAATTACATACCTTCGTTCCTTTAATTTTTTTTTAAATTAAAGTTGTGACAAAAGGACTATATTTTATCATAAAAATATTTACAATATTAAAAAAACTATTTGGTATTCGGAGGGTGTACCTCAGGAGGCCTTCTAAGGCCATGCGCAGTCCTTCGAAAGTGCTGCGGGGCCTCCAACAGCATCCGCAGGCCTTCTAGAACCCTGCGCAGCGCTTTCGAAGGACTGCACAGGGCTTTAGAAGGCCTCCTACAGCTCCCGCAGACCTTCTACAGCCCTGCGGAGTCCCTCGAAAGCACTGCTGGGCCTTCGAAGAGAATAAATTATTATTTAGATAATTGTTTTAAATTATTATGTTAATTATTCTTTGAAATTGTAATTATTTCCATGAAAATTATTTTTGTTGTTCTTGCGTGGTCTCCGCAGGGTCTCTAAAAGACTCTGTAGGCTATCCGAGCGCCTTCAATAAGCTCCGCAGGTCTTTGAGTTAGTCTCATCAGGCTCCGCAACACAGTTTTTTCAATTTTTTAAAATGATTGTTTTTAATAATCTTAGCGATTATTTTAATGATTATATTTTTAATTTTTCATTCAGGCGAAAGGCTGGATACCAGAAATATTCACTTCTTACGTGTGTAAAGAACACACACACAGGTTTTTTTTAAATACGTTCAACGTATCCCTGACAGTTAACAAAATTATTGAAAAATCATTTGTTAAATAAATAGTACCAAATAATTTCTTTTATGTTGTAAATATTTTTATGATAAAATATAGTCCTTTTGTCAAAACTTTAATTAAACAAAAATTAAAGGAAAGAAGTTATGTAATTACTTATTGATTAAAAAGTCGGAAAATGTTCCAATATTCATAACTCGAAAAATTTGGCAAAAAAAAAAATATTTGACACGATATGTTATCTCGTCAGGAACTAACGATATGCAAAATTTGACTGATTTCTCAGAGGTGACTGATCTCCTATAATTGCCCGCGCGACGCGTTAGGTTTCCGTACAGAGGCCAACGTGTACACGAGGACTGCCTATGCCTTCGACTCTCGTGGCTACCCCTCCCCGCCGCGCAGGCCGCCAAACTTGCCGACGCTAGACTCGCGTTGCATAAAAACTCAAATTGCTATATTTCGGTAATTTTTTTATCAAATGATATAAAACAAAGTCCAAAGTGTGCATACTTCTATGGAGCACGAAATTTTAACATCAATGCGACGCGAAATACCGTGCAACTATGAAAATTTTATCATTTTCATAAAAAAAAGAGTTTCCGCTTTTGACATTAAAAAAAATTGAGTCTCAGGTACCCCGTACCATCATTCTCTAGCTCACCTCCAAATTTCAATCCGATCGGATGATTAGTGCCGGAGAAATTAGGGATTTTGTCTTCGACTTGCCGCTGAGTTTTTCGGTCTCGGCGAGCATGGAGCGAACTCTTTACGGCGGGCGGCGAGGGCCATACGCACTATATTATGCCGGCTGTCGACTCTCGTCGAGGGACGGCGAGGCTGGACGAGTGCGAGAGTGTACAGGGTACACTCGCTCCGTCTCGTGATGCCTCGCAGTCACTCGTGTGCTCTCCATTCCGAGTCGGTTTTTTGAGCGCGAGTCAAAGGGTCTCGCTTACCCTCGCGAGGCGGCGCAAGTGTATCACTGTACACTCTTGCGTCATTCAGTTGATGGCAAGCTTTCTGACCGTCCATCTTGGCGTTCGCAAAGCGTACTAAATAAACGAGAGTGTACAGGGTCGCGCTCGTCCCCCGACCTCTCGTGCGAGAGCTCTCGACGAGACATCGTGAGAGCACTCGTGCGAGAGTGTACAACCGGCATAAGATTTTCGAAGGGAACGGGTCACGGCTGGCCCTGCTACGACGCCTCGGTCTTCGGCCCGCCACGATGTGCCGGGGCTTCGTAGCAGATGCGCGCCGTGACATCTAGCGGTAGTCCGCAGCGGCTCGTAGTCAAATGCTGCGAGCTCTGCACTACCGCTGGGAAGGCGAAGCCGTCGACATTCCTTAGGGTGTTACACTGCCTCTTAAGTACGCACACTTGCCCCACATGACTATTATATGTGTATGTAGGCACATGGCCGAAGCATTGAGGTTGGTTCACTGGACTAGTGGTGTTTTCTCTTCGCCCCCCCCCCTCCCCCGACAAAAATGCTTTCGCTAATCCTACCGAGACGCCGGTGCTCGGCTTTTTCCCGATTGCCGGCGCAAACAAAAATGACCAAACGATCAATTTATACTCCAACAGATCATTGATATTCAGAATTTATAATTATAAAAATAATATGTCGTGGAATTATTTTATAATTGAAATTTTACACATTATTCCATGCAGAAAATCTTTGTTTAAAAAATTGTAAATTCTTAATAAAATATAGATTTGCAGATTATTTTCTACGTCTGAGAATTGTTGGCATTTTAATCAAGTACTTATTCACCCAATTATTGATAAAATAAATGCCTCGTACTATAATTTTTGTCCATGGTGACATCTTGCTAAAATCCCAAGAGCGTCGAGGCTTCGCGACGGATGAAACAGGCACTATGGGGGGGGGGGGGCACGACCATACCACGTGCGCGGCACGAGGCCCGATCGTCTACCCGACCCGAAAAATATGGTGACTTTCAATAAACTAATTCTTACTAATATTTTATTTTCAGAATTATAAGTTTAATTCTATAATATCATAATTACTATAAGTTTAACTATATAAAGATTTTTTAACTACTGTCCTCTCAGAGGTCGGGATGCCAACGACGTATGTCGTTCAACTCTGTCCGCTCAAATGGACGGAGACAATTTCATTTTATAAGAACTGTTTATAAAATAATATAATTGCAAGAACTACATTCGTGTATTATGCATATTTCTTTACAGGTATTTCTAGGGGTACGTTACGCATGCTCGCGTCGAAAAGAGAACACAAGCAGTGGCGTGAACCGATACCAATGTTTCGGCCGTATACAGTCGGGGACAGAATTGAGTGGACACCATCTGGTATAGAGTGCAGCAACGGTTGTTTATGCCATTTCGCCGGTAGTTAGCCTAGGCTAATTTAACCAACGTCATTTTAAAGAGACGCAATTTACCTTCATTTTGGCTATTTAAAAACAAATTTACGATTTTTTTTACAATTGGCACCCAGTTTTGAAAATAAAAATTTTCGTTCGTTTTTTTGTTCTTCTTTGAGTGGACACCTGTTGTCGTGAAATTTTTTTAACACATTTCTTTGACTGCTATCATAAAGGGGGAAGTGCAAGATATGCAAAGATATTTCGTTTTTTGAGAAAAAATAGACGATTATAAAATTGCTCCGCAGGACGAAAACGATGAGGTTTACAATAAAACCTCAAGACGGTAAAACGTCCCGAGTAAAAATGATTGTATGTATGTATATGTACCCGGGTAGAAATTGCCTAAGGTTTGCCTTATTTCCTACTCGGCCGTGATCAGGTAGCGCTACGGCTTGCCATAACACGGCAAGCCTGAGAAGGTCCTGCAAAGGCCTGCCGTAAGACGGCCGTACTCACGCTTGCCTGACACCGCCGTAAAACGGCTGTGCCAGGCTTGCCATACGATGGCCGTGTTTACGCTTGCCTTATATCCCGGGTATAGCATGCTTGCCTTTTACAGCGGCCTGCTATATTAGTTCACACATTGCCACACAGATGGACGCCGGTTCTCACAAGTGGAAAGGCGCGAGAGTAAGGATAAGTAGACGAGGAAATTGTTTTTTTCATAAGCATAAGACCGAAACATCATGAATAATAACATGAATGTTAATCGTAATTTGTCGATTTTTTAGCACTTTTCAATAGAGCTATCTTATTATTTTTTAATAGGTATTGGAAATTTGTTTACGATTTCGAAATGATCGTTTTTTCCATCGCTTTAAGTCGTATGTTCCACACTCATACACTTTGCAAAATCAATGGAGACCATTATATATTTTAATTTTTACGGGAAATCATTGCATCGTATCACCCGTATCACGCGATGACGAAAATGTATCTTTTGACAAGTTTTTATAGATTGTGTACAGATTTAGGTTATGTTACCCCGGAAAGAAATTCTAGTAGGGCACTATTATGGCACCCGTAAGGCAATCATTAGCGCCCTGATCAGGCAGCCTGATCAAGACCGTATCCGATTAAGCGTTAACACTTTCTAACGGGGCGCTGTCCGGCTGCCGTGCGAGGACCGTAATACGGCAGTCAGGCAGCCGGACAGCGCCCGAAGCGGAGCCGTACTACAATTTCTACCCGGGTATGTATAATGATTTATTGATTCCCCTTAGGGTTACAATGACTTTCGTTTCTTTTTTTCGTTTTTACATTATCTCACATTCTTTGTTTCTTATTTCTAGGTCTTCCTTATTCTACTTTTTACATTGTCCTTATTCTATCTTATTTTCTCTAATTCTACCTTATTTTCTAGTTTCTCCCGCCCCTGCTCTCACTCTCATCTTTATTTGTTTGTCTCTTTGCCGCTTTCTTGTTTCTTTGTTCTTTCTCTTTCTGCGTGCCTTCTTATGCTCTTTTTCTCTCTCTTCCCTCTCTCTCTCATCTTTCTGTCGCTCTTACATTCCCTTACATTTATCGCTCGCCTCTTAACAGTTTTTTTTTTTTTTCCTACTTCTTTCTCCCGCTTTCGTCGACTTCCGTTTCCGCTTCATTCATTCCAATCCTTCTTTCATTCCTTCCTACTCCTCTCTCGCTTCTTTCTACCTCTCTTTTTTCCTCTTCTCTTCCACTTCCTTCATCCACCCTTCCCCTCCTCCTTTCTCGTCCAGAATTTCCCTTAATCTTTCTCCTATTCCTCTCTCCTCCTCCCCTTCTCTTCCACATCTGTCTAGCATGTGCTCCCACGTCTCCTCCTCTTCCCCGCATATCCTGCACGTGTTTTCTTCTTCTGTTCCCCAATAATGTCCTGCTCTCATTTCATTCCCTAGTCTAAACCTCGCTATCCTCTTGTATCTTTCCTCCTGCCATCCTGCTACTAAGTATTTTGGTACCTCTACGGTTACTACTTCTCTGTACCATCTGTTGTATCTTGAGTTTGTTATTCTTTCTCCTCTCTCCTGCGCTTGTTTTTCCTTGTCTCTCTTTTCTATTTCCTCGTATGCCTCTTTGCTTTCTTCTCCTCCGCTTCTACTCTGCTTTTTTACCCTCTTCCTCTCCTTCTCCCATTCTGATACCTCTTCGTCTTTTACTTCTCTCTTTTTGGTCTCCTCCAGGCATAGTCTTGCCAACTCACTTCCTTTTCCTTCTTCTAATTTCTCTTCAAACTTCCACGCTCGTCTTCCTGCCCTTATTCTCATTTTTTCCCTTTTCGATTCTTCTCTTACCATGTACCCTGGTGTTCTCCAATCTACTCCCATCGTCCATCTTATGTACCTTTCCTGTGTTTTCTCCATTTCTTCTCTCTCCTTCCACCCCCATATTTCGGCGCCGTACCCCATCACCGTCCAAACCAACGTGTCGAACAGCCACATTCTCCTTCCCCAGTTCCTTTCAAATTTCCTTTTCCCTATTCCCCATACCTGCCTCATTACCGCCCCTGCCTTTTTTACTCTATCCCTTATCTGCCCGGGTAGAAATTGTAGTACGGCTCCGCTTCGGGCGCTGTCCGGCTGCCTGACTGCCGTATTACGGTCCTCGCACGGCAGACGGACAGCGCCCCGTTAGAAAGTGTTAACGCTTAATCGGATACGGTCTTGATCAGGCTGCCTGATCAGGGCGCTAATGATTGCCTTACGGATGCCATAATAGTGCCCTACTAGAATTTCTTTCCGGGGTAACATAACCTAAATCTGTACACAATCTATAAAAACTTGTCAAAAGATACATTTTCGTCATCGCGTGATACGGGTGATACGATGCAATGATTTCCCGTAAAAATTAAAATATATAATGGTCTCCATTGATTTTGCAAAGTGTATGAGTGTGGAACATACGACTTAAAGCGATGGAAAAAACGATCATTTCGAAATCGTAAACAAATTTCCAATACCTATTAAAAAATAATAAGATAGCTCTATTGAAAAGTGCTAAAAAATCGACGAATTACGATTAACATTCATGTTATTATTCATGATGTTTCGGTCTTATGCTTATGAAAAAAACAATTTCCTCTCGTCTACTTATCCTTACTCTCGCGCCTTTCCACTTGTGAGAACCGGCGTCCATCTGTGTGGCAATGTGTGAACTAATATAGCAGGCCGCTGTGAAAGGCAAGCGTGAGTACGGCCGTCTTACGGCAGGCCTTTGCAGGACCTTCTCAGGCTTGCCGTGTTATGGCAAGCCGTAGCGCTACCTGATGACGGCCGAGTAGGAAATAAGGCAAACCTTAGGCAATTTCTACCCGGGTGTGCTTCGTGCCCTCCATTTCTTTTGAATATATATCCTAAGTATTTAAATTCTTTTACTTCCTCCAATCTTTCTCCTCTCCATGTCCAGTCTATTTTCTTCTTTCTCCCACCTCCCTTCCTAAATCTCATCACTTTCGTCTTTCCCACGTTTACTTCTAGCTTCTTTTCTTCCATGTATCTCTCCATCCTCCGTATCATGCCTTGCATCCTCTCCTCATCCTCTGCCAGCATGACTACGTCGTCCGCGTAAGCTAGCGTGCAGATTCTTTCCCCTGCCACCTTGATTCCCCCTCGCCACCCTTGCTGCATGTTTTCCTCCATATCCGCGATGAGTAAGTTAAATAAGGCTGGACTCAATGGACACCCCTGCCTTACCCCTTTTTCTATCCAGAATTTCTCTCCTGTTTCTTCTCCTACCTTTACTCTGCTCGTCGTCTCCCTGTACACCTCTTCTATCCTTCTCCTTAGTCCTCCTCTCACCCCTCTCTCCTGTAGTGCTTTCCATAACGTCTTTCTATCTACTCTATCGAATGCCGCCTTTAGGTCGATGAATATCGCAATCAGTTTCCCTTTTTTCCTGTTGATCTGCTTCCCTATTATATAGTTTAGTGTGTATATGTTGTCTATTGTCCCTACTCCCCTCCTGAATCCCGTTTGGTTCGGCGGTATCATCTGTTTCCTTTTCACCTCTTCCTCTAATCTCTTCCCTAGCATTGTTGTGTAGATTTTGTACAGTGATGGCATTAGTGTTACTCCCCTGTAATCTTCTGCCTTTTTTCCTTCTCCTTTCTTTACTATTGGTACTATTATCCCCTCCTTCCATCCCTCTGGCCATCCTTCTCCTCTCCACACTCTCTTGCAGACTTCCCACACCATTTCTACTGCCATCTCTCCTCCGAACTTCCATGCCTCGTTCGGTATTTCGTCGTTTCCCGTCGCTTTTCCTTCTCTTATCTTCTTGATCGTCTCCTTTACTTCCTCTTTACTCAATTCTTCTTCGCTGTCTTCGCTGTCTTCCTTTCTTTCTATCTCCTCCCCCTTGTTCCCTCCGACTTCTGTTCCTCCCAGTAGTCTCATGAAGTGTTCCTTCCACTCCTCCTTTCCTATACTGTCGTTTACTCTTTTCCTGATTTTCCTACCCCTGTTTACTATTTCCCATACCTTGTTTTCTGTCCTTGCCTCCGCTATTTCTCTTATTATCCTCTCTCTTTCTTCCTCTTTCTTCTTTTCACACCATTCCTTATATCGTCTCTTTTTCTCCCTGTACATCTCTCTTGTTCCCTTTTCTTTCCTCCACCTTCTTAGTTCCTTTCTTACCTCTTCTTTTTTCTGTTTCCCTTCCTCGTCTTCCCACCACCCACGCCTTTCCCTTGTTTTTTCCATTCCTCCGTTTTCTTCTACTCTCTTCATGGCCCTTTTTATCCTTTCTTCTATTGCTTGAATTGTCTGTTCCTCCCCTTCCGTCGTCTCTTTCTCTAGTCCTGTCTTATATTCCTCCTTCATCCTGCCCGTCCATTGTCCGCTTCCCACCTTTCTTTCTCTTCTTTTCTTCATTTCTTTCTTTACCTTTCCTTTCCTCATCGTTACTATTAGCGGGTGGTGGTCTGATTCTATTCTATCTCCTACTATTATGTTTTTCACTCCCTCCCTTGTTCTTTCATCCCCCAACACATAATCTATTACTGTTTCCCCTACCCCCCCAGTGAATGTAAACTCTCCTTGTCTGTCTCCTTCTATATTTCCATTCAATATTTCCCATTCAACTTCTTCTAACATCCTTATCAATTTGTTCCCCTCTGCATTTACCTTCCTATCCTTTGAGTTCCTTTCCTCTTCCTCCTCTCCCTCCACTCCCTTTACTCTCCCTCCTTTCCTACCCGTCCTCGCATTGAAATCCCCCCCTATTATCACTCTTTCCTCTTTCCCTTGTTTCTCCATCCTTCCTCTGATTTTCTCTAGCTTGTTGTCTATGTCTCCTTCTATTCGTTTCGTTATCATCCCTTCCGTCTCCTTTTCTTTCTCCCTTTCTTCTACTTTTATCCCTTCTCTCATTCCCATTATCATACCTCCCATGGCTCTCCCTCTCTTGTTTTTCTTTTTCGCCCATTGTTTTTCCCACGTGTATCCTTTCGGTAATCTTTCTCTTATCCTTTCCCATCCTTTTTCCTCTACCCACGTCTCTGTTAATGTTACCACATCCCATTTTCCTATCGTTTCCCAAAATTCTTTGTCTTTATTTGTTAGTCCTGCCACATTCCAGAATACTATCTTCAATCCTCTTTCCTCGTTCTTTTCGTCCTTTTTCGCTTTTCCCTTTCCTTGTTCTTCCTTCTCTCCTGTCTCTCTCCCCTTGCCTTTTTTTGTGGCTTTCTTCTTCTTTCCTCCTTTCTCTGACCTTATCCTTTCTTCCTCCCTCCTTCCCCCTTCTCCTCTTTTTTTTGTCCTCTCCTCTCCTCCTCCTGCCTTCCTTCCCCTCCCTCCCTTTCTCTTATCTCTCTTCTTGTATCCTTTGGTATCCACCTTGCCCTTCCTCTTTCATCTCTCAGGTCCTTGCTTTCCTCATCCCATCTCCACCATATCCCCTGCAACATAATCCGTCCTTGTTCTACCCTGACTCTTTCTCCTTTCCGTAGTTCCTCTGCCCCTATTTCTCTTAGTTTCCATTGCCTTCTTAATTCCTCCCTTGTCATTTCGCTTTCTATCCTTTCCTTTCGTCCTCTTAGGCTCTTCTTTTTTTCCATTACTTCTCTCTTCCCTTCCATGTCCATCATTTCTACCTTTATCATTCCCTCCCTTCCTTGTTCCCATTTCCCTATTGCTGTTGCCTTTTCTATTTTTGCTTTTATCCCCAACTCTCCTATCAGCTTCCTTGCTGTCTCTCCTGGTTCCTCTCTCTCCACCTTGATTCTTTTCATTACTATGTTCTTCTTTATCGCTTCTTTTTCTTTTGCTTCTATTTTTCTTTCCATCTCCTTTATCCTCTCTTCCATCCCGTTTGTCTTCTCTTCTCCTCTCTGCTCCCCCTGCTCTCCTTTCCCTCCTCTTGCTTCTATTTTCTCTATCTTCTTTTTTAATTCCTCTTTTTCCCTCTCATTTTCTTTCATTCCTTCTTTCATTTTCATTATTTCCTCCCAGATCTCTGTTTTTTCTATCTTCCATCTCTCTTCTCCTTTCTCTAGTTGAGCCCTTATTTGTTCGTTTGTTGTCTTTATTCTTCTTATTTCTTCCTCTACTCTGTCTCCTTGTCTCTTCGCTTCTTCTCTCCCTTTCCTCAACTCCTCTCTCATCCCCCTTATCATTTCTTGCAGCGTTCCTTCTTCCTGTTCCTCCTCTCCTCTTGCTTTCTCTGTTTTTCTATTCTTATTTCCTGCCTCTCTTGCCCTCCCCTCTTTGTCCCCTTCCTCCCCTTCCTCTCTTTTCCTTTTCCATAATTCTGCTAAATCTCCTATGCTGCCTGTACTGCTCGCACTATCCCTTCTCTCTCTGCCTAGCCGTTCCGCGTTTGTTTTCCTTCCTCTCTTCGCTCCGTAAAAGTAAAAATGATTGTATATACTCATATATAATTATATAAAAATGATATACAATCATATATATTTATATATAGGTTTATATATAATTCTATATAACTCTATACATTCGTATATATAATCCGATATCGAGTGAAAATGATTGTATATAGTTATATAAAAATGAAATACAATCATATATATTTATATATAGGTTTATATATATTTGTATATAACTCTATACATTCTTATATATAATCCGATATAAATGTACTTCCATCATATACAGTTATATATAATTCAATATAGTGTTGTATACAATTATATATATATACGTGAAAAATTTATTTCCGGTATATAAAATTGTATATAAATGTATATGAGTACTTTTATTTTCTTTTGAAATTAATATAATTATATTGCTACTCATATATGATAAAATATAGAAACAGTTTTCTTTGGGTTTATTCGCGTATGGAAGCAGGTAAATCAAAAGATTGTTCATTAAAAGTTAATAAATTATGTATTAAAATGCAATATATATATATATATATTGCATTTTAACATACATATCAACGTATTTTACATTGAAACGTTGAATTATAAAATATAAAGTATTTTCAAATGAAAAGAAAAGACGGTTTGTTCCATATATGGGAACACTTTCGTTGTCATTCGTCTAGTACAGAACTATCGGTCTTACAAGGCGAGTCCAGCAGAGGCCAACCGAGTTTAGCGAAGGGACTTCGTAGGGTTGTAGGGGGGACTGAAACTAAGAAAACCCTAAAGGGCTACGTGTAGATACGCAGCCGTTCTTGAGATACCCGGTTTGAAAGGTTTTGCCGCCGCACATAAGCTTTGACGTGTAAGTTAAAAATGTGGAAGTGCGTAGCCGAATGGTTAGCGCGCCGGTCTACCCTCCGTGCGTCCCGTGTTCAAGTCCCCGGAAGAGCGATTTTTTTTCCTAATTTATGGAAATGGACATTATTGGTATATACAATTCTATACGTTTATATACAAATATATAAAATTCTATCGGGCAAATTTGTATATAAAATTGTATATGATCAATTAATATACAATTATATATGTTTATATACAATCATTTTTACTCGGGGTTGTATCATTTTCTGATGAGTTCACGAGAATTTTTTCAGATTTTTGTTTCAAAATTTGTTTTCCATCTATTTCCGGTCGAAGATCGATATACGATGCTGTATACCATACTATTTTCGTATCACCAGATCAGTCAAAGAAACGTGTTAAACAAATTTCACGACAACAGGTGTCCACTCAAAGAAGAACAAAAAAACGAACAAAAAAATTTCTTTTCAAAACTGGGTGCCAATTATCAAAAAAATCGTAAAATTTTGTTTAAAATAGCCAAAATGAAGGTAAATTGCCTCTCTTTAAAATGACGTTCGTTGTATTAGCCTAGGCTAACTACCGGCGAAATAGCATAAAAAACCGTTGCGGCACTCTATACCAGATGGTGTCCACTCAATTCTGTGCCCGACTGTATATGGGGCATTCTCTATGTGTCGACCTTCTTTCCTGCCAACTTCAATTTTTAAGATAATTCAACGAACCAGGGCTTAAAATTTTTGTTGAAGTAGCTACTTTTTAATGCCACGTGGCCTTTTGTGAAAATTCAAAATTGCGGACTGATGCAGCGCCGAGAATGAAGAAAGTCAAAAAAATTAATTGTGTATCTTCTCATAAAATGTCGAAATGTCACTTGATTCGAATGAAACTTGGTAGTCGAAGGTTTTCGAGGTCGCTGATTCTGAATATGAAGTCGAAATTCGGAAATTCAAGATGGCGGATCCAATATGGCAAACCGAAATGCAGAAATGTAACTTAATTCAGATGAAACTCGGTACTAAGGGGTTTTCGAGGTCGCTAATTCCGAATCTGAAGTCGAAATTCGGAAATTCAAAATGGCGGATCCAATATGGCCGACTGAAATGCAGAAATGTCACTTAATTCGGATGAAACTCGGTAATAAAGAGTGTTCGAGTTCGCTGATTCCCAATCTGAAGTCGAAATTTAGAAATTCAAGATGGCGGATCCAATATGGCCGACCGAAATGCAGAAATATCACTTGATTCGGATGAAACTCGGTACTAAGGGGGTTTCACGGTCGCTGATTCCAAATCTGAAGTCGAAATTTAGAAATTCACTATGGCTGATCGAATATGGCCGACCAAAAAGAAGAAATGTCACTTGATTCACATGAAAAAAACAGTGCTATTTCTCCTTTTCGGTCAGCCATATTGGATCCGTCATCTTGAATTTCCAAATTTTGACTTCAGATTCGAAATCAGCGACCTCAAAAACCCGGTAGTACCGAGTTCCATCCGAATAAAGTGACATTTCTACATTCGGCCGGCGATATTGGATCAGCCATCGTGAATTTCTAAATTTCGACTTCTGATTCGGAATCAGCGACCTCGAAACCCCCCTAGTACCGAGTTTCATCTGAATCAAGTGATTTCTGCATTTCGGTGGGCCATATTGGATCGGCCATCTTGAATTTCCGAATTTTGACTTCATATTCAGAATCAGCGACCTCGAAAACCTTCTACTACCAAGTTTCATCTCAATCAAGTGACATTTCTACATTTTATTAGAAGATACACAATGAATTTTTATGATTTTCTTCATTCTCGGCGCTGCATCGGTCCGCCATTTTGAATTTTCATAAAAGGCTACATGGCACTAAAAAGTAGACACTTCAACGAAAATTTTAAGCCCTGGTTCGTTGAATTATCTCAAAAATTTAAGTGAGCAGGAAAGAAGGCTGCCACATGGAGAATGCCCCATATATTGGTTTTGGTGAGGTCAGGAAACATTGAGGTCGGTCAGGAGACTACTGGTGTTCTCTTATTCTTTCGATCCCTGTTAGACGCGCCTTCTCTGACCCTTCCGAGACGTCGACGCTCTCGAATTTCTCCCCATTGCCGGCGTGGACAAAGACTATTGTAAGACGAATTTATTCCTATCCTATTAGTGATATTTAGCAGTGAAATTATGTTAACGATATGTCGTCAAATAATATTATAACCGAATCTCACCGATTTTTCTGAATAAAAAATCGCCGAAAATGTTTTTTTCAATCTCCAATATTTTAAACAGCAATTATAAAATCCCGTTTCGAAAATTATAACGTAATTAATAAAAAGTAGTGCATATTTTCTATATTGAAAAATCAACGGAATTTCGATGAATAATTTATTTGCTAACTTCCCGCCAACATAATTATTATTGCTAAATAGCAATTCTATAATATATATTAAATAAATAAGTAAATTCATTTTATAATAATTTGTACCCATGGCGACACTTATTGTTAGGTAAAATCCCGAGCGCTTCAAGGCTTTGCGACGACCGGAGCGCGTTTGAGAGGGTAGCGATGGAGGGTGAATCCGAGCATATCGTACGCGTGACACGAGCTCTGGGTCGTCTACGCGGCCCGCAGAATATGGTCACTTGCCATAAACATATTTTTAGTAATACTTTATTTTCAGAAAATATTTGCATAATTATTATAAGTTTAATTATAAAACATCTGCCAAAGAGCAAGGTCACAGCGACTTTCGTCACTGTTCTCCTCTGTCCGCTACAATGGACGGGGAGAATTTTAGTTGATAAGAATTGTTAATTAATAATTATGTTAGTCTTAGTTTATATGAATTCTTAAATAACACACATGTTAATTAATAACTACCTTGCGAGGTCGCAGCGACGCCTGTCGCTGTCCTCCTCCGTCCACTAAAACGAACGGAGAGAGTATCAGTTTATAATAACCGATCAACATAATATAATATGTTGGCAAGAAATACATTTTGGAATAATATACAGGGTGAATTCGGTAAGGTTTCTTAAACGGGATTTCTGTGCAGATGGGATCATTACAAACTAAAGTTACAAATATACATTCAGGATATTTTAAATAGTTTACGAGATATGAATATTTAAAGTTCATCCAATCAGAACGCGCCGGGAAGGGTTGGAGCCGACCACTCCCCGCCCTAGCTGTAAATATAGCACAGTTTAGGGCGTTACATTTGGGACTGCACAATTCAGAGCAGTCAATTATTATTATCTTATTACGCAGTCATTTTCTTTTTTGTCGGCCATCGACTGCTCTGAATTTCGCCGAGCGCGGAGAGAACCATTGGAGCCGTCCACTCTCCGCCCTAGAGATGATCAGTGGATCAGTCATAGATCAGAGTATCAAGTATAGGCTGCTGCTAGGGAGGGGGGTGTGGGGGTAGTCCATTGAACAGTAACATTTGGGATTGCAGCATTCAGAGCAGTCATTTTATTTATTATTTTATAATGCAGTCATTTTTATTTCTCGTTCAAACTATTCGTCGCACAAAAAATCTGTAAAAACATTTCTGGTTGCAAATTAAACTATCTAAAATTTTGCTACTGTAACTTTTAGTCGCAAAAACCAAAAATAACAAAGTTATGAACGAAAATAGATACAAATTTGGGAACAAATTTTCTCTCGGTCGTTATAACATTTTTTCTGGTCATATTACAAAAAAAATAATATCAGAGCTTCTTAATAGAGGGGGTTTTAAGGAATAATTTACATTGCAAACTTTTTTAAATTCTATTTATTTTGGGTTGTACAGCGCTGCGAAACTAACACTATTTTCCAGTACTGGTAAGTATACATTAATATGAATGATTAAACGACTAACAAAATTGCCACTTTTTCGTAAATGCTGCAAGTTGATTATTGCTACATGTTTCTTATTATTAGATGGTACGAAATTACTTCGTAGCAAGGAAACGCTATCGTTTCCACGCCACCTTGAGGTAGATAGCTTGGCGTCTTTTTTATAGTGGCTTCCCCAGCAGGCTTAATCCACTCTCAAAATTTAATTTCATACCTTCGTGTTATTTGTCGTGTCGCACGGTGCGCCATGTCCGGCGTGATGGTATTGAAGGCCCCCAAAATTTCGTACTTCATTTTCGGTACGTCCACGCCTGTGCTCAACTAAAGTTTTAATATACCCCCAAACAAAATAATATAGCACATTTAAATCTGGCGATCGTGCCGGCCGAATGATTGGGCCACCTCGACCCATCCATATGTCCGGAAAACACGTGTCTAAAATTTCCCGCACTCTAAGTGTAAAATGTGCCTCGCCATACTGAAATATGAAGGTTCCCCGCACACGGAGAGGAACGTCCTCTAAAAATACGGGCAATTGGTTTTCTACGAATTGCGCGTACCTCTCTCTATTTAGACGTGCCGGCAGAAAATATGGACCGATCTGAAAAATCGATACGTTACGATGAGAATGTACGCATGATTTCTTAATTTGCAAGAATACTTAGAACTCTGTCCACAATTACTCCCGCCCACACATTGATTGACCAGCGATATTGGAAGGGCGTTTCGCGTATGGCATGAGGAGTTTCCTCTTGCCGCAGAACAAAATTATATGCATTGAATACTCCGTTCGGGGTAAATGTCGCCTCGTCTGTCCACAGCATCTGGTCAATAACTGCGGGGTTTCACTGACATTGTGCGAGAAAGCGTGCGCATGTTTTATTAATGGTTATTATTATATGGTAAAACCGTCATGATTATCGTATAAAAAGTGAAATAAAAAAAGGAAAAAACCTTCGCAAAAGTTTATACGCGGCATTTCGTCTCGCGAAAGAAGCTGCTACACACGTTGATTGTTCGATTGCTCAAGAATTCTTGTGAGGAGTGGATGCGCAGCGTTGGGGTAGGTAGTGCAATCATCAGCAGGTAGACTAGTTTAAGCGGTTTTCAGATTTTTATTGTTGTTTTCATCAATCGCTTGACATGATTCTGGTTTTGGCCGCTCACTCCAGTAAAGCTGAGGGACCGTGGTAGTTCTTCGAACTCCAGGGAGAAGGTGCAGCGGTGGCGTAAGTGATGGCGAGTCGCCAATGGCCTGCGGTGCTGCTTTTCTCGGAGACCGTGGCTCCCATTCACTGCCAGACGAGGCTTGTGTCTCAGCTGTATGATAGGCAGCTGAGTGTGAAGCTTGTGTCCCTCGATGTATTCGGGAAACCTCGGTCTGCGTTGCCGTTGAGACGAGAAGCGGTGGTGTAACTGCTAGCGGCGAAAGGAGTTCAGGAGTGGCCACGCTGCAGCTTGGAGAAGTCCAGCGTCGTAATCGGACGTCCCAAGTTTTTAGGGTAGTTCGAGGTGGCCGAGTGAGGCACCCTGGATACGAGTTAGCCGGCCTGCTCACTTTGATGAGGTTCCACTTCAGGACGAGTAGAATCGACAGCTTTCGCCCCTCGTTATATTTCTTCCTATTTCCCCGTTGCATGTGATAGCAATCGGGGTGCAAAATAACTCGGTTGAGTTGGTTACTGCCTTGGAGAGAGATCCTCTGCTGCTGATGCTCGCTATGCTCGGCATGCTTCGTCGATCGATTGTGTGCCTTATGTATTCTCTTGGCGTACCCTCCGCTTGCGAGAAACGTTGGCGCCCGCGTCCCTCTCGCGGCGGATCTCGCGAACTACGACGCGCGCGCGCCGACCGCTCGAGAAACGTTATTGCTTGCGTCCCTCTCGCGTTGGCTTCGCGAACCAAAGCGAGAGCGCGCCGACCGCTTCATTGTATTACTCTGCGAGTTATTCTCATAGAGTCTCGCACATTGATAAACCATTCTCGTGCAAAATTCGACACACCGTGGTTTGCGATATATTAAGCGCACAAGCTACGTTACGTGTGCTGTTCCGATTTTCTTCGAACTCACGTAAAACTTTTAATCCGAAAACTGATCCTGTCCGTCTTACGCGTCGATAATATTTTACTATTATCTTATCGACGAGATGCTCTGTAGCGGTGGCAGCATGAATAATATTTTCGATTTTCAATTGTTTTTCTTCGCTTCTCACATATTTGTGAGACATTTTGATGTATACGATTCATTTTTCTTCTTATCTAATGGATTATACATCAGAAGAATACACGGACATGATTTTTTGTTACGGGATGGGTATGGGAAATGCACGTACGGCGGAACGTTTGTACGCGGAACGATTTCCCCACCGTGATCGGCATCCGTCGTACAAAACTATTATAAATTGTTACCAACGGGCAAGACGGACTGGATCAGTTCTGATGAAACGAAATCGTGAAAAAGTTGTACGTCGCGGTGTTGATGTCGACGAAGCGGTTTTACGTGAGTTTGAAGAAAATTCAAACAGCATCAAACGTAAGGTGGCTGGAATGCTCAATATATCACAAGGAACGGTACGTCGCATTTTACACGAGAATGGGTTGCGCCCTTTTCACTATCAAAGGGTACAACAGCTTCTTCCACGAGACGAAATATCACGGATCAATTTTTGTGAAGGCATTTTTCTTTTCTTTCATTTCACTTCTTCTTCGACAATCTTGGCGGTTTTAGCATATAATAATAATAATTAATAAAACATGCGCAGGTTTTCTCGCACAATGCCGGCGGAACCCCGCATTTGTTGACCAGATTTTGTGGACAGACGAGGCGACATTTACCCCGAACGGTCCCAGATAGAACAGTGACGTATATTATACATATAAACGACGTCGCCATATACGTTTGTAAGACGTTTCTAGTACGTATACTGAAGAGCTAAATGTCCGGCTAATCTTCGTATAATGTACATATATTCTACGTATATTAAACGGTATATTTTATGTATCCACGACGTCGAAAATACGTTAAATATATTGTTCAACAAACGTAGAATATATATATATTATACGGATACTAGCCAAACATTTAGCTCTTCAGTATACGTCCTAAATACATCTTACAGGCGTCGATAGCGACATTGTATTAACATATATTTGACATATAAATGTCTTATGTGCGAATAATAAATCCATAAAAAATGTATTCCACACACGTATGGCAATACGCATATACTGTTACAATACATATAAATCGTCGTTTACTTATAAATTCGTGCGATGAATGCGGAAAATCATAAAATACAGCTCTTTGTTATTGTTATCATCTGAAACGTTTTATTTATTATTTCAGGTACATATTCTTTTGAGAGAGTACATATACAAATAATACATACTCCATAAACATTTATAAAAAAAACCCGAATTATATTATAACCCGAATGTATAATGTACGTAAATTATACGTATATGCAATTCGTTCACCATCATCAATTAAATAGACCTACAATATACATACAGTATACGTCTAATATAGGTATATCATAGACGTATACATATCATATACATATATACGTGTAATATACGTATATTAGACCTTCTTGTTCTATGTATTCAATGCGCATAATTTCGTGCTATGGCAAGAGGAAAATCCTCATGCCATGCGCGAAACGGCCTTCCAATATCGCTGGCCAATTAATGTGTGAGCGGGAGTAATTGGGGACAAAGTTGTAAGTATTCTTGCAAATTAGTAAATCTTGTGTACATTCTCATCGTAACGTATCTACTTTTCAGATTGGTCCTCATTTTCTGCCGGCACGTCTAAATGGAGAGAGGTACGCGCAATTCGTACAAAACGAATCGCCCGTACTTTTAGAAGACGTTCCTCTCTACACGCGGGAAACTCTCGTATTTCAGCACGACGGGGCTCCCGCACATTTTACTCGTAGAGTCCGGGAAATTTTAGACATGCATTTTCCGGGCAGATGGATGGGTCGAGGTGGCCCAATCATTTGGCCGGCACGATCGCCAGATTTAAACATGCTAGATTTTTTGTTTGGGTTTATATTAAAAGTTTAGTTGAGCACAGGCGTGAAGGTACCGAAAATGAAGTCCACGACGAAATTTTGGCGGCCTTCAATACCATTGTTACGTACTGGCCGACATTAGAGGCGCAGTCAATTTTCAAAACTAAGCAATGACCAAACGTCGGTAGCATATGTCCTCTAGTCGGTAAAAGGGCGCTCTGCGTAGTTACCTCTAATATCGACATAGTAGAGTATACCTAATTTTCCTTTCCAATAGCTAAATAGTAAGATGATAGGGAAAACCCAGCCTATCACAAAAACCTTCCGACCCTCTCCAAAGGGAAAACCAAACTCCACCCCAAACTAAATCCCCTCCACCCAAAACTAGAGCAACTATAAAAAGACATGCTCCGACCCAATTTCGAGCTTTTTGCCTTTGACATAACTCGAGTTAACAGTTACAGAAACTTAGCTACAGCGTCTATGAAATATGTTAGTTGTATATTCTAACATTATCTTTTCATAAGTGTTACGTCCTAGTAACATAATAGTTGCCCTATTTTTGACCTCAGCAAAGCTAATGAGTCTTGGAAAACGGGCTAATGGAGTTTGACCAGATAAATGAATTTAAGACAGACAAAATTAACTGATAGAGTTGATTCTGTTTATTGAGTTGCAACCTTGTTACATGTTTCTAATCTCTGTTCGTATACTCTCCTTCGAGGATCGTTCTCAGGGATCCAAGATGGGTGTAAGAAATTAATTGTATATTCCAATTTGTGTAACAAATACTGGTTCTCGATGGGTTTCTGAGAGAACGTGTGCCTCAGGAATTCCTCGGTGTAGTAACCGTGAGTTTTATCCCGTGAATACCCGTAATATTGAGCGGCAATTTTCTGCAGTTGGTTTTAGCGTCCCCCTGATCGGCGTTTCTTTCCCACTAGAAATTTCAAATGAATTTTTGACTATGGAGTCCCCAGAAGTTAGAAGGAATTGGGATTAATGTGTAAGGAAGGCATCCTCTGAGTTCGAGGTTGTCCTCGCAACTCGACGGATGATGGAAGGAATGAGCTCGCTGTGGTCCTCGCAACTCATTTATTCTTTGGGGAATCTATCGAACTCGGAGCGGACCTCGCAGTTCAATGGGTTGTGTAGGAGGATGATCGAACTCGAGGTGGGCCTCGCAGTTCAATATGGAGTATTGGAGGATGGTCGAACTCGAGGTGGTCCTCGCAATTCGACTTGTTGTTGAGAAGGAATTTCGAACTCGAGGTGGTCCTCGCAATTCAATAATTTGTGGGGGGTCAGTTAGTAACTTACTCTTTTCGTTTTTGTTGATTGAGTTGAAACTGGTAGAGCAGTACAGGGATTTTGCTCTGTCCAGGACTTACAATTTTGAAGACTTAAAAGAAGCTTACAAGTTTGAATGTTGATGGAGAACTCATTTTTATGCTAAAATTCGGGCCTTATATACTAGTCTATCAACTATCTTTGTCTATTGCGTAGGGGTTGGAGAGGGTAGTTTACAAATTTCTTATTGGTCCAAAGTCTCCACCGTCTCCCACTCCTTACTTTTCCAATTCGGAGGAAAATTTATCCTTATCGCCTGTCCCCACTCTTGGGCCTGAGCATCTCTCCCCGCCGCGTTCATCCCCGAGTTAGGGTTGCGTCGTGCGTTGACGTAAGGAGGGATGCTCGTCTTTAAGGCGCGATGGTGGTTACGTTATGGCGATGTAACATAAGAAATCATCCAAGTTATTTTAATAGAAGTGTTTAAACGACAACCATTTACAAACTTTGTACACCGACGCTAAATTCGGACCATCTCAAAAGTCCGAACTAATCTGTAACTCATTATCAAACAATATCTACGAATAAACTCAACATTGAATAATTATTCATCGTGGTGATCTCTTCAACTGCGCATAGCAGGGGTCGAATTTCATAACGAATCTCCGAACCTCCGAATCTCCGAATTTCCGAATCTCAGAACAATCAGAATATTCATATACTCTGGTTTTCACTGAGCGTACGTCCAAATTTCGCGCCAATTACAAGTATAGGCCGAGCCAACGGAAACGACCTATCACGCGGTTCCAATCCAATATCGGGGACGTAACACCATCACGCCGGACATGGCGCACCGTGCGACGCGAAAAATAACACGAAGAGCCGAACTCTGCTTACAAGCACGAGGGAGGCACTTCAAACAGTTATTAAATTAAATTTTGTGAGTGGATTAGGCCTACTGGGGGAACTACTATAAAAAAACGCGCTAAGCTATCTACCTCAAGGTGGTGTGGAAACGATAGCGTTTCCTTGCCACGAAGTAATTTAGTACCATCTAATAATAAGAAACATGTTAGTCCAGGAGAATAAAATTAAGTTCTATTCTGGAATAACATAGGTTAGCCGATTTTTTTATAGGCTCATTAGATATGGACGAACATATTTTTACTTACCCCCCAAAAAGTTATTTGTTTAAACTTTTGAGACCCCACATTTTGTTAAATAACGTCTTTGTTATGGGTTGTGTGCGATTGTGCAACTTTTGTTCAAACAAAAGTTGTTCGTCTCATCATTCTTGAAAAAACAAGACGTCGTGAGATCGATTATCATTATTTGTTTAGTTGCAAAATGCAAAGTCCCGTGGAAATAAAAAATTACATTTTTTGTTATAAATTGATGAAAAAAATTCTCGATCGCAAAAAAAAGAAATTCTCAAAAAGACAAATTCTCCAACTCGAGGGGGGGGGGGGGGGGGGGGGAAGATCACAATCCAACTGAAACTCAAAAAAAAATATTTAAATGCGGAAAGAACAGGGCATGAGAATAAAACAAATCTCGACCAAAATTTTGTTCGGACAAAAAAAAATCTCGAACTCAAAAAAAAAATCCAAACTTTATAAGTTTCAAGGAACAAAAAAAAAGAATACTCCAGGTAAAAAAAAAGGTAGCAGAAAAAGGAACTTTTGTAACGGGGGTGGGGGAGAAGCTGTTCTCAAACAATTCTTCAACCAACAAAAAAAATTGTGCTGCCGACTGCTTCCGTTTGCGCTATTTTGATAACTGGGGGGGTTATTTTCGAGCCCCACGTTGGGCGCCAATTTGTCACGCCGATGGTGGGAGGGAATTTGGGGAACGGGGGGGGATTAATAATTTGGTAATACTGATTGACTTCAAAAAGAAATACCAATATAAATTTATTGTTCACTCGTTAATAACACAACAACAACAAAATATCAATTCAAAAACTTAATATCGGCGGACTATCTCCGGGGCGGTAAATAAAAAATAATAATAATAATAATACTTTAATGTAAACAATATTTTCTGTCGTTGGGCGCCAGTTATTTTTAATGCTTGAAAATAACAAAAATCTCATAATTCTGATGGTCAAATGGGGAAATAAGGCTAACTCGATAGGAGAGAGGGAAGGTCGGACGGGATCTCAGGGAGGAGTTCTCCGACTCTATTTGGCCTCTTAGTTATTACCACTGGCTGGGGTGTTAGGGAAATAATATTTGAAATAAGCGAGTTTATTCGCGATGTTCGGGCGATCGCTTCTCGCCGAACACCGCTTACGACAAACAACAACAAAAAATATATAGAGTCTCGATACTCTCGATACAGAAAAAGAAAAATATAGACCTTCTCAAATATTCGCTCGGTCGTACGATCTATTATTTCGGTCGATCTTAGGAGAAGGGCTGGCGGGGAGAAGGGAAGATGTAACGGTACTCGAGGTGGTTGGGCGTTAAGGGGGATAGGCGGGTGCGGGAGCGTCGCGCGACGGTAGCCGTCGCTCGACTTGTGCGTATGAGGTGATTTGGCCAGGCGGGGAAGGGGAGGGGATGACCGTTAATTTTCACGCAAATAACTTATTCCGATATTTATCTCTAATTATTTTACAGCCGTCCCACACGACTATTTTATGAACGTAATAATGAAATCTCGGGCGAGAAACAAGGATAAGCGCAAGCAACGGAAGGGGGGGGGGGGGGTACACTATATAATGCCAATATTATAACTGGGGAATACTCGAATTGTGCCGATAATGATGACCTGTGCAAACACTTACCGGTCGGCTGTCTCTCTCGATTTTCTCTGGTCTGTCCTTGCTCGTTCTCTCTCGTTCCTTTGCCTTTCGCTTTCGCCTTATTTCTCCTCAAAATCCTTCGCTCCGTTCCTCGCACTCTCACTCCTCACACTCTCGCTCGCACTCTACTCTTTCTTTATAATTTCTCTAGATTCCTCTCTCTAATTTCTCTTCTCAAAATTTTTTCTACTATAAGTTTCGCAAATTTTCGGCTTCCGATCGGGTTGCCGGCTCGTCGCAAAGTGACGGCCTCGTGGCCGGCCGGAAGCTCGCGAATTTTCTCGGCCGCTGATTGTCCGAGCTTACCGGCATCGACAACGGGTCACTTGATCCTTCGGCAGCAGCGTCACGGGTCGATAGATGGGTCAGGCGTATAATCGATTACGTGCCTGATGGTAGCGGGATCTATTGGGGAAAGGTAGGTAAGTAGGGCGGTCGATAATTCAGGGAGATTTGCATAAGGAAATGTATAATTGCGGGTAATGGGGATTTTCGGGGATCGCCGTGCGCTGCTGCCATCTTCGTCCTTCCATATCGCCGGTCAGCCGATGGATGGCTTCGGGGCGGGGACGGACGGGTGCAGTATTGTGACAGGTGTGTATTGTGTGCGAGTACTGAAGTCTTCGTAATTTTTCCTTTGATGACGGGTTGACGATGATGATGGCGATGACTTTGGGGGCTGGCGCGGTCGGTCCTCTTCTGGATAAGCGTTTGCACAGGCCTTACAATAGTTTATAAGGAGGATATTTGTTTACTTGCCTGATTTCTGCTGAATTTTGCGGGGACGGCTGCCTTTGGGGCGAGCCGGGTGCAGGAGAGAAATTGTACAACGTTACAATATATATATATGTCGAAGAATGTTTTTCGTTCCTTCTTGTTTAAAAAAAAAGGAAAACGGCAGGCTTCACGCCTGGATGGAATCCGAGCGAGGCACCAAGGATCGAGAGCAAACGTGGAGGCCTTGGAGTTGCCAAGGGTTTTGTTGATAACGGAAAAGAGTTAGTTAGTTTGGAGAGAACCTGGGTAGAGTGCGCTCACACGGGGATCATCCCGTTTTCCTTTTCCCTTTTTCTCCGTTCGCATTTTCTTACGTTGTCCACGGCTCATTAGTAAAGACATTAATAAAGAAAAAAATGGATAATCTTCCAAAGGGGAGTAACGTTTCTTTTTCCAATTCGACATCAGAAGTGGGATGTGAATCTGTTGAATCACAAGAGGCGAGTGAGACCAGCGAAGAAAAATGGCGATTACTTCTCGACCAACAAAATCGAAACTTTCTTGCATTGCTACAAATGATGAAGACCCCTACAACAAATAATAATAGAATATGTTTACCGGAATTTGATCCTGACAAGCTCGAAGTTAATGCAAGATCATGGATAACGACCGCGGATATTTGTATGGCCGATCAACCATTGCAAGGAGCATCCTTGATGATTGTATTGAGCCGTGCTTTGAGAGGACAGGCTTCAGCATGGCTATCGCAAGTATCATATGCTGGAATGACGTGGAACGAGTTCAAAGAATTGTTTATATCAAGGTATGATTGTCCGGAAACTGCTGCTGCATTTTTGATAAATTTGGCCAGCAGTAAACCTAAAGAAGGCGAGTGTATTGCATCTTATACTGCATCGTTAATGACTCCATTGATGACATTGTGGAAAAATTCGACTGTTGAAGAGATAGCGTTATCAACAACATTGGCGCATCTTGCACGTTTTGAGCCACGTGTACAACGGCTTGCTTTCACAACAAATATTACCTCAAGGAATCAACTTCATAACGAATTGAAAGCAATGTCATTTTTGAAACGAAAATCTTCGGAAACTCAAAATGAACGAAACGAGGGACCAGATTCCAAGCGACTCAAGTTCACGCCATCTTCTTCCACCGTCAAATGTTTCCTATGTGGAAAGATAGGCCACAAAGCATCAACATGCCGATCAAGAAAAGAACACCAAGGAAGCGAGAGACAAATGAATATTCAAAAGGAGGGATCACGGAAGAATTCCCCAGTCCGACCTTCAAACTCCATTCAATGCTTTAAATGCCAGAAGATTGGTCATTATGCTTCACGCTGCCCCGAGAGAACTGTCAAGGAGGGCCCTGAAAGTGGTAATGGCAAGCATATGGAACGACGTGTGGACATATGTGTAGTGAATACACCTACGGGCGTTCTACAACAGAATAACTGAGCGAAGAAGAACGAAAAATAGTGCGAGATAAAATAAATGAACTTTTGAATGCGAAAGTAATTCGCCCCAGCTCTTCCCCTTTCGCAAGTCCTATTCTCCTTGTCAAGAAAAAGGATGGTTCAGATCGAATGTGCATAGACTATAGGGAGTTGAATGACAATACTGTCCCCGAAAGATTTCCGTTGCCCCTGATCTCAGATCAGATTAATAGACTCCATGGTTGTTATTATTTCTCAATCTTGGATATGGCCAGTGGGTATCATCAGCTACCAATGCATGCTGATTCTATAGAGAAGACAGCATTTATAACTTCTGAAGGACAATATGAATACCTTGCTCTACCTTTTGGACTGCGCAACGCTCCTGCTGCATTCCAGCGCGCAGTAATAACCGCATTAGGAGAGCTTGCAAATACGTACGTAGTTGTCTACATGGACGATATCCTTGTTGTTGGAACACGGGATGTAGAAGAATCCTTGAAACGGGTCGAAACCATTCTGATCACTCTCACAAAGGCTGGGTTCTCTTTCAAAATTAAAAAATGTTCTTTCATGAAGTAAAAGGTGGAGTATTTGGGCTTTGAAGTAAGTCAAGGTGAAGTAAGGCCGAATCCCCGGAAAATAGAGGCTTTGGTAGCCTTGCCTCCTCCGCACACCGTACCTCAGCTACGTCAATTCATAGGACTGGCGTCCTATTTTCGTCAATTCGTACCAAAGTTCTCCCAGATTATGGCACCACTCTTTGTCTTAACAAGCTCGACAAAGAAAAATCTCGACTGGAAACCGGATCATGAGGTTATACGTCAGAAAATTATCACGTCTTTGACCAATGAACCAGTACTGACAATATACGACCCGGAATGCCCGACTGAATTGCACACAGACGCAAGTTCTATCGGCTATGGGGCAATTCTTATGCAAAAAAAAGAAGGTAAACTCCGAGTGGTAGCTTATTTCAGCAAACGTACTACGACTGCAGAATCAAGATACCATTCATATGAGTTGGAAACGCTTGCAGTTGTGAATGCAGTAAAACATTTTAGACATTACCTGCATGGACGTAAATTCACTGTGATGACAGACTGTAGTTCGCTACAAGCATCTCGAAAAAAGCTGGATCTTACACCACGTGTTCATCGGTGGTGGGCCTTTCTACAGGCATTCGATTTTGATATTGTTCACAGGGATGGAAAGCGCATGAGCCATGCTGATTTCTTCTCTAGAAATCCTTTGCCTGAGACGCCTATCAAGACTTTTGATAAAATGGAGCAAAAAGAAGTTTATACAGCAGACCTTTCCGAGAATTGGTTGTCTGCTGAGCAGCAGCGGGATCCTGAAATCTTAAAAATTATAACTGGTCTCAACAAAAACCAGTTGGACGATGAAGCGGCCAAAACCTGGGAGATTCGATCGGGCGTGTTGTACCGGAAAATTCAACGGAATAGAAAAACACGATGGCTCCCCTGTTTACCTCGAGCTCTTAGATGGTCCATTATCAATACCGCACACGAATCTTTGATGCACCTAGGATGGGAGAAAACTTTAGAAAAATTGTATGAACTCTATTGGTTCGAGAATATGTCCAAATTTGTCAGAAAATTTGTGGGAAATTGCGCCACCTGTAAAATCGCAAAATCTCATTCAGGAAAGATTCAAGCAGAGTTGCACCCGATTCCAAAGATCGCCATACCATGGCATACAATACATATTGACGCCACTGGCAAGCTCAGTGGTAAAAACGACAAAAAGGAATATGTCCTCGTAATAATCGATGCATTCACAAAGTTTGTGATCTTACGCCACACACTTCGTATACAGGGCGATTTTCCTAAGGTATAGCACCATTTATTCCGGGGTAGATGGGACCATTACAAACAAAAGTTGCAAATAAACATTAGGGATATTTTCAATAGTTTACGAGATATCAATTTTTGAAGTTTGGCCAATCAGCGCGGCGAGAAGCGTTGGAGCGACCCACTCCCCGCCCTATCCGTAGATATAGCACGGTGTAGGGCGTTACATTTGGGATCGCAAAATTCAGAGCAGTCAATTATTATTATTTTATTACGCAGTCATTTTTATTTGTCGGTCATTGACTGCTCTGAATTTTGCCGAGAAGCGTTGGAGCTGCCCACTCTTCGCCCTAGCCGTAGCCTAGTCAGTCAATGCCCGATAAATAAAAATGACTGCGTAATAAAATAATAATAATTGACTGCTCTGAATTTTGCGATCCCAAATGTAACGCCCTACACTGTGCTATATCTACGGATAGGGCGGGGAGTGGGTCGCTCCAACGCTTCTCGCCGCGCTGATTGGACAAACTTCAAAAATTGATATCTCGTAAACTATTAAAAATATCCCTAATGTTTATTTGCGACTTTTGTTTTTAATGGTCCCATCTACCCCAGAATAAATGGTGCTATACCTTAGAAAAATCGCCCTGTAGACGCTCTAAGCAGTATCAAGGCATTATCACACTGCGTGAAGCTGTTTGGAGCGCCCACCTGGGTAATTGCCGAGCAAGGACGTTGTTTTGCAAGTTCGGATTTTCGAGAATTCTGTGAAGCTCACAGCATTAGCCTTCATTTAATAGCGACTGGGAGTTCTCGTGCAAATGGACAAGTAGAGCGAGTTATGAGCACGCTCAGAAACATGTTAACAGCAGTAGAAACAAGCAAAGAACGATCATGGCAGGATGCTCTGCTCGATGTACAACTAGCTATGAATTGTACTATCAATCGGGTCACCAAGTCAAGTCCACTTGAATTGTTAATTGGCAAGGTAGCCAGACCCCTGAAACTAATGCTCGCTGATGATATTGAACCACAAATTGATATAAACGAGGCGCGAAGTTTGGCCGTGGAAAATATGGACAAAAACGCTGAATACGAAAAAAAAGATTCGATCGAAAAAAAGCCAAAGTTCATAAATTTGAAAAGGGAGATTTTGTATTACTTCAAAATGAAGAACGCAATCAAACCAAACTGGATCCTAAATACAGAGGACCGTTCAAAGTAATTGACGTGTTAGACGGGGATCGATACACACTCGCAGCTCTTGACTCAAAAAGGACATACAAATACCCTGATGACCGATTACGAAGAATGCCTGATACCAATGCTCAAGTCGATGTAGAAGATTTGGAGTCCTCACCGAGAGGATCAAAAGAAAACTCAAGTGTGTTGATAAATTTAAAAAAAAATAATATCTTGAAAATAGTACGGGCTTTCTGAATTAGGATATGAGTTTGATTAATTACCTTGTAAATGAGACTGATGGTTAAAAAAAACGGGTACTGAGAATCTGCACGAGCGGGTGTCAGAATTTGAGCAATGAAATAAGATACTGTCGCTGGATAGAAGTGACAAGGGCAAGGCGTACCCTGTTACTGGGTAAGTGCAGGAGGTCTCATCACTGGATGTAAGTGATGAGAGGGTTTATAAAAAAAAAAAAAAAAAAAAAAAAGCTGAATCGTTGAGCCAGGAGTGGCCGAGATGAACAACTAATAATGAAAACTTCTTTTCTTCTCTTGTAGACGAATCACACGAGGACGTGTGAATAATCAGAATGGCCGTGTCGAAGAATGTTTTTCGTTCCTTCTTGTTTAAAAAAAAAAGAAAATGGCAGGCTTCACGCCTGGATGGAATCCGAGCCAGGCACCAAGGATCGAGAGCAAACGTGGAGGCCTTGGAGTTGCCAAGGGTTTTGTTGATAACGGAAAAGAGTTAGTTAGTTTGGAGAGAACCTGGGTAGAGTGCGCTCACATGGGGATCATCCCGATTTCCTTTTCCCTTTTTCTCCGTTCGCATTTTCTTACGTTGTCCACGGCTCATTAGTAAAGACATTAATAAAGAAAAAAATGGATAATCTTCCAAAGGGGAGTAACGTTTCTTTTTCCAATTCGACATATATATATATTGAGACGATACGGTCTCATACACCCGAACAAGACCCCCCACCATCAAGGGATAGAACGCCGCCAGTGCACACGGCACTTAGATTCACACGGCACCAACGCCCAGAACAGCTGATTGGCCCGTGTGAAGATCCTTCGACCTATAGGCAAGCAGCCTAATCACTATAAAAGGCCGGAAAAATCACGATAAAGTATCAGTTAATAATTAGTCGCTTCCCCGGGTGAGTGCTCTGAAGAAGAGACGAAACCCGGTGAGCGGCATTGAACTCTGAATAAGAGCGAATCGGCGATTTAACGCACGAATTCTGAAAAAGAATTCTTGCTCGACGAAAAAGACGTTGAACGCGCAATCAAGGTCCTGCCTAAGAGCATCGACCTGTAACGCACAACACAACAGCACGCATGGTCAACGGACAGGCGGGGAGAGGAGCGAACACCTGTGTTTACGTCGCCGGCCCAGCTGACGAGAGCGGAGAGATGAGACGGCGCTCGAGATCGTGAGCGGTGTTGTGACGGCACACGGATGATCTACTAAGACGGCCGAGAGCAGCGGGAACATCGAGCGGGGATTTATGAAATTAAATACGGACTATATCCAATACGTTTGAATTCTGTTTACATTAAATATATCAAGAAAAAAAGGCGAAAGTGCGCCAACAAAAGATTCAAAACGCAGAAACAGAGAAAATAAACGATTTATGTACCCCTACGAAAACTAGGTCTCAACGCGAAATTACTTTCCTCACCCAAAAACCTTCACACACTATATAATCGTCGAGCCATCGCACTCAAATAAATTTTTATGAAACGTTACGCCGTTTCATTTGGCGCCCAACATGGGGCTCGACGAATTGTGTAGTAGAACGGTTTGGTGAGAGGTATGGCCACGGGTAAAACAATCGCTGAAGAAATCGAGCAATTAAACATAATGGAAGAGGTCGAAAATCGACGTCGGCAACGACGAAACTCCGAAAGGGATAATTATACTTTACTGTGGGAGTCAACTACGGCCGATAATCTCTTAGAGGAAGGGAGAGCGAGAGATCGACAAGAAATACAGAGATTATCGAGCATTCCACACGTTATGGAGGAAACAGATACGGCGGAGAACAACAGACCTCGGAGCTCGGAGACGGCCAATCAAACGCGAACGGTGGAGCCTGACCCGCTAGGTATTCCGGAGATACTGGCGATGATCCTGGACCTGCAGAAAATTCAGCAGGAGGATATGCGACAAATAAAACAGCTCATTGAACAAAATCGACAAACACACGATGAGAAAATCGAGAGACATCGAATGAGAACCAGATCGTGGGTAGACAGCCAAATAGAGGCGTCAGAGAAAAGAATGGAGACCGAATTTCGGCATTGGTTCCATGATTTTCAGAGGCAGCAGGAAATCACCAATGATCTCCACAGAGAAGAGATAGCAACGTACAGGACCAAATTGGGGGAACTATCCGAGAAGATCATTAGTCTGAAGAACAACCAGAATCCGGAGCAACCCATCACCAGGCGAAATTGGGAGAATACTTCTCAGCAAATGGGGTATTCACTTGCAGGAATGCACCCGTTCAATACGACGCGGAATTTTGTCACACAGCACAAACCGCCGATATACAACGGGGATGGTAGAGAGCGACCTATGCGATACTTGCATGCCCTTCGAGAGTATTGTCTGGCAGCCGGGATGGAGGGTTTAGACGCAAAAATCCTTATAGCACAATCATTAAAAGGCAGTGCTCTGGATTGGTGGTACCTCGTAGAGAAGGAGGTACAATCGATTGCCGACTTTGCCGGAAAATTCCAGGCACGCTACTGGAATAGAGAAATGCAGGACAAAGTCAAGAGCAGTTTGGAATTCGGAGCGTACGAGAAAACGGGACGATCATTAACTCGGGCTGAATATGCTACTAGGATCATCGGAAACGCATGAGACCTAACCGATGAAATAACCGATCCCCAAATTATCATGAGTCTCAGTAAGCATTTCGACGAGGATGTCCGTAGCGCCATCAGCGTACGCGGAATCAAAGAGGTGGAGGAGCTGCTGGAATTGCTAGAAGCCACCGATGAGGCGGGACCTCTTAACTCTGCACGAGGCAGAAACAACAATTAACAACACTATCACCGGGGAAACTAAGGGCACGGCGAATATAATCGATCAAAAGGCCAGAACGAACCACCGTGACAGTGGTCGAGACCGTCATGGGGTGCACCTCCACCACCAACCAATGGCAATGTTGGAGGAAACGGGTACCGACGGGAACAAACTTTGCCAAGAGAGAACTACTTTCCAAGAGGGCATGCAGGATCGAATGAATCAAGCGAGCAGAACCGACCATACTCCTCAGAGCGGCCGAGAGAGCCACAAAATAGGGAGGAAAGGGATATCTCTGGATCGGGGTGGAGGATGCAGGATAGGGGGGAGGATAAAAGAGTATCGGGAAACGAGTAAGCGTTGCGTCTCGACAGGAGAAGAGTTTTCAGACGCAGGGACGTAATGCAGTTTGCCTGAATAATATCATGGAAAAAGGGGAAATCCGAGTCGGAGGAAACGGTCTAAGTAGAGAAGAACAAGGCGGCCAAAAGAGAAGCGAGCCTGCCGGAAAAAGCTCCGGAGGACCACAGGACGAAACCAGGTTCGAATCGCTCCGAGATTACTTGATGGGGGGAGAGGAAGAACCAAAAATAGAAATACAGAATATATGCCTGGTATTACCGATTAGAATACAAGGAGTCCGAGCAAAAGCGTTAATAGATAGCGGGAGTGAGATATGTTGTATTTCGGAGGAATTTTACAAGTCACAAGGCAGTCAAATGAAGGAAATACCAGTGCTCCCAGTCACAGGAACTAAATTAGTAAGCGCCTTTGGAGGAACAGCGCGAAGCATACAGAAGCAAATATTATAACTAATCAGAGAAGTAATTATCGGTATAAGGGGAATGTTTGAGTTAGGAATCTCAATCGACGGCAAGCGGAAGATAGTCATGGTGGGAGAGGTGCCTGTGGCAAAATTAGGTCAAGGACGATGGAAGCAGTACGACCCGTTCGACACAGGGAACGACGGAAAAAGCATATGCACGGTACAGGAGAGCACAGAAGAATTACAGCCACAAGAAGCATGGGATAAAATACAGGAATGCAACGGGCAACCGAAAGAAATACAGGAGAGACTCCTGAAACTCGTCCACCAGTATCGTCACATCTTCCGAAAATGACCGGGGAGAATAACGGGGTACGAACATCGACTACGACTCAAGGATGAGGCGGTCGGATTTCACAAATCTTATCCCGTGCCGATGCAACACCGAGAGAAAGTTCACAACGAGATTCAGAAGATGATCGGCCAGGGGATCTTAGACAGGTCAAATAGTCGATATATCAATCCATTAGTGACGACGATAAAGAAAAGCGGTGAGGTGCGATTATGTCTCGATGCACGAGAATTAAACAAAAATTGAATGAAGGACCACGATTGTGCTCTACCAACCGAGGAAGTTTTCCAAAAATGTGGAGGAAAAAAAATTATGAGCTCACTGGACTTAACCAGCAGTTTTTGGCAGGTACCGTTACACCCGGACTCATGCCAATATACGGCCTTCAAATTCGAAGGAAAATGTTATGAGTTTAGAGTGACGCCGTTTGGTCTTAAAACAAGTACGGCCAGTCTGGTCAAAGCACTGGACCCAGTATTAAGAGACCTACCGTTCACAATCAACTTCGTGGACGACATTTTAATTCTTTCCGAGACACCCGAAGAACACTTAATACATTTACAACAGTTTTTCGAAAGAATTGAAATGGATAACCTCACATTGAATTTTAAGAAATCGGAGTTCTTCAGGCGCGAAATGCCGTTTCTGGGACATATAATTACTCAAGAAGGAGTAAAACCTCAACCAGACAAGATCAAGGCCATTAAAGAATACCCCGAACCAAGGAATGTTCGGACACTAAGAGCGTTCCTGGGCTTAATCAACTTTTACTCAAAATTCACGAATCAGCACGCACATGAGACGCTCCCACTGCTACAATTATTAAAGAAAGACGAGAAATGGCGATGGGATGCCGCGATGCAGCGAGCGTTCGAAAGGACGAAGAACCTTTTTTGCGATACGGTGATCCTTAAATATCCTGAGCAAGGGAAACCGTTCACCTTAACAACCGATGCCAGTAAATACGCGCTCGGAACCATACTGTCACAAAGTGACGACAATGGCGAAACTAGGATAGTAACAATGGCTAGCAGAACTCTAAAAGGCGCAGAATTGAATTACATGACTACGGAGAAGGAGTTATTAGCTATTGTGTGGGCCTTACAGAAGTTTCGAACGTACCTGTTGGGGGCAAGCATCCATCTACTGACTGATCATAAGGCGTTAACGTTTCTAAGAACCTGCCGCTTCACGTCCGAGCGTTTAACAAGATGGGCAATGGGCATCCAGGATTACGATTTAAAAATAACGCACATTGCGGGCAAGAAGAACATCGCGGCGGATGTCCTCAGTCGGACGTTAGATTCTCAGGAAGAGAGTCTGGTGAATCGACAAACAATCACGTTAACCGCCGCGGCACGGTCAGACCTCTCGGATGACCTAGTCCAGAAGTTGCAACAAATTGATAGTCTACAGAGGGACGACGCGAAACTACAAACGATTGTGCAACGGGTAGAAAAAGGGATGGAGGGGACATCACCCTACAGAATATCAGGAAACATACTTCAAAAAACGGACGGAAGAGGAAAATGGCGGACCATCATACCCAAAGGCATAGTAACTCAAATGATCGAAGAATGTCACTTAATATACGGTCATGCAGGGGCAAACAAATGTTTACAAATTTTGGGTGAAGAGTTCACGGCACATCACCTAGGAAAAAGAATACGCCAATGGACTAGCGGCTGTGGGTTATGCCAACGCAGCAAAGTAGCAGTACACGCGTCACATGCGGCAATGCAAACCATATTACCAAGCAAACCGAATGAGCTTTTATCCATCGATTTCTACGGGCCATTACCACCAGGAAAAGGGGGGGTCAAACACATCCTCGTCACACTCGACGCCTTTTCAAACTTAGTACGGCTATTCCCGATGAGAAAGGCGAATGCTCCGAATGTAATCAAGAAAATTTTTGAGGAATACATACCGGAACACGGAAAGCCGAAAAAATCCAATGTGATCATGGGACGCAATTTACGTCAAAAATATGGATCGACAAATTAACACAAGAAAATATAAAACCAATATTCTCTTCAATACGACACCCCCAAGGTAATATTGTCGAACGGGTGAACCGAGAACTGGGACGATTTTTTCGAACCTTTCTAGGGTCAAAACACTCGGGATGGGTGCAATGGATAACAACGATAGAAGCATGCATAAATGAAGTCCCACACGAGACAACGCAGTTCACACCTCTCGAGCTACATACAGGAAAGAAACCTGAAAGACCATGGACCAAGTGGATAAAAATCGGCGGGAAAACAGAAGAAGAAGGAGTATTTGATTGGGAAAGTAAAATAGCCATCGCACACGCACGGATGAGAAGAAGAGGGAAGGCACGGGCGGAGAAATTTAATCAGAGCCACAAACTGACCAAATTCGAAGTAGGGGAATTGGTACTCGTCAAAGCCTTAAATGTATCGGATCCGAAGAAAAATATAACGGCCAAATTCTTACCACTATACGAAGGACCGTACGAAATCAGCGAGAAAGTGGGGCTGGCCACCTACAAGCTAGTGAACACAAAAACCGGCAAGGAACGAGGAAAATATCACACAAGTAAACTACTTCGTTTTCGCACGGTAGAAGATGTCCCTCGGGGGGACCTCAAAAATTCGGAAACTAAGGCGAAGGGAGAATGAGGGGAAGAAGGTTTGCGGCCAAACTGACTATATAAACTCCGAATTTGGAAAGCCAAAATCAGTCAGAAACACTGAATAAGTGTAACAACATACCATGGACAAGAGAACGAAGCGTGAGCTCAGCGCAAGCTATGCGAGGCGCATGCAAAGAAGGAGAGAGAAAAACGCGATGGGGAAAGAACTGGACCATCAACCATCAAGAGGTCAAGACAAGAAACCTGACAGCCAAGGGGACGGCGAAACAAAGCAACGCCTACACAGGAAGATCGAGGAGCTGTTCGGAGCCGAGGAAGACCACCACATCGACCGAGAAGAGGTGACAACAAAAGATCGACGTGAATGGAAGCTGCGCCGTATCAACATTCCAATAATAAGAAGCAACAAAAGAAAATGGCAGGAGATGATCACACTAGCGAGGAAGATTACGAAAACTCTCGAAGACGGTCAACAGGAGGGACTCCGATTTGATCATCGGGAGAGGGTCAACTCAAACAAGAACAAATTCTACGACTGGTATCCGGGAAAAGGACTCGGCCTGTAAAAAAAAAAATAAAACGAAAGAAAGAAAATTGTCCAAAAGAAAATTGGAACAATTCGAGGGGACAATGAGACGACATGGTCTCATACACCCGAACCAGACCCCCCACCATCAAGGGATCGAACGCCGCCAGTGCACACGGCACTTAGGTTCACACGGCACCAACGCCCAGAACAGCTGATTGGCCCGTGTGAAAATCCTTCGACCTATAGGCAAGCAGCCTAATCACTATAAAAGGCCGGAAAAATCACGATAAAGTATCAGTTAATAGCTGGTCGCTTCCCCGGGTAAGTGCTCTGAAGAAACCCGGTGAGCGGCATTGAACTCTGAATAAGAGCGAATCGGCGATTTAACGCACGAATTCTGAAAAAGAATTCTTGCTCGACGAAAAAGACGTTGAACGCGCAATCAAGGTCCTGCCTAAGAGCATCGACCTGTAACGCACAACACAACAGCACGCATGGTCAACGGACAGGCGGGGAGAGGAGCGAACACCTGTGTTTACGTCGCCGGCCCAGCTGACGAGAGCGGAGAGGTGAGACGGCGCTCGAGATCGTGAGCGGTGTTGTGACGGCACACGGATGATCTACTAAGACGGCCGAGAGCAGCGGGAACATCGAGCGGGGATTTATGAAATTAAATACGGACTATATCCAATACGTTTGAATTCTGTTTACATTAAATATATCAAGAAAATAAAGGCGAAAGTGCGCCAACAAAAGATTCAAAACGCAGAAACAGAGAGAATAAACGATTTATGTACCCCTACGAAAACTAGGTCTCAACGCGAAATTACTTTCCTCACCCAAAAACCTTCACACACTATATAATCGTCGAGCCACTCAATCGCACTCAAATAATTTTTTATGAAACGTTACGCCGTTTCAATATATATATATATATGTGTGTGTGTGTGTGTGTGTGTGCGCGCGCGCGTGTGTGTGTGTGTGTGTGTGTGTGTGTGTGTGTGTGTGTGTGTGTGTGTGTGTGTGTGTGTGGGTGTGTGTGTTTTTTTGATTTTTTATTTTTTTATTTTTATAGAGGAGGATTGAAAATACATTAACGCATACCCGAAAGGGTTATGTGGGACTCGGCCATTTCTGGCAATACCCACTAAAAACATTCCTCCTCTCGACTGCTGTCCCCCCCGCGGAAACCGCCCAAAAGGCTTTACTTCGCGAGGGGCAGTCTACGCCTCAGACGGCCCTTCTGTCACGCGCTCGGACTTCAAGCGCGTCTGCCTCTACGCTCTTCCATCCTCCTGATGGAATTCAGCTTGTCCGCAATGGACGTGGCGAGGGTGACCACCGCGTCCCAACCATCCTGTGAGCCGAGCAGGCATCTTCCCAAGCCCTCGGGTGTCATGGATCCTCTCCATGATGCCCGGAATCGCTCCCGGTCATCGGCGAATCTCAGGCAATGGAATAGGACATGTTCCACGTCCTCGTCGATCCCCGGGCACGCCGGGCATTCCGCGCTATCATACACGCGAATACGATGTAGGTAGCTGCGGAAGCAGCCATGCCCGGTGAGCACCTGGGTCAGGTGGAAAGTTGTAAGTCCAACCTGCCTGCTCGCCCACGCTCTCACATTAGGAATCACACGGTGGGTCCACCGACCCTCGCCTGCTGAATCCCATCTCCGCTGCCATTCTTCGAAGGTTCTGCTGGACCACCGATCATCCCCACGCTCTTGATCGTTGCCGTCAGCATCAGTACGCCTACGATCACGGTACACTTTGGCTCTCTCGGCTGCCAGTAGATCAACAGGAGGCAGTCCTGCGATCACCGAGAGAGCAATGTCAGACACGGTTCGATACGCTCGGGCCACCCGCAGCGCGGCCGTCCGGCAGGCTCGTCGGCACGTGGCTCCGTAGCTTGCATTGGTGGTCATGACATCAGCCCAGATTGGAGCCCCGTAGAGAATTACGGAGCTCACAACGGAGGAAAGGAGGAGCCGTCGCGGCTCCCTCGGTCCCCCAACGTTGGGCATGATGCCTGCAAGCCCTCGCGCGACCCGTGATGCCTTCGAGCCTGCGTTCAGGAGATGTTCTCTGAACGACAGCCGCGCATCCAGGATGACACCGAGATAATTCACCGAGTCTAAGGTCTTGATCCTGCTATGACCGACCGTGAATGTGGCGTACACCCTCTTCTTCGTCCGAGAGATGAGCACCGCCTCAGTCTTCTCGGCCGCCAGGCTCAGCCCATGGTCGCTCAACCAGCCAGCTACCACCTCGATTGAGTCGTCTCCAAGGTGTTGAATCTCATCGATGGTCTTCGCAACGACAACGAGAGCAACGTCGTCCGCGAAGGCCACCATCGACACCCCGTCTGGAAGTGGCTGCCGAAGCAGACCATCGTACAAGACGTTCCAGAGGAGGGGCCCCAGGACCGAACCCTGTGGCACGCCTCCTGTGATATGGTGGTGCGTGTGCGTGTGCGTGCGCGTGCGCGTGCGCGTGTGCGTGTGTGTGTGTGTGTGTGTGTGTGTGTGTGTGTGTGTGTGTGTGTGTGTGTATGTGTGTGTGTGTGTGTGTGTGTGTGTGTGTGTGTTGTGATGAAATATGTTTTTGTTGGAAATGAAATTAAATGAAGGATGTAAATTTTACAGATACAATAAATTCACTAGAGACTCAATGTCTTAAATATACCCAGGAAAGTAAAACATAGAATTGCACTAATTAAAGGAATGTTTAGACTCATCGATAGGTATGGCCTATCAAACAATGCAATCGATTTAATGATAATATTTGAAGGATTATTTTGTCAAGTAAATTTTAAAAATAATATTGAAACTAAATTGCACATTTCCAACAAAAAAATATAGTAATGGAATAAAGAGGGATATCCCTAAAAAGCGAATTAAATAATCAGTAGGCCATTTTATCATTGTGAATCATCCACATCATATTATTCTTCACTCAAGTCAACGTGTACAACAAAGATACCAGACCTGGTATAATGATAAATCCCATATGCATTCAACTAAAATTACTAATTTGGTTTATGTAATTTTAGTGATTTGTCAAATTAACATTCTATATATTTTTTTTTATTGGTAGACGATTCATTCCATAATACCTCACTATGTCACAATTAATCATACATTCACAGATACATAATAACCCAATGAAATGTCGATCTTAAATGAAAGGGACCAAATAAATATTTTATTAATTTTTATGGTAAGTAAATAATATTTCAATGATCAGTTTCCTGACTCGTTCAATCAAATAATTTTCCACGCTCGAATTCTCTCTTTATAACCGATTCTCCGTTATAATAAATGATATTGGATTTTTCTTTCTCTTTTTTTTTAGGATCGTGTATTAACCATATTCAACTTATCTTTTTTTTATAATGACGATGGTTATTAGAAAATATCCGAACTCCAAATCCACGTCCAATAACGTCAAGATAGTGAGAAATTTTGTTCACCGATATCCGAAATCCCACGTGGACTCTTGGTAGACTGGGGCGGGAATTGAACAACTGTAGATCTTTTCTGGAGGACTATCGAGAGAGAAGAGGGCGCGAGCAGGGATTCGTGCGAAATTTATTGAGCACGTATCTCCTGAAGTCAGGTGCGATATATGATCGAACTTGGCGAATCTAGCGCTCTCTATATTATTACGCGCGTGACTCATTTGAATTCAAATTAATCTCTACATTATCCCCTTTTATTTTGGATCGTCAATTCATTGAGGGACAAAATAATCATGGTTTGCATTCATTCGTCCAATCCTTTCTTCTCTCTCTTTTTTTTAGCCTCTCATTTATGTGACGCCACCTCAATAAAGGTCTTGTCCTACCCTAATTTTACTTTACAACGACGTTCCGTAGTAGACATGGTCCCTTTTACATTTTGGTTTACATCTAAATATATATACATACATACCCACGCAAAATATACAAAATAATCATACCATCATTCATAACCCCTATGCTAATATCACAATTTATCTAATCGCGAAATACTTACAATGTCAATTCCTATTTTTCATTTTGATAGTATAATTTTTTTTTTTGTATATATACATCTTTTAATCAGATTACCAAAACTTCCTATTTATTTACATTTATACACGGTATGACCAAGTGTGGCAACGATTGCGTTAATAACTCATATTGTATATAATGCCATTACGATCTTTTATATTAATCATGATTCTTTATCTTAATACCATTAACGAACGGAGAGCTTCAGCCCACAAATGGACTGGATGTACTTTCTTAGACTAGTTCGATTATACGTGCCTATGATCTTATTTGGATCTTTCATAGACGACAATCGGAATGCATTTCTCCCATAAATTTTATCGATTTTATATGGACCTTCGTATAGGTTGAAAAATATATGCGTGACTCGGTCATTATTACTGGACTGATGGGGAACGCGTAACAATACCGGATCATTAACTTTTAAATCAAGTGGAGTCTGAGCTTTTTGATTATTTCGACGACTTTCGAAGTTCTTGAGTAAACGCTCTCGAGCCAGAAAGATTTTTCGCTCATGAGGCTCATCATCACTATGAGGAAATTTTACCAATTCATCAATTTTATCACAAGGTTTTGTCCCATAGTGTAATTCATGAGGTATATAACCTGTACTACAGAGTGTCGTAACGTTAAGTAAAGTTTCAATTTTCGGAATGTATTTAGCCCAACGAGTATGCTGATCAGCACAGAGTGTCCGAAAGAGTCTGCCCAATTCTCTCATGACACGTTCAGTTGGATTTGACGTGGGTGTCTAACCGATGAATGTATCACTTTTATTCCTAATTGCTCTAATTCCTTTCTCCAAACCCCTGCAGTGAACTGTGAACCATTATCTGATAATATCCGCTTCGGAGTCCCGAATTTTACTATGTAGTCTTCTATAATCTTCTTCAGTACGATACGAGAGGTCGCTTTTTTAATTGGATACAATCGAACCATTTTCGAAAATGCATCGATTACTACAAATATATATTGAACAACAGATACTGAACGAGGCAACGGGCCATAAAAATCAACTGTTATAAGATCATTACGATGATCAGATTTTACGAAACAATATTCTCCTTCTACTCCTCGCGATAGATGCTTAACTCTTTGACATAAATCGCATCCAAGTACATATCGTTTAATATCTTTCGTCATGCCTTTCCAATAAAAGAATCTTTTAAGGTGACTATACGTTTTATAAACGCCCATATGACCAATACGATCATGCTCAGAAATAATTAGTTCTTTTTGTATCTGTTTAGGCACCACTATAGCCCAATCATTAGTCATCGAATTTTTATGGAACCAAATTCCTTAATAACTTTGGTAACTGCTTTCTTCTTCGTTTGGAGCATCTTGGTTTTTTAATTTCATTATCTCTGAATCTTGTTCTTGCAACTTACTGAGACCTTTTAAATGATCCTTTAATAATCGAGTTCCAGTTGACAAATCAACATTAATGAATCATTTACGTTATCATTGTCTCTAGTAATATCACATGATAAGATTGACGAAATCATGATTATATCGTCTTTCTCATGGTGAAATTTTTTATCCGGGTTTCGACTTAGGAAATCGTCAACTGTATTATCCTTTCCGCTACAGTGCGTTATTGTAAAACAATATTCTTGAATGAGTAAACTCCAACGTGACAATCTTGCAGTTTGAAATGGTGTTCGATGTAAGAAAATCAGGCCTTTATGATCCGTTATTACTGCGAATTTAGTACCGATTAGATATATTCTAAATTTGTTTAAAGCATAAACAATGGCCAATAGTTCCTTTTCTGTAGTCGTATAGTTTACTTCAGCTGGAATTAAACATCTACTAACAACTGCAATTAATTTATGATCTCCATTATCGTCCGTTTGAAACAATATTCCGCTTATTCCTGTATTAGACGCATCAGTTTGAACTTTAAATGGTTTATCTGAATCGTAATGCGACAATTCGACTACACTGAGGAAGTTATTTTTCAATAGTTTAAAGGCCTTCGCATGTTCTTCAGTCCAGCACCATTTATTATCCTTCTTCAGTAAAGATCTGAAAGGCTCTATATATCTTGAATGCGTTAAACTGAATTGGCGGTAGTAATTACAAATTCCTAAGAATTGTTGTAATTGTGATTGATTACGTGGGTCTTCAAAATTTCTTATCGCATCTAATTTCGATGAATCTGGTTTTATACCTTTGCTGGATAATATAAAGCCAAGGAATGGAACTTCGCTTTGTAATATCATCATTTTACTCAAACGCAATGTAAAGTTGCATTTTTGCAATTTCTCAAAGACCATTTCTAAATGCATTAGATGCTCCTCGAAAGTTCTAGAGGCAACCAATAAATCATCAATATAATAAGTTAAAAACTCATCAAAATCGTTCCCAATTGCAAGATTCAACGCTCTAATAAATCCGCTACTAGCAGTTTTCAATCCGAAAGGGATTCTTTTAAACTGATACAATGTAGAACCGTGCAAAAAGGCAGTATATTGTTTCGACTCCTCTGATAGTGGTACTTGCCAGTATCCATGCGTTAAATCCAGTATCGAAAAATATTTTTTACCGTGATATTTCTGCATAATTTCATTTATCTGTGGGGGTGATTCATTATCCCCTTGAATTGCATCGTTCAAATATCTGGCGTCTAAGCAAAGTCTAACTCGACCATCTTTTTTATCTACAACGCGAAGTGGGTTGCAATATTGACTTGTAGATCGTTCAATAACTCCATTCTTTATCATTTCGCTTATTTCCTTATCAACTGCACTTCGTATCGAAAGTGGAACAGGGTATGACCGTCTAATAAACGGTTTTACCTTAGACAATTTTATACAGTGTTCGTATACTGACGCACAACCTGGTTTATCAGAAAATAGCAATTTATATCGTTTAACTAATTCCAATGAAACACTCAACTGAGATGGGGCCAATGACGTGAGCATTCGCGCGAC
This sequence comes from Netelia inedita, assembly GCA_964017225.1. NCBI lineage: Eukaryota > Metazoa > Arthropoda > Insecta > Hymenoptera > Ichneumonidae > Netelia > Netelia inedita. The sequence continues at coordinate 24,082,083 of OZ024920.1, forward strand.
TGAGCCGAGATCAGCAGAGAATGATTTTTCATTGTCAATCGAATTTTCTTGCATTAGTGTTGTTTTATTCGTATATTTTTCATCATCAAATCGTGGAGGTATGTTTAGTTCCTCAATTCGTTTAGTCATATCGTCGTTTTCATGATCTTCCGTTTTATTAATTTGATTAATTCGCGCATACTCATCGTTATTTAAACGACCATAAAAATCCTTGTCAAAGAGCGAATTTAAATCAAAAATTTCATCAACATCTGAATTACAATCCAAACGATTTACCACTTGAATATCATTATGCGTATGTATATAATTTATTTCACAAATCTCGCGATTATTAATCACTGGAATCGATACCGTTTGCATTAAATCATTATCACGTAAATCTCGTTGATTATTCGTTTCCGACATTTGATAACACAACTCTTGTCGCGAATCGATCGAAACTATATCAACGACCTCCGATGAATTTACGTCAATAATCCTTATGTTTATCTCTTGATCATTTTTTATTGTTTGAATCCTCTCTACTGGTCACCGCTCAAACGAAACGGCCCCAGTACCCAGCCGAATACCTTCCATTTCAATAATTCTCGTTCTATAATCAATTATTGCCTTATTTGCATCTAGCCAATCATTTCCTAATATAATATCCGAAGTTAAATAAGGAACCACCAGGAAAGTGGCAGTTATTTTACGTCCTGCAACAATCATCTCAATGTATACTTGTTTTTTAACCGTCGTTTTCTTTTTTCCCATTGCGGACGTTACCGAAACATTAGAAACCGGAAGTTCTATCATCCCCTTATTCCAAATTCGATTATAAAAGTCCTGTGAGATACATGTCACTTGACTTCCCGTGTCAATCAAGGCGTTTATAACGTTTTTCGATATTTCTATAGGTATTCTCGGACACTCGCCAATCGATACTCTTGGTTTGTACGGTTGGGTTTGATCACCATCTATGTCTCGTTTCAAGTCCTGTACTAAATCATCATAATTATGGCACGATACCGGACTTTTCTGCACCGCGCCTGCTCTCAGTTTAAATTATTCCCTTGTGTTTGCTGGTCAACTCTTTGAGGCATTTTATTCGGCGGAGGAAATCTCGTGTCTGGTAGATTGTAAGACGTGTTAACGTGTACGTACGAGCTCGGATTATAACCGTTGTATCTTGCTGGCGTGTTATTGTACTGAGTATTCTTTAATCTCTGATCATTACCCGCTTGTCGAGATGTGCGAGCCGATGCCTGTATACTATTCACGGTACCCGGTTTGTTGTTGTATTGACCGTTATTATTCGAGCTCTTCCAGTCGCGAGATTTTTTTTGTTCGAAATCGTTCTGTACAATATCTATCTGCGAAAGGGCCTGTGCGAGTAAATTCGTTCGCGCATAATCGACTGCTGAGAGAGCCATTTGAACTCTAGATGGGGATTGCTGAATAATAGTAAAATTTACCTCATAGTCAGTTAACTTCGGCTCAAAATTCAATGCTTCTTTCACTTGTTTGAAGAAATACGTATGCATGCTTCCATCCTCCGATTTATAACGACGAGAAGCCCATTGATTTTTTATACGAACTCGAACGGGAACCGAATAAAATTCATTTTTGAACGCGTTTTTGAAAGCCTCGAAAGTCGGAATTCTATTTTTCTCAATCTCATACCAGATTTTTACTCTTCCCTCAATCAAGCTTTCTACTACCAAAGTCTTATGTTCCTCGCGAACATTTTTGAATCTAAGATATCGCTCAATATCCTCAATAAAATTTATAGGATTTGCATTCTCTGAGAATTTCGGTATTGGAACGTTAATATGAAAATTTTGTAGGTGAGTTACCAATCCATTTACAAGCTGGTCATTGGCTGGACGATCCCCCTGAGGCACATGATTAACGTGTGCACCAACAACGTTGTTTTGTTGTTGATTTAGTTGCTGTCGAAGTTCTTGTAATTCAAAGCGGGATCTCTCCAATTCTGCTCTCTGCTCGCCAATTTCGCGTTGAGTATTTCTCAATCGCTGCCACTCCCGATCCAACTCCTCTCTCGTTACGACGTTAATATCGTCGTTAGTCATTGTTTTTGTTTTCGGAGTAAACCTAGATCGATTCAATTTTGTATTAGTATTATTCTTAAGCCGCTTCACCGGCTTGATTGTCGGTGTATTAGAATTTCTCGCCTTCGGCGATACAGTTATTTGTTTCGAAGTATCGCTTATTATGCTTGCTTGAGAGCGAGTAATACGGTCGGACTGACTCATCTATTGTATACATGAACGGATTAGCGAAATAAACGATTATCGAAATATACTAGCTCTCGGTCGCGTGAGCGATCGGGCCGGAACGTTGGGCGCCAAAATGTGATGAAATATGTTTTTGTTGGAAATGAAATTAAATGAAGGATGTAAATTTTACAGATACAATAAATTCACTAGAGACTCAATGTCTTAAATATACCCAGGAAAGTAAAACATAGAATTGCACTAATTAAAGGAATGTTTAGACTCATCGAAAGGTATGGCCTATCAAACAATGCAATCGATTTAATGATAATATTTGAAGGATTATTTTGTCAAGTAAATTTTAAAAATAATATTGAAACTAAATTGCACATTTCCGACAAAAAAATATAGTAATGAAATAAAGAAGGATATCCCTAAAAAGCGAATTAAATAATCAGTAGGCCATTTTATCATTGTGAATCATCCACATCATATTATTCTTCACTCAAGTCAACGTGTACAACAAAGATACCAGACCTGGTATAATGATAAAACCCATATGCATTCAACTAAAATTACTAATTTGGTTTATGTAATTTTAGTGATTTGTCAAATTAACATTCTATATATTTTTGTTTATTGGTAGACGATTCATTCCATAATACCTCACTATGTCACAATTAATCATACATTCACGCATACATAATAACCCAATGAAATGTCTATCTTAAATGAAAGGGACCAAATAAATATTTTATTAATTTTTATGGTAAGTAAATAATATTTCAATGATCAGTTTCCTGACTCGTTCAATCAAATAATTTTCCACGCTCGAATTCTCTCTTTATAACCGATTCTCCGTTATAATAAATGATATTGGATTTTTCTTTCTCTTTTTTTTTTAGGATCGTGTATTAACCATATTCAACTTATCTTTTTTTTTATAATGACGATGGTTATTAGAAAATATCCAAACTCCAAATCCACGTCCAATAACGTCAAGATAGTTTGAAATTTTGTTCACCGATATCCGAAATCCCACGTGGACTCTTGGTAGACTGGGGCGGGAATTGAACAACTGTAGATCTTTTCTGGAGGACTGTCGAGAGAGAAGAGGGCGCGAGCAGGGATTCGTGCGAAATTTATTGAGCACGTATCTCCTGAAGTCAGGTGCGATATATGATCGAACTTGGTGAATCTAGCGCTCTCTATATTATTACGCGCGTGACTCATTTGAATTCAAATTAATCTCTACATTATTCCCTTTTATTTTGGATCGTCAATTCATTGAGGGACAAAATAATCATGGTTTGCATTCATTCGTCCAATCCTTTCTCCTCTCTCTCTTTTTTTTTAGCCTCTCATTTATGTGACGCCACCTCAATAAAGGTCTTGTCCAACCCTAATTTTACTTTACAACGACGTTACGTAGTAGACATGGTCCCTTTTACATTTTGGTTTACATCTATATATATATACATACATACCCACGCAAAATATACAAAATAATCATACCATCATTCATAACCCCTATGCTAATATCACAATTTATCTAATCGCGTGTGTGCGTGTGTGTGTGTGTGTGTGTGTGTGTGTGTGTGTGTGTGCGTGCGTGCTTGCGTGCGTGCGTGCGTGCGTGCATGCGTGCGTGCGTGCGTGCTTGCGTGCGTGCGTGCGTGCGTGCGCGTGCGTGCGTGTGCGTGCGCGTGCGTGCGTGTGCGTGCGCGTGCGTGCGTGCGCGTGTGCGCGTGTGCGCGTGTGCGCGTGTGCGCGTGTGTGCGTGTGTGCGTGCGTGTGTGTGTGTGTGTGTGCGTGTGTGCGTGTGTGCGTGTGTGGGTGCGGGTGCGGGTGCGGGTGCGGGTGCGGGTGTGTGTGTGTGTGTGTGTGTGTGAGTGGCGCATTCCATGTCAAATCGGCCTATATGAAACTTTGGCATCTCCGTCTTTTATGTTAGCATAATTTTGAAGGACGTTCGCCAAAGTAAAAATATATGTATACATAAAATAAGGTAGGAACTTATTAAAAATAAAACATATATATAAAAAAAGGTACTTATTAATAATAAGTACCTTTCGTGCTTACCGCACAAAAAAATTATACGTGAAAAGTCGAATAAACGTGAAATATCACAGTTTTTTCGGGAATTCGTCCATTAGATTCGAACCATCGGAAGAATGACCATGATTTTCTCGTTGTACGGAAAATTTACGATTGCCATAGGCTTTTCGAGCGTGAGAAATGATTACAATTCACCGGAATGCCAATTTCCATGGGTATCGCAAAACGTAGAAAAATCGACTTTTTGCGATGCTGCATCTCCATTCTCGTTCGTCCGACAGAAAATAGCACGAGTAACATTTTGAAGGGCTCGTCGCGACGAGAAGAATGAGCGAAGAACATGAGGATAGATTAATTTTTGTGGCCGTGGCGAAAGCTCGAAAATCGCGATTGTTCTAACTGAATGGGAGCTTTTACAAATAATTGTAAAAGGGCTTATTTTTATCGGAAATTTCTCGCATATCAAGAAAAAGCATGGTCATTATTTCAATTGTTCGAATGTAATAGACGAAATACCGAAAAAATATGTGAATTTCTTGTTTTTTCTACTTTGCACCTATCATTTTTCGTGCGATCAGCACGAAAGGTACTTATTAAAATAGGGTACTTATTATCAATAAGTACTTTATTGATAAGGCTGAAGTTAGCCGATGACTTTTCAGAGGGCATTTCAGCAGCGCATATTGGCTCCAAAAATGATTAGATTTGAAAAAAATGCATAGCTCCGTATTCGCTATAACGAAATTGTATCGGGGTATTTTTTTGTTTCGGTGTCCATCGTAAATTTTGAATTTACAGAGGAATTTATGAATTTTTTTTATTAAAATAAGATTAACATCGCATATATACCAGAAAAAATATTTAAAAAAACAGAAATTTCGTGTTTAAAATCATTTTTTGTTCTCACACCGATAAACGAATAGATGGCAATGAATGAATAAACCTTTAGCAAACAATAACTTTGAGATGGCATGTCGCAGATCAAAATTTAAAAATTGTATCGATTGGTGTTAAAATTGTCTCGATGGGGTTTTTTTTCTTTTTTGATGAACTCATTTTTTTAACATTTTAAAAATTCATACTCAAAAAATAAAAAACCTGTGTGTGTGTTCTTCACACACGTAAAAAGTGAATACTTCTGGTATCCAGCCTTTCGCCTGAATGAAAAATTAAAAATATAATCATTAAAATAATCTTTAAGATCATTAAAAACAATCATTTAAAAAAATTGAAAAAACTGTTGCGGAGTCTGATGAGGTTGTCTCAGAGACCTGCGGAGCCTATTGAAGGCGCTCGGACAGCCTACAGAGTCTTTCAGAGACCCTGCGGAGACCTACACAAGAACGACAAAAATAATTTTCATGGAAATAATTACAAATTCAAAGAATAATTAAAATAACAATTTAAAACACTTATTTATATAATCATTTATTCTATCCGAAGGCTCCGCATCACTTTCGAAGGAGTCCGCAGCGCATTAGAAAGCCTGCGGGAGTTGTAGGAGGCCTTCTAAAGCCCTGTGCAGTCCTTCGAAAGCACTGTGCAGGGTTGTAGAAGGCCTGCGGAGGCGATAGGAGGCCCTGCAGTACTTTCGAAGGACTGTGCAGGGCTTTAGAAGGCTTGCTACAGCCTCCGCAGGCCTTCTACAACTCTGCGCAGCACTTTCGAAGGACTGCGCAGGGCTTTAGAAGGCCTCCTACAGCTCACGCAGGCCTTCTACAGCCCTGCGGAGTCCTTCAAAAGCACTGCGGGGCCTTCGGATAGAATAACTTATTATTTATATAATTGTTTTAAATTGTTATTTTAATTATTCTGTGAAATTATAATTATTTCCATGAAAATTATTTTTGTTGTTCTTGTGTAAGTCTCCGCAGGGTCTCTGAAAGACTCTGTAGGCTGTCCGAGCGCCTTCAATAAGCTCCGCAGGTCTCTACGTCAGCCTCATCAGGCTCCGCAACACAGTTTTCTCAACTTTTCAATATTTTTGAATGATTGTTTTTAATGATCTTAAGAGGCAGTGTTAGTCAGCAGAAATTTCAGACGGCTTCGGTAGTGCAGAGCTCGTAACATTTCGCTAAGCGCTACCGCTGCCTACCGCTAGATGGCATGGCGCGCGTATGCTACGAAGCCCCAGTATGACACTTGACAGGACGGGCCAAGCGCCGAGGCCTCGTAGCGATAGCCAGCCGCCCGCGTTTCCCCCGCACCGCCCCGCGGAGGGAATGACACGGAGCGAAAACAATCGAGTCGCGCGACTAATCTCGCAGCTTTGGTCATGCATATTATGAGAATTGCTGTTTATAAAAACTGTTCACAAAATAATATGATTCTTGGAAAAGATATCTGGGTATACATACAAACCCATTCTATATATATATATATATATATATATATATATATATTGTATGCACATGATTGATATATATATATATTGATATCATCCACCACATATATAAACCCATTCAGAAATATGTATGTATCTATATATACATATACTATACATATATACATACATACATACACTATACATATATAGTCTGTATAATGGGATAATTTCTTTCTTTGAAGAATTATATTATTTTGTGAATATTTTTTAAAAGCTGCAATGCTTTCTAATATGTGTAAAAAATGTACGAATGCTGACGAGATTCAGATGTGCGAACGGCAATCGGAAATTTTCGATCCTGTCTCAACTCGGCTTGTTGCATTCGCCAAACATCTCTCTTGCGCCGAAAATGCGATATCGGTGACTGACGACTCTGGTCAGCGAGAGTCGCAAATATAAGCGTCAACAAAAAATGTACGTGATGCCGAGTTTGACAATAAAATTCGCGACCAAGAATCGAAAATTCTCGGTCGAGTTTCGCCTCAAATATTTTGGAGCAGGCATGTAATGTTCAGGCAATGTACAGAATATTGCGAGTAGGAAAATGACAACCGAGAATCGCGAATTCTCGGTCGATTTTTTACTCGAATATTTTTATTCGTCGAACGATGCTTGCTCCTGAAGCATCGTCGATGACGTATGGTCAACGTCAACCGAGAGAGTGCGATCTCGGCGACCGACGGCTCTCGTCAGCGAGAGTCACATATACAAGCGTCAACAAATCTACGTAATGCCGAGTTTGACAATAAAATTCGCGACCAAGAATCGAAAATTCTCGGTCGAGTTTCGCCTCAAATATTTTGAAGCAGGCATGTAATGTTCAGGCAATCTACAGAATATTGCGAGTAGGAAACTGACAACCGAGAATCGCGAATTCTCGGTCGATTTTTTACTCGAATATTTTTATTCGTCGAACGATGCTTGCTCCTGAAGCATCGTCGATGACGTATGGTCAACGTCAGCCGAGAAAGTGCGATCTTGGCGACTGACGGCTCTCCTCAGCGAGAGTCGCATATACAAGCGTCAACAAATCTACATAATGCTATGAGTCTGAAATTCTACAGATTCCTAGAAAAATAGGATCTACACAAATCTACTCATTCGTTACATACTATTCATATTTCAGACTTATATCTTATACGTTTTATACGTATTTCCCCTATCCTGAGTATATTTTGTGGTAGGGAAACGAATAAAGATAAATTGTATTCCCAAAATTATACGCTCTTTACCGAACCCACTTTACTAAATTTTAGTAAATCTTACAATCTTTACTGAAATATAGATGTAATTTACGTAATAGTCTGCACGAGACAAATACTAAATTATATTTTTCGATAACTTTTTGATGTGTAACCTAACAAGCTCAAAAGAGAGATCTTAGGTTATTCTCAGGTTTATTGTCGCATAAATAGAATTTTATTTGCATAAGTGTCGTGATATATACCTTTTAAAATATTCCTTTCTGCACGAGAATGAGCCCGTTTATCCTTTTTTTCGTCTTCTATTGCTTATTTTGCGTATATCACCACTCACTCACTGATTATACTATTATTATTTACACTATATATAGACTATATACTAGTAGTATGGTGCGCACTATGGCCACCCCCACTCCTATCCCCACTCTCATCCCCACTCCTTTCCCCCACTCCTCGGCCACCAAGTGTCGGTCGGTCGTGGGCGCGGGCGGTAGAGTTGCGGGGGGAGGAGAGGGGGGATAGAGTGTGTGGCCATAGTACGCTTTTTTACCCCCACTCCACGGCCGCCGAGTGTCCTTGGCTCGTCGGGCCTTGGGTGCGGGGAGGGGATGGATAGTGTCGGTATAGTGGTGCTCTTGTTCTTTTTTAATTTTTGGCGTTTCATTAGAGGGGGGAGGGAGTGTCGGTATAGTGGAGAGCTTGTTCTTTTTTTTATTTTTGGAGTTTTATTAGCGGGGGGGGAATGTGTCGGTATGGTGGAGCGCTGTTTTTTATTTAAATCTTTTTTAAAGAATTAAAAAATTCGATGCAGACACCGAGATTCGAACTGCCGACCCTCGGATTACCAGTCTGAATAGCTACCGCTACACCAAGACCCGTTATGACATTAAGTTTATGCGGAAGGCTTTTATAGCAACCGGTCAAAATCTTTAATATCAGTAAAGAGGATCGCTGTACTCTCTGAAGGAGAGGGGATGGAGTATGTCACCGTAGTACGCGTTTTTTGAAGTTTTAAATCTGTAATTAAACCTAGCACTTACCAGTTGCTATGCTACCCTCCTTTTATTGCGCAGCTGATCATCCATATCCGTTTTCTTCCGCTCAACACACATACACACACACACACACCTGTTTTTTCGCGCACTTTCACACCCGGGCTAAATAGGCGATCGAACCATCGCGCCTGCATCACCGACTACATAGAGCGTTTGCTCATTTTTTAATTTGTCACAACAACTCGCGACGCTTCCTCGACTTGAACTGATTTCTAGAGGCTAATGAGGAGCAGCAGCACCCTGTTGCGCTGCTCCTCAAACCCCAAGATCAGCACTTTTGCACGTGTGTATAACTCATCGTCGCGAGAGAGAAAACAATTGAGATCGAGACATAGACGGTTGAAATGAATAGCCCGCACGGAGATAGTGCTCGTGAGAATGAAGAAAAAATTTATTATAGTATCCAGAATAAATATTGAATTATCGATCGTCCCCCGGCATGAATAACTACCGCGCGTAATAAATTATTTGTTAAAAATACGAGATATTACATTTTTATGTTTCACGCGCGACTGTTGGAAAATAACTAAACTCTAGCTAACAACGAAATTATTCAACAGATCCCCAGGTCTCTTTCTGAACTATCCTAAAGTTTATTATGGTATTGTTGACACAAAGACGATTCAGCATTTTTGCAGAATATACGATATCCTGCATACCGCAACGATGCGTCATATACGTATGATTGCTCGGGACGAGCGCTCGAATCATCACGTACCTATGACTAATGTCAAAATATTACATAGATATGACAGAGCTCGTTCGCGCGTACCGTATGCTATAACATGATGGGAGTTAATTTAATAATTGTATTTTTAATTATTAGGATCTTACGCCATTATGCGTAAATATGTTTGTATATATATATATATAAAGAGAGAGCGAGCTCATGAAGGCATATGCTCTCAGGTAAGAACGAGAGAGAGAGAGAGAGAGAGAGAGCGCGAGGTAGCGAAGAGGAGAGACCGCTGACAGCATATACGACTCGTGGCGTACCTCGCCCCGTACCGTTCACCACCACCTCGCCTATATTGTAGATCAGAAGGCTCGCGCTCTGTCTCTCTCTCTATCTCTTAAATGTGATGTATGTATGAGAGAGAAAGAGCTATAGAGGTCTCTCTATTAAAACAGAGACCGTGCTACAGGCTGCTTCTTTTTATTTTCTTTATTCACGAATAAATATCGTTTTAACCAAGCCGAACAACTGCGTAATCTTTTCGGTTATTATGAATAATATATATATATGGGCCGCCGCACATCAAACAGGGTAACCACCAGAATTTTTTATTTTCACACTTTTGATTCTTTTCGGTACATATCGACAAATTCTTTGTGGTGAATTGTGAGGTTTTTAATTACCCGCTCAAAAGACATCGGGTTTGCAAAAACATCTCTTTTTGAAAATTAAGACAGGATGCTCTATACGTATTTCTGTACACCCGGAAGTATTAAAAATAAACAGCTGTACAGATTTATTTAAATAATGCATAAATCCATAAACCGATATATGTATAAAGATACCCTGGTTAGACTAGCCGTCTTTGCGAGTGATCTAACGGCTCGTGAAACCGATACCCCTGCACGATTTACACAAGACTCGCTACTTTGGTCAAAATTGCATACACATCAAATATGGGTATAAGACTGTCTTTTATACTTCTCTTTTGATATAGAAGTTACAGTCTCAACCGAGCGGTGTAACAGAGCGTTATATTTTATTGTGTAATGATGGCAGATCGTGCTCTTCGCAAATGTATCCGCGTTTTTTTACGTTTTGTAAAATTACACAGTGTCCAGATACGTCGTCGCTGTGACGCTCAGTGGTGCTATGAGCTAAGACATTTATCGGGCGATAGACTCGTTAACCGCTTGAAATATCTTATATGGTGGGCGCCCCTGCGCAATATAGTGATAGCTTATAACAGGGGTATACTGCAGGGCCGGGGTGTGTTAACATGTGTGTATGAAGAGCTACAGAGGCGCGGTCTTCAAGGATCTCAGAGCGTCCGCGCTATTGTAGATGAAATTAGGAGTAAGTATTCTTTTACATGGTTTTAAAAAGAACTATATTTTTATAATAAAAATGGTGCAATAGGTTATCAACAATTTTTGGACGCATCGAGTGATGAAGAAGCCTCTCTCATAGAAGCTACACGCATTGTAGAATATCAGGAGGGAACTACCGCCGATGGTAGGTATTGAAAATTTCTATTTATTTAAACTTCCAATTTAAAAGCTTATTTTTCTAAAATTTATAATGATTATTGTTTAGAATTAACATACGCTGCTCGAGAAATAGAACAGCTCGCCGGTCCGCCGGGCCTATGTCAAAGACCAAAAAGCAGCAAAATAATTCAAAAGTCCGACACCGGTAGTGGGGATGAGACACCACACCCTGCTGAAGAAGAAAGAGAACCGATTGCAGGACCTTCAGGCCTGTGTCTAAGAACCGAAGATCGCGACGTTATTAAAGAAAATGACACCGATAGTATCGACGAGGACGATCCATACGCCGTTACTCCTGATAACGGCAATCAAAACTACAGACACGAGCAAGAAGAAGAAGAAGAAGAACAAGGTACATTAAAGTCGTAATATATATACTTCTAGACCGTCTAAACTTCAAACCTCTTACACAGTTCTTTTATTACAGATATACAAACCGGTGCGGGACGAAAGCGTAAGACACCGGGGGCCCAGGTGTTTGGGGATGTGCTACCGCCTGGTGATAGAATCATTATCATACACGACACCGATCGTTACTTTAGGCGCTTTCAACTACGTGGTCGTGAGACGACGATGCGTATCCGTCAGCCACCCCCAGGAGTGGGTGTGACAGCATGGCTCGAGGGAGCATTCCGCGACCTTTTAACGCATCTCACGAGATGTTGTGAGGGTGGTGACTTTGCAGGAATCTCGTTCACAGCGAATAGCCTAGCACACGGTCCTGTTTGGCTTTCATTTCGACCCGTTCGCGACTATACATTCGAGGATGTTTGGCAATTAATAACAAGCGTTGCTCAAAGTACAACGTCTATGAACATTGATGATTCCTTTAATATGAAAACGTGTATTGTTAAAGGTGTAGAGGGACGCGGGCGAAAAGGTTTAACACACGAGGGTGTCGCTAAGAAATCTATTTTAACGATTCGAAACACTGATAATTTGTGCTTACCACGCTCGCTAGTAGCAGCGCTGGCATACGCCGAGAGGGGTGAAATACGTACGGGGGCCTTACACAACAAATGGCAGCTTATTAGACGCATTAATGGGTCGGTCCAAAAAGAAGCAGCGCTTGAGCTTACGAGAAAAGCCTGTATTACTATACCGCGCAATGGTTGTACAACGCGTGAAATTGCTTTGTATCAAAATTATTTGGCTCAAACAGGGATTGCGATCATAGTTTTTGAATTTTTGACATTGGGCCGACGCAAGGCACCTTTATTTGACGGTACACAGATGGTTACGGCTATCGCTGGCTCAATCCAACACACATTATATATTTTGTATTACGAACGATCACACCACTTTCAACCTATTTTAAATCTGCGAGGTGCAGTGGGTAGCTTAAACTTCTGTGTAACTTGTAATGCCCGTTTTCGGTATAACCATAGGTGCTTAAAAAAGAAATGTCCCCGCTGTCTTCAAACACCGGCATGCGAGTCGATTTCGATCGGTACAATCAGGTGCGAGAACTGTTATCGTGATTTCTTTGGGGAGAGGTGCCTGCAAAATCATAGAGTTGTGACAATCCGTCGTAGACGCCGGGTAAATACTGTTTGCGAATCTCTTAAACGTTGCCGTACTTGTTTCTGCTCTATCAGACCTCTGGACGGGAAAAACCATACATGCGGCACGGGTTTTTGTAAATCCTGCAAAGCTCGTCAACCCTATAACCATCTATGTTTCATGAGACCTATTCGCTCTGTTAACGCCTCCAAAGAGAATATATTTATTTTTATGATTTTGAGACACAACAGTGTACATCTGTAAAAGGCGATCCCTCCGTACGTATTCACGAGCCTAATCTCTGTGTGGCCCAGCGCGTCTGCACGCGGTGCTGCGATAACGAGACCATCGACGAGCCTTGCGAATATTGTGGCGTTCACGAATTTATATTTAGAACGAACCCCGTGTGTCAGCTTGTAGAGCTAGGTATGAAAAGTATTCCAGGTTTCTCTCATACGTTTTTAATAGCCCATAACGCGGGCGGTTTCGACGCGCAGTTCATTCTACGTTATTTAATTGAAGAGAAAAAAACGCAACTACCCACTTTAATAATGAATGGTACTAAAATTATCACGATGCGTATTGAAAAAGTTGTATTTCTCGATAGCCTACATTACTTCCACATGCCTCTCAGCGCATTACCAAAAGCCTTCGGTCTGAGGAACGCTCTTGCCAAAGGGTCTTTTCCCCATTTATTTAACAGACCTGAAAATCAAAATTATATCGGTCCACTACCCTCTATAGATCACTATTCTCCTGACACGATGCGTGTGGCGGAACGCGAGCGTTTTTCTGCATGGTATAATGATCTAAAGAGTGCTGATTACGTGTTCGATCTTTCAAAAGAAATTACAAGCTATTGCAAGAACGATGTCACTATATTAAGACAGGCTTGTGTCGTTTTTCGAAAGATGTTCATGAACAGTGGACGCGTCTGTCCATTTAGCGAAACTACAACAATAGCGTCAGCGTGTTTTCAAATTTTTCGAATAAACTTCTTGAAAAGTAATACTATTGGAATTATACCGACAGGCGGTTATAGATGGGCTCATAATTAATCAAAAAAAGCCGTTTCGTGGCTTGTGTGGATGGAGCACTCTTTAGGCCATCATATTATTCATGCAGGGCGCTCGCGCGAATTTAAATTACCCCAAAATTTAATGGTAGACGGTTACTACGAAACCGACGACGCGCCTCATGTATTACAGTTTCACGGTTGTTATTGGCACGGGTGCACCACTTGTTTCGCCGTAAATAGGGATCGTAAACAGACCGACGGTACGACAATGGATGAGCGTCTCGAGCGAACAAGCACCATAGCGCACAGAATCCGCTCAAGTGGATATACCTTAACAGAAATTTGGGAGTGCGCGTATGACCGTTTGATAAAAACAGATATAGAAATGAGTAATTTTGTGCGTGATCATGCTCTAGTCAAATTAGATCCTCTCGACCCGCGTGATGCATTTTTCGGCGGTCGCACAGAAAATATGGTCACTCTGTACGACGTAAAAGACGGGGAGCAGATACGGTATGTTGACGTCTGCTCGTTGTATCCGTATGTCTGCAAATACGGCAAATACCCTATAGGACACCCTACAGTGTACGCCGGTGACGAGTGTATGGAATTTTAACAGGACCCGAAAACACGGATCTTTTCCGCATCGAGGGTCTTGTTAAATGTACGGTGCTACCCCCGCGAAATCTTTACCATCCCGTGCTACCGTTACGTATGCATCACCGTTTATTATTCGGACTGTGTCGTAGCTGCTGCGAAACAATGAATCAAGACGCGTGCCCCCATGAAGACCCTGCTGAGAGGTCATTCACAGGTACCTGGGTAGTAGATGAGGTTCGGAAAGCCATCATGTGTGGTTATAAAGTATTAAACGTGAGTGAAATCTGGCAGTATGAGATAACACAGTATAACCGCGATACACAGGAAGGCGGTCTTTTTGTTGAATACATCAACACGTTTCTCAAAATCAAACAAGAGGCCAGCGGCTGGCCCGAGAACTGTGTAGAAGACGAGACAGCTCAAGACAATTATATAGCTTCTTTCAAGGCCTCCGAAGGAATTGATCTATGTCGCACAGCTATAGCAAAAAACCCAGGTCTGCGCTCGGTAGCTAAACTGTGTCTTAATTCGTTTTGGGGTAAATTTGGGCAGCGTGAAAATTTACCTAAAACCGAAATAGTGTCGACCCGTAAAAAACTTATGGAGCTACTGAACAGCTCTGAGCACGATATCACGGGCATACTACCTGTTAATAATAGCGTATTGTATGTTAATTACACAAAAACCGAAGATGCTGTAGTACCGTCTAATATAACAAACGCTGTAATTGCTGCATATACAGGGTGTCCCATTTTAATCTTACACCTGATTTTTCTCGGAAAATACTGCTCCGATCAAAAATTGTGTATAATGAAACTTTTAGGGTTCAAAGGGGGACGTTCAAAAAAAAATTTTTTTTTGTATCATAATTCAAAATGGCGGCTGTAAGATGGCCGACATATTTTTTTTAAATAGAAACCGGCCATTTCTTTGTTACTAAAAAATTTGTCGGATCAAAACTAACAACTTTTATAGGAACATTTTTTTGATAAAGTCCATAATTTTTGGAGTAGAACACCATTTTTGACTATTTTAGCGTTATCCAGGATGTACCACGAGGAGGTAAAGTCTTTAACATCCCAATTGTAAGTGTGTGTGTGTGTGTGTGTATGTGTGTGTTTGCGCGCGTGTGAGTGTGAGTGTGAGTGTGAGTGTGTGAAACACTCACAAGGATTAGGTCTCTGCGGCTCGTCACTTCCGCAGTATTTACCGACTCCAAAACCACCTCCTTATGAGTGTTCTCTGAACTCTTAAAGGTGTTCGAAGATTCCCCCATTCATGTTTAAGCATGCCCGAACTCTCCTCTCAAAATCATCAACTGTTCGCAAGAGAACAACTCTCGGGATTGCACGGCAGGCAGCTCAAATGATATGGGGTACCATGAAAATTTTCTCTGGAATGTGTCGCTGTTGAAATTTTTCTGTTAACTGGATACGGCAGGACAATACGAATTTTCATGGTACCCCATATCATTTGAGCGTTTCAAGTTCGCTTCGCTTCTGATCGAAATAAGAAAACGAAATCTCACGTTGAACGCCTACAATAGACGCGGATTTGTTAACCGTTTACTGACGGCAATTCAACAATGGCTGATTTCAGTCCCAACGAAATCGTTGATATGCTCCTTATTTTAGGGAGATGCCGGGGCAATTATTTACGAGCAGAAAATTTGTATCGACGCGAATATCCTGATCGTCGTCATCCATCGCGGCAGACAATCCGAACCCTCGAGAGGAGAGCGAGGGCAGGCCGAATAACCCGCCACCGCCAACGTCGCCAAAACGTGAACAATGATTTTGGTGGCCCGCATGAGGCTCGAAACATGGCTATTTTAGCGATGATAGCAATCGATCCTCATTTGAGTGTTCGAGTGATCTCGGAGCGACTGGGGTTTCCCGGATCCACAGTGCACCGAGTACTGAGAGGTGCAAGGCTCCACCCGTACAGGATACAATTCCACCAAGATACGCCTAATCCTGATCCGTTGCGAAGGATGGAGTTTTGTCGGTGGGCATTGAGACGAATCGAGCAATTCCCAGATTTTTTTAGGTTTGTTATGTTCAGTGATGAATCCACATTCAACAACCGAGGTCAGGTAAATCGATGGAACTTTCGGTATTGGACTGATCAGAATCCACGATGGGTGCGACAGATCGATCACCAGCATCGGTGGAGTTTGAATGTTTGGTGTGGAATCATTAACGGGCAATTAATGGGTCCTCACTTCTTCGAGGGAACTGTGACGGGAGCCCGTTATTTTGACTTTCTGCAAAATGAATTGCCGCTTTTGATGGAAGACATTGATTTGGTTACACGTCAACAGATGTGGTTTCAGCAAGACGGTGCACCCGCTCACTGGGCTCGTGTTGTTCGAAATCACCTGGACGCAACATTCGGTCAAAGGTGGATCGGACGAGATGGACCTGTCCATTGGCCTCCAAGATCACCTGATCTTACCTCTCCCGACTTTTTCTTGTGGGGTTATCTTAAAGACGCTGTCTACCGTCAAGCTCCAACCACACAAGAGGATATGAGGGTGCGGATAAGAGCTGCCTGCCGTGCAATCCCGAGAGTTGTTCTCTTGCGAACAGTCGATGGTTTTGAGAGGAGAGTTCGGGCATGCTTAAACATGAATGGGGGAATCTTCGAACACCTTTAAGAGTTCAGAGAACACTCATAAGGAGGTGGTTTTGAAGTCGAAAAATACTGCGGATGTGACGAGCCGCAGAGACCTAATCCTTGTGAGTGTTTCTCACACTCACACTCACACTCACACTCACACTTACACTCACACTCACACTCACACTCACAAGGAGGGTTTGGAGTCGGTAAATACTGCGGAAGTGACGAGTCGCAGAGACCTAATCCTTGTGAGTGTTTCACACACTCACTCACACTCACACTCACACTCACACGCGCGCAAACACACACATACACACACACACACACACACACACACTTACACTTGGGATGTTAAAGACTTTACCTCCTCGTGGTACATCCTGGATAACGCTAAAATAGTCAAAAATGGTGTTCTACTCCAAAAATTATGGACTTTATCAAAAAAATGTTCCTATAAAAGTTGTTAGTTTTGATCCGACAAATTTTTTAGTAACAAAGAAATGGCCTGTTTCTATTTAAAAAAAACATGTCGGCCATCTTACAGCCGCCATTTTGAATTATGATACAAAAAAAAAATTTTTTTTGAACGTCCCCCTTCGAACCCTAAAAGTTTTATTATACACAATTTTTGATCGGAGCAGTATTTTCCGAGAAAAATCAGGTGTAAGATTAAAATGGGACACCCTGTATATTATTATATATTTTTTCACACATGATCATGTACTTTTATATATGATTATGTATCATCATATGTAATTGATATATAATCATATATGCTTATATATGAAAATTTTTTCCCGGGAGGTTACATAACCAATCAATCAAATTACCCACGAAAAATTTTGACGATCTTGTGCAAGACGGGGCGAAGAGGGGGGGGGGGGGCGGCGTCACGGAGAAAGTTTGCCGAGTAGTGTGCGTGCAGTATTTTGCGGTCTATCCAATTGTGGAAAGACTAACGCGCTTCTTACCCGCATTACACATCCGAACGGTTTGAGATTTGAGAATGTGTACGTGTATTCAAAATCTTTGAATCAACCAAAGTACGCATTTCTCAAGCGTTTGCTCGAATCCGTGAAAGGAGTGAAATATTTTCCTTTCGCCGATCACGAGCAAGTCATCAAACCCGAGGAGGCTGGATCGAATTCGATCACGATTTTCGACGATATTGCCTGTGAAAAACAGGATAACGTGAGAACATTTTTCTGCATGGGACGACACAGAGACGTGGACTGCTTTTACCTCTGTCAAACGTACGCGCGTATACCGAAACATCTCGTGCGCGATAATACTAACCTACTGGTACTCTTTAAGCAGGATAAAATGAATTTGAAGCATGTATATGACGATCATGTAAACACCGACATGACGTACACGAAATTCAAAAGTTTATGTTCAAAGTGCTGGAACGACGATAAATATGGGTTTGTGGTAATAGACAAGGATAGAGAATTGAACAAGGGTCGTTACAGGAAGGGATTCGATTGCTTTATAAATTTGTAGTTTTCAACATTATCACGCAGTTGGGCTCCAACCTTAAAAGCGTCAATATGCATAGAGCTGAACTGAATAAAGAGAAAAATATTTTGCGTCAAATCACGAGCGCGAGCGATGCGATTCGTCGGAAGCATAGAATGTTGAAATTGAGCAAAATGACTGCTGAGAGAAAAATGGAGGAAGTTTTTAGGCCGGTGGTAACTCCTTTGCAAAAACTAGTTGATCAGTCGTCGTCGGTAAAACAAGAATCAACTATCAAGGAAGAGCCGAATGTCGAATCATCTGTGAAAAAAGAGGATGAAAATATCGATAGCGAGGGTGATGAATTCGAACGTACGTTTGAAACGGCCCCCGGAGATATTTCGGAAGAGAATATTAGTATCGAAGACGACATTAATGATGATTTGGCTCACAATTACTTGAAAATGTTCGATACGATGACTAAGAAAGAATTGGATACGTCATATGGAGTGCAAAAATTACAGGGAAATCGTTTAATGATCGGGAATTCACCAATCATGTTTGAGCAAAATATTATTTGTGTCGGTGACAACACTTACGATCAAAGCGATGGTTTACTGGAATTGATATTTAAAAAATTACCCGATGAATCACTCGTAACGGCAAATGATATGGAAAATTATCGTGAAATCCTCAACTCGACAAACGCTTATAGAAAACATTATGTCAGCGATCACGCCATTCGCGAGAATAAAAGCGCGAAATTCAAAAATATAATTGCACAATTTATCTCGTCGCCATTGAAAAAATCTGCACCAAAGAGAGCCTCGGAACGATTGGGTAAAGGCTTACCACGATCCAAAATTGTTAAAAGGAACAGTAGCCTGGACTATGTTTATTGGGACGACCCCAACGAATTAGTCGATAGGTTAAGACTTCTCTTTGCATCCCAATCAGCCGGAAATTTTAGTCATTCGAACGAGATCATCTCCATTATCGAGGAACTACGCGAAGCTGGAATCATTTATTAATGCTGGTTAACGAGTATTCGAGCGCAGTCTTATCGCAACCGTCAAAATGAGCGTTGATGTATTTGGTCATCATTTGCGAAGGAATGGGAATACTTATACCGGCGGCAGTCGAGGTCCTCCCGGAGAAGGCTTTAACATCACCGCTGATGGTCAATACGATATGGACAATCGAAGATTGTGTAATTTAGGCGCCCCCACTGGAGAACACGATGCTGTTTCTGTTCGAGTGATGCATGCTGCTATTGAGGAAGAATTTAGACTGATTTACAGCATTACATCGGCCTTGCGAAATAGTATCGACGATTCTGAAACAATGCTTCAAGTCCTCGAATCGAAATTTCAAGAACACGTGAAACACGAGCGAGCGAATGACGAATCAGTACAAGAACTCGTTACACGCGATTCCGAACTTATTACTCGTTTGGACGAGCAACTGAGATCACACGAATTCAGTGTGACGTACGCTCTACAAAATCTGATAACGCGGATCGAGACTCTCGAAAAATCAACTTCACGTAATTCACAAATTTTGTCTGATCGTCTTGGACTAATTGCGTCGGAGCATGGAAAAACAGACGATAGCGGATGAACTCTATAAGCCAGCACGGAAAAATTATCTGCGTTGTCACGTTGATATACGAGGGTTGGACGAGACGTGGCAAGCTGATCTCGTTGATGTGTCAGCGTACGCCCGGTACAATAATGGCTACAAATACCTACTAACAATTATCGATATTTTTTCAAAGTATGCTTGGATCGTACCGACGAAAACGAAAAGTGGCAAGGATGTATCGAGTGCCATGGCATCGGTTCTTAAACTTGGTCGCATCCCAAAAAAAATGCACGTCGATCGCGGTAAAGAATTTTATAACAGCGAATTCAAGATTCTGCTCCAACGTTACGGAATCACCCTGTACTCCACATTCAGTAACATGAAAGCATCGATATGCGAACGTTTTAATCGCACAATCAAGGATAAAATGTGGAAACAATTTTCCCTACGTGGATCGTATAAGTGGATCAATATACTCAATGATTTGATCACCAATTACAATAATTCCAAGCATCGTACGATAAAGATGAGGCCTCGCGACGTTACTGCTCAAAATGGAAAAAATATCTTGCTACACGTTTATCGAAGATCAAAAGTTAATAGAACGCAAAAGACAAAATTCAAAATTGGCGATAAAGTACGAATAAGCAAGTATAAGCATGTTTTCGAAAAAGGTTATACACCAAACTGGACGACGGAAATATTCGTCATAAGCAAAGTTGTAAATACCGATCCTGTGACGTACAAGTTGCGAGATTATCAGGACCAGCCGATAGAGGGCGGCTTCTATCAAGAAGAACTCGCCTCCGTCAGATATCCAAATACATACCTTGTGGAGAAAGTCGTTCGGAAACGTGGAAATAAATTGTTTGTAAAATGGTTAGGTTTTGACAGTTCGCACAATAGTTGGATAAACAAATCTGATTTGTAATTTTTTTCGTTTATATCATAAGTATATATCATAATCAACTGAAATAAAAAAAGATTTTTGAAAAATGGTTTTATAATTTATTCTCCTACATGATTAGTAACGTAATCATATAACATTTATTTACATTGTTTCTCCGGCTATTTTTTTTCGCAATTCACCTCTTCGATAACTATTACTACTACATGATAAAAATTTTATAAACTTTTTTTTACACTTCTACAATACGTTTTGTAGTTGAATACCCCATGGAAGAGTATCGATCATATTTGAACATATTATCCTTTTGTCGTCATTCCAACTTAGAGCTACTTTTTTCTGCCTCACAGTCTCGACCCTGTGGTTTTTGCTTCGAATTAAATTTTGATTTTTTATTAGAATTTGATGGTCAAAGAGACATTGTTTGTAATCGTCAAACGTTATCGTATTCAACGTAGCTCTCTTTACACCTTTCGCTCGCATTTTAACTGAGTTTTGCACTCTGAAGCTATACATTTTGGCTCTTAATCCAACGAATTCTTGCATAATTTGGCCATTATTTTCATCCTGCATTAGGCCTAAAACTTTTTTATTAGCTAGCGGTATACCATACACATTGTCCGGCGAATAATCAGATGTATCGAACTTGTGAATGTCACGTTTCATAATTTCGTATATATCGGGGGTTTCTATGCAATAGAGTAAGCTATCTGTATCGGTGTACATTAGTTTAGCTCGTGTGTCAAAATTTTGTTTTATATAATTATAATGAAAGTCGTAGATATACGTTTTTGCCAAATCAAGAATACAAAAACCTGTGTATATAGGTTTGTTAAATTTAACTTGAGCACGAGTCAATTCGATGATTACAGTGTTCTCGTCGAGTATGGTACAACTATGAAACGTCGGTTTTGCGATAAGAGCTCGAGCTCCGTACCTTCCATCCCATTTTGTGACCATTTTGAGTCGTACATCACGATGTTTTCTGACATTTTCCATGGTTTTACCGAAAACGGCGTTATTCATGAGTTTATAGAAATTTTTTTGAAAGTCGTTGGTGGATTTTTTTCTCAAGTTGTTATTCAAATCAATATATTTTTGCAGCCAGGGATGTTGTCGAAATTTCAGAGTTCTATGAACTTTAACGGGTTTTAGGCCCAAATTCATGTATTGCTTCAAATTTTGATAATGCAAGATATATCGATTTTTTTGGTGTAGCGTTGTCATTAATTTTTGTTGTTTACTGCCTGGTGGTACATAAGGTTCCGGTGCCAGGGGTAAGTCTTTATGTAATTCATGTAACTCTTGCGGATATTCTAGGTCGACTTCGAATATGTATCCTATTTCGTTGTCATCAGGCACACGGATCTATTGAGTCTTCCTCTTCTCCCACCCACTCGAAAGAGCCAGTAGGCAAATATTGACTCATTGCCGCACCATACAAATTATTTACATCAAAATATATGAGATATGTTTCGGGCTTGCTTGGATCGAATTCCGCGCCCATGTAACGATTATTGGCTTTTGCGTATCGATTCGAACACTGCGACAATCCACCTCGAATCCCTCTCTCTATAAACATTAGCATATCTACGTCCGTCAAGAGCTCGAGCTCGACACCCGTAGATTTTAACGCCGCATCGAACGCTAGCCCGGGTGCGGTGTAATAATGCAATGGATCCAGATCATACGTCATTTTACATTTATGTCGGAAATTTTCGAAAATGTCCACCAAAAGAAGAACATCAGTTTTTAGATAGAGATCCGAGTATTCACCCAAGGTTTTCACATTGAAGTCTTGCCAAACTGTGCGTGCATGGGAATACTCAGCATCCGATATGTCTTCACCCTTTAATTGCGAATAAAATTTTTGTTTGGTTGGTAATTTAGTCTCGTCGAGTCGGTCCCAACTGTCCACGTAATCGTATGGAAAAACACCTTTTCTCGTCAATAACTGAAACTCTTGAGCATTATTACAGTGCATCCTCGTGATTAGCTTTTCATCATTATTAAGATACGCTGCTAAGCTCTCGATACTCGACGGCATGAGTCTGAGTGAATCTATGAATCTATAATCTATGAATGCGCCTTTGACACTCTTCGTGAATGAGATGTAATTTTCCTTATTTATAGGCAAGAGTTTGACTGAACCTTCAAATTGGTAAGCGAGAACTTTTATTAAAAAGTGTGAGTCATAACCTGATAGATTGTGAAACACGATTGGAATGGCATGTGAGTTTTTAAAATTCAAATTACACCCTTCGTGTGCAGCGCCGCGATATTTACCCGAAAAATGACAATGATCGCGATGCTTGGTATCTTCGGGTGCAAACGGTTTTCCACAAATGTGACAATTTTTAGCAAAAAGAAAGTCCATTGTTTCAGCATGACTCATCGGATTCATCGGCTTAACTGATTTCAAGCTTGCACTCAACGGCTCGGCTATTTCTTTTAATTCGTTGACAAACCATTCTATACAATCCTTGTTACGGCAAATTTTTAAGTTTGATAAAGAATCGTCAAAACTACATTTGAAATAATATGCGATACTGTGTGGGATATGTTTCTGATACGCGCTTGTATTTGCATCATCATTTGGCGCGATCGGATTCAAGATACATTCGAGATCGGCGTAAATTACGAATGGAACATCTATTTTATGCTTATAATTTTTAAATTCCGGAATTGAATCCTTACCGTTTGGCATAATAATTCTTGTTTTATTTAAAACTGCGCAATCAACGCCATGTTTTTCAAGTCCAGTTTCCGTAGCAAAGTGTGACAAACAACGATCGCAAAGCCATGTGCTACCTTTGTGTCTTGAAATTTGCGCGCTTACCAGACGAGAAAGATTTTTTATCAAAGCAAAATGATGAATCGTATTATTGTTTTTTTCTACTTCTTCATCACAATCATCGATATTTGTTTCTTCCACGAGGAGGTTAATTGTCGATTTATCGGATTTGTTACGGCTTACGTAAACGGGTATTACTTCGTTACGACGTTTTTTGCCGTCATCGCGCTCAAGTCCATACACATTAATTGTCAAATTGTTAATTTTTTCAAATTTGGCAATATCTTTCAATTGCATGGGAAAGTCTATACCCTCGTACTTTAATACTGTGCTAAAATGAGGATATGAAGATGTGTGTGTCGTATTACATGAGCTTGGATGAAGAGCAGCGGTAGCGGCCCACAGGAAACAGTAGGGGTCGTCGTTTTGGATGTTGACGACTGCTTTCTTATTTTGAATATCACGTGGAAGCTCGACGAATGTAGACAGTCCTCCACGTAATGGCGTATGCTTGTTGATGTTCACCGTTAAATTGATGATTGTTACGTCCCAAGTGGGTAAGACAGTGGAGCTCCGTCGATAATTCGATGTGCGCGCGATATTTGAATTGGCTTGCGCTATTCGGCTGGACGTGAGCTCGCCACCTGAGACTTACTTGTGCTCAATATACCAATTCAACGATTTAGGATAAATCGTCGAGGTTAATTCCTCTTCGAAGACGTTCTATGTTGATGATGTTTTCCCAAACTTCTCGGTATTGACCCGTAGAAATGAGTTTGTTGGGGAAAATATTGATTGCAACACTCACAACTCTCATAAACTTTAACAAACTGATATTTTATTTGAATTTGAAGTTTTAACACAAGACTAAGATTATACTTAGAGAATATCGACAAAAATAGTTTAAGATTTTTGTTTGCTGTAGATGTTCTCGATTTGGAAGTCGAGTGAGTTCTGACTCGAAGTCGAATTTGTTCAGAGTCTGTTCTTAGAGTAAATTAACTATTTCGTTTCTGCTTGGTGGGAGTTACAAAATTTCGGGTATTTTGATTGGTTATATTTCTAACGAGACGCTTAGTTTTTCTATGGAGGGGATTATCTTGAGCTCGCAGGGGTGGCGTGAGATCGTCATTTTATGGACGACTTTTTCGTGGAAAAGGCAATGTGTTTTCGAGTTTATGGTTCTAGGAAAAAGATGCAGAGTTCGTGTTTTTAAAATTAGGTCTTTTTGAGTGGTGATATTGAGTAGGGCGTTCGTCGTAATGTGATGCGAGTAAGGGTGGTGAAGGAAACTTTCTCTGATTTGGTATTTCGAATTTAGTGTGCGGTCCGCTTGAGATTGAGAGTGAATTTTCCAGCATTTTCCAGCATTTTCTGGCTGGAATTTGTCGATCCTAGAGTGTGTATAGGATAAAATGTTTGGTCTTTGGAGAAATGTTTGTCAGAGTGGAAAACATTCTTTATCGCGTTGCGCAGCTGTTCGTCGAGTTTGGTATTTCGAATGTTTGAAAAATGATATGGGATTATTCTGAGAAACCGTGGTTTGCATCTGGAACGGAAACATTAATTGTTTCTTAGGTGTAGTTTGTAAATGAAAATATAAAGTGATAATAATAGTTAAGAATATGTATAATATTTGAATTTTGCCGGCAGGCTGCATTGTTTCAGAGGTAGTCAAGGTAGGGATTTAATTTATCGACCGAAGGTGTGCATCACCCATGTTGGGACGTAACAGATCTCCACCATGGTCCAGCCTGAGTCTTTTTCGTGAAAATCTTCGACTTTCACCAGTAGTTTTTGCACTAACCCTATGTACCACTGCTTGAAATTCGTTGACATGTACATTTCCTCGTTTCGCGTGGTGAAAAATTTCATCTCCTCGATGACGTCATCATTTTTGGTGATTGAAAATTTACACGCAAGAATACAGTTCACTTTAACACTGCTGTCCTTTAACAGAATGTTTTTCAACCGGCTGATGATCAAATTTTGCGAATCATCGAGAAAACGTTTCACATCTTTATGTCCAAGATTTATCACTATTCCGGTACGAATGCTTGATCTGAAAGCCGTCACGGAATCTTCCCACTTAACTCTGTCACTTCTTCGCGAAACACCTGTACCGACCTTTTGCAAAGATTTAATTTTCGCGTTTATGGACTTGAGAATTCCAATTGTCGCGGAAATACGATTTTTCTCGCCCAGAGTTGCGGCGGTTTTCAACACTTTGCTCAAAAGCTTAATGTTGATAAATCCATTTTTCAACCATTTTTCAGTATCGCGCATGGAGAACTTATCTTTGAGCGATTCATAGGCTCTCTCCATAATTCGAATCAATTTCTTACACTCTCGTGAGTCTATTGTGATATACGCAAAAATAATTCGATATTAGATATTATTCCGATGGATAGATAGCAAACAGTGATCTAAACCCTTTCGCTGCACGCTTATTTATAGGAGATACTATTATAATGTGATGGACGGTGTAATGCTACTGTTCTCTCTCGTTCTAAGGCTTGTGAAAAGAAGGATTGCGAATTTTCGACCGTCGCCGTCATTGTTTATGGTAGATAAACATCGTCTTCGAGAAGTGTCACTCGATACCTTAGCTACCGCGGCTCCCAGCATTGTATATGTCGCGGTACCCTTTGAAAAATATATGCGTGTACTAGCACGCGCCTGTTCAGATATATATTCTCATTTTACATGTAGAGGATTTCCTACTGCTCTGGTTGTTACAGCGACACGTTGTGACACGTCGAACATTAAAAAGATATTGGACGCTCGCGAGCCTCGCCCCCCAAAGCGTTCGAAAAAATTATTCACCCGCTGGTCGGTGGTATCCAAGAATATTTATCCTTGAAAAAATATGATTAAAAAATATCGGGTAACTCGTAGAATTCCCATTGCTCTGACTGTGACGTCACAGCGACAAGTTCTAACACGTCGAACATTAAAAACATTGGATACCCACGAGTATTGCAAAGAATATTTATCCGACAAAATATATCGGATAACACCTCGCTTCAAAAAATTATTTATCCGTTGGTCAATCGTGTGACACCCCTATCTAATTTATTACATCCTTCGTCGAAAAAGTTATTTATCCGACACTCGGCCATCGAATAAACAATACGAAATTCGATATTGGTCGGTTGTATAAAAGAATATTTATCCAGCGCTTTAAATAAACAATATGATGAAGAAATATCAGATAGCTCATACCTCACACCTCACGCCTCATACCCCCCCCCCCCCCCTATGACGATATGGAATATTCGAGATGCCCCCCCCCCCGATGACGACATGGAATATTCGAGAGAGACCCCCCCCGCCCTGGAACTCGGTG
This sequence comes from Netelia inedita, assembly GCA_964017225.1. NCBI lineage: Eukaryota > Metazoa > Arthropoda > Insecta > Hymenoptera > Ichneumonidae > Netelia > Netelia inedita. Next base: position 24,109,061 of record OZ024920.1, read on the forward strand.
TGTATGTATGGGTGTGTACGTGTGCCGTGTACGTGTTCACTAACACGCGTGTATCCAGAACCCGCAGTGCTTAACTACTTAGAGGGTCATTAGAGATGCCCAAATCCCCCAGAATCCAACAAAATTTCCTTGTGCTTCCTGCGCCATCTTGAAAAACAGTTAATCGTCGATATCTTGGCTCCTACTGGTTGGATTTTCGTTTTTCTTTTTTAGTTTTGTAAGGAATAATATTTTCCACCACTTTTGTTTGAAGAATTTTCTGATATCTCTGTAAAAAAAACGTTACAATACAAAAAGTGCGACGAATCAATGTTTATAATTGTTTATTATCAATTATAGCGCCCTCTATCGATTTTATCAATTTTTTTTTTAAATAAAACTTGTAAAGGACTGAATTTCCAACAACTTTTGCATGAGTGATTTTGCGATAACTCGGACATTACCCGAGATAGAAAGCGCCGAAGTTGTTGTTATGGTAATGTAAGCTAAATTTTTCCGATCCGATAGAGGGTCCTTAGATATGCAATCTCAACTCCTGCTGGTTGAATTTCTTTTTTTTTAGTTTTGCAGAGACCAATATTTTTCGATATCTGAAAAAAAAAGTTACGATAAGAAAAGTGCTACTAATTAATGTTTTCGAATGTTTATTGACAATTATATCGCCCATTTTCGATTCTATCAAAAAATTGATTACATACAATTTGCAGAGGATTTAAATTTTAATAGCTTTTGTATAAATGATTTTTGCGATAACTGACCTATGAAAAAAAGTTGATTCCATAAATATTTGAAGCTTTACAAAGAAAGTTTACGCTCCTTTCTCGATGGCCCAGGCATATCGATGGGATTTGCGTAAACGGCACTCAGCTCTTCAGTTTCCTGAGTAATGTCTTCCTCAGTTTCCGAATTGATAGTCTTCTCTGAACTCCGTGAACAGCGATTCCAAGTTGTCGCAAATATCTTCCTCAGCGATGATATCATTTAACTGTACGATATTTGTGAACAGTTGCCCACTGCAATGCTCGCACATGACGGAGCATTTACGCCCAGCTGTACGACAACTATAGGCTGGTCCACATTTATTCTTCCATCCACAAGATATCGTTTGTAATACGATGGACGGTGCTACATCTTGTGTAGTCATAATTGGTTCGAAATCTTGTGGAGTTGGTCGCCAGCTCCATTCCTCTGCATCCTGGTATACGTCCAGCCAGGGTTGCACTTGGTGATACACGCGAAATGTGTGTTGTCATGCAGCTGCTGTGGTAGGAGGCAGGGAGGAAAGATTGAATCTTGTTTTTGAAACGGACTTCACGATTTGCTTGTGCTGTAAAAAATCGAGCGACACCTCTCTGGTACCGCGAAACAGCTTAAATAATATTTTTTCGCCTGCTGCAGCCAAAACGTCGCTATCGACCTTCTTATTTTTAAATACATGAACAATTTCTCGGAGTCCATCGTTTTTCTTGAGAACATTGATGACTTTCATTTTACCGATATTATATATGGCTGACGTTGTATCACACCCTGTGAAAGCGTGAAGAACAAATATGTACTCAATGAGAGATTGGCAGTTGAAACTTTTTGTCGTATACAGGGCCTCCGGAGATTTGCGGTTTCCTGGTTTACGGAAAAATACGTTCGGTGTTTTCTGTCCTAGACCAGTGAGTGATGGAATTTATTTCGAAATTATAATATTTTAGAATTATCCTATTTAAAAATTATAATATTTTGTTACGTTCGGATTCCGTGGGTCTTGCGTACGGGTTCCGTCGTAATTACGTTTTAGATTTATAATTATTATTGTTATTGGTCGAGTTTGTCAGGAGACTCGACGCGTGGATTCTGTCCGTTTTAAAGCGGCGTAACGCACCTCACCTTATTCCGTGTGTGTAATGTGTGTGTGTGTTGCTCGTGGTTCGACCTGCTGACGTTGGCGAATCGCTGGAGTGGTCGGGAAGGTCGGTCGAGACGGCTGTCTAGGCCGTAGAGAGAAGTCGTGCAAGATGGGTGTTCAATGTTTATTTGAATGTGTGCAGTGGAGACCGTAGTGGCTACACATACGCGCTGGTTACGACGCTGCCACTACGATGTCGCGAATTAGCTGAGTCGGCGAGAAGGGGCGAACGTTCGGAACGCGATACGACTCGCTGGACTCTTACTCTCTTGCACTGATGAAGAAATAATATTTGAGAGATGTTTTATACTCGAAATATTCCGACGCGTAATGCCGCTAAGGTAATTATCGCGGTACAAAAATATTACGAGAGACATGAAGCGCCGCTAGGGTTTGCTTACGCGTATAGAGTTCTTAATGGTTGTACTCGGTTTTATTTCCCGAACTCGAAGTTACACTAGCGAGACTCTAAGTACGCGAGATGTACTTGCCGCTAGGGTATGAGCACCGGTCGACCGAGGGCTATGTCTGTCAGGACAGAGCAATCGATTAAGACTGATGAGAATTTGGTCGATCGGTATCCTCGTTACCCTGGGGCGAAGGTATTGGAAGAGTCTCGTGGGGGCAACTAGGAAGTGTCGGGTTACCGATTGGGAAATCGATTTGGAAATCGATTGTGTCGATTCCTGCGTAGGTGTTTCTTTTGCGCCGGGGTCGTTGACATGCCAGTGCTGATCATGCAGCGCGTGGCATCCGTGGAATCGCATCACAGGTCGATGTATTTTGGGGAATTCGATGACGAAGCTACGTGCATCGATGGATTGTTCAGCCAAGATGTTGCTAGGCTGATCGGTCCGTAACAATTTAAAAATAATGTTTAAAAATAATATTTATAAATAATATTTATAAATAATATTTAAAAATAATATTTATAAATAATATTTAAAAATAATATTTAAAAACAATATTTATAAATTATAATATTTAAAACTAATAATACTTAAAAAATTTAGTATTTAAAAATTATAATATCTTAAAGTTATAATATTTGTAGATTTTCCTACATTGTTGGATCCCAATTGCGCGTGGATTCTTTCCAGTTATAATGAGCAAAAACAACTTCGACGCTTTCTATCTCGGGTAATATCTGAGTTATCGCTGAATCAGTTATACAAAAGTTGTTGGAAATTGAGTCCTCTACAAGTTTTGTTTGAAAAAAAAATTGATAAAATTGATAGGGGGCGCTATAATTAACAATGAAAAATCGTCAACATTCATTTGCCGCACTTTTTTTATTGTAACTTTTTTTCTTACAGATATATCAGAAAATTCTTCAAACAAATGTCGTAGGAAACATTTTTCTCTACAAAACTAAAAAAGAAAAACGAAAATCCAACCGATAGGAGCTGAGATATCGGCGATTAACTGTTTTTCGGTTTTTTCAAGATGGCGGAGAAAGCACAAGGAAATTTTGTTGGATTCCGGGGGATTTAGGTACCTCTAATGACCCTCTACGTGTCCTAAAAATTTTGGCTTGCCCATCCGTTTTGTAGATATTTTCCACTTTTTGATCTAACTATCTTGTACTAAACAACGTTATCTTCACTTCATCGATGATGAGAGAACTCAGCAGTACCGTGGACTTATGAAGAATAAATACAATGTAGAGTCTGATTATGATAGAAAAATAGACGAAGAAGAAGAAACCGGTGACGGTATGAGTGATATCGTCATAATTGAGAGTGTACCAGCTAAATTTCACGTGAAAGCGAAACTTGAGATTCTGACGGTGTTGTGTCGGTCAGCGGGAAACCAATAAAGGATTCAAATATTGTTGATCTCATGAACGATGCTATGAGAGCTAGGAAAATACTTAATGCGGGTGGAAGCAGTGTCTTTGCCAAAGATCTACGAACGATCAAGGCACCTCGGCAATTTATTGGCAACGAGGAGTTGTGGGCGGAGTCTAGAGCTAACACACCACAGCATCAATCGCAGAGTGGTGATAGCAGTACAAGCAGCGAGGGATCACCCGATACGGACCAGTTAGCATTTTTCAGCGGTCCTGAGAACAGATCACCAGCACAGCAGACACAGGGAGATAAGAAGAGAGGCGGTGGCTATCATAATAAAAAAAGACGTGTAACTTGGGCTAACCTGAAATTATAATTGAGACCGCTACTTCTCTTTTCCGCGAGAAGTAACTTCACCGGATGCGACTGGGTCAGGGCTGTCCGGGCTCTTTGATTCCAATAATTACATTCAACAAAATATTTAATACTTTACAATTGGGCGCCAGCTAGTTTCTCTAAAACTAGCCAATATTCTTTACTTCAGATTTCTTTATCCAACGCGAGATTCACCGGCTAAACCCGCTCAAGGTCGGGGACATTGGACGACCCTTTAGTTCACGCAGAGAGATAGAGAGGATAGGCCACTGCATCGGCGAGAAAATTCGAGAGAGACTTACCTTGTCGAACTGTCGAATCCCGGCCAACGCTATCTCGTCTCTTTTCCGTTCCTCACGTCGTTATCTCTCGATAGTCGATACACACACACAGTTTTAACATAAAAACAGACGTAAAATACAATTGAATTATCGGCAATCTTATTTCCCAACTACCGTAATTTATTACAACTTAATACGATCGAGACCTTCTCGAAGGGTCAGCAGACACAGAGTGTCGTCTCCTGACCCAACAACTGTCGTTCGCACAGTCGACGCCTGGAGGGGGAAAATTAGCCTATTGGCGTGCGCGTATTAGATGTTACTATCGACAGAAATTAAGAATTCAGATCATTGGTCGATCTCCTAACCCGTATGCCTCTGTGTCTGCATATATATTGCCGTGGCGTCGAGGGACGAAATCTCCTGTCACACTCTCCTCCCTCAAACCTTGGCGTCACGGGGCCTTGGTCTCACCCGAATTTGCTCGCCTGAGGGATGCCTTGATGCTCGCTAGCTGATTAGACATGTTAAAGAAAAAGACATCGTTGATACAGTGGTCATCTCCGTCTCCTTATACTAAAGGGGTAAAGGCTGACAAATAACGAGATCACTCTGGAGTTACTCTCTGATATGTCGATCCGCGGCGCTTTTATTGGCCGCAATTCGATTATTGTCGGGCGAGGCATTGAGCCGAACAAAACAAATATATATATATAACTTCGACAGTAGCCGGTACAAAAACAAAACACAAAAATTTCGACAATGGTCGATACAGAAAAGAAACAAAAATTTCGACAACGGTCGATACAAAGTAATTGAAAACAAAAATTTCGACAATGGTCGATACAAAAACCGAGAAACAAAGGTTTCGACCATGGTCGATACAAAATAATAAATTAACAAAAAGAGTAGTCGAGTCGGTCCTAAGGATAATAACTGAGAGCGCAAATTCGACTTCTCGCTAAGAGCGTAGGTATTGTTAGCTCCGCCGCTCGCTATGGGCGATGTGAGCTTGGACGATTTCCCTCCTTCGGCTTCAGCTTGTACTTCGTTGGAATGATGACGTGGACTTCTCCCCCGTCGTCCAACTCAGGCCTCATGGCCATGACTTCGTCCAGAGATTTGTCGATCGCTGGGCTGAGGAGGGCCTGGTAGGCCTGTCGACGTTTGTCCTCCGACAATTGGTGCGGCATGGGGAGTCTACCCGGGGTCACCTTAGCTGCTTCGAGCCCGAAATCGTACTTCAGACGCCGTTTGAGGACCCGTCCTTCCTCGTCCACCAGATACCGATGTCCTTCTGGGATTAGCCAGGTTGGCCACGTGGCATAATTAAGCCGCAGCCAGTCGACGATCCCGGCGTAACGGATATTACAGTCGGGGCACTCCGGGCAGGATAAGCTGGAGTCAAACCCGCACCCCGCGCAACGATGGAGAGTCCATTCGTGCTCGACCCCGTGAGGGTACAGTCCTCCGTGTCGAAGCCGTCCGCGCCGCATTCGAGGCAAAATCCAGGCCGGATTGGCAGTCGGCAACCTCTCACACTGTGGCTTGCTGCGCGGCAGTTCACGCAACCAACTGGCCGTCGTTTGGTGGCCTGAGTGACGAAAGTAAGTCTGGGTGCCTCGTGACACCTTCTTTGCGTCGTCCCTGGCGACGAGCATCTTAGCCCTTCGCATCACCAGGTTTTTTAATTCGTCCAGTGTCAGCGCGCGATAATCGGCCAAATAAGCGAATGAAGGTTTTCCGTCCTTCACCGGTTGCACCGGAATACCCAGTTCTCCCAATAATGCCTCGAACGTTGGGAAGACAGTCGGTTGCGCCGGTTCGACCTTGACGGATGGAGCCACCGTTATCGCGTCTGCATCAGTCGACAATTTCCGTCGATTGTCTGTCGGAGCCATTTCCCGAGCGTGCGATCCTAGGGAGTATCTCCATCGATTCGAATTTTCCCTTTTCATGTCGTACCGCTTTAATATGACCGGCTTGTTGGGGATCAGTCGAGGAGCCGCCTTTTGTCCTACGGCATCGAGCAGCTTCTGGACATCCGCGTTAGATGCTCCCGAAGATGGTGCGCTCGTCGTCTCGACGTTGATGACAGCTTGCGGGCGAGGGGCGTCCTTAGGTAAGGGCGCCGTCTTTTCGGACAGAACTTCCTTCACTGTTTGCACAGAACTGTCGGAATCGGAAGAGTCAGAAGACTCGGACGGTTCTGAGAGGGTCTCCTCCTTCCGCTTGAGCTCTTGAATTTCCAGCCTTAAGCGGGCCAGTTGATCTTCAGCCTCCTTCGCCTTCAGGAGGATCGCTGCCTTGATCTCTTGACGCTGGCGCTGAATTCGGTCGGCGCTGGTCTCTTTAGACGTCGAGGTATCTTAAGATCGGTAACATAGTATTTTCCGACTACTTTCCCTTTCTTATCAACTAACTCGACTGTCATTGGGCCCAAAATTCTTTTTATAATAGCAGGTCCCAGAAAACGATGGGCTATCTTTGCGTTATAATCCCCAGCTTTATTGCTTAACCTTTTATTGGGGTAAAATACCTCCATACCAGGTGTTAGTTTTATTTCGGAGATTCTTTTAGGGTTTACCCTCCCAAGGCGTTCGTCTGAATATTTCTTTAAATTCATTTCAATTTTATACCTTAATTCATCTATTTTGTTTATATGCTGCAGCCATTCGGTTGTAGCTGGTGTTAATTCCACGTCAGGGAGATCGGATGGTCGATCGTGTTTCGCGCTAGCTTCTCGACCATGATTCAAATAAAATGGAGAGATTCGACTACCGGAGTGTGGGACGGTGTTATAAGCGAATTGAAGTTTTGGTAAAAACTTATCCCACTCATCTTGATTATCTTTAATAAATGCGGTAATCATAGGCTTGATCGTACGGTTCGCGCGTTCGACAGGATTCGCTTGCGGGTGAGCCAAGGGCGTCGTCACGTGTGTCACGCCCCTCGCGATTAAATAATTTTTAACGTCGCGGTTTATATATTCAGTGCCATTATCTGTAAGAACCGATTTTGGTGCCCCCACCTATCAAATACGGAATCTAATACACGGACGAGTGTATCCCCTTTTTTGTTTTTGGTTGGGAATAGTTCTATATATTTGGTGTAAAGATCTAGCACGACAACAATATTCACGTTCCCCTTTTTCGATCTCGTAGTCATGTCGACTGTATCGATCGATATTATAGACCATGGATTTTGCAACGGCCGAGAGTTTAACAGGCCTTTCACGGGATGTTGATTGTCTTTGACCCGTATACAGACATCGCACTCATCAACATATCTCTTTATATCCGCCGTCATTCCTGGCCAATAATATTTTTGGCGCACGCGGTCGAGGGTTTTATCGCGTCCCAGGTGACCTGCTGAGGGTACGGCGTGATTTTCTCGCATTGTCTCGAGTACTCTACCTGGTTTTATTACGGTCTTCCACGGATTTTCGTCGTCGATGTATAATTTCGCATAATCCGGTCGATGATACATGAGCTCGTTGTTCTCTATTTTCCAATCGGGAAATCGGTCGGGATTTCTTTCAACTAATCGTCGTTTGGTTTCGTACCAATCTTGACCGAAGATAGAATTTAATTGGACCTTACTTTCTCGCGCCTCGTCGATTACCTTTTCCCACCCTGTAGGATCTACATCGACGTCGAACATTCGCGAGAGCGCGTCTGGCGCTTCGTTAGTCGTTCCGCGTCTATGTTCTATCTCGATATTATGCTGTAAGAGATAAATAGCCCACCTCGCTAGACGACCGATAGGATTTTTCAATCCATGTAGCCAGCGAAGGGCTTGGTGGTCAGTAACGACTTTAAACGGCATCCCTTCCAAATAACAACGCAATTTCTCGACAGACCAGACTACCGCGAGACATTCTTTCTCGGTCGTGGTGTAATGTATCTCGGCACCACGCAATGGTCGACTTAACACTTCGATCAGAAGTTCTTTGTCCGATTCTGAGTCTTTTTGAACCAATATAGCCCCAAGGCCGAAATCGCTTGCATCTGTATACAGAGTAAATTGCTGACCCGGTATTGGGATGCACAGGCGCGGGGCGTTCTTCAATGCTTCCTTTACCTCCTCGAACGATTTCTATTCGACCTCGGTCCATTGCCACGGGATTTTAGGACTCGTTATTTTATTTAGAGCCCCTTGAATACGGGCAATGTTCTTTAGGTGTCGATGGTACCAATTTACTAGACCATTGAATTGACGCAATTGCGTGCGATCTTTTGGCACAGGAAACTCGATTATTGGTTTAATTTTTTCGGGGTTTGGTCGCATACCCTTTTCATCGATGATATAGCCGAGGTATTTAACTTCTCTACAGGCGAAGCTGCTTTTGTCCCGATTGATTTTTAAATTGGCTTCGCGCAATGTCTCGAATAGAATCGACAAGAGAAGCAAATGCTCGCCGAACTCATTACTAACAATGATCCAATTGTCCAAATAGACGAATATCTGATCAATTAAGCGAGCAGGAAGTTTGCGGTCGATTATTACTTGTCTTATTCGTGCTTTTAGTTGATCCATTAGACGTTGGAACGTCGCTGGAGTACCGGTCAGAACGTAAGGCATTCGTAGCCATTCTAGTAGTCCGATACCCTCGACAACAAAAGCTGTGTACTTCCTGCTTTCTACGCCCATTGGGATTTGGTGAAATGCTTCACTCATATCCAAGGTCGAGATATATTTAGCCCTATGTAGTTGGCTGAGGATCGATCCCATTTGCGGTAAGGGATAAGCGGGTTTTTCCGTTTTGGAATTGAGTACTCGATAGTCGATGCAAAATCTCAATCCGCCGTTAGCCTTTGGGGCTACGACGGGAGAACTCGCCCAATCGCTATAACTTTCTTGTACATACCGCTTTTTTAGCAAACGGTCGACTTCCTCGCGGATGAATTCGCGTACGGCTTCACTACGCCGGTATGGTTTTTGCCTATGGGGCGTTGTGTCCGATAACTCAATGACGTGTTCGATCAGATTGGTCATGCCTGCCTGTATGGCCGCGAACTTGGCAAACTCTTCGTCTAAAAAAGATTTGAGCATCTGCTCCTGATTGACCGATAAAAAGCTCATATTGGTTGGAAAGACGAATCGCTGCGACAATGGGTGGGAGTATTTACTACCAGCCAGTGTCCACGTTCTGTTACTCGGATCTAACATGACCGTAAACGACAACCAAAAATCCATATCCAAAATTAAATCTCCTGACAATATCGGGAAGATACTAAACCATTGCGGTCCATACACGTCGCCTACATCGATAACGAAACACGTTCCACCCTCGGTTTTTACAATCGAACTATCGCCTATGCGTACCCCACTCATCGACGTTGAATCTGGCTCGACGCCTTTAACTCGTTTGTCCTTTACTCGTTCGTACGCACTCTTGCTAATATATGAGCGATCGCTGCCGCTGTCGATAATCCCTTTTATCGTTTCGCCGAAGATTGAGATTTCGATTGGGATCTTAACCGCCTTTTCTGGTTCCCTAACTCCGTTTCCCGGGCAAAAAATGCGTCGATGGGCTAGTCGATGGACGAATTGTCGAGGAACGCTTGTTGGCCTCCAATTTTTGAGGGATTCAACATGCGTAGTTGGAACAGGACTACTGTTAGTAACAACATTTATCTCGGAGTATCCAATGACTCTCAGACTGAACTCTTCTCGTTCTACGATCGAAGGAGTTTTTTCAGTGGTCATGTCGTTCTCCGAGAGTTCCATTTCCTCGTCAGATTCGTCGGATTCCAAGAGAATGACCTCATTAATCTTCGACAATTGTTCTTTCGCGGTTTTATCAAGATCTTTTACTCGATTAATCTCAGTTTCGCGATTTTCTGGTTTTGCGAATTTTGGCTTGACAATTATACTTTCCTCGGTTGTGCCCATCGGTTCAGTCACTCGCGGTTCGGTGACTGTGGGCTTTTCTCGTTTCCTAAAAAAGTAGGGCAGTCTTCGTTGACGTGACCTTTTTGTCGACAGATATGGCAGATGTCTTGCCGCTTAGCCCTACAGGTACGTGATAAATGTCCCAGATTCCCGCAATTATAACAGAGCATTCGACTAAGATCGCGTGATTCGTTTAGCGGCCTCCGATACGAAGGGTTGAAATTATTTTGTCGAGACGCTTGATTATTCGCGTCGTTGGAACGTCGCTCTAAATTATTCTCCAGTCTTTGTCGATTCATTGACTTTGAGTTATTTACCGATCCGTTTTTGTTGTTGTTATCGGTTGATCGGTTTTGAAACGCGTTAAGATCTGTAGCTTCCGCATTTGCCACGTCTGACTCGTCCTGTTCACCAGAGTCGTACATCGCGTCATCTTTACATCCGGTTGTTTCTTTTTGAATTAGATTTAGTGTATTACCGCGATTTGAATTTCCGCGGGGATTTGCCTCTACTGATCGTCGATACAAATAACTTCTTTCATTTAAATAATGAAGAAATTCGTTGTAATCGCGTAGGGAGAGATTCAAAATTTCCCGCGCGGTATTGGGGTTAAATCTACTCACTATCTGCTTTAATTGTTCTTTAAACGCAGGCGGATGTTGCATTTGCTCGAAGAGGAAGCGCGCGCGGCATGTAAATTCGGCTAGGCTTTCGCCTCTGTCCACTTTTAAATCTCGAATTTCAACGTAGAGATCGCCGTCGGCTTTTCGTATACCCCATTGATATCGGAAGTCTTTCGAAAAATCTTTCCAAGATCTCCAGTTCCCCTTGTTCAGCAAATACCACTGCCTGTATGCTCCGTCAAAGACGTTCGACAGGCACGGGACAAACATATTTTTGTCTATTCCGCTCGTACTTAAAAGATCTTTAAGCACGAGAAGGAACTGATCTGGATCTTTTTCAGTTTTTGGAAAATTGATTTTCCATCCACTGACGATTCTTCCGATTTTCATTGCCGGTGTGTCGGCGCGGTAAGCGTTTTCGCCTATCTCTCTCCCCCCTCTAGAGCGAGACGTATATGGACGTTCCGTGTACGGGTCGTGATAATAAGATGGGCGAGATTCCTCACCGAAGCACGAAGGATTTCTATGTCGGTCGTGGCCGTATGACGGTCGAAATTCGTCTTCTAATTGTAAGTGCAGACGACTTCTTCGCATTCGACCATCTGGTAGTCGAAGCTCGTCGTCCGAGTCCTCTGACTCACTCGACATAAATGCCAATGTGCCTCGTCTACGAGGATTTGTCCCTTTGTGACGCCATTGATCGCGTGGATCGTGTGTATAAAGTCGAGTCCACCGTTTTCCCTACAGTTGTATTCATTTTGCCGACTTGGCCTGTATCCGATATTTCGCGAAAAATATTCGTTTTCGGGTTCACGCCTATCGAATGTCGCGGAACGGGTTGAATCGGGCGCGAAATGTATTTCATTTGTATTTTCCTCTTCGCCCCGATATTCGCGATATAATTGTTTGTGTCTTCGAGAGTAATGTTGCGTTTCCTTAAAGTTCTGTTCAATGAATTTTATGTTTTAAATATTTCTTTTCGGGTTATTCATCCCTGTCGCGATTTCATAATTATTTTGAAATGAATTTTCATGCTCAAGCCGTGGGTCAAGATTTCCTATCCGACTTTCTCCTACGGCACCGATTCTATCAGGCGAGGCCCCCCTGGGTTCCCCCTGATCACGCTCATTATTACAATAACCATCCTCCCTACTCCCGAGCTGCGCTCCGTGCGACTTTGCTCGGTTTCGCGCACAGGCTAGTCGATTCGAATATACGAGGCGAGCAGCAGACGGCTCGTCTCGATTTCTCTCGATATCTAACGTAAAATGGGTATCCCGTGACCCAATCTGTTTTCCCATTATACCGTTTATCGCTATATTGTTTGGCCCGACCGATTCCCTTTCCGGCCGCCCAAGATACAACGCGTCCTTCCCCCCTTCCGTGGGGACGAAGCGTGACAACCGATTTGACATTTCGCGAGAACTGTTCCCATTCGCGATTTCATTTGTCGTATTTATTCTTGCCGAATCCGTTTCGGACAAAATTCCCGTTTGACTCTGTGTGCCGAGCCCTTGTAACAACCTTCTAATTTCCTCCATTTGTCTTTGCACCTCCTCCGTTTCCTTACGGAGTGATTCCGTGATATAGTCGAAATTTCGTACCCCCGAGTCGCCCGGAGAGGCAGATCTCCTGCTGCTCTCCCCACCCGTGGCCTTCGGTATCGCCCCCCTTCGCACCGCGCGAGGTCCCGGCGACAATTCGAGCGCTACCGCGGGCTGAGCGCACGCTCCTTCGCTAGGGCCGCTCGCCGCTACCGTAGTCGACGCTCCCCCCGAATTACTTTCGGTTCGCTCTAGCATGTGCCCCATAGCAGGCTCGTGGCGAACATTTGGGCTATCATCGCGGTCGAAATTCCAATCACCGTGATTACTATTTAATACTGTCGTTTTGTCGAGAAGCGATCGAATCTCACTGACCGATCCTTCTCCCTGTTCTTTATTTTTATTCGATCTTAAATTCGCTTTTGACATTTTAGATTTTCTTGGCGGGGTTTTGAACATTTATTCAATTTTTATTCCCCTTTCAGACGAACGCTTGGACAGGAAAAACTTTCCCCCAAAATTATTTATTGCGCAGTTTTCAATTATACCCCGAATAATAGTTTCCCGAATCTTTTCAAATTTTCACCAGTCGGTTGGGGCAACCACAGTCATAAATTTAACAAATTTTCCAATAATTTAAACAATAACAATCGACTGGGTAATTAAGACGAATTCTCGGGCAACGACAGACGATTTTACTGAATTGCAGAACAGAAGAGAAAAAAAATTGTTTTTTTTTTTAAATAAATTTTGACGAAATTCATTCGATGTTTAATATTCGATATTCAATACTCACTACTTCGGTAATTTTATTCCGGGATTAATATGCCGTTACTTCGTCTCATATCAATATAATTTGGCAAAAGAAGTTATTTGTACGTTTCCTTTCTTCTGGTTTACAGCCCACAATATTATTTCATACACGTTATTTCGTCGGACCCGTATCTATATGTATACGGTCGGTACGCTCGAACGGGATCGACAGTCGAGCTAGTTGTTTACATCGGGTGTTTACATTGAAGCGCCTTATACCTAAGCAAGCATAGAGCGAAAGGAAATGTGAAGCATAGAGAGAGAAGCGTGTACGTGCAAAGCCTAACACAAAGGATTGTCCGTTGTCTTTCGACCAACGGATTTTATTTTCGTCGAGTTCCTTCAGCCTTTGTTTCTTCAACAATGGATGATCGATTTCGACTACGCGAAATATATTCAAATAATTTTCGTTTTCACGTTTCACAAATTTATATCCTCGAAAAATTTCCTTTTCACTTTTGCTTTTACAATATCGCTGTTTCACAGCTTGTACAATTAATTTTCGAAATTTTCCTTCTTTTCTTTCAGAAAAATGTTACTATTCGACAAAACGTGCAGTTACAAAATTTACGTACAAAATTTTCTGAATTACAGACAGACAATTTTCGATTTATCAGCACAACAGTTTATCATAAATTACCGCTGATTTTATTACGACTGATTTGACACACATTTCCAATTTCAAGACAATAAATTTAATTCCGAATTTTCACAAGCTTGTTTTTATACAATTTTCCAACGCGGCCCCACGTTGGGCGCCAAATGAGACCGCTACTTCTCTTTTCCGCGAGAAGTAACTTCACCGAACGCGGCTGGGTCAGGGCTGTCCGGGCTCTTTGATTCCAATAATTACATTCAACAAAATATTTAATACTTTACAATTGGGCGCCAGCTAGTTTCTCTAAAACTAGCAAATATTCTTTACTTCAGATTTCTTTATCCAACGCGAGATTCACCGGCTAAACCCGCTCAAGGTCGGGGACATTGGACGACTTAGTCCAATTGGCCTTTAGTTCACACAGAGAGATAGAGAGGATAGACCACTGCATCGGCGAGAAAATTCGAGAGAGACTTACCTTGTCGAACTGTCGAATCCCGGCCAACGCTATCTCGTCTCTTTTACGTTCCTCACGTCGTTATCTCTCGATAGTCGATACACACACACAGTTTTAACATAAAAACAGACGTAAAATACAATTGAATTATCGGCAATCTTATTTCCCAACTACCGTAATTTATTACAACTTAATACGATCGAGACCTTCTCGAAGGGTCGGCAGACACAGAGTGTCGTCTCCTGACCCAACAACTGTCGTTCGCACAGTCGACGCCTGGAGGGGGAAAAATTAGCCTATTGGCGTGCGCGTATTAGATGTTACTATCGACAGAAATTAAGAATTCAGATCATTGGTCGATCTCCTAACCCGTATGCCTCTGTGTCTGCATATATATTGTCGTGGCGTCGAGGGACGAAATCTCCTGTCACATAATCATGAAAATCTTAGAAAACGTGTACTTCAACCCCGCCCATGAAGCATCGTTTGCAGGTGCTACCAAATTGTTATGCCTGGCGCGTCAGAAAAAAATTTCCCGTGTAAAGACTTTACAGTGGCTTGAAGCACAGGATACTTATACAATAAAATACAGGCCCTTGTTATGTTTATCTCCTAGTCGTTATAGACGTTCTTAGTAAATTTGTATGGATTCAACCTTTACGTGACAAGTCTGCTGCATCTGTAGCTAACGCGTTTGATCTCATTTTATCAAAAAAAATAGTAATGGTCGATTAACTGTTTACCTACAGACGTACAGAGGTAAAGAATTCACCGGTGCTATATTCCAGGCTCTCTTAAAGAAAAAGAACATACAGTTCCGTGTTGCGAGAAACCCTGATATAAAAGCGGCTATTGTCGAGAGATTCAATAGAACACTGAAAGAAAGAATGTGGCGGTATTTTACGTATTCTAGAAAAAAACGTTACCTAGAACATCGTTTCGGCGTACAATCACACCACGCATAGCAGTATAAAAATGGCTCCTGTCACGGTGACACACGCTACAGCGGCTAAGGCCCGTAATAACCTGATACAGCGGTACAAAATAACCGAAAATTGCTCTCCCAAATACAGTATGGGCGACATCGTGCGCATCAGTAGTGCGAAGGCAGCCATCGTAACAGATTACGAGGGTGGTTGGAGCAGCGAGTTATTTAAGATTGTCCGTGTATGGCACGCTATTTGTCCGGTGACATACATCCTGCGTGATCTCCACGACGAGGATATCGACGGTATATTTTATGAGGCTGAGTTTTCGAGAGTGCAAATGAAGGTGGCTAAGCAACAGTCAGCAAAATGAAGGAGAAAGTTTACACGATTTTACTCAGTAATAGTAGAATGAATTATTATCCTGATAATGTGAAAACAAGGTATACCACGCATTTACCCCAATGTATGTCTCTTCACGGTAGCTGGGCTGTTTCTCTAGCTGAAATACACATACCCACGACAATTTTGCATGTGCCACCCGAGGGCGAGCGGAACTGTATGAATGTCATAACGAACACAGTAGCACCCGGTAGCATGGCAAGCACCGAATTTAAGGAAGAGCGCACCTTCATGCCGCCCGATGTATACCTCAGCATGGACACAACACTTGAGCCTATTAACGAAACTTCATGATGTTGTGGGTCATCTGAAATTTAAGCATTGTCGGAACGAATATGTGGCGGTCACGCGTATCTGGGAATCGTGTAAGAATGTGGAACACTCATTCTACTTCTCCGATGTGTTGAAAAGATTTAGGATTCGCCGAGCCTAAGGATGTTGTAGTCCAGAGCGTATAGACTGCTCAGAGACCTGCCAACCTAGCCCATGGGACACCAAATATGATGTACGTTTATACGGATATCTACGAGTCCTATGTGCATACACCGCTGCTACGAGTCGTGCCAATCGTTGCCACTGATAATCGTAATTACGGATCGGTAAAGATAAGAAGCTTCTCGCCACCACGCTTTATTCTCCTATTACGCACTAGCTTTCAGACAATAACGATTGATATAAAGGATGAGTTTAGCAAGCTGATACCATTCGAGTACGGGACGTTGACGGTTACGTTACAGTTCAAACGTACAGATTAACCTGAACCAATCTAAAATGGCTTACTATAACGAGTACTTTTATATGCAAACGGGTGGTGGTGGTGGTAGTGGCCGAACGGGTTATGGTGGTATCAGTCATGTGTATATAGGCTCACCGAATCAAAAGGTTCACGGTATTGGGAGCTTCCTCGGAGGTCTCTACCGATGGATAATACCTCTCTTGAAACAAGGCGCTCGGGCTGGGGATAAAGAGACTCTTCGCTCAGGTATCAACGTGGCTACGGATATCATGGATTCTGGTATTCACCCTCGAGAAGCATTCAAAACACGCCTGCGCGAATCAGGGGAGAATCTGACTGAAACGTAAGGCTAAAGAAAAAATTAGTACGCTCATGAAACGTTCGGGGTATAAAGCCGGTAAAATTAATAAATTGCTCCATTCTCTTGCCGGGAGCGCATCACGACGTACCGGTGTGAAAAAACGAAAGAAGACCGTGAAGTCGCGAAAACGTTCGGGATCTGTGAAAAAGAGACAGGGTAAGAAGAAGAAGAAGACTGTGAAAAGAAGAAGAGCAACAAAGCAGGCAACTAAGAATCGATACAAGAAATCAAGAACAGTGGCGGATATTTTTGCCTAACACAATCTTGGAAAAATGACTTTCTTGGCTTGAGCTATTTACACTACCACCGACCCAGACAACAATCGAAGGAACGCATACAGTGTGTTACAAGCCAATCTCATCATTGACGGATGATTCACCGATAGAGTTTGTCATACCGGGCCAGGGTGATGAGTACATTGATCTTGCACACACCATGCTGAGCATGCGCGTTAAGATAGAAACCCCTGACAAAGCGGATGCGTCGGCTCCTAAAGTAGGGCCTGTCAATAACCTATTACACTCATGTCAGTGTTCAATCAGATCGATGTATTTTTAAATCAGAAACTTGTATCACCTCCTAATAATATTTATGCCTATAGGGCAGACATTGAAACCCTCTTGAATTACGGTCCTGCTGCTAAGTCTTCGCATCTCACGAGTACTCTATGGTATTATGATTCGCCGGGTAAAATGGATGATACAGAAGATAATAATACCGGGCTTGCAAACCCGCGGAACGTATTAGGCACGAATAGAACGATCGATCTCCTTGGTCATTTGCATTGTGATATCTTCAATCAAGAGAGGTTTCTGCTAAACGGTGTTGAGATGCGTCTACGTCTCGCTTTTTGTCTCATGAGCTCTTCGAAAGATTGTACCATAAGGTAGCACCCGGGATACTTTTGGCCCATGCAAGAGCTCTGTCTAAATGTACAACGAAATAGCCTTTGACGCGAGTCGAGGTTAAAGCGATATCGCTGCATGCAAGGATACACGATGATACTCTTGAGAATCTCATATTTGGCCAACTGCCTAAACGTATAATCGTCGGTTTTGTCAATAATAAGGCTTTTAATGGCGATCATAGAATGAAACCCTTCAATTTTCAGAATTATAATATAAATTATTTTTCTTTCTACGCCGATGATTTGCAAATATCGTCAAAACCTCTACAGCCAGACTTCGCAGATGCTGATATGTATGTGGATGCATACCATACACTATTCTCCGGTACAGGTATCCACTTTCTTAACGAGGGCAATTGTATTGCACGTACCGGCCGTACCCGGCCGGCTATTGCCTCTTTGCATTTGATCTTACACGCGATCTCGCGGCCAATAGTAGCACTCATTAGAAACTTGTGAGGCACAGTAGTGTAATATGATAATGCATTGGAGATCGACTCTTCCAGACAAGTAATTGTGGATTTTAGTGGCTAGATCGCAAGGCTTATAGACGGGGAGGTGTCATATATCCACAGAGTGAGCGATATTTGTCGTCAGTCTGTATTAAAAACTCGACGTGTTATGACTGAGAAGCACCATGAAGATCGTCATTGATATACAGGGTCTGAAGTATAAATATAATCATTTTATACCTAAAGAAGTTGCCATCGTCTCTATAAAGACGTCGTACCTAGCCCATTGGATTATACCACCACCCTACGTTTATCGGTCGGTCGATATATCGATCGACTGATCCGTTGCCCCGGAGGCAACGTATAGTGCAGTGTAAAAAATTTGTCTCATTTGTCATGAAGGTTTGAGAGGGTATTTCTATGTAATTTCATGCGCTGAATATGAAAAAAATAGTTGAAAAATTCCCGCAGACACCCTTGACCTTGAAACTTTCTATTTCAAGGTCAAATTTCATTTCTAATATAAGCCAAGTTTTTAGAATGTTTTCGTCCGTAGTTTGATGCGCTGAATACGTAAAAAACATTTAAAAACTCCGCAGGCACTCTTGTTATGTAGATCGTCGATTTAGAGGTCAAATTTCATTTCTACCACAAATGCAGCAACCTACTGCCGCATCTCCGGAGATATCAAGAAATATTCTGACATTCACTCTCAGCATGACCCAGGATCAACGACGTGGATGTGGCGAAAATTATTCAAAACGTATTCAAAACATCAAATTTTGCCTAAAAACATTAAATATTTTGTGCCTCCCAACCCATATCAAACCCAACCCAATATATCCAACCCAACCCAAACCCAACCTATTAACCTTTTAGCTGCGGGGGTGGTCCCCCGCAGCTAAAAGGTTAATATGTTTAGGAGTGCATTTTCAACCGATTTAACACGAAACGATAAAATAGTGTATGACTACTACAATGAGTATATGAATAAGTGTAATAAATCTAATCCCTTGAATAATGTGCTCAACAAGGGAGCCAGTGTGGGGGGAGGCTACCGTTATAATAATCTCAATACTTTTAGCATTAAAAGTTTGTCTTCTGTACAGGGCTGCTGTTCTCGCACCCGCTAACTGTACCATAATTGTAAGCTAAAAAATAAAATATATTTGTTAAAAAATGTGTGTGTTTTTCGTCTCGATATTCTTGAACCTCATGCGTCAATGATTATAATCCTCATATTTTAGTGATGAGCTGTTGTATTCTCAGAAGTCCTTGAAATGGGCATTCACGCAAAGGCACGCACCATCACGAACTCGATCTTCATCTATCACAAATTTTATAAAATGCTGATGTCTGTAAAGGATACCTGGTGATACGGTAAACTAACGCCACCACCACCACCGCTATCGCCGCCACCAAGATGGCTTACTGTTTTTGCAAAATAAGCAAATGCCGCACCAATTAAATTCAGACTGCTTCTCTTTGTATACAGAGTAGGGGAATGGGACTGCTTGATAGGGGATCTGATGTATCTGAGCTCCTTGATAGACAGACATTGTCCTCAAGTCTTCAAAGAAGTAATAACTTCTTTTCTTCTCGAATAACAAAAATCTAATTATGCAGTATTACGGCACGAAGTTCCATAAGATCGAGTTCAAAGCTGCTAAGGAGTGATGATAAACAGGTATGTACTAAAAATCATGTATAAAGTACCCAAGTTGCGATACGTATATACGATCCTCTCTCACGCCATATGTCTCTGTCTTCCATAGTTGAACCATCGAAGAAGAAAAAGAAGAAGAAGAAAAAAGAAGAAGATGCTATGATCTATATATATAACGCATAATTAATAAAAACGGTCAGAATATACTATATCATTGGTCTTTGAGTATCTATTGTACAATACGTGAAAAGAAAGAACACACACGCGCACACACGCACGCACGCTCGCACGCGCACACAGACACAGACACAGACACAGACACAGACATAGACACAGACATAGACACAGACACAGACACATACATCTTGCCACTAAGTGCAAGAGCGTTGTAGATAGGTCCAATCTTTGCACTAATTGTGGAGAAGGCGGACCCAAATCACCCTTAAAGCTGTAATATGGGCTGGCGGCAAATGCCCACTGCAGAGCGCCGCCAATAGCACAGAAGCCGGTTTTGTGGTTGCAAAAGTAGAAGGGATTCACTTCTACAGCTGTTATGCTCCGCCAAGTCTTTCATTGGATGCGTTTGAGGACCTATTGCATCGACTGATCGAGGACGCGAAGCAGCACTCTCTAGTGGCAATCGCTGGAGACTTTAACACTTGGGCAGTTGACTGGGGCAGTAAAGAGACTAATGCTCGAGGAGAGGCACTACTATAAGCCATGCTCAGTATAGATGCGGAAACAAGCCTACCTTTATCCGAGGAGAAGCGAGCTCTATCGTTGACCTTACCTTCGTAAGCAGCAGTCTCGTTAAGGGAAAATACTCCTGGGAGGTGATGAATATCTACACAGCCAGTGACCACTGCGCGCTACTCTGGGAGGTACTTACCGGGCAAAATGCAAGAAGAGTGCATAAAACTAACGCAGTTGGCTGGAAGGTAGGCGCTTTTGACCCACACATCTTCACGGTGGCCCTCGATAACCGGGAAATCGGTGGTGAAAATGCCGACAAGCAGGCATAACTTTTGATGAAAAAACTTACAGAAGCCTGTGACGCCACCATGCCCCGGAAATGCGATATGAACCAGCCGCCGGCGATGTACTGGTGGAATGCAGATATCTGCAACCTTCATAAAACGTGTCATAGGACTAGAAGAGCATCACCACGCGGCAGAAAAGGGCCGAACTATGAAGAACTAGTGGCAGAGTATAAAAACGCTCGGCAAAAACTGAACAAGGCCATCAAAAACAGCAAAAGAAAATGTTGGAAGGAGTTGCTCAATCAGATAGAAAACGATCCGTGGAGCAGGCCATATAAGGTAGTTATGACTCACCTGAATAGCCAGCCAATGCCATCGCCTACATGCCCTATGCTTCTCGATAAAATTGCAACTGCTCTGTTTCCTAACCAACTCGAAATGTACCATCCGACGGAACAGTGCGAAGAAGAAATTCTACTCGTTACAGAGGAACAACTGCTCGAAGCATGTGATAGAGTGGGGAATGCGAAAGCTCCGGGCTTAGATGGAATTCCAAACATCGCATTAAAAGCCGCCATCAGAGCCGTACCTACACTATTCCTGGATGTCTACAACAATGGCCTTAAAGAGGGCTTGTTCCCTTCGAAGTGGAAGCAACAAAGGTTAGTTCTCCTCCCCAAAGGAAAGAAACCCCCAGAAGAACCATCTTCCTATCGTCCGCTCTGCATGCGGGATACAGCTGGCAAAGTACTGGAACGTATCCTACATAGGAGGATCGAAGAAGCGGTCGAACCACTTCTTGTCGGCAGCCAATATGGCTTCCGGAAAGGTCGGTCAACTCTGGACGCAATCGACCTCGTCGTCAGTACTGCCAAGGAAGCCATTGCAGGAACCAGATGGAAAGGAGGTACGAAGAAGTACTGCCTAGTTGCAACGCTATACATTAAGAATGCTTTCCATTCTGCTAAATGGGATTGCATCATGAAAGCTTTTTCTGATATGAAGGTACCAGGATACCTACGAAGGATGGTAGCGAGCTACATCACTGATAGGGGCCTGAAGTACGACACAAAGACTGGTCCAAAAGAATATAAGGTCAATGGAGGGGTGCCCCAGGGCTCCGACCTGGGCCCTCTCCTATGGAACATTATGTACGATGGGCTATTGAAACTGAACCTACCAGCAGGTGTCAAACTCGTAGCATATGCTGATGATGTAGCTGTAGTGATCGTCGCCAAACACATAGAAGAGATAAATTACGCCTTTGACACTACCGTTGAAAGGATCAGTCACTGGATGGGCACAGTCGGACTGCAGCTAGCAGAACACAAGACCGAGGCAGTACTAATTACTAGCAGGAAGCAGGTGGAAACCATCACATTGCGAGTTGGCGCACACGAAATCGAATCTCAGCCGTCACTTCGGTATCTGGGGGTAATGATCGATGCCCGACTTAACTTCAAGCATCAGGTACAATACGTCGGTACCAAAGCGTCGGTGGTTAGAGCGACCTTATCGCGATTGATGCCCAACATAGGTGGGCCGAAACAAAAAAGGAGGGAATTATTAGCGTCCGTAGTAACATCCGTTCTACCCAACGGGATTCCTGTCTGGGCTGATGCGCTTAATATGCAGGAAGCGAGACGGAAGATTGCACCGGTCTATCGGCTGAGTGCTTTGAGAGTCTCGAGCGCTTTCCGCACAGTGTCAGACGACGCAGTGTGCGTTATTGCTGGGATGCTCCCAATTAGACTTCTAGCCCAAGAACAAAAAGCCCTGTACCGTAGAAAAGGAACGACTACGCTAAGCCCTGAAGAACTCAAGACGAAAGAACGACGCAATAGGATACGACGTTGGCAACTAAGTTGGGATACGTCAGCGGATGGTAAGTGGACGCACCGACTTATTCCACAAGTGGATGTCTGGCTGAATCGCAGTCACGATAAGGAGAACTATTACCTGACGCAGATGATCTCAGGACATGGGTGCTACCGGGCTTACCTATATCGATAGAAGCACGATGTCTCCCCAGAGTGTCCGTCCTGCCCGGGAGTTAACGAAGACGCAGAGCATGTGTTTTTCACGTGCCCTCGTTTCAATATGACACACAAGGATTTGGAAGATGCCCTCGCGCAGAAAATACAGCCAGAGACGTTTATAGAAGCTATGCTTTCCGCCGAGGCAGCCTGGCTAGCGATAAGTTGTTTTGCGACGGAAGTGCTCCAGGAACTGCGGAGTATAGAAAGGAAGCGGGATGAAATAAGACAGCTAGAAAGGAGCTAAAAAAACAAGAGGGAAGAGCAGTAGCTAGAGCCTCCCCCCGCGAAATAATGCCTACCAGCCGTTCCGCGGGGGAAGTAGAGGTTGAGCCCGAGGAGGTTTAGTCGGCAGTGATACATAGCGTAATGATGCGCATCGAGTCCGACATACCCAGGCAAGGCCTGATGATACGTAAATGTAATTATCCAAACCTCTGTAGAAAAAACACATACACACACACACACACTGTAACGTAACCCAGGCGAAGACGTCCGGAACCTGCGAATAAATAAAGGAGAACATTAACCGACGCCATTTTGAATTCATTAATTCACAAATAAATGGCAGACAGAGGGGAACACATACGAATAAACATTCTCGCCGGTGAACAATAAACCACATAACGATAAAAGGACGAGGATGATGAGGGGATGGTACCGAAAAATCGTAACAACGATTTCTAAGGCGAAAGCTCTGAGGTATACAATAGGCGACATCCAACGTGACTCACCAGAGTTGCAAGTGATCGCTATTTTTGACAACCCAGAGAACTAGCCGAAGTATCGTGAATACAAGGTCCAAAGGACCGACCAACGCAACAAGGAGGAGACGGAGGACCAGGATCCCCAGGAAGCAGACGATGAGCACAGCACCCATGACAATGGAGACACGAGCGTGAACGACAACTCACCGAATAAGCACTGCAATTCCGAGGTCCGGGGGCATAGCCAAAGCCGACGACGTGATGGCACCGCAACTCTAAAAAAACGATGAAAATCACGAGAGTCGCAAGTAACAGAATATAAAGGACAAAAAAAGAAAAACGTCGAACGAAAAGGACGACAGTCGAACACAAAGGTCAAGTAAATACACTGGGGAACAGAATAAAACAAACATAACCCCAAACCGTAACCAACACGGCACTGTAAAACGAGACACACGGCGGTTTCACTGCATTGCCGGGTACAAAACGTATCTCGACAGGTTCGCGCACTCCACGCACACCAAAATCGGCACTAGAGAATACGAATGCACGAAATCAACAGTCACCGGCGACAGAAGCGTGGAGCCGTCACAACAGCGGCCGCAGCCATATTGACACCGGCACACGTCGGCGCCACCAGCGATCTAGGCGACAACGGTCGATAGACCAAACAACGCGCGGAGCAGCACGCGCAACGGCACGTAAATTCAAATTGGAATACACTACGGTACACACGGGCAATGAAATGTAATAGAAAACGTCGAATTATAACAATAAATACTTACTTGTTTTCAACATAATCTCGTACGGACTCAACCTACTTTATTCCCTACTCGAGTCTCGAACTAAATTTAACGAAACGAAACGAACGTTTCAACACACACACGCAGATACACACACAGACACACGCACGCACGCACGCGCACGCACACACACACACACACACACACACACAATCGTTTTTTCGAAAAAACGATTCACACCCGAGAAAAAAATATTTGCAGGTAAAAAAACGTGTGAAACGAAATATCGAAAAAATGGCTTGATTCAATATTTATAACACTTTAATATATACCCACAACAAAAATGGTGAAAATCGAGCGTACGGTTCCTGAGAAAAGATACATTGAAAATGAGTATTTTTCGAACCAATGTTTTTCGACTTTGAATTGGTCCCAAAACTTTTCTAATTTGAATATCTTCTAAAACCACATATAGAGTTATTAATAAAGTATTTCTGACGAAAACTAAAAAAAATCGTCGAAAAATGTTGAATAGTTTTGGAGATATCTTAATTTGAAGCAAAAAAGGTCGGATAGGCGCTTCCGAATATGTCGAACCCCGTTAATATCATAACGGTCCTTGGGGTAGAGGTAGCCATTCAGACTGGTAATCCGAGAGTCGGCAGTTCGAGTCTCTGCGCCTGCATCGGATTTTTTAAATTCTCTAAAAAAGATAAAACTAAAAATAGCGCCCCACTATACCGACACGTTCCATCCTCCCCTCTACATCGGCAAAAAATAAAAGATTAAAAAACAAAAAAGCGTACTATGACGACACGCTCCACCCCCCCCCCCCCTCTTCTCCCGCGCCCACGACCGACCGAGCCACGGACTCGGTGGTCGCGGAGTGGGGATGAGAGTGGGGGTAGCTATAGTGCGCACCCGACTATTATCGTGCTTTTGAGCGACACTTACCCGCTGTTGACCCCTGGATTATTTTAAATACCCACTTGGAGTCTATTACTCTACCTCTGGTCTTTCTGCTGACCACGGTCCACGTCTTGTTGTCTTCGTGAGCTGACAACTTTTCGTCTATCGCTGTTGACCACTTCGGCCCAACAGATGCACTCACCGCTTCCTGAAACGTAGCCGGAGCCTTGTATTCGATTGAATCGATGTCGTGCAGGTATCGATCTGGTGGACGAATCAAACTGCGATCTCTGAGCTGTCGAACAGTTCCCACTACTTGTTGCTCAGCCTGTACGTCGGCTCTCGTTTCTTCTTGTTGTCTCTCGTTGACAGGATCGGCTTCTTCATCATATTCGTCCTGAACCTCGATGACTTCGTCCTCTTCTCCCATCGTTGGCAAGACCAGTTCCCCTTCGTCCGTGCCGAACGCGTTCTTTTCTTCATCGTCTGCTGCTTCGTCGAACATATCATCCCGAGACACAGATATCGTTTTCTTCTTTAAATCATACAGGCGATAGTTCGCCGATTCATCCTGATATACTATCAGTATCAACTTCCTGGATTTATCGTCGAGTTTCTTTCGAAATTTTTCGGGTACGTGAGCATACGCCGTCGCACCAAACACTCTCACGTGGCTTAAGTCCGGTTTCCTTCCGGTCCACGCTTCGTACGCTGTCACGATGCCTTCTCTTTTCGAGTAAGTCGTTCTATTTCGTACATGCACTGTGGTGCTGATCGCCTCAGCCCACAGCGATTTCGGGAGATCCTCAGCTCGGAGCATCGTTCTCGCACTTTCGAAAATTGAACGGTTTGCCCTCTCTGCCTTGCCGTTTTGTTGCGGCGTATGTGATGCCGTGTTCTCCATATTTATTCCACGAGTTTCCAGGTACTCAGCCATCCTTTCATTTTTGTATTCACCACCGTTGTCTAATCTAACAGTTTTTATTCTCGACCCGAACTTGTTTTCAACGAGTCTATCGTAAATTTTAAACTTCTCGAACACTTCGTTTTTATTTTTCATAAAATGAACGTGGTAACAATTCGACGCATCGTCTATGAACGTGACGTAGTAATTCGCACCTCTTTGAGATGTCCCTTGAATGGGTCCACATACATCGGTATGCACGTATTCCCCCGGCTTTGTCACTCGCGGATTCGTTCTCTCTCGAAAAGGCTTTCGATGCGCTTTGCCTAGCTGACACGGTCCGCAGGAAAATTTCTCGGCATTGTTAATTTTTACACCGTTTACCTAATCATTCTTTACCATATCCTCAAGCGCTCGAGCTCCCACATGTCCCACATTGCCTAGCTGACACGGTCCACAGAAAAATTTCTCTGCTTTTTTAATTTTTACACCGTTCACCCAATCGTTCTTTGCTATATCGTCAAGCCCTCGAACTCCCACATGTCCCGAGCGCTGGTGCCAAATTTGCAAATCAACCGGTGACACATTAACTTTCAAAGTTTCTTTCGGTAACAATATACGAACGAGTATACGATAAACAGCGTTGCCTTGATTTACAGCTGTCATTATCACCTCACTCTCACGTGTTTTCCTTCGAAACCGATAAAACATCCTTTTTCCGCACACGCTTATATCGAGTGTTAGAGATTAAAACGGCGATTCAAATGTTCGCGGGCGACGGCAGGAGGCGCGACGAACATTGGAAGGAAGCCGTTGGGAGGGCGGCCATATTGGACCGGCCATATGGTAACCGGTGCGACGAGAAAAGCCGGTAGAGACCGTTAGAGCGTGGAAGAGGATAGTCGAAACGATAGAGAAGCTGTGTGCGCGACAACTTAGAAGCTGTGTGTGTGAAGGAGGCGAGAGCTGTGTGTATTGACGGAGTGAGAGCTGTGTGGGTAGCGAGAGTGAGACTGTGTGAGGGACGATTAGAAGACTCTGTGATTGTGTGGGCTATTAAGAGTAAGTCTATGTGATCGGGCGAGATATAGTCGTGTATTCGGTGTGTGGGTTTAGAGACAGTGCTGAGAGCACAGGGATCGTACGAGCGTGTAAATACGAAATACGAAATATTAAAATTATTCTTGTTTAATAAATATTCTGTTTTAATAAGTCAGAAGTGGAATTGTGACCGCACGCCCACAAAGGACAGTGAACGTGTGAAGTGGGTGATCAGCGAAATAAGGTGTAGACGATTTCGACGAACGAAAGAAAATGGTGGTGGAAAAGTCGTTCGAGAGAGACGGCGAAGGGAGCCACACCTCGTCAAGAGAGACGATGCTGCCGGCACAAGATGGCGGACCTACGCGCAACACGCGAGCGTCGCGACGAGACACGGTGAGAGATGGCCGCTCAACGGACGCGACGGTGACATCAGGCGAGGCGTCGGGACGAGCCGAGGCAACGGCGACCGCCGAGCTAGGTTCGACGGGTGAGTGCTCGTATGCCAATGAAACAGGGACCGACCGGACAACGATAATGGCGGACTCCGCCGTGCCGGCGCTAACCAACGCACTGCGGGCATTGTTGACGACGGAGGGGAACGAGGAGGCGGCGAGCGTGATAGCTGACCTCATAGCCGCGCAGGCGGCGCGCCAACCGCCGGTCAGGCGGCCACCGCAGGCAGTGGCAACGCCGGTAGAAGCGGGTCGCAACGTTGGCGACACACCCCAGTCGGTAATATAGACGCCGGCGTTAACGACGCCGTCGTCGGTTATGCAGGCCCTCCAGCAGTCGGTAAACCAACCGCCGCCACCGTCGTTACAGCAGGGAGCCGCGAGTGCACAGCCGCCTCAGGTAACGACACATATACAGATGGTTACCGACTTCACGAAAGAAATTGAGTATTTCTCAGGCGATAACGACACGATCCAAGCGCAAGAGTGGATCCAAACGATCGATGCCATTCAAACTCTGCATGCTTCGAACGACTCATACACCTTGACGGCTGCTCGCATGCATTTGCGTGCTGCCGCCAAGGAATGGATCAGATCGAGGATGCAGGAACTAGCGACGTGGGAGTTATTTCGCGACGCCTTCCTGGAGATGTTCGTCAGGAGGCACAGCCGAAAGTCAGGATGGCTGAAGATGGCAGAACGGCGCCAAGGCTCGAGAGAGCCAACGCACGCATATTTCCATGCTAGAACTAAGCTGTGCGTGGCACTGGATTTTAGCTTTCAGGAGCAGAAAGACGAGATCCTGCTAGGGCTGGCCTCAAGGGAGTTGAGAAATGTGGTGCTGCCGATCTACCACACCATGCGAGAGGACCTCTTGCACGATCTATTAAAATATGAAGAGTCCTTTGGGGCTAGGAGACCGGAGCGAGAGCCGTTCCGAAGACTCGAGGGTCAAAAAACTCAACGGGAACGAGGAGAGGCGAGCCAAGCCGGTCAACAGAGGGACAGAGTTTGTTATCAGTGCCGGAAGCCAGGCCATCAAATTGAAGATTACCCGGAGAAGAAAAGTGAGATCGTATGCTTCAAATGCAACCGTCCCGGGCATATATGTCGGAATTGCACGGTGCCGACGAGTGCAACAGCCGCAAGCACAGCGACGGGCCGCCGGGCATGCCAAGTACTGGACAAGTGCGTGAGAGGAGGTGCGGAACGTTATCTGAAGACGGCAACGGTCGGGGGCCAACTGGTTTCGGCGCTGGTGGACACCGGGGCTGCTGAGTGTACTATCCGGAAGAGCCAGGCGGAAGAGGGAGGGCACACCATACGACCGTCACAGGAGAGGCTCAAACCGCACGGACCACCGGACTATACGTAGGCCACGGAGGGAGTCGTGATAACACCGGTTGTCGTAGACGGGGTGGAAGTGAAGCAGACTAAGCTGCATGTTGTACCGAGCAACCATCAGGACGTGGACGTGATTATCGGGAGGAATTATCTCGATGCACCAGAGGTAGCGTTCAAGCGTGAACGCCAACATCTGACGGTGTATATGTTGGAGTCGGAAACCGAGCAACTGGGCGAGGACGAGGTACCACTGCTCTCGATTTCCCTGATCAACATAGAAGGAAGCGACGAGCATTACACCGTCCCAGTATTCAACCTCGGAGTACGGTCACAGAGGGTGACGGCAGTACATCCAGCGCTGCAAGGCGAGTATCGGCGACTACCGCGGCTAGCAGAGGAGGTGGATGGGCACTCGCCAATTTCGATGAGCAAATTGCATATTGGAGCAGAGCAACCAGACCAGATAAAGCAAGAGGTGCTACAATTGTTGAACAGATTCCGACGGTGCGTGTCACGAGGGTTGGATGACCTCGGATGCGCAACGGCAGTAGAGATGGATATCCGCCTGCAACCGGGGGCAACGTCAGTATACAGCAACCCCTATCGCGCTGCACCGGCCGAGCGCGAGGAAATCAGGAGGATTTTGGGCGAGTGGAGGAAGGCGGGGATCGTGCAGGACACGGAGTCTCCGTATGCCAGCCCGGTACTGCTGGTGAAAAAGAAGTCGGGGGAGTCGCGATTGTGTGTCGACTTCCGGAAACTGAACGCCATCACCGAGCGACTACATTTTCCGCTGCCCAACATCGACGACCACCTGTCAAGCATCAGAGATTGCACCGAGTTTATTCTGCTGGATTTAGCACATGGCTATCCCCAGATTCCACTAAAGAAGGACGCGCGGCCGAAGACAGCCATCATCACGGCGGACAAAACGGTGGAGTTCACCAGGATGGTGTTCGGCCTGATGAGCGGACCGGCGTTCTTCAGTCGCGTGATGCATCAAGCACTGAGTCCCTTGAGTAATGAGGTGGCGTTGTTTTACTTGGACGACATTTTGATTACAGGTCGAGGCTGGCCAGACTTAAAAACGAAGCTCACGTTGGTGCTGGAGGCATTGAGCCGAGCAGGACTTGCGATCAAGCTATCCAAATGCCACTTCGTCGTGCGCGAAGTCGCATATTTGGGACACCGGCTGTCGCCGGATGGAATCGCGCCCGGAGCAGCCAAGGTCGAGGCGATTGCGCGCTTTCCAGTGCCGAAGGACGCGCACAAGGTGAGGAGATACCTCGGCTTGACGAGCTATTTCAGGAAGTTCGTCCCAAAGTTCGCCGAGCTTGCCGGACCACTGACGGATCTGCTCAAGACAGACACGCCGTTCCGGTGGGGAGAGGAGCAGGAAGCTGCTTTCGGTGCATTGCGTACGAGATTAACGACGGGGCCGGTGCTGATGCCGTACAACCCTAAGGCACACACCGAACTACACACGGACGCCAGCGCGAGAGGGCTGGCGGGACTATTGCTGCAGCAAGACAACAAGGAGTGGTTACGGCTGGTCTACGCAGTTAGCCGTCGAACCAGCGAAGTAGAGGCCCGCTATCATAGCAGCAAATTAGAGCTCATGGCGGTAGTGTGGTCGGTGAGTCGGTTGCGACCATTGCTGGCAAATCTATCGTTTGTAATCGTTACAGATTTCCAGGCATTGTGCTACGTGAGCACACATCGCACAGTCAACCCGCAGCTCATCAGGTGGATTGACACACTAGCTGAATACGACTACCGGACCGAGCATCGACCAGGCACCAAAATGGCGTATACAGACGCCCTCAGCTGAGCGCCGACTGACGAGTAGCACAAGGAGAAGGTACCAGTGCAACGATTGACGCACGAGAGGGACCTCGTGCAGATATACCAGCAGCAGGACGAGACGATTCGCAGAAAGTGCGGAATTCTCATAAAGCCAGTGGCAGCTCGTATGAAGGACGAAAAGGGGCACGTCAAGGATTACGAGCTGACGGAGGGGATATTATATAAGAAAAGTGGCGACCGACGACTATTCGTCATCCCGCGCGCGATGCGGAAGAGCATTGCGGTGCAGTTTCATGACGCGAAAAGTCATCCGAGGGTTGAGAGGACGTTCAAGCGCATAAGGAAACACTACTACTTCCCGGGAATGCGACGGTACCTGAGGAGACACGTCGGAGGATGTCTTCACTGTATAACGAGCAAGACGGTGCCCGGACGTCAGGCAGGAGAGCTTCACCCGATCCCGACGGAAGGACGGCCGTTTGCCACGGTACACGCGGATCACCTGGGACCGTTCGTGTCAAACACGACGGGTAACAAGTATGTACTCGTGCTAGTGGACAACTTAACCAAATTTATATTATTGAAGGCCGTCCGGGACACGAAAGCAGCAAGCGTAGTGCGAACGCTGGAAGCGTTCGTTCAGGCGTACGGAGCGCCCACGAGGATCATCACTGACAGAGGAACGCGTTTCACTTCACAACAATTCAAACAGCTCTGCCAGAAGCACGCGATTCGGCATACTCTGAACTCGCCACACCACCCACAGGCCAATGGACAGGTAGAGAGAGCCAATGCGGTCGTCGTGCCAGCGATCAGGGCCAATGTGACGGACGACGAGGGCCGCACTTGGGATCGAACCCTCGCCAAAGTTCAGATGGATCTGAACGAAATGACCAACGCCACGACGCAGAAGAGCCCATTCGAACTAGTGTACGGCTATGTGCCTAGCCGAGGGGAAGGAGCGATGCGCCACGGACAGGAGACCAGAGAATGGGCGTATCGGCGTCCAGAAGAATTGCAAGGAGGACGTGAGGTGACGCATCGGGAACGAGCACGATACGAAATTTATTAGGGTTAATCATTTTGTTCCTACGATACAACGATCGCGGTTGAGAGAAGGTGGTTGGAAGCTATCTGAAGCGTCTGCTTCGTAAGGCTGTGATTCAAATTTTAGCTCTACGAAAATTCTCCCTATCCAACCACGATGCAAATTGTCTGTATGCGATGTCACTATTTTGTATGAAGGTCCGACAGTTTTGTACTCTTATCTTTCGCGAGTAAGGCATCCCACAGGCAACTAATAAAAAAAATGGAAATGTGTGCTGGGACACATAGTACAAGTGAAACTTCAACGGACACTGGAAAAACGAATCGCAACGGACAAGTGGAAAAATGAATGGCAACGGGCAAGTGGAAAATGAATCGCAACGGACAAGTGGCAAAACGAATCGCAACAAAATTTTTACTTGAAGTTTTACGGGCCGGTTTTTAAATTGGACAACTACATTAACAATCTGCCCGTTAAACTTCAAGTTAAAATTTTGTTGCGACCCGTTTTGCCACTTGTCCGTTGCGATTCATTTTTCCACTTGCCCGTTGCCATTCATTTTTCCACTTATCCGTTGAACTTTCACTTCTACTATGTGTCCCAGCACACATTTCCATTTTTTCCCCGTCTTTAGTCGTAATACTTTAGTCGTTCGTTGTCATTCCCTTTTGTTGTGACTTTCCAAAACCTGAAACGTCGGCAAGGTTTTCTTGTTATTAATTTGTTTCCTTAACAAACTCTCTATTTTTTTATTTATTAATACGTTTTTTACACAGACCGCAAATAGAGGCAATGATGCCCAGCCACGTGGAGAGCGGAGGTAAAAAAACAACAGATGTGCACACGCCGCCGGGACTCTAGCGGAGACATATTATGCCGGCTGTACACTGTCGCGCGAGTGCTCTCACGACGTCTCATCGAGAGCTCTCGCGCGAGAGGTCTCGGAACGATTGCGACCCTGTACACTCTCGTTTATTTAGTAC
Source organism: Netelia inedita (assembly GCA_964017225.1). Taxonomy (NCBI): domain Eukaryota; kingdom Metazoa; phylum Arthropoda; class Insecta; order Hymenoptera; family Ichneumonidae; genus Netelia; species Netelia inedita. The sequence goes on from OZ024920.1 coordinate 24,141,746, forward strand.
GCTTTGCGAACGCCAAGATGGACGGTTAGAAAGCTTGCCATCAACTGAATGACGCAAGAGTGTACAGTGATACACTGGCGCCGCCTCGCGAGGGTAAGCGAGGCCCTTTGACTCGCGCTCAAAAAACCGACTCGGAATTGAGAGCCCACGAGTGACTGCGAGGCATCGCGAGACAGAGCGAGTGTACCCTGTACACTCTCGCACTCGTCCAGCCTCGCCGTCCCTCGACGAGAGTGTACAGTCGGCATTACATGTAGAGCATCTGCTCAGGGGGCTTATTACGGTTCTCGAAACGAGTGAAAATGGCGAAAGTGAGCGGCTCACCCTATTACGGTGAATCTCACTAGGTGAAAAGACGAGATTATCCGCGTGAGTTTACTCGACACGTACTTCTGTGTCGAGAACCGTTGTGCGCATGCTCGTGAGCGTGATTTGCCTGGATTTGCGTGGAAGTCCCATCGGTTCCATCGAAAAACAAACATCACTCCATTTTTGTTGGTCGAACAATAAAAGTTAGCGATACCCGTCAATTTGCACAATGAAGAATTTAGTGATTGTGATGATTATGGGAAATCGGGAAAACCGAATGCTAAGAATACGGCGAACATTACGCGATGCGCCTGACCTATTTAGCATAATGGAGAACGAATTTCTAAATTACTTACATAACCTATATATACCTTTAGCCATTCTTTTGGTTCTTTTCGGGGTCCACCTCCAACACTATTTAGAGATGTTGTAATGATCAACCACATATCATCCTACATAAATTAAAATAACTATCGTTAATAATGATATTACTTGTTTATCAACTACGAGTTGAATACTGTATTGCGGGTTACGATTTTGATGTATATTAATATTAAATTTAATGTGTGAATATAGTACTCACTAATTTTTTTTTTATTTCCACTATTATACCTTATCCTTCCCCGTGAAAAATCTTCATGTTCTTTCATGTATTTTAAGAATATCTTTTTTTGCTCTTCTGTTACATTCATTTTTTTAAATTTGTATCACACGTCACAACAACCGTTAAATGTGTTTTGTAAATATGGCGCCAACTTTCGTGAAAATGTGAGATCCCTATACCGGAAGTGCCGAGTTATTTCACATTTTCACTCGAGAGATCCGTAATAGGGTGACTAAACTCACGTGATATGAAAATGCGAGAAGTGAGTAAACTCGCTCGAGAACCGTAATAGGCCCCCTGCTGTCCCTCCTATCCCCACTCTCCGCGCGGCTGCGCATTATATCCATCTAATACAACCGTTGCCCTCTCTCCGCTACCGCCAGCCTTTCTCTCCCTGCGCCGCTGTCGCCTCTCACCACGCGATATATCGTATATCCCCTCCACGCGGCCGTAACGCTTTTTCGTGACAGAAAAAATCCTAATACCTCCCGTCTATATAGAAGTTTCACTTTAAAAAAAAAGAAAACAGGGGGAAGAAGAAAAAGGCATTCCGCCACCGACGCGCTCGAGGACGAGCACCTTGGAGCGTGGCCGAGTGTTAGACATGAAAACGGTGATTCAAATGTTCGCGGGCGACGGCAGGAGGCGCGGTGAACATTGGAAGGAAGCCGTTGGGAGGGCGGCCATATTGGCCCGGCCACATGGTAACCGGTGCGACGAGAAAAGCCGATGGAGACCGTTAGAGCGTGGAAGAGGATAGTCGAAACGATAGAGAAGCTGCGTGCGCGACAACTTAAAAGCTGTGTGTGTGAAAGAGGCGAGAGCTGCGTGTATTGACGGAGTGTGAATTGTGTGGGTAGCGAGAGTGAGACTGTGTGAGGGACGATTAGAAGGCTGTGTGACTGTGTGGGCTATTAAGAGTAAGTCTGTGTGATCGGGCGAGATATAGTCGTGTATTCGGTATGTGGGTTTAGAGACAGTGCTGAGAGCACAGGGGACGTACGAGCGTGTAAATACGAAATACGAAATATTAAAATTATTCTTGTTTAATAAATATTCTGTTTTAATATAAGAGTAAATTTTTCTTTATCGTCAGTATATATAGGTCACATTCCATGTGCACTTGCTTCCATTGTCCGTCTACAACAGCCTCGAGATTTATCGTTCCCTCTCCTTCTATCTTGCACTCGTATTCGTTTCCAAGCACCACTGTTCCATCGGCGTCAGTGCAGAGAGTCTCGAACCATTCTCGTCGATGTGATATATGCTTTGGCGCACCACTGTCGGCGATCCAGGCATCCTTTTTATCGACCTCGAGTATTCTTTTCGATTGCTTCGCCGAGATACCGCCGCACTCCATCGATGTCTTTGCTTCGCTCTCATTGGTCGAGACCACGAACACGTACTCTCTTGATCCGCTTGCGCCTTTTTCACCCCCACCCGGCTTCTTTTTCTGACAGTAGCGCGCGTAATGTCCTTTTTACTGACACGTGAAACATTTTATGTCTTTCAGATTTTTTTACTTTATTTCCGGAACTCGCGCTCTTCTTTTTCGTAACAACGTTTTTCATTACTGCTAACACTTCGACTGTGTCGTCACTCGTCCCGTATCTCGCTTCTTCACGCACGAGTCGTTCAGTCAAATCGTCTATCGTTTGACTCTCTTCCTCGACATTATCCTAAACCGTCTGGAAGCTCGTATAACTCGGTGGCAACACGGACAGAATCTTCGCTGTGAATATGGCATCCGACGTCGACTCTCCGACATTTTTCAACTGTAGCGCCATATTTTTCACTTTAGCCACGTATTGCACCACCGTGTCCCCCGATTCCATTCGATAGCCATGAAACTTATTCAATAGGAATAATTTACTTGATGCTCACCTTTGTTCATATTGTCAACACAAAGAGTTCCACATTTCTGTCTTGCTCTCGCATGTTACGAACGATATTAGGTGCGATCTTTAGATCGACGTTGCGATTAACATTCTCGCCCTGGCATTCTTCTCTTCCCACGTGTTCCTCACCGCAGTACGTGCATTTTCTTCCAAGACATCTCTGCCGTGCACCACTCCGTGCACTTTCGCTGCCCTGAACAAGGCCACCATTTCGAATTTCCATGTTATAAAACTTGACCCGTTGAGTTTTTCGATATGCCGAACCGATATATCGTCCGTCATCTTTACCGCCACGATCGCGCACACTATTTCCCGATTCAACGACTAGAACCCCGTTCTCGCCCGCGGAACAAAAATTTTTGCCACACGCCACGCGATACGATCGACTCAACAACGAACTTCTTGAAAAATATAAATCTCATCTCCCTTTTTCCAACAAAAGACTGGGCCCATAACCTGTTGGTTTTCTTGCAGTCTCGAAGCGTTGAAAAGGGAGAGGGAGATTTATTAATGCAACCACGATGTTGTTCGCTGAGAACAATGTAACAATACTTTATTGAATAAGACGCTCCTTCTACGCTGTTAACTCTGCTCATCTCGTATATTTGAAAAAACTGCTTACGGAAGTGACGTGCAACAACTTCCGTCTCTTTGAGACAACTAGCGCTCTCCGCTGATTGTGAGACATACTGCGCACACGCAGACGCGGGAGATCACGAGTATGTCAAACAATTATTTCAACAAAAACTCTTTCAGAGTTTTTCTCACAGCTCACAGTGGTGTTTTTTGAATCGATGCCCGATATATTCCAATAATTAATGGATTTAGTTATAATTATGCATAAATGTTTTCCATAAAGTTATTCAGTCTTTTTCATAGGATTTGTTTCCACCTTATGGTTTATAAACTAAAAATCAACGATTTTATAATCATAAATCAGACATTTATATTCAAATAACCACTATTTTGAGAAAAATCAATATTTTTCAAAAACAGGTACAAAAATGCAAAGACTACGATGACAAAGAGTAATCTCTTATATCTATCTAAAGGTAAAAAGTGGATTTTAGGTTTAAGATTAGAAATTATGGACGATATTTTGAGCACCCTAAAGGATATTTCTAAATCATCGTTTTATGGAACGCGACATAATTGTCACATCGTTAATTGTAGGAGTTTTAAACGAAAATTATAGGTATGATGGTTGAATCTAGATAAAATGTATACTATGATTTTTGTTATAAATAAACATTTTTAATAACTTTAATAATGACTTTTAATAAACTTCAAGAAAAGTGTTAAAATTATCCGTTTTTCCTTGGTATACATGTATAAAAAGTTACTTTGAGAGTCAGTGTTACAGACGACGAGCGATTCGAAAACGCGATCCGTACTTTCTGCAGCACTGAGCATTCAAGTTTTGTATGTATCTAGAGGAGTGTGACCAACGTTTTGGGAAAAAGAACATTTAGCCACTTCTTGCCATAATTCTCTAGATGCCCTAGAAGAAAGTACGGACCGCGCTTTCGAATCACTCGTCGCCTGCAATACTACCACTTACGAGCAACTGGAATAACAAAAGAATTATTAAAACAAAAATCACTTTTCGTCATTACTCCTCTATCATATTCAACAGTATTTTGACCAAACGGTTTGTGTTACTTTGAATATACAATAGAGTCAGTTCAACAATTTGCCATAACTTAATTTATGATTATTACTTTATCTTTGTAAGGACGATGTATGGATGTTGCTAGTTAACAAATTGAATTCAGCAGAATATGAACTGCGTAAAAAGTCGAACGAACAGGGAGAAGTAATTATTTTAGAGTTGAATACGATCTTCCGGCGACTTCTGAAATGTTATTCAAATTTTACACAGTTTGCGACAAATTTTGTAATTTACTTTAAGACCGCGCCAAAATTGTTTTTTAATTTGGCATGTATTTAAAGCTTTCATTCAACAGCATGTGTTATTTCGAGCACTCTAAAAACGACTATAGTAGTATCCCAATCCATGTAAAAAACATAAATGTGCAATCGTGTTATTTATTGCGTAATTGCTACGGGGAGAGGAGCAGAGCAGAAGAATGTGAACATCCGGGGAAAAAGAAAGGGAATGTTGAATTTAAAATAATAGTGTGGAATGTTGCGGGGTTATTTAAAATTGGGGAGGCGTGGGAATTTTTGGAAGAAGCGAATATGGTCGTCTTGCAGGAGACATGGGTAAAACGGGAAGAAAAGAAAGAAGAGGAAATGCAAGAACTAAAGAAGAGGATGGCGGAGGAGGAAAAAAGAAAACCGATGTATGAGATGCAAAGAGAGACACGCCTAATAGGGAGAAAAAGAAAAGGAAAAAGAAGTTCAAATACAGGAGAATAAAACAAGAGATGATGGATGGAAAGAAATAGAGAAAGACACAAGAATGTCAAGAAGGAGAGAGGACGAGGGTGAGTGGCAGAGGGTGGAGAGAGAAAGAAAAAAAGAAAGAATAACAGACCGGAAAAAAAGATGAAATAGTAAGAAGAAAACCGACACCTTTGACGGAAGAGTAACACAGTATAGAGATGAATCGAAGGAAGAATAGAAGAAACAATGTGTGCATTATATACCCTAAGATAGGTGAGTAAAGCGAGCCTACCGGAGTCGTAGAAGAAATCGAGAAAAGATGCAGGCAAAGAGTTACAAGACAGGCAATGGAAAAATACCGAAAAGAAGGAGTAAGTGTGATAAGCTTCAAGGAAAGAGAAGACAAGATGGAACTAATATTTAAAAGAAAAAATCTAAAGAGAACGGACATCTGGATAAATGACGATTACACAAAAAGATAAAAAGAGATACAAAAATGGTTGCGAGATATTGTAACACATGAAAGAATGTTTGGAAGGCAGGCAGAGGCAAGATACAAGAAGATAAGAATAGGAGAAGAATGGTGGGAATGGAATAAAAGGCAAGGAATAATCGAGACACTTCAGAGACAGACGGAAAGAAGAACGGCGCCACATCAAGAGAGAAAACAAAATGAAGAGAGATGGCTTTTTCGGAACTAGAGATGGTGAGGAAAGTTAGCGGCTACGAGGAGCGGAGAAGGGAAAAGAAATTGAAGATGGAAGCAATGAAGAGGATACAGATGTAGAAACAGCAGACGAAGAATGTAAGACCATTATGTAGAATGTTGCAGGTATGATAAAAATAGGAGAGGGTTGGGGGGAGATAGAAGAATATGAAATGGCAATATTACAAAAAACGTGGGTAGAGAAAAAGAACGAAGAAAATATTAGAAAATATGTAAGCAAAAGTTTCGATTGGGCATTTAAAGCAGCAGTTAGAGAAGAAGGAGTAAATAAAGGGAGAGCGAAAGGAGGGCTCGCGATAGGAATAAAGAAAGAAATTAGCAAAAATTTGGAAGTGGAGGAGGGGGAGTTTGGAATGGTAATAAAAAGTAAGATAGGAAAGAAGGTATGTTCGATAATCACAGCATACAACAACGAAGGAATGAGGAAAATGGAGAAAGCACTGGGAAAAAAATAGAAGAAGAAGCACTAAACAATGAATTAGTTATAATTACAGGAGATTTCAATGCAAGAATTGGGGAAAGTCAGGCAATAAACGAAGGAAACATAGAGGGAAATGAGGAAAAGACGAGGAAGTCACAAGATAAGAAAATTAATTCAGAAGGAAGAATACTATTAGGAATGTGTGAAGAGATGGGAATAAATGTATGAAATGGGAGGACAAAAGGGGACGAGGAGAGAAAGATAACGTTTGTAGGGGGGAGTGAGGATCAATGTGGGTCAGTGTTGGACCTAGTGTTAACTATTGGTTAAAAGTGAACGAAAGGATAAAATCAGATCACTTACCGGTGACGTTTGCGATACAGGGTGAAATAAGTAAAGAAGGAGAAATGAAAAGGGAGAACGGAGGAATAGAATGTGAGGTGAGATTGGAGTGGGAGGAGGAAAAAAGAGAGATGTATGAAGAGGAATGGAAAAAAGATGAAGTGAAGGAGGCGGTGATAGAAAAATGGGAGACACTAAAGGAGTGTATATATAAAACAGTAGAGAGGACGGGAATGAAAAAGAAGAGGAAGGAAAATAGAAGGAGAAAGACTCCCGAGGTGGTTTGACGAAGATTGCAAGAAGCAGAGAGAAAAAGTATGGTATGCATTTAAAAAAATTGTGGAAGGCAGGGAATCGAGAGATAAAAAAGAGCTGGGCGCTGAGAGAAGGACATTGAGAAAGTGTTGAATATTTTTGTTATGTGTTCAACGCTACTCGCGGTTGTAGGAGGAGGTTGGTGGGAATGGGTGTGACACTGAACGCCCTTTCGTTTCAAACAGAATTAAACTTTTATTAAAGATACAAAATGACTATTGTCGAACACTCGTATAAACTTTGATAGGAAAAATTACGGACTGCTTCTCGCTTCGTGTCGCTATGCGGACTGACTCTCCCTCGCGTCGCGATTGACTAGAGAGACGCCAAGGCTCATGCATAAGGCCGGTTGCCGCGCTTCTCGAACCTTCTGCGCGTCCCTTGTTTCTCATTGGCTGACTCGCCAGCCTGGAGCAGCGTGGACTCGCGCCGGACCTCATCCAACAGAAAGATATACAAAACGGCGAAAGAAGATTGGAGAAAAAAGATATGGGAGGGGGTAAGCAAGGCGAAAAACATGAAGGAATGGTGGAAAGCGATAAGTAAATTCAGAACCAACAAAAAAGGCGGAATGATGGGAGAAAGAATAAAAGAAAAACAATGGAGGGAGCATTTCGAAAAACTGCGCAATGGAGAAATGAACGAAGAGGAGAATAAGGAAGTAGAGGAACGAGGGAGAGGATGAAATAACAATAGAGTTTATAAAAGCAATACCTACCGAGCAGAAAGAAAGGCTAAAAGTAAGCTTGAACAAGATATGGAACGAGGGAAAGTTTCCAGAAGGATGGGATGTGGCTAGGATAGCACCAATATATAAGAGTGGGGAAGCAGAAAATGTAAAAAATTACAGAGGAGTGTCGCAACTGAATGTGGGATATAAAATACTCATGAAGTTACTAACAACAAGGCTAACAAGATGGATCGAGAGGAGAGGTGGGTTAAAAGAAAGCCAGGCGGGATTTAGAAAAGGAAGAGGAACGAGAGATCAAATATTTATCTCGAACGCATTAATAAATAACAAATTGAAAGCAAGAGGAAAAGAGCTATACGTAGCATTCATAGATTTTAAAGCAGCGTTTCATAAGGTCGATAGAGATAAATTGATAAACAAACTAAAAGGAAAGGAGGTAAAAGGAAAGATGCTGAAAATAATAGAGGTAATATATGAAAATTCGACAGCAGAAGTAAGAGTATGTTACGGACCGATCAGCCTAACGACAACGAGGCTGGACAATCCATCGGTGCACGCGTAGCCTCGTCATCAGATTCCCTAAAAGACTTCAACTCACGACGGAAACCTCCAAGGCACCGGGATTCCACACGCTGCATGATCAGCGATGGCATGTCAACGACCCCGGCGCAATACACGGGATTCCACACGCTGCATGATCAGCGATGGCATGTCAACGACCCCGGCGCAATATACGGGATTCCACACGCTGCATGATCAGCGATGGCATGTCAACGACCCCGGCGCAAAAGAAACACCTACACGAGAATCGACAATCGATTTCCCAATCGATTTCCCAACCGATTTCCCAATCGGTAACCCGACACTTCCTAGTTGCCCCCACGAGACTCTTCCAATACCTTCGCCCCAGGGTAACGAGGATACCGATCGACCAAATTCTCATCAGTCTTAATTGATTGCTCTGTCCTGACAGACATAGCCCTCGGTCGACCGGTACTCATACCCTAGCGGCAAGTACATCTCGCGTACTTAGAGTCTCGCGAGTGTAACTTCGAGTTCGGGAAATAAAACCGAGTACAACGATTAAGAACTCTATACGTGTAAGCAAACCCTAGCGGCGCTTCACGTCTCTCGTAATACTTTTGTACCGCGATAATTACCTTAGCGGCATTACGCGTCGGAATATTTCGAGTATTTCAATACAGTTCCAATATCGTTTCATTATTTTATCATACGAAACAAAGTGTAAGAGTCCGGCGAGTCGCACAGCATTCCGAGCGCTCGCCTTTTGTCGACTCAGCGAAACCCCGAGACCGTAGTGGCAGCGTCGAACAGGAGCGCGTATGTGTAAGCCACTACGATCGTATGTGTCTGTGGTCATAATAAACAACTCGCCACCATCTGACGAGACTTATCTCTACGGCCTAGACAGCCGTCTCGACCGACCTTCCCGACGACTCTAGGAATTCGCCAACGTCAGCAGGTCGACGAACGAAACACACACATATTACACACACAGAAACCAGGTGAGGTGCGTTACGCCGCTTTAAAACGGACAGAATCCACGCGTCGAGTCTCCTGACAAACTCGACAAATAACAATAACAATTATAAATCTAAAACGTAATTACGACGGAACCCGTACGTAAGACCCACGGAATCCGAACGTAACAACTGGTGTCAGAAGTGGGATTCTGTCCACCAACTCACCTTAACCAAATTTTCTTTTTTTCCTCCTCCCGTACATATACATATTTCCCTTCTCCTTCCCTCTTCGTACAAATTGAAGAATAAGAATAAGAGGAAAATATGGCGGAATTACTTACGTCACTGCTCGAGCGGACTACGCTCGATAGCCGCCGCAAGGTAATCCGAGACGCGCTACGCTCCCTCCCGGAATACGACGGCGGGGTAGAGGCTCTTGCGATGTTCCTCCGGAAGGTCGTTCATGAGTTCGAGGCGATCGACAGTGCTGACGAGCACACTTTTTTAAGAGGCGTCAAAAATAAGCTTACGGGTGCTGCCTGGGATTCACTCGATGGCAGAAGCATAAACACGGTGAATGCCCTAGTGACCCACCTCAAAGCTAAATTCGCACCGGGAAGAAGCGCGAATTCTTACCTCACGGAAATAAGCGGGCTCACCATCAGAAGAACTGAATCCCTGAGACAGTACATCGAACGGACAGCTGGCCTAGTCAAAAGGGCGCGAGCTGCCGTTCGCGGAGACCGTACCACCGCCGAATCGAAAAGTAGCCTCGAGGATCTCGAGAAACACGCAGTGAGTAATTTTTTAAGAGGATTGCCGGAAGACATCTTCCTGGCCGTAAAACACGAGAAACCGAAAACCCTCGATGCGGCGTTCGACGTTGTGCTCGAGGAAGACCGCGAGAGACAGGATCGGCAACACGTTTCGGGGAAACGGGACCGAAAATCGTCTCACCGCAGAAGTTCGCGCGGGAAACCTCCACCGCATCGACGTAACCGCTCACGGAGCGGATCATCATCACCCTCCGACAGCGAGGATTCACTCACCTCCGATTCCTCGTCCCTCGACAACGGCCGGAAGAAAAGCAAGGTCTACGCTGCCGAGACCAATTACAAGCGACGAGAGTACGAACCCCGCGCCCCGACGTACCGGAACCACGAAGGGCAGGGCCACTGTGCATGTTGCAGACACGGTCCTTCGGAACCACCAAAGGATCGATCCCGATGGAGAACACCGTCGCCCCGTGAATTTTCGCGAGCGTCTTCCTGCGAGTCTGCCGAGCATTTAAACTCGCGCGGCGCTCGCCCGGCAACCAGCTGGTCGAGCGCCCTAGACAGCCCATCAAAATCCTCAGCAGGAAGGGAGGAACCGGGGAAGATGGTGCAATTTCTTCCGAAAGAGGCACGCAATGCATCCTCAAGGAAATACCACCCGCAAGGATCAAGATCAAATCAGCGGACTTCAGAGAAGGCCACGCAGAGTTCATTCTAGACGGCGGCTCTTCGTTAAATTTGATCCACATCACAACCTTGCGAAAAACCGTCGAAATCGATAGATCCGATACGCGGAAAATTACAGGCATTGTCCCCAACTCCATCCGAACATTAGGGACAGTCGCGCTCGCCATCAGCAAAGCAGACGTGGTTTTCCACGTCTTCGATGGCGAACGACTCTCGCAAGCAGACGGACTTCTCGGCGCACCATTTCTCCACGACCAGAAGGCGGAGATATCATACCAACATCATACGCTCGTCACTGCCAAGGAACCTATCACCCCCATCCCCTTCTCAAACCGGGAAGAAATCGAACCCGTTCTGGAAGAAGCGGAATCGGTCAGAATACACCTGGAAGGACGGAGCAGGAAACAAGTCGCGATAAAATTGCGCAATTCCAATATCTACGACGGATACCTAAAGCGCATCGACCTCGGCTCACACGTACACATCGGCGAAGCTGTGGTGAAAAACCATGATGGCGTATGCTTCGCTATCGCCACCAACACACACACCGATGCGATAGACCTCGACGTGCCAGCGCAGGAACTCGAGCCGTACGTAATCGGATCCGGGCCGCTCTCAGACGGCGAAGACGAACAGCTGGCCGCGAGCAACGCACCGGCCAGGCCGGCCCGTGACCGAGTGAGTACGATTTTGCAGACGCTGCACTTTGACCATCTGAATCGTATCGAGCGTCAACACGTGCGCGAGCTCGTGAAACGAAACTCCGATCTCTTCCACCTCCCCGGAGACGTACTAAAAGGCTCGAATATCGTCGAGCACGAAATTCCAACAACCGACAATAAGCCCGTACACACGAAACAGTATCGGTACCCGGTGATTCATCAAACCGAGATCGAGAACCAAATAAAGGGACTGCTCGATAACAGAATTATTAAGCCGTCTCACTCCCCGTATAATTCACCCCTGTGGATAGTCCCGAAAAAGGCGGACTCTCACGGAAATAAACGGTGGAGAATGGTAATTGATTACCGGCAACTGAACGAGAAGACGATCGGCGACAGCTATCCGCTACCCAACATCACCGAAATTTTGGACCGGCTCGGAGGAGCAAAATATTTTTCGGTGTTCGATCTAGCTAGCGGATTCCACCAAATCAAGGTAGCCGAAAAGGATCAACCGAAGACGGCGTTCACGACCCCGAGAGGCCATTACGAATTCGCACGGATGCCCTTCGGCTTGAAAAACGCACCCGCGACATTTCAACGGCTTATGGACAGTGTTCTGTCTGGCCTCACGGGTACGGAGCTATTCGTCTACCTCGACGACATAGTAATTTTCTCGACATCGCTCCAAGAACACCGTACCAAAGTCAACCGACTTTTCCAACGGCTGCGAACGAACGGGCTGACGCTACAGGTCGACAAATGCGAGTTCTTGCGCAAGGAGGTCAACTACCTAGGGCACATCCTGAACAAGGATGGCGTGCGACCTGATACGAAAAAATTAACTGCCGTGAAAAATTTCCCGACCCCCAAGACACCGAGGAATGTGAGAGAATTCCTCGGTCTCGCGGGCTATTATAGGAAATTTATATCCAATTTCTCCGGCAGAGCAAAGCCACTCTCCGATCTCACGAAGAAGACCACGAAATTTGAATGGACCGAACAAACACAGTCCAGTTTCGAAGACCTTCGTGACACTTTATGTACAGCGCCTATAAGCCATGGTGTATGCGGTCAAATATTTTGGGCCATATTTATACGGACGGAAATTCACACTGATAACCGACCATCAACCCCTGGTATGGCTGCATTCGGTCAAGGACCCTTCCTCGAGACTCGTGCGATGGAGACTGCAGCTCGAGGAATACGAATATCAATTCGTTTACAAAAAGGGAAAGACCAACCTGAACGCCGACGCCCTCTCAAGGAACCCGGCAACAACATTACCAGTGACCCCTCGCGATGACGACGAATTTAAGATAAGGGGCATGCGACAACAAAACCCCGACGAGAGTGCCATCGCCAGCCGAATTCGCGACCGAGGTCGAGCGGCTACCACCGCCGCGTACGATGACCCGAGCTTCCTAGAAACACCAAGCGAAAACGAGGTCACTGAAGGAAATCGACGCCATAGCATGCTGCCGACACCGGAACTCGACAATATCAACGAGTCTGCGGAAACGACAGCCGATACCACCGCGGAGATCGACACGTCAACTCAATCGAACCCCCACGGTTATCGTTTCGATACGTCAGTCGCCCTCCAGCACGGCACCAGCCAAATGACCCTGGACGAGGCGAAGGGACGACTAAGACGACTGTCCGGCAGCCTACCTCCGTGCCGAGAGATGCCAATGGAAACGAGTTCGGTAGGGGAGACCGAGTAGGGTTGTGACAGAGGAGAGTTGTGACAAAGGCGATTTCTTGGAACCTATGACCGTTAGCGAGCTGGAAACAGCGCACGGACGTTTCCTTAGTGATGCGTTACTCAACGCAGTACGCGTCATTAATGCATAATAAGCGTTTGCGTAACTACGACGTCTGTATGAAAAAAAATACGAAAAGTAAGTTTTTTATCAAAATTTTGATTGTATTTATATCGTGATATATTACATTTACGTGGTTATGTTATTTTTTCTTACATTATATGGTTTTTGAAGTTTAAAACGTGGCATTGTCTTGCTGTGTTTGCATCTTTTTTCGAGGCTACGAATTATTATACCGACCAAGTCACATTGCTTGGCACCTAGGAGAGTTGTGACACGTTGTCACAACTCTCCTATTTAAGATTATTATCTGGTTAGCTTATTTTACATGCTTGTGAAATGTTTTTTTCCTGTTTATATGAATGATCGTTTATTTTAGTAAATTCTTACAACCTAACCTTCATATAAAAAATATTCGGTAAATTGAGTCTGTCTTAAAAAATAATATTTTTGTCAGAAACTTATTTGGGCATGTGATTTGGTGTTGCACGTTGAATTGCTATTATTGGGTTTCAGAATGCCGAATAAGTATATCCGAAAGACTGATAGGGGCATGGCCGGTAACGACATTTATGAATTGGCAGCTGAAGAAGTTACATTAAGAGGTCAAAGTCTTCGAAATGCCGCATCCTCGTACAATGTCAACTACATGTCGTTGCATAGATATATCAAGAAGAAACAAGCTTTTCAAGATAAAATAACTGATGTGGCTCCGTCCATGGGTTATGCTAGTCTAACGGTATTTACCGAAGAGGAAGAAAATATTCTATGCGATTATTTGTTGACCTGTGCAGCATCCAATTATGGGCTGACAACAAAAGAAACAAGAAGCATTGCATTTGAGTTAGCAAAAAAATATAATAAAAAAATTCCTGCGTCATGGGAACAAAATGAGAAGGCAGGGGAAGTGTGGCTAAAGTTATTTATGCAACGACATCATAATTTATCTTTAAGATTGCCACAAGCCACAAGTCTAGCTCGTGCAACGAGCTTTAATAAAACTATTGTGGCTGCTTTCTTTGAGAACTACACTGGCGTTTTAAGCAAACATAATCTTGGGGCAAAAGACATTTGGAACGTCGATGAGACAGGAATAACAACCGTCCAAAAGCCTGATAGAATAATAGCACGACGTGGAGAAAAACAAGTCAGTGCAATGACATCGGCGGAAAGAGGAACCTTGGTTACTCTGGCTCTGGCTGGAAACGCTATAGGCAATTATATACCGCCTATGTTTATATTTCCACGTAAGAGATTCCAAGACCACTTCATTCGTGATGGCCCAATTGGTTCTGTAGGAACAGCTAACGGATCAGGCTGGATGCAGGAGGATGATTTTCACTTTTTCCTTGAGCATTTTAAAAATCACGTTAGACCATCAAAAGATAAAAGAGCTCTTTTGCTCTTGGACAACCATGCTTCGCACACAGCTCTGAAAAATATTGAATTCTGCAGAGACAATGGGATTATCTTGCTGACATTCCCCCCACACTGCACACATAAGCTGCAACCGTTAGATCGTGCTATATTTGGGCCTCTAAAGAAAGCAATCAATACAGCATGCGATAATTGGATGCGCTCTAATGCGGGGAAAGTTATGAATATCTATGATATTGCATCTATAACAAAAACAGCATTTGCCGTGGCGATCACTGCAAAGAATATCAGTGCTGGTTTTGCTGCAACCGGAACATGGCCTGTTAATACAGATATATTTGGAGAAGCCGATTTCCTGCCTAGTCGAGTCACCGATCGTATTTTTCCCAATCCAGAACCAGAGCAATTGTCAAGTGTTCAAGAAACAACGGCCAATGTAGAAAACAGATCCCTTACTCCAAATATTATTGATACAGTGGTAAACAATGAAACCAGGGTTCTTCCGCCAAATCTAACGATCAGACCAGTTGAAAACGATGAGACAAGAGTCTTTACTCCAACTATATCCACAGATCAAGCCACGACATTTTCTAGCAACCCATATTTGCCAAATAATAAACCCGTCGCCTCCACATCTACATTCTTGCCAGAATCAGTAAGGCCGTTGCCAAAAGCTCCGCCGAGGAAAATGAATCAATCGAGAAATAAACGCAAGATTAAATCTGCTGTTCTTACCGATACACCAACAAAAAATGAAATAGCTGCCATTGAAGCCAACAGAAAAATAAAACGTGTGAAAAAGCGTATTTTAAGCGATGAAAAGAAGAAACCTAAAAAAGCCAAGAAGAAGACTGATAAAAAAATTGCACATGATCCCAAAGAAGATAAAGAAAATGATTGTTTTTGCTTGTGCTGCCTTGAATCCTATGTCAGTAGCAGATCAAATGAGAAGTGGGTTCAGTGCCTGGAATGCAAAGGCTGGTCTCACGAAGATTGCACTGGCGGCGAGCTCCAATATGTCTGTCATAATTGTTTATCAGACTAGATTAAGATTTGTGACTGATTTTAAAACGACTGATCTCGTAATGTTGCCACAAATACTTTTATAAGATTTAATACTTATTATATTATTCATGTGTTATTCTATTGTCTACACTTGTGCAAAATAATAATTCGAGTACTTTTATGCAAAAAACGTGTATTTTGTTTAAAACACATATAAAAGTATTTTTATCTATCAAATATAGTCCAGATACACAGCTGTCACAACTTACCTTAGTACCAGTCACAACTTACCTCGGTGGTAGGAGAGTTGTGACAAAAGGAGTAGTTTCAGTTTTCGTGGATTTTCTCAGAAACCCTATAACTTTCATTGATTTCGATAACACTTTTAAAAAGAGGAAGGATTAAGCTACATTGAGGCATAGATTCATAATCGTCATATGTTTCTTTGTTGAGATATGTTCTTTTAAGCAAAATTTGTCACAACCCTCCTCGGTCTCCCCTACTCGACGACGACTCGTTGTGCAGCGACACCGAAATGACACTGCAACAACGAGAGATGATAGAGAGGGACCTCTGCGACACCCCGCAGACATCACAAAAAATTATACAACTCCTCCGCAGATCGTTACCCACCGACAACGCACAGACCGCGACACAGACCACGGAAACGCAAAGATCAAACGCCAGCCAGATCAGCGGAAACTGCCCGACTCAACAGCAGACGACACACGCATCAAAAAGAATATCACTGATGCCGACCCCAACAAAGGGAGAGAAACCTGCGTGTGGCTCAACGCCGCGCAAGGTGCGGTTTTCGCTGCCGCTGACCGAGTCTGATGAACCGCGCGACGACCTAACGCACACAACGGAGGTACCTCGGATACAGGCGATCGACAGTCTGTCGCTCCCACCATCGCCATCATCATCATCGGAATCGTCATCGTCATCATCATCAGAAGAAGACGAACTCGATATCTCCAGCAGCGATCTCGAGGCTGACGAGCGCGAGTTCAAGGACCCGACAACCACCTCACTGTGCCGGATAGAGATAAAACCCGATCAGTTGACAACCGGTCAAGGTACGATCGTACACTTCACCCCCAAGGATGGAATTATCACAACCCCAGTAGGAAACCAGCTGCGCGACCTTGGCTACATCGACGCCGATGATCTCACACGACGATCAAAAACGGAGGATGCAATAACATCAAACCACAGGAAGCAGAAAACCCTGAGCATCACGGCCACCAAGAACTACTTCGATAAGATGACCCTCAATGACCTTGAGACAGCCGTCGCAACCTTGAGACAATCCATCAAGAAACAAGGAGATCGCGAACTCCGCGTCGCTTCCGATGGAGACGGACACGACGAATTACCAATACCAACGTTTAAACGGATACTCCAGAACGGTCTTTCCAAGATTAATTGCAAGGTCATCATCTGCACGAACCAAATCGAAACGCCGCCAGAATCGGAACGCAACGCAATCATTAGGGAATGGCACAGCGACCACATCGGAGGTCACAAAGGAGCCAGGAAAACATACGAGCGATTGCGACAGAGATACCACTGGAAAGGCATGAAAACCGACGTACAGAATATCGTGCGATGTTGCCATAGCTGCCAACTACACAAATTGGTCCGAATAAAAACAAGGGAACCAATGATAATCACCGACACACCTGTGGCAGCATGGGAGAAAATCGCCCTCGACATACTCGGACCATTGCCTTTAACCAAACGCGGAAACCGGTTCGTCTTAACAACGATAGATTTGCTGACGAAATTTGTCAGAGCCTTCGCGTTACCAGACATGAAGAGCCAAACGATCATTAAAGTTCTCGACCAGGAATATTTTACGGTACACGGGACCCCACTATACCTCCTGAGCGATAACGGCAAATGCTTCGTCAGCAGCCGCATGAAAAATGTCCTGAAAGAAAAGAAAATACATCACATAAAGGCAACCACGTATCACCCGCAAAGCAACGGCTCATTGGAACGCAGTCACCAGGGAATTGCTGATTATGTGAAACACTATATCAGCAAGGACGCGGAATGGGACGACGTTCTACCGTATGCCATTCAATCGCACAACGCGACGGTGCATGAATCCACAAAATTCACACCGTACGAGATGGCATATGGCAAGCTAATGAAAACACCATCGACCCCACCCCTGAGAGAAGACCTGGCTACCACTACTGACTACGTAACGAAAACCGCAAAAAGACTCGACGAGCTAGCAGAGGTAGGAGGTAACAATCTCAACAAAAGTAAGGAGTCGGCAAAATTACGGCACGATAAAAGGTTAAATGCCATAAACTATCAACCAAATGACTTCGTTTACACCCTGCGTGAACCAAAGCCCAACAAATTCGATCCCCGCTACAATGGGCCATATCGCATCGCCAGCGTATTAGATCAAAACACCGCCTTGATCGACAAAGGACATGGCCAGCTGAGTTTGACCCATATGGACAAATTAAAACCTGCCCATGTTGAGGGTAACGTCTTGCCTACCCCAGTGCCACCGAAGAAACGGGGACGGCCGCCGAAAACAAAACCAGCTTGGAAATACTGAAACCGACAACAACTGGAACTACCCCGGATTGACCGGACCGGTCTTCTTCATCTAGTTAGAAGAACCCACCCCGGATTGACCGGACCGGTCTTCTTCATCTAGTTAGAAGAACCCACACGAACAGATAATCATATCAGATA
This sequence comes from Netelia inedita, assembly GCA_964017225.1. NCBI lineage: Eukaryota > Metazoa > Arthropoda > Insecta > Hymenoptera > Ichneumonidae > Netelia > Netelia inedita. The sequence continues at coordinate 24,159,946 of OZ024920.1, forward strand.
ACCTCGTTTTTTCTCACCTTGCCCACTCAACATTTTTTTTTGCTTCCTCTCTCAAAGTCCAGCTTATGTAATCTTAATTTCATCGGACTTCCACCGAAACCGAGTATCACCTACTGCCTCAACCAAGTTCTATAGAAGGATGCAAACAGGCTGATCTGCGGAAGCGCGGACCATGGGTACCACGTTCCGTCTAAGAAGGGAGGGCTGTTACGGACCGATCAGCCTGACGACAACGAGGCTGGACAATCCATCGGTGCACGCGTAGCCTCGTCATCAGATTCCCTAAAAGACTTCGACTCACGACGGAAACCTCCAAGGCACCGGGATTCCACACGCTGCATGATCAGCGATGGCATGTCAACGACCCCGGCGCAATATACGGGATTCCACACGCTGCATGATCAGCGATGGCATGTCAACGACCCCGGCGCAATATACGGGATTCCACACGCTGCATGATCAGCGATGGCATGTCAACGACCCCGGCGCAAAAGAAACACCTACACGAGAATCGACAATCGATTTCCCAATCGATTTCCCAACCGATTTCCCAATCGGTAACCCGACACTTCCTAGTTGCCCCCACGAGACTCTTCCAATACCTTCGCCCCAGGGTAACGAGGATACCGATCGACCAAATTCTCATCAGTCTTAATTGATTGCTCTGTCCTGACAGACATAGCCCTCGGTCGACCGGTACTCATACCCTAGCGGCAAGTACATCTCGCGTACTTAGAGTCTCGCGAGTGTAACTTCGAGTTCGGGAAATAAAACCGAGTACAACGATTAAGAACTCTATACGTGTAAGCAAACCCTAGCGGCGCTTCACGTCTCTCGTAATACTTTTGTACCGCGATAATTACCTTAGCGGCATTACGCGTCGGAATATTTCGAGTATTTCAATACAGTTCCAATATCGTTTCATTATTTTATCATACGAAACAAAGTGTAAGAGTCCGGCGAGTCGCACAGCATTCCGAGCGCTCGCCTTTTGTCGACTCAGCGAAACCCCGAGACCGTAGTGGCAGCGTCGAACAGGAGCGCGTATGTGTAAGCCACTACGATCGTATGTGTCTGTGGTCATAATAAACAACTCGCCACCATCTGACGAGACTTATCTCTACGGCCTAGACAGCCGTCTCGACCGACCTTCCCGACGACTCTAGGAATTCGCCAACGTCAGCAGGTCGACGAACGAAACACACACATATTACACACACAGAAACCAGGTGAGGTGCGTTACGCCGCTTTAAAACGGACAGAATCCACGCGTCGAGTCTCCTGACAAATTCGACAAATAACAATAACAATTATAAATCTAAAACGTAATTACGACGGAACCCGTACGTAAGACCCACGGAATCCGAACGTAAGAAGTACAAGGAAAAATAACGGATAGATTCAAAACAAGAATGGGGGTGAGACAAGGATGCGCCTTTAGCGCGCTGCTGTTTGACTTATACAGAGTGAATCGTAATGGGTGGACACCACTTTTTGATGGTATTTACCATGCGTCGTAAATTACCGACTACTTACAACTGGATTGCTTCACCGCTCCAGAGATGGCAGCAGCTTCGTGACAGGCAACTATATTCATGCATCTTCGCCGATTTCGATAAAACTTGGTATGCTTCTAGAATGGATAAAAATACAAGATATGAACAAATTTCAAATTGCAACAACGTTTATTTTTTCGCGTACTATACACTGGATATCAGAATGGTGCAGATAGCAGCGAATCTCTTATGATTTATTTCAAATTTGTAATTTTCTCATACGTATCTCCGAGAGTTTTTAACCGATTGGGATGCAAATTAGCATAAAGGTAGAGGATGAAAAAATAAAGTTGACGGGTTTGTTATTTTTTCGATATCTCACAATTAAGGGGTTGAAACTGCCCATCGATTTTTTAGTCAATTGCATCGTATGATCGGGTAGCCTTTTGCCATTGCGGGTTAAATTTACGTTAACATAAGTTCGTTTGAATACACGAATACATATTTGTAAATTCCACTCACCCCCTCCCCCAACCAGCCCCTTCGCGAACGTTCAAAGTTCTTACCGTGTGGCATGGACGAAAATTTGTAGAAATAAAAATGGGATGAAATGAAAATGCAATGAGTCGAAATAGTCTGTACAAATTTTCTCATTTTTGGGGAACGTCGCCATTAAGGAGGCAACGTAAAAACTTCGTTCTTTCATGAACGGACCGAGATAAAAAATGTGTGCTGGGACACATATTAGAAGTAAAACTTCAACAGACAAGTGGAAAAACGAATCGCAACGGACAAGTGGAAAAACGAATGGCAACGGGTAAGTGGAAAAATGAATCGCAACGGACAAGTGGCAAAACGAATCGCAACAAAATTTTAACTTGAAGTTTTACGGGCAGGTTTTCAAATTGGACAAGTACATTAACAATCTGCCCGTTAAACTTCAAGTTAAAATTCTGTTGCGATTCGTTTTGCCACTTGTCCGTGCGATTCATTTTCCCGCTTGCCCGTTGCCATTCATTTTTCCACTTGTCCGTTGAAGTTTCACTTCTACTATGTGTCCCAGCACACATTTCCATTTTTTTCCGTCAACACTTTAGTCGTTCGTTGTCGTTCCCTTTTGTTGTGACTTGTTTGTGAACCTGAAACGTTGGCAAGGTTTTCTTGTGTTGTGCCCCGATAATAAGTAGTACGTTATAAGTAGTACATATAACGAGTACACGCAAACATTCCGCTGACTCGGCATTGCGCAATGAAATCGATTTCGATCAGAGGCCGCGCGAACGCCGTCTCAGCCGAATTCCGAATAAAAATGACTTCGAAAAATAACCTCCAAATCTGGGAAATAAAGTAAACCATTTTTGGAGCACAAAAACAACGAAACAATGTTGACTAAGCTGCTCCACTTATATCATTATAAAAGAAGTAGCAAGCCAACATTAAGGCAGTCTGAATCTAAACTTAAGTCTGTACGTGCGGTATGACGGATTTGCGTAAGAAATCCGTCTTTCCTTTCTCTCTGTATAACTTCAATAAATCACGATACTTTTTACTTCTACGTTTCATTTGGGTTCCAACCCTTCATTAGAATATCCCAAAAAATTAGTGCAGTACGATAATCGTGCGGCACAACATTGGTGGCAGCGGTGGGATTCTAAAGTGAAACGAACAAAGTAAATTGTCGTCGCCGTCGTAAGGACGACCCTTCTATCCGAAGAAGAACCGTCATCGTCAGTGCGGAAATCAGACTCCAATTGTTTCGCACCGAACGATAAGAAAACGCACCTGAACGAGAGTATCTAAGGAACGACGTACAGGACATAGGATCAACCTGGGATGTCGAGAATAATCTGGCTGTAAGTCACATTTTTCTCTTATTACTAGTATCCTAAACCCTACAGCGCTACGGACGCCGCGAGAAATATAGGAGAAAATATACTCGCAATAAGTGACGCGCTAGTAGAGGAAAATGAGTACCACGAGAACCCCAGTGGACGGAGTTAATACGCAGAGGGGAACCGCGTTCGAACAATCGGATGATCTTCACGACCTCGATCAAAGCGTGTTTGAACCCAGGCGTACCGTGCTGGCTCGTACACCCCCAAGAGGGGAGATGGTACCTCGAGGACCAAGGCTCCGGTTAGGACTACCGAGCGTCGCACTTCCTCCGGTGGCAAGGAATCTTCTCAATGACCTGCCGGTCATTGAGAATCCGGTGGAACGAGAAGAAGTGGAGGAAATGGTGCTAATACACACGCAGCCTCCAGGACCGTCCGCTTCAGAGGACGCCACAACCCTCCGCCTAGATACCCTAGAAAGGCTGGTCGGAGAATTGGCTGCGGATGTTCGCGAACTGGTCGCGGACGTTCGTGAAATTAAAGAAGAGATACATCCGCAGAGGCCGCAGCAGCCACAGCGCCAACGGCCGGGGGTACAATTTTCAGACCCCTATGTGGAAGAACCTAGGTATATCGACCTGAGGTTAGCCTTACGGACTATCCCGAAGTTCGAAGGAAACGATCCGGGCGATCTGGACGAATTTTTGCTCTCCTGCGAGACGGTATGGGACAAGGTACATCCCAGAGAGCAAGATACGCTCCTCGCCCTGATCAGAAGTGGCAAAGTGTGTGGTCGGGGCTCGCGGGAAATGCGATACAAAACGACACACTCTTTGACCGAACTGCGAACAGAGCTAGAGGCTCTGTACGGACGACGGAAAACACTAGCCACCCTGCAGTATGAATTTTGTCAACTACGACAGGGAGCAAAGGAAAGTGTCTCCGAGTATGCCGCGAGGGCGGAACGATTAACGATGGAATTAAGTGATACACTGTGCTCGGGAGTGGACCCGCACGGCGCTCGTTATATCGAGGAGGCAACCCGGAAAACGGCCCAAATGAATTTCGAGAACGGGTTGGAAAAGGAGATACAGGCAATAGTGCGGTCAAGAAATTAGCCGAGTCTACACGAGTCCGTGGTCGGAGCCATGGAAGTAGAGAAACTCATGGGACACGTGGGAAAGGCCTCTACTGAGAAAAAGGACGCGCGCCACTCCTTACCATCCACCAGCGCAGTCCCCCCGAAATGTTTCGCATGCGGACGCATTGGACATCTGCAGAAGGACTGCAGACAGTCCATGGGACGACGCAGCCTCCCAACTCAGGCTCCGCACAGAATTAATGAAGTACATTCAAGCTGCTCATACTGCAAGACGACGGGACACGAATACAAGGACTGTAAGAAACGATTATCGATACCGCCGCGGGAAATTAGGGACCGACCAGAACGGGTATCCCATCACCCGAAACACGACCACCGTCCGATTGAATCGTACGATGCAAACATGATCTCGGCAAACCCCGATGATCGCTTCATAAGTCAGACAGGAAAACGAGATGGCGCAACTAGCGACTTCCACATAAAGTCGCCGGAGAGTCAGACAGGAATACTGACTCTGAAAGCCGACACCGGAGCACAAATTTGTATCATCAACCGAAGCGCCGTAAAATCCGGGACTGAGGCCGAAGAAACAAATATTTCAATAACCGGCGTAGGGGGTCAGAAAATCAAAGCCTTGTGCGCGGTAAAACTGCATCTCGTAACTCCTAAAGGAAGAATCGCCCACTTGTTCCAAGTGATACCAGACAAGATTCCGCTGGGAGTTGATGGTTTCCTCGGGATGGACTTTATGAGAAAACACGCCGTAAATATCCTAGGAGGAAAAGAAATAATCATTAACGAGCACCGTAAGCCCTTAATACAAGGGACAATGAAAATGAAGCTCCCGCCGCGCAGTGAGAATATCACGTACGCGGCCACCGGTTGCACTTTTGTCGGAGTGGCCGAAAAAAGGGTATTGACCCAGGGAGTCGTACTGGGGGCTTGCGTCACGAAGCCACAGGGAAACAGCTGCATGGTGAGTGTAGTAAACACGACGGCCGAGGAAGTGGTAATCGTACGACCTATAGTGGAACTCGAGCCGCTGCCGTCAGCAGAAAAATCAGCCGGCCTCGGGACGCACCCGAGTTCGACGCACGACGTAAGCGCGGTCAGCTCAACACAATGGGTTACGCGTTTTGCGAAATTAAAAGGAGTGGTGGACACCACGCACCTCAACCGAGAGGAATCAGAGTCGCTCTGGGAGATTTGCAAGGAATATGCGGACATCTTCCACCTAGAAGGACATAAGCTGCCTTGCACACACATGATGGAACACACCATACCGTTAAAGGACGGGGTGCTGCCTATTAAGGTCCACCCTTACCGGCTGCCAGAAACGCACAAGCAGGAAGTGCAGAGGCAGACCGAAGAAATGCTACGAGATCGGATAATACGCCAGAGTACGAGTCAATGGAATGCCCCGTTACTCGTTGTCGCCAAGAAACCTGACGCAGCAGGACGAATAAAAAAACGTATGGTCGTCGATTTTCGAAAGTTGAATGACGCCAGCGTAGGCGATTCGTATCCATTGCCCAACATCACCGACATTCTGGATCAATTGGGACGGGCATGCTATTTTTCAACCCTCGACCTTGCATCGGGGTTTCATCAAATCCCCATGGCAAAAGAGGACAGGGAGAAGACCGCCTTCTCCACCCCCAAAGGACATTTTGAATTCCTCCGAATGCCTTTCGGACTGAAAAATGCTCCGCCAACCTTTCAAAGACTGATGAATGCCGTGTTAACCGGGCTGGATGGCATAAAGTGTTACGTATATCTCGACGATATCGTGATATTCGGAGCGACCTTATCCGAGCATAATAAGCGGCTCCGGGAAGTTTTTCAACGGTTGAGAGAGGCCAAATTGTCTCTTCAGCCCGAAAAGTGTCGGTTTCTGCGCAAGGAGACGCAGTACCTGGGTCATATTATCTCCGAAAAGGGAGTGCACCCGGATCCTGGGAAAATCGACGCTGTGAGAAATTTCCCGACACCAAAAAATGCGAAAGGCGTGCGATCATTTCTGGGGTTGGCAGGATACTACCGGAAATTTATAAAAGATTTCTCCAGAATCGCCAAACCTTTAACGCATCTGATTAAAAAGGATACGGCATTCGAATGGACGGCGCCACAGGATCAGGCGTTTCAGGAGCTGAAGACCGCCTTGACTACGGCACCGATATTGCAATATCCAGACTTCAAAAAACCGTTCGTTGTGACCACGGACGCTTCAGATAAAGCCATCGGAGCCATCCTGTCGCAAGGTGACATAGGCGAAGACTTGCCTATTTGCTACGCTAGCAGAACTTTAAATAAGGCTGAGCAAAATTATTCCACCACGGAAAAGGAATTGCTGGCCATCGTATGGGCGATAGGACAATTTCGCCCGTACGTATATGGCACACGGTTTAAGGTGGTAACGGACCACAAGCCTTTAACCTGGTTGTTTGGGGTCAAGGACCCGGGTTCGAGACTCATGCGCTGGAAGTTAAAACTCTCCGAACATGAGTTCGAAATCATATACAAAGCTGGTAAGCGAAATACAAATGCTGATGCGTTAAGTCGCATATGCGCGACTACGCGCCTACAAGCAAGCAAAACAGAAAATATTGGTGGAAACGATACCCGTTCTAAGCTTGAAGATGAAACCGAAAAAACAAAGAGTTCGGACTCGCGAAACTCGCTCGACAACAAAGCTGATGCGCACAGTCCGAGTGAAGAGGAAAAAGAAAAAATACTTCACGAGCATCACGGCGCTTCCCTCGGTGGGCATCAGGGAGTAGCTCGAATGATGAACAGAATACGGCTAAATTACGACTGGCCAGGAATGCGTAAGGACGTCGAGGATTACGTGAGGAGTTGTGATAAGTGCCAGAGGAATAAAATCCGCCCCATAGTCAAAGCCCCGATGGTCATCACGGATACGCCAACAAAGGCGTTCCAGAAGTGCGCGATGGGCATCGTAGGACCACTGCCAGAGACGAAAAGGGGGAATAAGTACATCCTCACTTTTCAGGACCTACTGACTAAATACGGTACGGCCGTCGCACTTCCCAACCAGCAAGCGAACGAGGTCGCTAGGGCTTTCGCTGAGAAAATCATCTGCCTATACGGTACGCCTGAGACCGTACTCACCGACCAAGGTACGAATTTTCTGAGCGCAACTTTCAAGGCAATCTGCAAACTGCTGCAGATAGAAAAAATACAAACAACTGCATACCATCCCGAGTCCAATGGCGCGTTAGAACGGTCTCACAGAACCCTGGCGGAATATTTAAAAAATTATGCCGATGAGGATCAAGGAAATTGGGACGAATGGCAGCCATACGCCATGTTCACATATAACTCCACACCTCATACGGCCACCGGCCATACGCCGCACAGTCTTGTATACGGGAGCGAGGCAGATCTGCCAACGGCACTGCAAAAGGAACCAAGGGTCACCTACTCGTACGACGACTACGCCCAGGAACTTCGCGAGCGTCTTCGAGCAGCTTGGACATCCGCAAGAGAAAATCTAAAAGTCGCAAAAAGGAGCGAGCTAAAGTACAGTATGATCGAAAGAGTAAGCCGCAAGATTACAAGGTGGGAGACAAGGTTCTCTTATATGATGAGACAGTGCGACGAGGCAGATCAGCCGAATTGACGCCAAAATGGACGGGCCCGTACATCATCGAACAGGCTCACCCGCCAACCAACTACGTGATCCAGAAAGGTCGACGCAACGTGCGAATACATGTGAACCGTCTGAAAAACTATATCGAGCATTAGGACAGGAGGAAGAAGCGAAAAGAAAAAAATATATATTATATATATATATATATATATATATATATATATATATATATATATATTGTACACCCGCCTTTCTCCCCCGTCCAGAAAACAGAAAAAAAAACGCAAACTCCCACAACAGGCCAGCACGTGAAATTCCGACCACACTGTTACAGGGTAACAATGATGAGTCAGCTATCGCTGGCCATTGACTCGAGTACACCGTACGAGGTAAGAGAGTTCAAGCACGCCCCAGGAATCTACTACGAACAAATCGGGACATTGAATCTCTGCACGGACGTATGGACGCTCGCGGTACAGATCGACTTGACGCGTCTGGCCCATTTGGAAGCACAGGTCTCTCATTTCCTCACTGAATTTCGAAGGAAATGTGAAATGGCCATAGGACCCGACAGTCATTGTGGAGAGATGCTAGACAATATCGCTCGACTTTCCGAAAATGTTAAGGAAAAGGTTGGAGTGGTCCATGATCTCGTAGGAGCGGACCACTCACGTAGACGACGCGGACTCATCGACGGACTAGGTGCGGTCTTGAAATCGATTACCGGAAATCTGGATGCAGCAGATGGAGAACGTCTAGATGCGGAGATCGCCGCTATCCGTGGATCAGAAGAATCACTTAGAGAAGGGATGAAGAAACAACTCCAGGTCGTGGAAACGACGCTGGATATATTCAATCGGTCGTCTCACGCAGCTAACCGAAATTTTGGCAAGCTATACAACATGGTGCGTTCAGTAGATACATATCTGAATAACAAAACCGGAACATTACGAAATAGGCAACATTTCGACGAAAGCTTGGCCCTCATGGACAATTATGTGGAAACATTTCTAAGGGAAATAAAGGATGTAGTTGACCTATTCGCCAGCGTTACGGCAGGGACCGTGAGTCCCGCCCTCGTCACGCCACAGCGATTGACGCAGTATTTGACCGAAGCACTACCGCACCTACCAAGAGGACACGGCTTTCCGCGACCCGTTACGAGGGACAACGGAGCGGAAATATTGCGCCTGGCAACAACAAAAGCCTACCGAAAAGGCGAAATAATAACATTGCTACTCGAAATACCGCTAATAGAGCAGTCGGAATTCACCATAAATCGTATGTACCCCCTTCCCGCCAAAGGAGTAAACGATACATTCTTCTATTTTGAGACGACTGAAAATCCTGTCATAGTGGATAGGGAAAACGGAAATTACCTGCGATTGACCTGGCTGGAACTGAAGACGTGTAAGGAGGAAAGGAATCGATACTTTTGCCGCAACAGGTACCCTTCCCTGGACATCACCGAAAATGCGCCTTGTGGCGTACTCATGTTCACCGAGGGAACATTGGCCTCAGGACACCAGTGCCCAAAACGAACCATCAAAACCAGTAATGCTCCGGGGAACAGGAACTCTTACACTCAGTGCACGATGCACCGCCAGCACGAGGAATTTCAAAATCAAGGCATCAAGGAGCAAGATGCAACTAGTACGCGATAATAGCTACTTGCCTGCACACAATTTAACGCTCACGGCGGGCGAAGAAGCAGCAATACCGCAGGTAGTAGACTTCTGCGAGGGAGTAACTCTGGAAAGAGTTGTAAGCAACCCCGACGAGCTGAACCAACTCGGTGCTCGCATCAGGAAAATAAATAAGGACCTGGACCAGAGTCAGCCTACACCGGTACACCTGTACCACACAATCGGCCAGTACTCCCTGGGGACCATATCTCTACTCGTCCTGGCTGGATACGCCATATATACCTACTTTAAGCGAAAAACGCAAACCTAGCTCGCCGGAGACGAGCGAAAATAAAATAAAGAATTTTCTTTTCCTTTTAGGGGGGAGGGATGTTGTGCCCCGATAATAAGTAGTACGTTATAAGTAGTACATATAACGAGTACACGCAAACATTCCGCTGACTCGGCATTGCGCAATGAAATCGATTTCGATCAGAGCCGACTCAGCCGAATTCCGAATAAAAATGACTTCGAAAAATAACCTCCAAATCTGGGAAATAAAGTAAACCAGATTTGGAGCACAAAAACAACGAAACAATGTTGACTAAGCTGCTCCACTTATATCATTATAAAAGAAGTAGCAAGCCAACATTAAGGGAGTCTGAATCTAAACTTAAGTCTGTACGTGCGGTACGACGGATTTGGGTAAGAAATCCGTCTTTCCTTTCTCTCTGTATAACTTCAATAAATCACGATACTTTTTACTTCCACGTTTCATTTGGGTTCCAACCCTTCATTAGAATATCCCAAAAAAATAGTGCAGTACGATAATCGTGCGGCACAACACTTGTTATCAATTTGTTTCCTTAACAAACTCTCTATTTATTTATTTATTAATACGATTTTTACACAGACGGCAAATAGAGGCAATGATGCCCAGCCACGTGGAGTGCGGAGGTAAGAAAACAACAGCTGAGCACACACCGCCGAAACTCTAGCGGAGACATATTATGCCGGCTGTACACTGTCGCGCCAGTGCTCTCACGATGTCTCGTCGAGAGCTCTCACGCGAGACGTCGAGGGACGAGAACGACCCTGTACATTCTCGTTTATTCAGTACGTTTTGCGAATGCCAAAAAGATGGACGGTTAGAAAGCTTGCCATCAACTGAATGACGCGAGAGTGTACAGTGATACACTGGTGCCGCCTCGCGAGGGTAAGCGAGGCCCTTTGACTCGCGCTCAAAAACCCGACTCGGAATGGAGAGCTCACGAGTGACTGCGAGGTATCGCGAGACGGAGCGAGTGTACCCTATACACTCTCGCACTCGTCTAGCCTCGCCGTCCCTCGACGAGAGTATACAGCCGGCATTCCATGCAGAGCTGCCAGATCGCGCGCGAAATTTACCCCCTCTCTAGCGAGGGGGTAAATTTCGCGCGCGATCTGGCAGCTCTGCCATGCACAGACGACTGATTTACGTCTTCTGCGCATCCCCACGAATCTCCTTTGGGTTTTAAAGGTCCCGAGGAATATTCGGCGAATGTATAAGTAGTAAAATAATTTTAAACACATAGTAGAAGTGAAACTTCAACGGACAAGTGGAAACACGAATCGCAACGGACAAGTGGAAAAACGAATGGCAACGGGCAAGTGGAAAAATGAATCGCAACGGACAAGTGGCAAAACGAATCGCAACAAAATTTTAACTTGACGTTTTACGGGCAGGTTTTCAAATTCGACAAGTACATTAACAATCTGCCCGTTAAACTTCGAGTTAAAATTTTGTTGCGATTCGTTTTGCCACTTGTCCGTTGCGATTCATTTTTCCACTTGCCCGTTGCCATTCGTTTTTCCACTTGTCCGTTGCGATTCGTGTTTCCACTTGTCCGTTGAAGTTTCACTTCTACTATGTGTCCAAGCACACATTTCCATTTTTTTCCGTCAACACTTTAGTCGTTCGTTGTCGTTCCCTTTTGTTGTGACTTTCCAAAACCTGATACGTCGGCAAGGTTTTCTTGTTATTAATTTGTTTCCTTACCAAACTCTCTATTTATTTACTTATTAATACGTTTTTTACACAGACCGCAAATAGATAGATGGATAGATAGATACGTTTTATTATGCCCTAGCAAGCTGTGGGGCAAAAATTCACAGAATTATGAATAATATGAACAAAGATTATCTGATCTGTTCAATTAATCCAAAACAAAAAAATAGGTCATTACAACGCATTCGGAAAATAAATTTAGAATTACTTATGTTCTATTATTAAAACTACACATAAAATTAGGATAGAAGAACACGTAATAACGATATTAAGCAGAAAAATTAAAGATAATACAATCAAAACAACGCCAGACAACGTCAGATCACTACATCACGTATAGCGTGCTACTCTCTCCGCTCAATGCACTGGCATACTCAAGAGATATAAGTGATAAAAGATATGAGGTATGAGAGGAACTGCAATATCAGCCCTCCGATTCAAATAAATAGATTTTAAGCCGTATTTTAAATAAATCAAAAGATGTCGCCGTTCGAATATCCACCGGTAGCGAGTGCCAGAGACGCGGTCCCGCAATTTGAAATGATCGGTGTAACGTCTCCGTAAGGTGCAAGGGGATATGAAATTCAGTCTCTGCTTGACCAGTCCCTCCTTTCTGATCGCCGCACCTCACCGTCAACCGTGGGCATGATTTCCGTCAAGTAAGGTGGCACATTATTATGTAGCAACCGATACACCATACTACCTAAGAAATACAACGGACGACCCTTGACGGATAGCCAGTTCAGCCTCCTTCTGTGCGGAGTGATCAACTCATCCCTTCGTAGATCGTATATGAATCTTATGCAGTTGTTTAGTAGTACCTCGAGCTTAGAGTTAAGGGCTTCAGTCAGGTCGTGGTAAACTAAACAACAGTAGTCGAAGTGAGGCAGAATGAGCGATTTAACTAACAGAATTCTAACTTCAACACTGAGCGATCGTTTGTGAAATTTTAACTTGTGACGAGTATTGTGGACTTTTTGCGCGATAGTAGATACGTGCCTGTTCCACGACAGGTCAGTCGACAGGACGACACCCAGATTTCTCGCCTCAAATACGAACGGCAGGACAGAGGAACCCAAGGTGATCGGGCAAATTGACGATAAATCAATATCTCTGACATACGCCCTGCTGCCAGTGATGAGCGCCAAGAAGATGGACGATTAGAAAGCTTGCCATCGACCGAATGACGCGAGAGTGTACAGTGATACACTTGCGCCGCCTCGCGAGAGTAAGCGAGGCCCTTTGACTCACTCTCAAAAACCCGACTCGGAATGGAGAGCCCACGAGCGACTGCGAGGCTGGCGAGGCATCGCGAGATGGAGCGAATGTACCCTATACACTCTCGCACTCGTCCAGCCTCGCCGTCCCTCGACGAGAGTAGGAGAGTATACACATTCCATGTAGAGCATCCGCTCAGCTGCCCCTCCTATCCCCACTCTCCGCGCGGCTGCGCATTATATACATCTAATACAACCGTTGCCCTCTCTCCGCTGCCGCCAGCTTTTCTCTCCCTGCGCCGCTGCCGCCCCTCACCGCGCGATATATAGTCTATCCCCTCCACACGGTCGTAACGCTTTTTCGTGACAGAAAAAATCCTAATACGCCCCGTCTATATAGAAGTTTCACTTCAAAAATATAAAGATATAGTGGATAAGGTGGAGAAACCATGGAAATATTGGAGTGATGAAAAAATAAAAGGAAAGGATAAGGAGATATGGGCAAGACTGACAATGAGATGTGGAAACATACGACGAGCTGGAAAGAAAGGGGAAATAGAATGGGATTGTAGAATATGTAAGAAGGAGGAAAGCGTCGAACACTTTCTGGTATGTGAAGAGGGAAGAAGAAAGTTAAGCGAAACAGCCAGAAAGTACGGAGAGAAATGGGAGGAGGAATTAGGAGAAAAGGAAAACGGTGCTAGACTGATAGAAAAACTAAGAGGGGAAATTGACAAGGAAATGTGTAATTATTATAGAGAAGTGGAAAGAATTTGCAAAGACGAAAATGTCAGATATTAAGTAGTGATAAGATCACAATAGTTTATAAGGAAAAGATTTGTAAAACACTTTGTAAAAAAACAAAAAAAGGTTATGCAATAAAAACTCCATACTACTACTACTAATATACAAAAATTAAAACTTTTCTTCGAAACATTTTTTCAGAAAATCTCAACTTTTCAAGATAATTAGCAAAACTCGAGAGAGGCACAAAAAATGCTTAAGTTTAGATAAGGACTCTTCGAGACTATAAAAGAAAAAGTTTTCATTGACTAATTAAAAAATAATTTTGTATTGTCTCTTCTATAAAGTATTAAATTTATATTTGAACGACGGCTCTTTGATTGAAAAAATAATTATTGGAAAATAGTATTTCGACACAAATGAAAAGAACGGAGAATTTTACGTTTAGCCCTTAGCTGCCAATATAGAATCTATGCTGCCTCATTGTCAGCCTAATTCAGCGTTAACTCCTAAATGATGTTACGTTATTTAATTTTTTTTGTTATATTATATGCTCTTATTAATTGTTCAATGTTGCGTAAATCTTCTATTAAAAAGTATAAAAATGTATTATGTATAAAAGATAAACAAGTTTACTTAAAAAATAAAAACTTTTGTCCGAAATGCCTCGCTTTAAAGTCCAAAGTAGATACCTTTTTTTAACGCGTTAGGAGCCCCGTCATTCACCGGTGACCGACACTATACTTTCAATGCTTCGTTCAGACCGTCTCATATCACAAGCTAAACAGACAGGTGATTAAAACAGCCGTAACGTTTGGTCCATGAACGAACAACTTTTAACGTACTTTTTTTCTGATATTTCTATAGTTCAAGAGTATCACATTAAATTGTTATTTCTCAAAGTACAGAAACGGGACAGCTATGATTTTAAAAAAAATTGTAAATAGCCATTTTTCCCATTTTTGTACGTTCTACTACTTTTATTTCGTCCTGAATATTATTTTTTGCTAAATCAACCTATACTGTCGATTGAAATATTAAGGAGGTTCGGTGATTGGAGCGACTCCAAAATAAAAGTCTAATTTTTTTGTATATCGTTGTCAGACCCTTCGTCCATGCATAAGCGGAGTTTCCACGAGATTTACCGCACAGTTTCCGAGATATTAATGATTAAAGTCAGTGTAATTAACACATGTAGACGACAAAATGTGCCGATCCTCGCATATATCGATTTTTTATAGCACTTGGACCCAAGACACACGTAAAAAAACTGATGGTTGCATTCGTTGATTTTTTGTGATCAATAGGGCACCTTGAATTGGAAAGCTCACCGGAATAATAAGCAATTAATTCAGGAATAAAGTGTAGAAAAATCGAGGTATTCGGCGGGCGCGCGGCCCAAATGACACCTATCAAAATTACGACCATGTCAAACTTGGACGATATGGCGTATTACTGAAGTCGAGTAGTAGATTATTACGTTTTTTCCATATTATAAAAATAATAGGAAACTCGAAATTCAATACTTAAAAAATATTTGTCGAAAAATCGGAAATATACACATACATAAAAAGTCTCGGTATTGCGGCGCAAAGTAGACTTTAAGCTTACTAACATAGTCATCGCCGAAACTCCTTAACACCTGTCATACAATTTTTGCAAGTTGAACGAGTCGATAGTTTCCTTATTGCACATATTCGTATCGGTACTGTCTGTGAAACCCTAGTGTGGTAACTATGTTATTTTAATGAAACTAAGGATTATCGTTAGTTAAGCAAAATTATTTTTCAAGTGTTAACTAAACGGATTTATATATATATATATAGATTCGCTAAGAATCCTTATCTAAACTTAAGAATTTTTGACCTATCGCGACTTGTATGAAAAAGTTTTTATTTTCGCGCGAAAAATGTACGAGTCTTGAAATTTTAACAAGTTTGACTAATTATTTTTCAAACTGCAATGCAGCAATGCAGATTTTTTGCAAAATGTTTCGAACAAAAGTTTCTTATTTTTTTCGGTAGAATACGAATCTGCAAAAAAAAGATAAAGATTTCTAGTCAACAAATTTCTTTACACTGTTAATTCTAGAAATGCTGTTGTTCAAAGATGTCCCTATTCACGTAAAATTATATTTATGTGGTAAATTATTCCAACGTCTCTGGGAATTGTAATGATCAATCGGAACGAGAATTGCAGTACTATATAAACTGTACTATCCATAATTTCATCTAATCTCTCGTTTTGCTCTTTTTTCAGTAATGGACTATAGTCAGAGAAATGGATATGTAGATAGATCGATGAAATGAAAATAATAGGCATGCCTGTATGCCACAGAATTCAGCACTGTCAATAGAAAACCTTTTTCGTGCAATGCCTTGGAACTCTCATCGAGACTTATCGAAGAAAGGGTAATGTGGAATTTACATCTTTGAAATGTCCTTTCCTAAATCAAGAGTAATTCTTAAATGCAGATATCAGTAGGTAAATGATTGATAGACAAGCATCCTAAAAGTAACAATAGAAATGCAACAATTGTTACTAAATAAACCGCCGTTTGGGTTTCACACCGATCCGTATTATTTTTTCGTTGTTCAATATATCAGTTTTAAAAATGATTTAGTCAATGGATGGTTAAAACAGTGACTAGCTCGTCAAACACGATTTTGTTATTGTTCTCTTTTTAGTTATAAAATTACTAAAGTTATGCGATCCGTTGTATCCACTTTACCTAAACGATGCCGTGTTTAATAGCCATACACCCCTGTGATTTTCGTTCAAACAATAGGCAAGCTGAATATTACACTCTGAAATAATCAATCATATTTACCATCTACTTTCCAATATAAAATTATTCAATCACATTTGTCGATCCACCTCCGCGCTTATGTATGCTTGCATCACGTAACAACAACAGCAACAACAGCAACAACAATAACAACAACAACAACAACAACGAAGATGGATAAACTTTTTTTTTTTTCGTTTTTTTTGTTCATCGCCCTTTCACAGTTCACTTATATTTTATTAGCCGACGATACTCAAAGTCAATAAACTGCCATACCCGACAGCAGGAAAATAATTTAATAAATGTCCTGTAAAACAAATATTTACATAAAATGATAATTCGAGCAGGACAATATGATTGCTATATAATGTTACATAACAAAGGCAGCACACACACACACACACATAGCGTAAGTATCTTGTGCTGTCTGCATACTGATTGATTCCTTATTTACTATACAATAATTTCGACGACGCGTCGATGGGCATCGTAATTGAGAAGAGGAAAAAGGTCCTATTTAAAAACTAAAATACATACGCGACGCGAACTTTTGAGCCCCCGCCCATAGACAACGAAAGATTTAATTTGCCATAATAATAATAGTACGGATTAAAGAATATACGGTGGACAATAAGATGGAATGGCGAAAGAAACGTGCATCTTTCATCGACCTCAACTGCTCGTTATTACGTATCGTAATATTTGGTACGCGCTGTGCAATTTACGTCGCAGTTGCCTTCTACGTGTCTCGTGGACAGACACATGGACTGTATGTATTGATATGCATCGAGCATTTAAATGTCTGAGAGGAAAAGTGAAATTGGAAAGTCATGTGTGTAAAGGGGCGATAGACAGAGAGGGTTGGAGGGGTCGGGGGACTTTTCGATTTGTCACACTTCAGGGATAGACCACCACTCGGTGGTGGTCTATCCCCGATCTCTTGGAATGCAAAGTTGCAATACTTGGAGTTTGAAAACGGTTGTTCTTGCGTAAGCCGTTTTACGATCAGTGTATCGCATATGAAATTTGTTCGTTTTTTTCATTGGGATCATAACTTAAAAGACAATAACACTTGTTATTTATCGATTCCGATGCTGCTGTACCGACGTCGAAAGTCGTACATAATGTAATCACTTGAATAATCTTTTGTGCACATGAATTATCTGTGAATTTGTGTTCGTGATGAAACAAAGGGATTATCGTTAGGTTTTGAATGTTGTTTTTGTTTTTTTTTGTTTTCTTTTCCTTATTCTTTTTTATAAATGTATCAAAGCAGTCAAATGATAATATGTCTTAGGGCGATAGTGGAAGCATTATTGCTACCCCGCCCCTCTCGCCGTCGAAACACAACCAACTAACTGGTCTACATCTGGGAACATATGTCTAGAAGACCTACATTCGGTTGATTACTTTCTCATTCTTATCACACGACGGTCTATTTAATTGCTCGCTCTCTCTCTCTCTCCCCCTCGCCGTGATACAAAAGTCACGAACGCAACCATACAATAATATTCCAACGGTCGAAGAACGAGAGCAATGAAGAAAAATTGAATGAAACACGAATAAGATATGCAATCACTTGCGAAGAAAAACAACAATCGGCATGAGAGAATCGGCATTTTTAAACGAGACATTTGAAACGGTAATCGTAATGGAGTTTGAAATATCCATCTTTCGTAATGACATTTTAAATGCCGTTGATTGACAATGATAATTTGGCGAATAAAAATAAATGGCAAAACCCGCAAACGTGTACAATTTGGAAAAATGATAAAAGGGGAGAAGAATGTGGGCCTACACGTTTTATTAAATATTTGTTTGTAGCCTTCGTACGTTGGAAATTAGTGCCTATTTGTTTGCCTTTTCCTTTCCATTTTAAGTACACCTAGTCTCACTATAGAGTGTCATTCGTTTCCCCATTGGAAGCTATTTTATGCTTTGTTTGCTCCCGTATGTGACTGTACATTGTTTGCAGTGGTACATGGAGTAGTTCCATTATTTGAATAAAATTCGGCTCTGTAACACACATGATATTAAACCAGTGAGATATTAAATAATTCAATTAATTCAAAGCCTACGAGCGGGATATTTATAAGAGTTTTAATCAAACTTGGACCAAACTTACCATTTTCCGGAGTTATGTAGCCGTGTCTGATGAGGAAATCGAGGGCAACGGGAATGGAGGTTGTTTTGAATCGAGGCGATAATACCCTCTCGAGGCACTCACTGATCGGTAGAAGTTCGAATTCCTCGACCTCACCGTCGCTATTGCTCGGGATAAAATCCGGTGGTAATTCAAGATCGTAAACAAATTCCGTGTTCGGAAAGAGTCCTCTCTCGCTCTCGAAGAATAGCGATACGCAACCTGCACTTTTAAGCTTTCCAAGCAAATTCTGTGGAATGCTACCCTCCTCGCCTGCCTCTTTTATCGCGGTCTCGTGAATACCGAAGCCTACGCTAAGACCACCGCTCACCATGTTGTCCCAGTATCCCGGCCATGTCTGTTTATTGGGACTACGCTTCTGTAGCCAAATAGACAAACCCTTGATCGGATCCATCACATATCCGTTTATGTCAACTCCGTATTTCCGAATACCGAACAAACCTTTCGACAAACAAAACCAATACGATTAATAAATATTTCAATTATCGTGGGAGGAATTTGGATTCTTTGTTTCATCGTCATTAGAAAGATCGCGTTCGAGTATTATTATCGCTGTTTCGTCACATTATCGAGAAAGTCTTTTGACTCGCGGCGCCGCGAGCGACACCGCTCCCTTTCTTATCCCTTTGTACAAAGTCTTTGTCTCGTAATCTATTCGCATCTCTTCGAGAAATGTGATAACGACAACTATCCAACAGTTGGCAAATGGTCATTTTCTTTTCCAAAAATCTTTCGAGACGTTGCGACAAATATAATATATCCAAGATTTATTGGAAAATTCAAAGGTCAGTCAACGATCTATGCGCATGCGAATGCAAATGAATTCTTACAGGTTGCAGATCGATCCATTTTGAATAGCGGCGGTGTGTTGAACTGTGCCCTCACTTCGTAACATTCTTCCCTCCAGCCTCGTAGAGTTATAAATTTTCCACGAGCTCGCCACTCTCGTAGGACCTCGTCGACACGAGCGCTTCGTTCTCCGTACCCTCTGAATGCCGGATTGAGTTGAACATATTCCGCATGTACTTGAAAGACCTGAATAAAAAACGTATAATTTTTCAGTCTTTCTCAAGTTGGCCAATAATATTTGGAAGAATATATATCCGCTATCACGAATATCTCTCGAATATTAAATATTGTTTACAAATTTGCAAACATGCACCTGTGGATGATTTAATAGTTCTTTCATTACATCGGGCCGTACAAGGCCAACTTGTTGACCGTCAACGACGAATGCCCTGCAATCACCCGCGTGAAAGCCTGAAAAACCAACATATATAAAGGGCGTACGAGTGATGTATTCGTCGTATCATATATCCAATTAAGGCAATTAAATCCTACCAACAACGATCATAATGTATTATGCACCAAGCGACGTAGAGTCCCTAATCGCCACTCGCCGTATCGCGTATTATTATTTTCATCTTACGATAATATACTTTTTCTTTTACTTTTAGGCGCATCCAACATCGAGAAACTTGCTTTTTCAACTTGCATTTACATGCACGAATGCTTCGTGGAGTAGCGCCAATTTGCCGATCAAAGACAAATGTAATAACAGTGACGATGGTAATAGCAGACGCGCCCGACTTGTCATACGCACTCGTCGACTATGAAAATTAGTTAGCATTCAAGGCCGGTTGGTCGCACAAAAATTCGAGCCCAAATTTAAACACAATTTTCATTATAATTAACGAAAAATCTTAATATTTCTTTGATAATATGCACAATATGAAAAACTGCCCGTTCTCTTTTCGTTTTTTTTATTTATTTATTTATTTTTTTTTTTTCATCTTTTCATCTTTTCTTCTTGGCAAAGTGCCCATTCTCCAAGATACTCGAGTGCCTCGCTCCAATCCTTGTGCAGACGTTGACAGACTATTTTTAAATCTTGGCCCCGTTATGTCCATCTGTCAGCGAAGCAATGTCAAACTTGTCATTTCGTAATTTTCGTAATTTTCGTAATTTTCGTAATTTTCGTAATTTTCGTAATTTTCGTCATTTTCAAGAATATGCAAAGAAAATAATAAGCCAACAACAAGCAAATTAAACACAAGATGTCACTCTTCACTTTGACCCACGAGCATAGATCTCCGCATAGAGAGCAATAAGTTGGCCAACTTTTCATATACCCACATCGTACATGCCCGCACAACAAACCTCTCCCTTTCATGACAAAAAACATACGCTACACCAAGCTTTCTCGTCTTTGCAATCGAATTATTCGTATACCGAGTAAGCATATGAAAATTATATCGATTGTCGAGACCGCCAACAGCCGACGAAGAACCGACGTTTACAATAATATTTGCCCGTGCTCGTGCCCGAGCAAACGTACATAAACGTTTCGTTTGTTTGTTGATTATTGTTTGTACGCTTATGGGGTACAGAGTGCAGGGATACACAACACTGCAAATCAATATCTCATCTCGGTTCGGTGGACCCACGAAAAAAGAAGCCCGTTAACATCGCATTTTTGTGTACACAAGTCGCCATTCATTCTATTTATTCCTACGTCTTTTCTCGCGGCTGCAATATCATACCTGACAAGTAGAAGCAGTTGAATTTGTTGGCGATTTTTAGTAAGCGTGACATCGGTTCGGTGTCCACACCCGCCATGATGCTCGTCACAGTCGGCCAACTGTGAGCAAAACGAATTTCTGGCTAAAGAGACGGTGCATTTGTGCGCGATGTACATATACACACGTTGACACTTGGAAGCATATGTGGAAGGGGGCTGAGCGGGTTGAGCGGGCTGAGCGGGCCGAGGGTCATTCAGCGCCCTGAACCCACGGGCATAGTATCGTCTCCAACGTAATAAGTAATAATGAGGAAAATGACCATACCGCGGATTTTCGATCATTCCCATCCCAATCGCATTTCGCATGCTCAAGAAAAATCGACGATTGCAAAAACAAAAAATGTTCAACACCATTATATATAGTGCGAATCGTGCGGATCGAGCAATGAACTAAGGCGCGCTTCTTTTTTCAATTTCAGCAGAGCTCAATTCCCAACATTGTATCTCGAGGATTACGCCGGGATATGATTCCGCCGGTTATCAAATTATACATGCAAGATGAGTGCGCGATAATGTCCGCTTTCACAAAAATAAAATTCTGGCTCTTTATTTTTCGTAAATAGTGAAAACGTATAAGGGACCCGAGCATCGTCGCGATTCAAATATTCTCGGCACAAGACTCGTATTATCTCTATTATCGAAATGAAATAAAAATATCATTTCTGCAGGTTGTAACATTAGATGGACCGAGGATAAATTGAATTTGAAAACGTGAAATAAACCCATCAGTTTATTCATTCACATTTCAGTATAATATGTTTCGAGTGTTGGCTTATTGGCTGGCGGAAAATGCTGAAGGAATGCGGAACGCGGATAATTCGTCGATGAGAATGGAATTCCTTTCTTTCAATGCCTTTCCTTCGAAAAATCAATGAATAAATCAATTAATTTAAAAAGCTGGAATTTCTTTCTTGCCCACTTACTATAATAGAAGCTTTTATACAAATTGTTAGATAACTTTAATTAATCGTTCGTGTCTTTTGGAACATCTTCTTTTTTGTAATGCGGATTTATCTCATTGTCAGTATAGTGGTGTGCTAAATTACGAAAATTGTCTGTCCTGCACTACCGAACCTGTGATAAGTTAGCCGGACAACTTTATGTCAAGTTAGCCGGACAAACTTGATTTATTTACTGATTCGTCTCGATAAGGGGGCAATTTAATTGATTCGATCCGGATCAATTAAATTAAAAACAATAAACAATTAAAAAACAAAATGCCTGTAAGTGAGCCGTTCCCTCGGGGGTACGTCATTGGGCGATGGTTGAGAGCATCCAATTGCCGTGAGGATTCGGAGAACAGCAGGTCTCATTGGTCGATTGGTACAGCTTGCCGCTGTATTTATTTAAAAAAATGAAAGAAAATTTTGACAATCGAAATATCATGATGAAAACAAAGAATGTTGACGCAGACTTCGCGTTCTTTTAAGAGAGCTTCATAAATGAATAAAATATAGAAACTTTAATAAAATAAGAGTACAACAAATCGGAGCAAGACTGTGATCGGAGCACAATCCCGGCAAGGGGACAAGTTTTCCTGCCTTGACAAAATTAAACTTTCAACCTCGGTTCCTCTATATAAGAAAAAATATATATTTCGTTTATACAGCACTATAAAACTGTCGTAATCACTTTGTTTAATTTTACAATTGAAAAAAGCATTCAACCAACAAACTCGTGTGTGTTCACGAAACCGTCAATTCATTCGTGATGAGAATAAATACAGCTTGCCACTGTATTTATCGCTCGACCAATGGGAGCTGCTGTCCCCCGAATCCTCACAGCAATTGGATGCTCTCAGCCATCGCCCAATGACGTACCCCCACTGAGGGAACGGCTCCATCAGGGGAGTGACACTCAATGCTAAAGAGACCCACGTTATTTGCCTCGACGCTGATTGGTCGAGACGGAGTTCGTTACGTTTTCTATACCAACCTCGAAGAACGAAACTCTGAAAAAAATTTGGCTCTGAACTGTTGGCGCCCTGCAATATTTAAAATTGGGCGGGAGAGGTTATAGGAATGAATTGGATATATTAGAAAATATAAGAAAAATGCAAAACAATTAAAAAGAACATTTTATTGAGTAAAATATTATTATTTTACAGAGAACTATTATATACTATTATATACTATAACTATATTATATTACATTATTATAAAAAATTCATTTTTTATCCGTCCGATTGTCTCGCCAGCAGGGAAGAACGGTCGCGTAGAAATTCTCTGAAACAAATAACGAACAAAATTATTATAATATGGATTTTTATTGCTTGATTTCCAAGCTGACAAAAGCATGTTATTACCGTTCAACTTATCTTTTTTTCGATGTTTGACCATGCCGGAATGAAGATGGAACGAGGAGAATTTCTCGACGGCCGCCTGTGTTGAGTCGTCGGATTGTCTCGCCAGCAGGGAAAAACGATCGAGTAGAAATTCTCTGAAACAAATAACGAACAAAATTAGCACAATATCGATTTTTATCGCTTGATTTCCCTGCTGACAAAAGCGTATTATTATCGTTCAACTTACTTTTTTTTCGACGTTCGACCATGACGGAATAAAGTTGGAGTGCGTTGAATTTCTTGACGCCCGCCTGTGTTGTCGTCCGATTGTCTCGCCAGCAGAGAAAAACGATCGACTAGAAATTTCCTGAAACAAATAATGAAACAAATTATTATAACATTGAATTATAAGCCTAATGAATTCTGTAATTTCGGTTCTAAACTGCCAAATATACCATTAGAGGTCTCACCTTTTTTGCGGCGTTTTATGGCCGTATGAACATGATCGCCCCGTTTCGTTTCGCCAACAGCAAAGAGGCCCATCCTCGGAAATCAATCTATAAAATGATAAAAATATTAATATGTAGCACTTCACTGCACAAGTTGCTTCCGGAAAACTTAGTGAGGTTAACTTAGCTTCGGTTAGATTTTCCTCTGTATTTCCCCGATTTAGACTAAACACAGACTCTACTTCACTACCGATTTACTTGACTATAGTCGTCTATAAAAATTTCCAGATCACAAAACGAAAATTTCACAGGAAAATACACTTTTTATCTAAAGCTGTCAATACACAATTTCTCACATGACGCTCGTCACCACCATATTGGATTTGTCGGATTTGATACGCTACGCATTGTTACCACCGGTACAACTGTTACAACCATTTCCAGAACCTGAATATTTAGTTTTTGTATGTTGGTGGAAAAAAGTAACGAACTCCTCGCGTGGCAAATAAGAAGGAGTGGGGGAGCCGGAGTGTCACCCCCCTGGGCTCCATTATGGTGATGTGAAAGGCCCGGACCACGGTCTTATACACAGGTCTGGACACTCGTCACAAAATCAAGTGGTGGGGGTAGGACGCTTATCGAAGCACTGGAGTAGTTCGTAATCCCGTCACTACTCGTCTCTGCGATCTATCCTCCTACTGCGTATTCTCAAACCTAACCTCAAAATCGCCGTGTCGTATATTGTGCTCTGTTGTGCTCTCATAGGTAGTGTCCACGGTCTTACAGTTGTTTCTTGATTTGGTTGTGTTTAAAAATATAATTAAAAAAAAGAAAGAAAAGATTTTTGAAAAATTGGCAAAAATGCCAAGACGGTGCGCGGTTCCTCATTGCAATGCCGGCCGCAAAGCCGATAATGCAAAGGCGTCGTTCTTCCGGGTGCCTAATGACAATGTTTTGCGTGAGAAATGGGAACACGCGATTCCAGGTGTCATAAAGTTGGAACTCACGCAAGTAATATGTGAAAAACATTTCAACGAAAGGGATATTGCTAATGAGTGGATAAAGCGCGATTCAAGTGGGCAGATCATTGCACAAGTAAGTTATTTATTTCAAGAAAAGATGATTCATTTTGTATTGTAAATCATGTATTTTTTTATGTATAGGTAACGTACAAGCGTGCACGTCTCAACAATTTCGCTGTACCGTCGAAATTCGACTGTGATTCGGTGCAAAAAGAAAATGTGGTCCCCTTGCATGAATGCAGCAGATATGCTGGACAAGGCTCTTCCGCTCTTCCGCTGACAGAACAAAGTGCCAACGTGTCAATTGGAGATCAACCGGGGGCCTACGTTGAGTCTGCTGCATTCATGAAACCGTCAGTGCAAGTCCTTAGCACTTTGTTCGAGGAGTTTCCTGAAACCCAAAGTAATTTTCATAATAAAGTATGCAAAAATGCAAAAATGTACAATTAAATGTGAATTGGAATGTAAATATGTTTTTATTCTGTTTGCATTATAGATATCTCATCGTATGCAGCTTCGCCAGCTGTCGAAACACTGTCCTTGCTGAAGAACGCTGATTCTCCAGAAGCAGATGTCTCAGCTTCTCAAATGCCTTTCGAGGTACTTTCACCCGATGGCATCAGCGAACGTGAGTATTATAATATACTGCTGTTTACATTAAAGTTATGAAAAAGTGTGCAATTAAGGGCGGGGATGAGGGGGGGGGGGGGGGGTAAGGTCAAGTCGCTATAAAGAAAGCATTGTTTCGATCATTTTTTTTGACGACACAGTTTATATATATTTATTTATGTTATAAGTATAAAATAAAAGGACATTTGAAGAATATTTTGTGAAATTTTCATTGATAATTATGCAGGAATGAGTAATTGACAATAAATCTTCGCAGACGCCTCAAAAAATTGCGGTGAACCACACAACTTATCACTGGATCATCTGCGATAAAAAAAACCATGAACATTCTATTGATCAATAAGTTTCTTGAACTAACGCTGTCGAGTTTTATTTATATTTTTCAATTTATAGTCTCACAAGTCAAAATAGCGATTTTCATTTAAAAAATTGGAACAATTGTTATTGTAAAATGAATGAAAATAATAAAAATATTAAAAAGTTGACAGCGTTACCTCAAGAAACTTATCGACTAATAGAATGTTTTTTTTTCTCTCAGATGA
This sequence comes from Netelia inedita, assembly GCA_964017225.1. Classification (NCBI taxonomy): domain Eukaryota; kingdom Metazoa; phylum Arthropoda; class Insecta; order Hymenoptera; family Ichneumonidae; genus Netelia; species Netelia inedita. The sequence continues at coordinate 24,186,085 of OZ024920.1, forward strand.
TTCAGTGATGATTTATGCGGTTCACCGCAAATTTTTGTTAAGCCGTCTGCGAAGATTTGTTCTTCAAATGTCCTTTTATTATATATGTCTGACATAAACAAATATATATTAACTGTGTCGTTAAACAAAATTATCATAAATATGTTTATTTTCGTAGTGAATATGAACGTCCCCCCCTCGAAAGTGAATTGAAAAGTAAATACGTTTTTTATTCTATTTGCATTATAGATCTCTCTTCGTATGCACCTTCGCCAGCTGTAGATGTTGAAACACTGCCCTCATTGAAGAACGCTGATTCTTCAGAAGCAGATTTATCAGCTTCTCAAATGCCTTTTCAGGTGCTTTCACCCGTTGGCATCAGCGAACGTGAGTATTAGAATATTCTCCTGTTCGCAACAGAAAATTGTTAATATGTACGATTGATGAAATTGTGTCACATCGGAAATCCAAGGAAGCTTACTTTATGGATGTTGAGTCCCTATAAAACTTGTTAATGTTAATTGTTCAATAAATAGCTTCTTAATCGTCGTGGAAATTTTTACACGACCTCCTGAATACTTGATGTAAAACCATACCAAATTTTCAGAATTCTATCATCATTGCTTCAACCTCCTTAAGGGTTGAAATAAAAAATGATAAGAAAATTCTGAAAATTTCGTATGTTTTTGTATGAAGTATCTAAGAGGTCGTGTAAAAATTTCACGACGATTAGGAAACTCGTTATTGAAAAAATTAACGTTTTGTTAAGAACAATTTTTTAAACAAATACAAAAAAATATTTATCATTAAACTTTGTTTTGTTTCCGTTGCTTTCAGTATATTGTAGATATTCAAAAATTGAGAGGTAAAAAAACACTTATCGCAAAGTTATATCAGTTTCCATAAGACTACATTTAATTTTTTAATGTTAATTGTTCAATAACGAGCTTCCTAATCGTCGTGAAATTTTTTACACGACCTCTTAAATACTTCATACAAAAATATACCAAATTTTCAGAATTTTCATTTGCGATTTGGGACCCGACATCCTTAAAATAGTGCATGCAGTTGTGAACCATACTTCAGCTTTTACTGACATTCTGCTAATTGTATACGTGTATTGAGTAGAAAGAACAGTAAAGTTATCTGTCTTATTTCTGTCCTTTTAAACTTACCGCTGTCCTTATTTTTTTTTACAACTAATCTTTTCACTTGATAAATACTTACCATTATAAAAAAAACTGCAGTGTCTGAAGGGGTTGTTCTGATTTTTTGTAGGCAAACAATTGACTATTTGTAGCCCCAAAATATGAACTTACTCTTTCATATAAATAATTTTTAATTTAATCGTTTCAGGAATTTGGCAAGACGGTGCAAAGGATTGTATCGATCGAACGGTTCAATTACCGGAGTCGTGGAGTGTCACCGAGGTATCGACTCCGAAGGGAAAATGTATGATTTTCTCATACGCTGTGACGAAGCTCGAGAACGACGTGCATTGTCCTTTGACGGAGAGATACGTCACACTCGACGCTAACCGAAGCCTGAAATACTTTATTTATGGACGTCACGTCAAACAAAACGTGTTTAATTTCGATCCGTCTTTAAAAACGATCGAAATGCTTCCGGATATATTGACGAGGTTCAGGAGGGCGACCATTTGCAACGGTTTGGGCGACATCAGCATGCATTTTATGCCTATCGGGGCGGCACATCCCGACTGCATGGGAAAATGGCGAAGTGAAGGCTGTCGTCTTGTATGCAAGAAAACGAGGTGTGATGCTTGCGCGAAAATGAGGAAAGTCGCATTACAACGGAGAGTACGGCAACAAAATCGTCCGACGATGCAACGGATTCGCGATGTTTCTAATCCCTTCGATGGAGTAAAGCTGATGGCAATGCGGATTAGAAATAGGCGTGAAAAGCGGCAAAAACTCCAAGCCAAGAGACGCGTGGATCAAAATTCAACCTCGGCTGTTTTTTTTACCCTGCTGCGCATCCCAGTCGTATGTACAAGCTCCTCGTTTTGTGGATTCAGAACACCTACCAAAAAACAACATCATCGAATCGTCAACCGTTTCTCGTACTTACCTTCTTCTTATAAACCTTGAATACCTGCAAAAAAATCAAATAATATAAAGAAAAAAAAGCGTGCACATTTTGTTCCTTATTTCGACTTATGTTAATTCAAAAAACCTCGAACCCTTGCTAAAAAATGGATATACTTACATATTCAATTTAATTACTTACAATTACCAATACACTTGCATATATATTTAAATTGTTGTCAGTTGTTTCAACAACTGACATACTCAGCTACCGTATTTATTGATTAAAAAAAGAAACAAGTGGATTTGAACCCAAAATATCGGAGCGACGCGCCAGGCACTTTACCACTGAGCCAAATTTGACTTGTGGCTATTAAAACTCAAAATCGCTCATGTCAGTCGCGCCCGGATGGAGTCAGAGGGTTGGCGTCAGAGGTTTTGTAAAATAAGCATTTGCGTTTTACTGCATGTTATAATAGTCTACAATAATATCAAAAACGAGAAATATACGTTGAGGTGACAGAGATTGAAAAGCTAGCGCTGTCTCTATCGCACTTCCCCCACCCATCGTCATCGCGTCGGAGTTTAGATCGCAGCGATCACAGTGGGCAATACATGAACTACACGTCTGGCATCAATAAGCGAACTACCCAAACGACGGGAGTTTCCAGACCTGTATGTAAGACCGTGGTCTTGACCAAACCCCTTTCGAGCTCACCTTTGGACGGCAGGCCAACTTGCCTTCTATCCTAGGAACCACTTCTCTCCTTACACACCACGAACTTGTCAACGCATGGAAAAACGGCACAATCATTACTTGGAACGGGCAAGAAATAGACTTTTGCAAGCGAAGGTGAAGCATAAAGAAATTCACGACTCTAAAATAGCTATAGTCATGCCGGTCTTTAAACCTGGTGACATGGTTATGGTTCACAACGACCACAAACAAAATAAGCTCTCTCCGGAATGGACTGGACCTTTTGAGATAAAATCAGAATTATCAAACAACAATTATAAAATATTAGTCAACACCAAGGAAATAAATATACACGTAAATCGATTGAAGCCCTATTTTAAACGTTGAATGCTTGTCACAGGATGGGAGCGAGGGAGCTCGCGGTCGTCTTTATCGCCATCACAGCCATTGGTAGTGAATTGACGACAACTTCGTTAAAGGGATCAACAATATATTCCGAACATATTGGGACAGTGCAGATTTACCACGAAGAATGGAAACTCGTCATAGGAATCGACATAAGTCAGATTCATGAACGCTACGTCAAACTCAATGATATTTTCACTGAAACAATTGTCACCTGTGAGCGTTGTAGCGAAAAACTCGAGATTAAGATCCTAGGGGGACGTCTGGTACGATTGGATGCCTTGAGAAACATCCTTGGAAGCGTATTGCACGAGACAACGTTTCGGAAAAAAAGAGGATTAATCAACGCTGTTGGAAGCTTATCCAAAGTATTGTTTGGAACCCTCGATCAGAGCGATTTAGATTACATCAACAAAGAATTCGACAAGCTCTACGAAGACAACAAAATATTGGCAAACAGCATATCTAATCAAACAAAAATCATTAAAGTCATGTTAAATTCGGAAAGCCACGCTCTTACCGCTCTTACTGAACAAAGCAAACAAAATCTTGAAAATTATAAACTTCTTGTTAGGACCTTGAATAATCAGACAAAAGAAATTTTCTTGAGTAACCAGTTAACTATTTGTACCTTAATCTTGGATGAACTAAATACCGACATCAACATGATACTCGATGCTGTGAGTGGCGGGAAAAATGGAATAATCCACTCCCAACTGCTGACTCCTACCATCCTGAAGAATAGTATAGCTGAATTTGAAAAAACCTATCATACCAACTATCCAATCGCCAACATTGAAACAAACTATGGACACATAGTAGACATTTCCGAAGTAACTGTACAGATACGAAAAATGCGGCTAGTATATATACTCAGAATTCCGCTTCCCGAAATGGAAGATTGGAGGTTGACTAGATTTATCCCTATACCCTACAAAACCAATGGCCATTTTTTGGGACTGTTACCACCAAATGAGTACTTACTATTAAGTACCCCGATTATCTCATATATTCCAATAGACAAAATGCAAATTGACAAGTGTAAGAAAATATTAGATCACTATATTTGCAAACGCGAACAACCAACATACTTGCTTGCTGAAACCAGTAACTGTGAAACATCCATTCTGAAAAATCAAAAGAATCCCATTAAGCAATGTAACATCTCGCCATTTTTTTTATAAAAACTTTAACGTACATACCATTAACCGATAGAAAAGGATATATAATAATCCCAAGTGAAACGATTGAAATCCAATCACTTTGTGACGGAAAGTCTTCTCAGTTTGATATAAGCGATCCCATTCTCATTACATCCACAAGCGATTGCACCCTCATTACAAATGGGGCTCTGATGAAACTATATCGCTCGGGTGAGATTCGTCGCGACTTTACATATAACAAAACCTTCGAGTTTCCCTTTGATGTCATTGACCTGCATTTGTTAAATGATAAATTAATACCTCTCCAAAATGAAATCCATCCTCAAGTAATGAAAGATATCGGACTGAAGCTCGACGACGTCGAAAGTTCCTTGAATAGGGTCAGACAGGATCGACGTACAAAAACATGGACAGAGACTGCGTCAAGGACATTAACATATTTAGGCTATGTGAGCATGGCAATAGTTGGATTAGGATTAATATATAAGTGTGGAATACTGGGCCTGTTATCTCGATGTATGCCCAGCATCTGTATAAGTCTGTTTTGCCTACATAATACCATCAATAATAGAGACCAAACCCCTGTTGTGCGATATGTGAATGGAGAATTTCCGCAAGCTGGACATGGGCCCGATGCCCGAAGACGGCACTTGCATTCTGACGAGAGCGTGAGCGTAACGCCAAGTGAAAAATTACGCCTTTCGGGTGTAAGGCGAATCTAGAACGGGGAGTGTAATATGCAGATCGCCAAACGCCATTTCAAACCAGAATCCGCCGCCACCTGTCATGCTCATTCACAGATGTCGTCAGATGGCATCACGTTCTACTTTATAAAAGTTGTCCAGGGAGGGGCTCCATAAAGTTGGCCGACCGACTTAAACTTTTTCAACTTTTTTTTTTACGAATCGTTTGATCGTCGTTTGATACCGTTTGATCGTTAAAAATAATCGTTTGATCGTTAATAGTTTTTTCACAAAATCGAAAAAAAAAAATGACCGTAAAGTTGGCCGACCGACTTTAACTTTTTCAAATTTTTTTTTTACAAATCGATAGAGCGTCGTTTGAAATCGTTTGATCGTTAAAAATAATCGTTTGATCGTTAATAGTTTTTTCACAAAATCCAAATTACTTTCTGGCCTGAAGTTTCCTAGTGACTTTTTACTGGTGACGTTGGTACCTCCAGTTCTTATGATTTTTGACTTTTTGAAGATTTTCCTTTTGCTATGGTTTAATCGTCATTTGATACTAACGAATACCAAGTTTTATCGTTTGATCGTTGATAGTTGCTCGGAAAAGCGCAATTAACTGTCTGCGAGCGTAACCTGAAGTTGGCTTCTAACAGCTTACCGCGAAATTTTGGACAATTGTTATTGTTGTATTTTTCAACTTTTCCAACTTTTTCCTTTTGATATCGTTTGATCGTCGTTAGATACTGATGTATACCAAGTGTCGTCGTTTGATCGTCGATACTTCCCGAGGAAAACGAGATTCAAAATCGAGCGTAAAGATAGCCGACGACTTTTTTGTTTGTCAACTTTTTCAACTTTTTCCTTTTGATATCGTTTGATCGTCGTTTGATACTAACCAATACCAAGTTTCATCGTTTGATCGTTGATAGTTTCTTGGAAAAGCGCAATTAACTGTCTGCAAGCGTAACCTGAAGTTGGCTTCTAACCGTTTACAACGAAATTCTGGACAATTGTTATTGTTGTATTTTTCAACTTTTCCAACTTTTTCCTTTTGATATCGTTTGATCGTCGTTTGATACTGATGTATACCAAGTTTCGTCGTTTGATCATCGATACTTCCCGAGGAAAACGAGATTCAAAATCGAGCGTAAAGATAGCCGACGACTTTTTTGTTTGTCAACTTTTTCAACTTTTTCCTTTTGATATCGTTTGATCGTCGTTTGATACTAACCAATACCAAGTTTCATCGTTTGATCGTTGATAGTTTATTGGAAAAGCGCAATTAACTGTCTGCAAGCGTAACCTGAAGTTGGCTTCTAACCGTTTACAACGAAATTCTGGACAATTGTTATTTTTATATTTTTCAACTTTTCCAATTTTTCCTTTTGATATCGTTTGATCGTCGTTTGATACTAACGAATACCAAGTTTCGTCGTTTGATCGTTGATAGTTTATCGGAAAAGCGCAATTAACTGTCTGCGAGCGTAACCTGAAGTTGGCTCTTAACCGCTTACCGCGAAATTCTGGACAATTGTTATTGTTGTATTTTTCAACTTTTCCAACTTTTTCCTTTTGATATCGTTTGATCGTCGTTTGATACTGATGTATACCAAGTTTCGTCGTTTGATCGTCGATACTTCCCGAGGAAAACGAGATTCAAAATCGAGCGTAAAGATAGCCGACGACTTTTTTGTTTGTCAACTTTTTCAACTTTTTCCTTTTGATATCGTTTGATCGTCGTTTGATACTAACCAATACCAAGTTTCATCGTTTGATCGTTGATAGTTTCTTGGAAAAGCGCAATTTACTCTCTGCCATTGTGCCCTGAAGTTGGCTTCTAACCGTTTACAACGAAATTTTGGACAATTGCAATTTTTGTAATTTTGAACTTTTTCACCATTTTATTTTTCCTATCGTTTGATCGTTGTTTGATACTAATGCATGGCAAGTTTCATCGTTTGATCGTCGATAGTTCCCGAGAAAATCGAGATTCAAAATTGAGCGTAAAGTTAGTCGACGGCTTTTTTGTTATCCAACTTTTTCAACTTTTTCTTTTTGCATTCGTTTGATCGTCGTTTGATACTAACGAATACCAAATTTCGTCGTTTGATCGTTGATAGTTTCTTGGAAAAGCGCAATTTACTCTCTGCCAGCGTGCCCTGAAGTTGGCTTCTAACCGTTTACCACGAAAATTTGGACAATTGCAATTTCTGTAATTTTGAACTTTTTAAATATTTTCCTTTTGCTACCGTTTGATCGTCATTTGATATTGATGTATGCCAAGTTTCATCGTTTGATCGTCGATAGTTCCTCACAGAAATGAGATTCAAAATCGGCCGTGAAGGTAACTGGCAATTTTTCCGAGGCTGCTACGCGTCAGCTGTTTGAATACGATGTACAGCAATGGACAGGTAGTAGTTCTCCGCGTGTTCGATAGACTTGGAGGCATTCGAAGTTTTTCAGTAATGCGAAAACATTTGATACAGGAAAAAGTAATCAATTTTTTGAATCGCTATGTACATTTATTAATCAAACATGCTAGGGCCTTCCGGGTTGTGTGGTCACCAGCGAGACGTCGAGAAGGCATCAGCCTTTTGGGATAATTCTGTAACGCGAATGTTGTGATTTCCAAAATAATTGTACAGATCAAATAAACCCATTACATACACTTTATAAAATGCTTCCGTATTACAGACAAAAAACCGATTTAATACTAAATTTTCAGGGAAGGTAAATCAAAAACTGAAGTACATTAAACAATTAATTTTTTCATGGCTCGAAGTACACCAAATAATACCCCAGACTCGTGGCAACCTGTGGAAAAAACAAAACATTATTTTTTATTAAGCTAAATTATGAAAGACATATAGAGAACACAAACAGTGAAAAAGTCAAAAAAGAATCTGCGCTCCACAGTCTGCGTAAGCTGTAATATGTAAAAAGTTATCCGTGCGATAATCCTCGACGACGTCAACCTCATGCAGAGTTAGCCCACGATGAGAATGTTGCCTCCAGAAATGTGTACCTCCTATTCGTTTGTCAATTTCGATAATCTGTCAAACAAAAATAGATCATTAATTTTAGTTGATAAAATTATAGCAAATGAGAGATGTAAGGTACGTATATTTTCCTCAGCTTGCTCATCATGTGGTATGTAGAAAATTGCCCACAGGATAATCCTGGACGAGGATTATTATGCATCGCTCGTATGCAGATCTTGGTACAGAGCATTCAAATTCCAACAAGTTTGGGACGGGTTCACTCTCGAAGACCCCATGCTGACCAGAGGAAAATTCAATTATTACAGCGGGTGTCTCAATCACGTGAGAACTTCCGCTCTCTGAGAATTCCGATTGAATAAAGTTGGGAAAAATGTTCGCTTCTTGACATTTGAACCGAGGCGATTTTTACAATGTCTATGAATTCATGAACATGGTCTCTTGGTACACTGAGAAACAAGGATGTGATAATTTGTCGGTCGGTGGTGTCGGAATTTACATTCGCCATCTGAAATTCACATTTCCATACAACATGGCAATCTGAGATGATCCTGAGCGTAACAGAGTTTTTGGTATGTGTCGCAAACTCCTAGAAGCACTCAAGAGATTGACAAAAAGTTAAAAAAATTATAGATGTCTTGCATTCATTGATCTCATGCTAGACAGTAGAGAAGCGCTTCATCTACTGGATGATCGCTGCACGAACAGTGGGCAGACTTTAAAAAAATTAGTCTTAATCAATACAACGAGATACTACTGCCCTCTCATGCATATGGGCATATTTCTAAATCTAAAAGTACGTTTAAGACTTATTATTCTGTACAAGACTGTACAAAATTGGTATGGTGTGCATGCTCTCAATGTTTTTCATATGCAACTATAAATTCTCAGGCCCTTGTGGTCAGTCCACAAGATATAGATGGGGATGTGCTCGAGTTTCTTCGATACACAAAACCGAGACACCTGCATATCTTACAAAATCGGTACAGCCCCATGGTTGCAACAATTATGGTGGTAATTATATAAAGATGATTTATGGAGGGAAAATCAAAAGTAAAGTGCGAAGGAGGAACAGACAATATGAGCTTGGTTTTTACAAGAATTATCAGTATCATTTTTTCCGGATACAATTTATATCACCCTACCAATGGATCTTTTATGATCTTTCAGCGGAAGATAATTCATTTTTTTAATTTCATCTTAGCTCAATCGTCGTCTTAAAATTGATGATATTTGCAGCCTAAAAGTGTCGCATGGTCAAAAATGCGGAAAAACAATCCTCAGCTGACAATGAGAGTACACTTCGAAGTTGAACGCAACAATCCCATGGATTCAATATTACCTCTTGATTTATCAGATGAAACTTGCGCACCATGCCACAGCATAGTTCTTGATAATCCATCAATGCAGGTTTGCTACAAATCTTACATTTATTCGGAAATGATTACTTAGAACATAATTCTCCATAGATTAGATTTTTTGAGACTCATGTAAATCATTTATTTTAACATACAACACATTTTAAGATAAACAAAAAAGCTATGTGTTGTTTGCACCTTCTTGCGCAATGGCAAAGAACGACGCAGCGTTGACAATGCTATAGCGCCATTCCAATATACGAACATATATACATCTAGTTTTTTTTATGATTGGCTTGAAGTCTGTGAACAACATGAATCTCCAATGCCTCGCAATCTTACTCCAATTGATCTTGCGGCACGTTTTCGGCTTTAGATGAAAATATGTCCGTCTCTCGTGTGTCAAATTCTTCGTGATATTTCAACTTACAAGTGCGTATATATGTACGGACCGTCCCGTACAATCGTCGTGTACAAATTTCCATGACCGACAACGATCTACTTCGGCATCTTTCCGCAAGGACAATTAACCGTCCGAAAATTTATAAACTATACAAGAAATTGCATTCCCAGGCGAGTGTATGTAACTCCGATGGGATTTGGAAATTGTAAAGTAATATTGGGTTGTCATTGCACCAAGCTTGTTACAATAAATAAAATATGAAAATAATTCAGGCGCGTGTAATATATATGTATGTATAAATTTCCAGAAGAAACGAACCATTCACGATGGTGATGGTGTTGGTGGCGAAGATCCAGAGACGGATGCAAATAATTACTGGGTTACAAATAATTATATAGCAGCCGAATGCTTGTCACGATACTTGTTTGGCTGTGTGTTGCGTGCTTTGAACACGGCCGCGTTCATCAGGGTCTGGAAAGTACGTCGAACGTTGATTCCTACAAGCTCATACCAATCAGGATTCGTTACAACACGACCTAGAATATTTTGTGAGAAGAAAGTCAATGATAAATTCGTGATGGATTATATAAAATTTCATATTATTCAATTATGCTATTTCTCTCGTCAAAAACTATGAAATTCAATAATGATATTCAATTTTCGACGAGCTTCACCCATCAGCTATTTTTAAACGTGCCGCAAATATTTCGACATTAATATACAAAAAGTGTACAATAAAATACGTTTATAATGAAACTTGTGAATATACACACTGTAAAAATAAATTTTTACGAATATTATGTGGAGAATTCGATCAGGATGACATACCCGCTCGACCTTGCTTGTCTTTTGCGACCATGATACGGGGAGAGCCTTGTTTCCCAGTTGAATCACGAAGGAGCACGTTTTCAGTGAGACGGATGATTATACCAGGTGTGAGAAGCCGACATCACGCATGGTACCGCGTACGTACGCACCATCCTTTCAAATATAGTCTCCTGACCGTATCTGATGTTGGCCTCCGAAATGATATCCTCCTGTATAAGCCACATACATAGATGGTTATTAACAATGCCCTCCCCTACCGAGGGGTATTTCTATGTTATTTTACCTCGATGTCTCGCAAAATATCACGGACGCTAGCACGTTGCTGTTTGTGCGATCTTTCTTAGCCATGTACTTGTTCGAGTCCGTCGCTAATTTTTTTAGTACGTCGACGATCTTAAATGCCCAGTCCTGCTTGTAATCTTCGGTGAAATTACGACTTAGCTGAAAAATCACAGCAAAAGCCTCGCCTGTTGATAAACGCACATCAAGGTGAGAAGATTCCAAAAGTTCTCGAAGTCGTCCCAGAGAACTGAAATATTATGCTATGCGTTATGAGAAAAATCAAAACTGCGTCGAAACTCGAAAACCATTGACGATTTTTATAAACAAAACAACAACTTTTATGGTCTTCGGTACGATTTGGATATCAAGACATACGGACGGCATGTAATTGTTGGTCTTGTTGCTTGTTAACATATTATAAGAATCCGAAGAGCTCATCATTATCAGTAAGAGGGTCCAAGAGGAGAAAGCAGCCGCATGGAGCGCTGTCAAATCGGCAGATATAACTGCAACTGCACCATTTCCCTTGAGATGCGAAGCGACAAAGATTGGCGATAACAATTGTACGATGGCGGCAGGATCACCAACATCGTTATCAGAAAAGAATTGATTCATACGCCGATCCGACAACCTGTCGAAGAGATGTAGACCATTAATATTGAGTTAGCTAAATCATAAAAATACATGTGAACTAGGGAGGTACGTACATTTTTCACAGCTTGCACATGACGTGGTGATCCATATTTCAAAGTTACAAATTTGCGATACCCTGTCGAGCAAAAATAGCGTATTCATATTTAGTTAACAAATTACGAAAAAATATATGGAATAGTGAGGTACGGTGATACATATTTAAAAGCTGCAGATTTATGACCTGTCGTGCGAAAATGGGGCATTAATATTTTGTTAACAAAATTATGAAAAAAATATGTGGGTTAGTGATGTACGTACCTTTTTACAGCTTGCCCACGGTGTGGTGCGCAGAACATCATCTGCAGTGTATTTTCTGTATTGGACCAATCCAATGCGATTCAAAAATCACTTCGAAACATTGACCAATAATTGAATCCTTCAATACTGGCGTACATATACGGCCAGGTGCGGTTCAATTTCCGTTTTGTCGGAGCTATTTTTGATTTTCGAATCAAGGTCATCATATAGTTCCCATCGTCCATTTAACCGTCGACAATAGGAAATCCAGTGCCAAGTTGTTTGGTAGGCAACAACTCCGACAAGCCTGAAAAGTTTATGAATCATTCTCTACCCTCAGGATTGAGCAAATGGCTCGCACATAGTAGTAAAAACGTAATATTTATAAAGGGCGTGCCACGCCAAATCGGACTCCATTTGGCCCATTTTTTGCCAAGGTATGACGTTTAAAAGAAAATAACGTCATTTTAAAAAATCGGTATCTTGAAAACGGTTCGACAACAAAAATTGAAAAAAATCATAGAGCTCTCTTTTAACCAATACTAGAACATAACGTTTTTTCAAAAATTCGGAGATGCAAAAGCTAAATGATGTCCGATTTGGCGTGTAACGCCCCATAAATATGCATAAACGTATATTACGACACGTATTACTTTAACAATTTTAAGAAACATATCAACTAACCTGTAATCGTTGGAGTACCCATTTACATTTTCAAGGCTCATTACGTGAGGAAATGCTTTTAGTTGGCATTTGAGACAAGGAGCCGTGAGCACCGGGCCTCGTACTCCCAATTCAATGAAGAGGTGCTCTCCCACGATCTTCAATAGTTCGTACGTGTCAGGGCAACCATTCCGACATTTCATGTTATATGTATGCGCTCGAAATCTGAGCGCCTTCTTCAAAGCACCAAATCCCTCCTTGACGATAATGGTGTTATCCACCATGATGATAGGGTGAGGCGTTTCGCGATTCCCGCAACGTGTACACTTTGTGATTGTGCGGTATGTAGGGGCCGTCGTCATGAACTTTTCGACGATATCCGAGATACTATCTGCTGCGTCCACGTTAGATGAGATACAACGTCTTTCCGTGGCTACCAGCGGTTTTGCAAGATATTTAGATTTCAGGAGCAGACCTCGATCCTTGTAGATTGACGTCGCGAAACCTGTTTCGATAGATCTCGATACGAATTGAAGCAGCTCGTTTGGTGATGACTTCGACCGAGATAAATACGCTGGATCGTCGAGAGATACAGTCATTATGACATGAAACAATGCGTCGAACCCGCATGTATTGCGAAAAAAATACGCTTGATTGTGAATTTGAATCGATGTTTTGAAACGATTACCGTTCAACAGTAAGAAGGGTTTTATTTGGCGGCGAGTCTTTTGGCCAACGTTTCTATTTATGTATTCAATTTCGGGAAACGAGCCGAAAAATTTCGTTTTTTTTCTCGGATTGTCCTTCGAGATATGAGTCGCGGGTAGTTGCTCTTCGCGATACTTCGGTGGCGAAATTTCACTACCTACATTCAATTCCGTCGAATTGAATGCAGGTACTGCAATTTGGGTCATTTCACCGTGAAATAACATTGACTCATTTCCCGAACGTTCGGCGAGATCTTCCTTGCCGCATCGATCCAAAATTTCATAGCTTACGTTGTTGTTCATATTGTTGTCATCTACATCTCCGTCTGATGTGTGAAGAATCTGGTGTTCCGTGGCTTGTCCTCGCCAATTCTCCATTGCCGTTGAATCCCAATCTTCGGCGCTTGCTTCATTCGCATCGGTGATAGGCGCTACCTGAAGTATATCGGCATGTATGGCGCTACCGAGCCTTCCATGCCGATCGAGTGGAGCTTCTTTCGCCATATCTTTCGCGGCCTGTCCTCGCCAATTCTCAATTTGTAAAAAATCCGAGTCTTGGAAAGAATCTTTCATCTCGTCTATGCACGCTACATTGAAACTACAGGAATCTTCAGCGAGAGGAGGTTCCGCCTTCTCACTTTCAGCGAAAGGAGGTTCCGCCTTCTCACTTTCAGCGAAAGGAGGTTCCGCCTTCTCACTTTGCTGGCGTCTGTCGTACTTGGCAATGTTCGACGAGAAAATATGGGCTCCTCCCAATATATCTCGGCAATGCAAGACGAGAAAGGCGTCGACACGATTCAACTTGTTGTGTAGAACCCGGCTCTTCAAATCGTTGAAATATGCCTCAACGTGGCTCGAGCTCGCGTGTTGAATACGCCGTGGATTCGTAATCCCGGTCCACAACGGAAATTCTTTCCCCAGCTTCATTATCGACGAAATGAAATCTGGGGCGTAGAACGCATTAATTTCCGTGCCTCGACGACGAGTACCGCTTGCGATAGAAACCAGATTGTTAATCCATTCGTGTATATCTTTTTGTGACATCTCGTCATCGTCATTGAATGCATCCTGGAGTTCTTCGACATCGCTTAAGTGGACAAACGTATTGTCCTTCTCCGGCAATTTAGCGCATTTCGCGGATCCCGCAATAAGGGACTCCAGTCTCCTTCTTGCTGTAATCGTCGATCTCGCGAACGGTGTTTCAATTACCGAGTCAGCGTATTTTTGATTTGCTACAGTACAAGTCAAAACAAAAAGCAATTCAAATGCGTCGACATCGGTGGCCTCGACCATCAACGCTACACACCTCACAAAGAAATCTTTCACTTCCTTATGCGCGAGATTGGTCAAGCATTTCCATTTTGTAACAAAATGGATTACATGCGCTACGTCCACACGAATACGTGTCGTAATTGTATGTGGAAGACCCCTTCGGAGGGACGTGAAACAATCGTTGACGTATTTCTTTAGAGTAACGTTGTTCATGGCCAAGCACAAACCTGCGAGAAGAGCTTTGGAATAATCACAAACCACTTCTCGAGGTTTGGGTCCACCTTCCCTCAGCCATGTTTTGATCCAATACTCTATAAATTCGGTGGTGTGCTTTGCCGACAACATCTGGTATATCGGCAAAGTACACTTGTCAAAATTGATAACCATAGAATATAAAAAAACATGGCCGGATATCGTGTTATTAGGGCATCTTACTTTGCGTACAAGACTGCCCGTAGCATCAACCGCTATGGTAGCTTCGCCCTTGCTTATTCGGCAGAACGCTCTATAAGCGTGAAGCTGGCTTGGCGCGCTGTAAATCACGGAGAATGGCATCGAGCCAACCTCTTTAACGAATCCGGAAAATTCGGCTTTCGCCGAAATGTCCTCGACAGCTTTGATTAAATCCCTCGACGAATGGGGATCAACGCCAATGTCACGGCCAATGCGTTCTTTTTTCGCTTCACGAAGAACTCCGAGTCCGTATAAGTACGGCGGTTCTTCATCGCCCAGTTCCATGTTTTCACGCGCCTTCCGTTTGCGCCAGTTAGAGCACCCTTCCGCCATAATTTCACGCTGCACGATTTGCCGAAGCGCTCCGTTTAATGGGCGCTTGACTTGCTCGTGATTTTCCTTGCGGGTATCGCGAGTCTTCACGCGCAACATACATCCTTTTCCATCGTGGGGTTCGTTTTCGATAACGCCAAGGAACGTGTTGCCACACGATTCCAATTTGCATCGACCAAGAATTTTACAAAAGTATCTCGAAATACCTTTTTCAACACCTACGTCTGCGCGCTTGAAAAGAAAAGCGCAAGGAATTTTGGTTTGTTTTGCGAAAGCGTGGGCTACGATGTTCGCCCATCGTCCTACACGCAAATTTCTTCGCGGTGCTCCCTGGTCCAGCTCATCATCGAGTTGTTGGCTCTCAGTGGAATCCGTATCTAATAATTTAAAACAAATACACGATGAGTAAAAAGAAGCAAATAAAATGCAGTAAAAGAGCAATATAATAGTAGGAATTTATATACACAGCAGTTAAACAAGAATTAATAATGAAAAACGGAGAGTCGTAGAAGATTTTTACATTCTAGCCGCCATATTGGAAGAAAAAGTCAGTAACTTGTAAATACGAAAATGTTCTGTCAAACTTCAATAATTTAATGCATGGATAGTTCAAAAAATTCCAGATTTTTGCGCATTTTGTGCCTGAAAAAGAATCAAAATATTGAAAAAAAGCTTTTTTTTGTCAATTGTTTTTGTATAAAAACGACAATATAAAATTTTGTCGTCCAAATTTATCGATTTTGCGTTCGGATGTGTTTCAGCACACCCGAAAACAAAAAAAATCCTTACCTTTTATCCATCTATTCAATGCGCTATGAAGAATGTTCAATTAAGATTTCACAATTTTAATACTTCTAATTCTGGACTTCAGAGAAACGACGTACATTTCTCCTCTGCCATACTGGATTATTTTCAATTATTTTTTTCACCTGATCTTTTGGATTTTATTGTGGATAAAACAAATAATTATTGGGAACATACAGTGTGTGACGACGTGCTTAACACCAAAATTGGAACTACTGTCGACGAACCATACTGCTTTCTGGCATGTACGTTACTAATATCAAGAACCAAAAAATTATGTCGCAACGAGTATTGGTCTAGAGATAAGCTTTTAAAAATAGACGTTTTCAGCGGAATTATGCGCAGAGACAGATTTTTCATTTTGTTGAAAATGTTGCATTTTGTTGATAATACCCAGCAGCCTTCTGATCGTTTGCAAAAAAATTAGCAGTATTTCCAGTAGACTTCAATTAAATTTCGAAAACTCATATTATCTTTTTCAAAATTTTTGCATAGATGCAAGTATTTTATTATTCAAGGGCAGACTATCTTTTAAACAGTATATACCGTCCAAAAGAAGCCGATTTGGCATTAAAACGTATGTATTATGCGACTGTAAAACAGGCTACGTACTAGATTCAATAATATATACAGGTAGTGAATCACACGTACAGAAAATGCAAAAGAACTTGGCAAAACAGGAAATATCGTTTTGAAGCTTTTAAAACCTTACTTGGGGAAAGCACGTACATTATATGTAGACAATTATTATAGCAATCCTGCTCTTTTTAATTTTTTACATGCAAATATAACAAATGCTTGTGGGGCTGTAAAGCAAAGACGAAAGAAAATGAATGCCTATACTGGACAAAAAATTACAAAAAGGCGAGACTGATTTTCGAACAACGAGTAATTTGCTGGCCCTTAAATGGCGTGATAAAAGGGATGTTTTTATGTTATCCACATTTCATAATACCGAATTTATATGGACAGGAAAAAAATTCTAAAATGCAAGAATTTATACACAAACCTAAATGTATAGTGGTATTTATCAATGGGCACTGTCGATAAATGTGATATGATTGTTAGTTCCGTTAAATCCGTCAGAAAATCGATAAAATGGTACAAGAAGTATTTTTTTCATTTGTTAGACATTGTAGTCTGGCATTCATATCGTCTATATAAATACAAAACACGCACGAATATTTCCGTAACTGCGCACTAAGAAAATGCATTGTTTATAGTCGAAATGATTTGCAATGGCAAACGCATTACCAATGTAAAATATGTGACGTTGGTCTTTGTGTATAACCGTGTTTTGAAATTCTCCACACAAAATTACATTATTAAATGATATTTTCTAATTCTATTATGTGCCGATTGTGTCAGTTCAGTGCGCATACATTGTAATCGGTGACTAAACATAAGTGTCTTTTTGTTTATTACTAGTTGGTTATTATACTTAGTTAATCACACAAAATAATATGCAAAAGAGTATAAGTACAGTTATGTATTAAGGCAGTCATCTCATGTGAAGACTCTTTCTTTACACTTTTTTTTATGGGAATTAAGTAAACATACAATTGCGAACTTTTGACCACATATTTATTAATATTTTGAGCACACTTTATAATTTGTTAAGACCAAAATCGTCGCTCATTGCTGAAGTACGTGTTTTTTCCGAAACTGTATTTTTCAAATTGACTTCCATGATAACTCGGAAACTATTTAATCGATTTTGCTCAAATTTGTATGGTATATTCAGCACATCTATAGTTCAAACTGGATCTATAATATTTATGATATCTGCCATAGTTTTTTTTAAAGCTCGGGAAGTAGGAAAAAAGTGACGAAACTTGGAATCCAATTTTTAACACCGTGTCAACAGTTCAATTTCACACAAATCACAAATATTCTAAATCCAGTTTGAACTATAGATGTACTGAATATACCATACAAATTTGGGCAAAGTCGCTTAAATAGTTTCCGAATTATCATGGAAGCCAATCTGAAAAATACAGTTTCGACAAAAACGTATTTCAGAAATGAGCGACGATTTTGGTCTTAAAAAATTGTAAGGTGTGCTCAAAATATTAATAAATATGTGTTCGCAGTTTTATGTTTATTTAATGATAAAAAAAAAGCGCAAGAAGAGCCTTCACGTGCGATGACTGCCTTAAGTATATTATGTAGTACGTTATAAGCTATGTGTGTTATGATAAGATGAATTGTTATTACAGAAAGTATGTTACACTAATGGACAATCAAAGCAGCAAATGTTTAAAAAATATACTAAATACGTGTGCCGCAACTGTCGTAAAAAGGAAGAAAAAGGAAGCCCTCGATAAATTGAAAACTCTACAAAATCCCAACGGAGAAAATAGTCAAACATTTCCTTCAAATGTAAGTACCTTATCCTACCAATACTTATGAAATGCAAAAGTTTTAATGTTGAGTTGTTAGTGATTTTAGGTAGGTATATGTAATTGTGTTTAGATAGGGTCATAAATACTTTGTTAGTCTTTGACCCATTGAGCCATACAATAAACTTACGAATTTACTTTCATTATTATTAGACAGTTGAAAATATTACAATATTCTACCGTACAAAAAATAAATACATCTTCAGTGTGAATATCTCGCTTTAGATAAAAATAGGAAAGCACCGAAAAACAAATCTGTTCATCACAGTTGCGGAAGTACATGTTTCTACGATCGATGCTAAGAACGAAGTCAGTAAATATTAATAATATTCAAGGAAATTTACCTATCTAAGTAGAGAAACAAGTGTTTAATAATAAGATTGTACTAGGAACATAATTGCGCTTTCTTGTTACAGGACGATGATGAAATGATGAAAGGGAAAACGTTACAATCGAAGGTTGATAAAACAAAAGTTGTCTTGGCGCCGGAGGAACAGGTACATTTTGTTACCATGTTATTGTGAATCAGCGCAATAAATGGTCTTTTTTCGTATTGTAACTTTTGTGAGTGATATTCATGAATTATTTATTTATTATGAAATAAATACACTTACTTATTTTATTTTTATTTTAGGGTGAAGAAAAAGAAAACTTGTTCGATATAGAACAGATTGAGATAAGTGGATTGAGTCGAGAACAAAGTTATGAAATTCATCCAACAATAACAAACATCATTCCCGATGAACAAATGGAAATATTTCGACAATCATTAGAAGGCGAAAGGATAGAAATAATTTTATTTGACGCAGTCAAGTAAAACAACAATCAAAAAAACATTCAAGTTCGAAAAGCAATTACGTTGAATTTCTTTCAGAAGAAGAGGACTTTGTCTGGGACTCAACATCATGGAACGATTACGATGAAGAAACTTCGTTGAGTGAAGAACAAACGAAAAAGAAGCACAAGAAGTCAAAAAAAGAAAGAGGACCTGTAGATAGTAAAGTTGGAGATGCAGGGTTAAGGAAAAAAAAGATTAACAGAAGATTACAAGAAAAAGTATTGTGACAAAAAGGCAAAGAATATATGAAAAAAGATGGAACCGTAGTATCGGAAAAACGGATGCATGAGAATCCTTGTACTGGGAAGAAATGCGGCCATAAGTGCGAAGATATTTCTGAAGAAAAAAGAAAGAACCTATTTAAGTACTTTTCGGGCTTGACTTCAGAAAAACGAAAGGATTGGCTAGTAGCATTGAGCAATAAACGAGAACCGAAAAGAAAGCGAGTGAAAGATTCAGGATATCTAGCAAATACTTTTGAATATTTTATCAACGAAGGAGAAGGTCACCGACAAGTTTGCCTTAAATTCATTTTGAGAACACTTGAAATTAGTCAGAAGTACGTTTATTACACAGTGTCGAATTTGCACTATGGGGTAGCAAAAGAAGATGGAAGAGGAAAACGATCCTGGCTAATAAGACAACTGATGCCACACGCGAGACGGTAACAGTCTTAAAGAACTGGTCTAGATATACAAAACAGAATACTACTATATGTCAGTGATAAGATTAATAAATCTTATTAACATCGACATTTAAAAACTCAAAATAAATTTAAAAGAAAGATAACATAAATAAGAACCAAACATACGTACCATCTGGTTTAATTTCGGCCCATTCATCTCGCGTTAAGATCACATTAAACCACCGTGCATCCTTGGGTCCGCTGTAGCCGTTTGACCAGTCCTCACTGCTGCTGTCTGTTGACGAAACGGATGCTGCTTGATTCTCCGGTATGAAAATCCCCATTGCTTCTCGTGTTTTTGTCAAAATCTGGCGTCGGTTTTGATACACATTCGTGTATACGTTCCTCGCATTCCATTTCTTATTCAGATCCTCGCTGATCTCCTCCCAAATGGAACTGCTGAACGGTGGAAGCTCCGCATTCCGAAAGTGAACAAAAAACTTTTTTAACGATGCAATGGCTTCTTCCACACCCACCACTGATGGGCGTGGCATGTTGATTTGATCCTGGAAATGCAACAAAATATATATTATCAATTTTACGTTATATTCTTAAAATAAACACTTCAATAATCCTAGAGGAGGAATTTATACAAATACTAGTAACACGTTTTTACAAAGTAACACTTTTATACAAACGCAGCAACGCTGCAAAATTTCTACCAAATAAAATTTTAAATAAAATTTATTTCGCTTAGTTTCTTGAAACCTCGATGAAGTTTCATATCACACGATATAAAAGCTTACCTTTATTTATATAAACGAGAACGATCACTCTAACAAAAACGCGCGAAAATATGCACGTGGCTTCTAACTTTGCGAATGGAAATTGAGTGGCGCAAGGTATCTCGATTTAAGAAAATTAAAGAAAATAAAAACAATCCTGCAGCAAAAATAATATTTAGAAATATAAAAATCAACAGAATGAACTACGACTAAGTTATGAAATAAAAGTGTATTAACCGACGATGAAGCCACGCGATCGTCAAAGCATTGAAAGCAACTGAACAACTTAAACTTTAGATAAAAGCTTGCGAAATTTACAAAGACGGTCGCGGCAAAAAACTGTTAAAAATAAAAATGATTTATTATACGAATAAACTTTAATCAATTGTTAATTGATCACACGTCTAACGTCACACAACTGGTCTTTGTTAGCACGAATGCACAAGTAACAAGAAAACGCGCGAAAACGAATAAAAGACCCCCGAATAGACAATAATGTTTATAGATTGTGCATAGATCAGTGAAGAACCGTTCGCGACGCTCAATGCGGTAATAAGACGGATGATAAGATATCCCTAGATGACGGTGCGGCAGCGCCGGACGAGTGTAGCAGCTCTCATTGGCATTTTGGCAGAGGCGTTAACAAATTGTGATGGCAAAAATTACCCGCGGAGGTTTAACTTACTTTCCGAGTGATCACCCGATAAAAAGCAGCTAAAAGTGGTGAAATTATTAAAAAAAAACAGCATATCTACATTTTGTCTATAAAGCCGAAATTATAGAAAGATATCGTACTTACATCAAATCTTCTGTATATTCCTCATATAAAAAATGATTCACGTACCGGAGAGTCGGTGGCCTCATATTTAATAATAACATCTTCTGTTCTAAATGTCTTCGAAATGTTTCGTTTATCTGACAAAAAAAAAGAATAGCAAATTAGATCGTACATTTTCCTAGCTTGAATTCAAATTGAGACATGTCCATGCAAGTATTTTCCTTTCATTCGTAGAAGCACGATCACCCAAATCGACCGGGTTTTCAATTTAATATTTCAATATATTTTCATTTAGGATATTAAATCATTTAAGTGCATTATTTATTCAGTTTCAAAACTAAGTGTAACGTCTGTAATAAAAAATGTGAACGCGCAACGTTCGATAGTTGAAGGTTATAAGTGATTTTTGTTGCCATGTGTTATTATTTGGGTATAAAACTTTGGCAAAATCTACATGTATAATTTTAAATACATTCAGTGAATATCTATATATGATTAAATATAAGAAGTTAAAAAAGAACAACAGATGTGGAAATTATTAGACTTGCATTATATTCTTAAGATTTGCTCTGAACCTTTGATATGTGCGAAATGAAAAAAATTATCAAATGCTTACCATGTGCTACCGCATTGAAAGTACCATCACCATTTGGAATAATGTGCAAATTAAAAATGGGAGATGTCCTAGTGATGAACAAGAACTGCGCTGTGTCATCCATTATGTATTTTGGCACCTACCCTCATGATTGATTATATAACAATGATCAGTTTACTGAAATATATACACATCATAAACAAAAAGAATATGAATATAATGAATGTATTAGAATTAGAATGTACCTCACAATTCATATACATTTCTGACAGTCCATTCCAGTCTCACAATAAACCGCAATTTCAAAGGAACAATGTACCATTGTACGTAAATCAAATGATTACTTCACATTGCATTACTACCAAGTATCTTCATATCATGTCGTCACAATACCAACATAATTGTTATATGCTATCCTTTGTCTTATTGAAGGTACAGCTTAATTATGTATTCTGTGTTATTTATAGTATGTCATGTACATAGAACAGCATGCTTGTATATTCAGCAAAATCAACATTTCATAATTAATCTCTCGGCAATATAGAAACTTCTGACATAAATTGTTCAATTACCTGAAGCATATTGTTTAC
This sequence comes from Netelia inedita, assembly GCA_964017225.1. Taxonomy (NCBI): domain Eukaryota; kingdom Metazoa; phylum Arthropoda; class Insecta; order Hymenoptera; family Ichneumonidae; genus Netelia; species Netelia inedita. Next base: position 24,208,711 of record OZ024920.1, read on the forward strand.
TGAAAGTTTCGAAGAATCTTCAGGTGTCTAGGTTGGTCTCAAACAGGACAGACATGTCTTTGGCACAGCTGTCCCATGGTACAAAACTCGTTATCCATGACAGGCTGTTTCTACCGTTGTCTAGCTTCACTACATCTCGTTTCTGATGATCTACCGAAAAACATATCATATAAAATTTATATCTACCTGTGAACAAAAATAAGGTAAATTGCCTTTACAAGTTCATTTTTTATTAAACTCACCAGCAAGTAGATCAGTCCTCGTTCACTTTTGAATCGTAAATTGCTGACCATGAGGAGGTAAAAAGTGAACAAGTGCTGTCGAACAACCTCCCATGGACTATTACAGCATTGGAACAAATTATGAGCATTGCGGCAAATGTATCCGAAATATTGCATTTCCCTTTATCAAAGAAGATAAGATTGTGGAACGTAACAGACAACTAAAAATAAAAACAAGACAAAAATCGAGAAATGGAGCATCATGTGCATATTTACCTTGGTTATGCAGTAAGGATCAGTCAACACTGGACATAGTTCAGCACCCAATGGCTAATCTATAGAATATCATGAGAAGGAGGAGGTTGTTTTCATCGTTGACCCCGTTCTTTCTTCCTGCTCCATTAGGCTGAATGGTTTTCATTGCAATATGGTTGCATGTGAAATCCAATAAGGCCATTTTCACCTGGGATCTCATAACTCTACTGTGAACAGTTTGTATCCCACTCTGTGTCTTCTTCACCTGACCCTCTTGCTTACCGTAACATTTAAGGCACTTTGTTATATGCCAATCACTTGGAAAGAGTAATTTTTACTTTCTTTAAGACAGTGCAGACTATTAGTATGAAAATATTTTTTTAATACAGAAATGTAACAAGAGTGCCTAATACATGTTTTACTTTTTTTTAAACTGACCATCTCACAGAAAATACAAATCACGTTTTGCAAGTATGTCTCAACTTTCACTCAGCCTGCCACATGTAATGCTGGACTCAACAAGATGTGAGAAACGTTCTATGTATCGCATCGACGTAAGGTTATAAGAGAAACGCACATTGATGCAGTAATTAAATGATATAACCGAAAACCATTCGTTTATTTTCCGATTTAGCGATACAAAAGGTTCGATTTAGATTATCATAACTATTAGTATGGAGACTTTTCTTCAAAGACTTTTTTGCTTGGGAATGTACTCCAAAATTGTGTCCACAATTACATTGATCCGCAACATTGGAATATATACATTTTTCATCAGTAACCATTATATAAATCTAAATAATGTAAACCGTAAATCCATTCGTAATAAATGTAATAATATGTTCAAAAATCAACACTTAAGTCACATTCGTTGAATTACTCCAAAATGTTCACCAAATTACTAGCGCAAACGTGATCGCGTAATTTCGCACCTATCGCTACCTTTCACGGTGCCATACGATCAATGATTTCAAGTTGTTTGAATCGTTGTACGACGCATTTCACTGTGTACGAAGAGGCAGGTAGAGCCACGCTCGACGAAACCCGGTAATTTTAGCATAAACTGCTACATTATGTTTACATGACTTACGTTATTTTAGAGGCGCATTGATTTTTAATCACGCGTTTACGTTATTGAAAAATCCTCGACATATAAACTGCTTAAATTAATAGGAAAAAGTTGAAAAATTTCAAAAATACGGAAATTCGAGTTGTCCAAATTTTAGTGATAAACGGTTAGAAGCCAACTTCAGGTCGGCCTGTTGGACGTTACATGTCGTTTCCCTACCGAATTACTAACGATCAAACAATGAAACTTGGTATTCGTTAGTATCAAACGACGATCAAACGAATGCAAAAAGAAAAAGTTGAAAAAGTTGGATAACAAAAAAGCCGTCGGCTAACTTTACGCTCAATTTTGAATCTCGATTTTCTCGGGAACTATCGACGATCAAACGATGAAACTTGCCATGCATTAGTATCAAACAACGATCAAACGATAGGAAAAATAAAATGTTGAAAAAGTTCAAAATTCCAGAAATTGCAATTGTCCAAAAATTCGTTGTAAACGGTTAGAAGCCAACTTCAGGGCACAATGGCAGAAAGTAAATTGCGCTTTTCCAAGAAACTATCAACGATCAAACGATGAAACTTGGTATTGGTTAGTATCAAACGACGATCAAACGATATCAAAAGGAAAAAGTTGAAAAAGTTGACAAACAAAAAAGTCGTCGGCTATCTTTACGCTCGATTTTGAATCTCGTTTTCCTCGGGAAGTATCGACGATCAAACGACGAAACTTGGTATACATCAGTATCAAACGACGATCAAACGAATGCAAAAAGAAAAAGTTGAAAAAGTTGGATAACAAAAAAGCCGTCGACTAACTTTACGCTCAATTTTGAATCTCGATTTTCTCGGGAACTATCGACGATCAAACGATGAAACTTGCCATGCATTAGTATCAAACAACGATCAAACGATAGGAAAAATAAAATGGTGAAAAAGTTCAAAATTACAAAAATTGCAATTGTCCAAAATTTCGTTGTAAACGGTTAGAAGCCAACTTCAGGGCACAATGGCAGAGAGTAAATTGCGCTTTTCCAAGAAACTATCAACGATCAAACGATGAAACTTGGTATTGGTTAGTATCAAACGACGATCAAACGATATCAAAAGGAAAAAGTTGAAAAAGTTGACAAACAAAAAAGTCGTCGGCTATCTTTACGCTCGATTTTGAATCTCGTTTTCCTCGGGAAGTATCGACGATCAAACGACGAAACTTGGTATACATCAGTATCAAACGACGATCAAACGATATCAAAAGGAAAAAGTTGGAAAAGTTGAAAAATACAACAATAACAATTGTCCAGAATTTCGCGGTAAGCGGTTAAGAGCCAACTTCAGGTTACGCTCGCAGACAGTTAATTGCGCTTTTCCGATAAACTATCAACGATCAAACGACGAAACTTGGTATTCGTTAGTATCAAACGACGATCAAACGATATCAAAAGGAAAAAATTGGAAAAGTTGAAAAATATAAAAATAACAATTGTCCAGAATTTCGTTGTAAACGGTTAGAAGCCAACTTCAGGTTACGCTTGCAGACAGTTAATTGCGCTTTTCCAATAAACTATCAACGATCAAACGATGAAACTTGGTATTGGTTAGTATCAAACGACGATCAAACGATATCAAAAGGAAAAAGTTGAAAAAGTTGACAAACAAAAAAGTCGTCGGCTATCTTTACGCTCGATTTTGAATCTCGTTTTCCTCGGGAAGTATCGACGATCAAACGACGAAACTTGGTATACATCAGTATCAAACGACGATCAAACGATATCAAAAGGAAAAAGTTGGAAAAGTTAAAAAATACAAAAATAACAATTGTCCAAAATTTCGCGGTAAGCGGTTAGGAGCCGACTTCAGGTTACGCTTGCAGACAGTTAATTGCGCTTTTCCAAGAAACTATCAACGATCAAAGGATGAAACTTGGTATTCGTTAGTATCAAACGACGATCAAACGATATCAAAAGGAAAATCTTCAAAAAGTAAAAAATCATAACAACTGGAGGTACCAACGTCACCAGTAAAAAGTCACTAGGAAACTTCAGGCCGGAAAGTAATTTGGATTTTGTGAAAAAACTATTAACGATCAAACGATTATTTTTAACGATCAAACGATTTCAAACGACGCTCTAACGATTTGTAAAAAAAAATTTGAAAAAGTTAAAGTCGGTCGGCCAACTTTACGGTCATTTTTGTTTTCGATTTTGTGAAAAAACTATTAACGATCAAACGATTATTTTTAACGATCAAACGGTATCAAACGACGATCAAACGATTCGTAAAAAAAAGTTGAAAAAGTTTAAGTCGGTCGGCCAACTTTATGGAGCCGTAGCCGACACCAATGGAAAAAAGAAATTTTTTCTAAGTGGTTTTCTGCAATCCTGGCGGTTCGGATCCCTCCAAAACAAATGTCCAACAAAAACCTCGCTGGGAGGAGTGGGGGGTCGAAGTTCGGCTGGGATGCTCCCGCAATAGCGGTTCTCATCGCGCGGATGATGACGCCTTGGTCGGACATCGGGTGGCCCATCGTCACAGTTGAGTAGGTGCCGACCCTAGGCGACTCTGGTGGACGTGCTTGAGTTTACTCGCATTGACACTGGGGGAGACTAGGTAGGTACTGACCTGTATCGGCGGAGGTTTTCTGCAGTTTCCCTCCGTCCGTGGCAAATGCGATACAGGGAAATTAGGGGAATGCGAAACGGCTGCAGCCGTGGTCGCGAATAAGAATGTCGGAGGATAGGTTGGATGAAATGGTAAAATGGTAGAATGGTAGAATGGTAGAATAAAGGTGTGTAAAAACGGTTAATTCCGTGTACACGATAAACTCCCACATTATTATTATTACTTATGCCTTTTAGTGTTTACACGCCGCGACACATTATTTCATTTTTTTTACGTGCGAAAAAGTGCCGAGAGCTGACTCTTCCACATTTTATAACGAATAGGTAAGAAAAAACGGTATTTTTGTTAATAGTACGTAGAATTTTCAGTGTCATTAATAATATTTTAAACGTATTGCGATTGTAATTCGGGGATTGTGTAAGGTGATGTTATCGTTCATACTGTCACATGCTATGACAAAAATTACAATAAATCAATTTCTTTTTACAGAGAGTTTAACTTCGTACAAAGAGAGGAAAGATTGGATTTTTCATGAGAAATAAGAATTGTGAGCGACGATGAAACTCTGCTTATAATAAATATTTGTTAAATCAACAATTTAGTTATTTGAATATATTTAACTTGTGAAACCTCCTCGCATATCTTTTTCTTTTCACCTTACTTCTATATATCTTATTACACTATTATCTGACGCGCCTTAGAAATGCACGGGGCAGTCGAAATAATCGTACATGCCTAATCAAGCAGGCACTAATGTCATTGATAACAATGGGAGCTTTCCAGCAACGACACAGAGCAACACAGTGGGAGCTTTCCAGCAACGACACAGAGCGACACAGTGTCGAACACGGTGCTTTCCAACAACGACACAGAGATCGACACAGTCGGACATAGCTGCGGAGCATGGTTGGACACTATACGTCGGACTCATTGTTGCCAATTTTTTAGTTAGACATTTTATTTTCGAGGCGTGGTATTGGGTCCACCGCCGGCACCGGTCTTCGTTCGAACATATCTTACGACTTGTTGTTCTGTGAAGTGCCTTTGTAGAGTTCCCGATCTAACTGCTGGTCAATAAATCGACCATCCCCGGAGGCAACGTATAGTGCAATGTAAAAAATTTGTCTCATTTGTCATGAAGGTTTGAGAGGGTAATTCTATGTAATTTCACGTGCCGAATATAAAAAAAAAATTAAAAAAATTCCCGCAGGCACCCTTGACCTTGAAAAATCTCTATTTCAAGGTCAAACTTCATTTCTAGTATAAGTCAAGTTTTGAGAAGGTTTTCGTGCGTAGTTTGATGCGCTGAATACGTAAAAAACATAAAAAAGTTCCGCAGGTACTCTTGTTATGTATATTGTTATGGAGATATCAAGAAATATTCTGACATTCGCTCTCAGCATGACCCAGGATCAACGACGTGGACGTGGTGAAAATTATTCAAAACGTATTTTGCCTAAAAACATTAAATATTTTGTGCCTCTTGAGTGGTCGATATATCGACCACCCTCGCAGCTAAAAGGTTAGTCACTAAACTCACCGTTATATCGCTTCCAAAAATGCAATTTTTGTTATGAATTGATTGTTTCTTTTCAGTTATTAGGTTCAATGATACAATTAACACGCGTTTGACAGATGTAATAATACAATTTATATGCGTTTGATTTGTTCCTAGATTTTTCGTAAACTGCATGAGCGGACTTTAGCGACTGAATTCAAAACCTCAAAGCGTTCCAACAAGCATCAAAGCACTGTGTGACACTGCGTCACTATGTGTCTCCTAGCTGGAAAGCACCCAATAGTCTCGGTGTTCTTCGTCGAGAGTTGAAGTTTGCACACTGATGTCGTATCCCACCCGGTGTATATAACCCACGTTCTTAAACCCGGCGCGCACACGGTGCTTGTTTTGCTAACAGATTGCTTGCTGGCATTTGCTGCTGGGTTTGCTGATGGCTGTGACCATGAAGAATAGAGCAAAGGAGCCCGAACGCGTATACTGAAAGCACCCAAAACGTGGACCCTGAAAGTGACGAAAAGTTTTCTTTCGAAATTCAGCCACATCAAGCGCTAGTACCGAGAGGGACGGATGTGAAGTATGGCATCGGTGACGCTATGAAGTGAGCGTGTACATACAAACTGGAGAATTCTTGGTTATATTTATATATCATTCTTGGCTTTTCATCTGTGAATGGGTAAAAAAATTGTCAAAGGATTTCTTAATTGCGATAAAAATCAGTGCTGTGGAGTGCAGTGAGTGATTGCCCTGCATTATATAAAAGCAGGTAAGAAAACGGTATTTCCAAACTATTTTCTATATTATATATTATAATTATAATTCATCGCTTGATTAAATGTATTTCTCGAGCATGAAAGTGAGGTTAGAATTCGTATTATTGTCATAATATGTAATAACAAATTTTATTTTGGGTTCTTTTCTTGTTGCAGAGTGCACAATGGGGAAATACTGTTCGTACCCAGGGTGTTCAACTGGGCGAGATGCCAGCAAAGCGAAGTGCAACCGCTTAGGAGTACGACAGTTGTCCGTCTTCAAGGTTCCAAAAGTAAATCTCCTGTTAAAATGTTTTCTTTTTGTTAAATGCGGCATACAGTGCATAATTTGTTGACGAAATCTGAAGTAATTGCATGCCACTTATTGCCTGTAGGAAAAAAAATTTGCTCAATGACTTAGCGTGTATATGAAATTTCAACCCGCTTTGTTTTTTTTTGTATCTTGTAGAATATGGTACAACGATGGAGCAGAGCCATCGGGGAGTGTCTCTCCCACACTGATTTCGTGTGCGAGCTTCACTTTCCCAATGATTCAATAATAAAAGAAGACCGCATCAAAATGCCTGATGGTACGATCGAGGTAATTCCTCACGTTCGTCGTACCCTCATCGCTGATGCTATGCCCATCGCAGTTCATAACAAGGTAAGGATTGTAATAATTATAGTAATTTTTTGTGTGAAATGCATAAAAACATTCAGCGCTACAGGGGCATGACTTTCCGAATGAGTTTCTCCGCCACTTCTCAACTTTTTTTTTCTTTTTTCTCTATTCTTTTCCTGCCCCGCTTGACTTTTCTATAATACCCTCCCTTCTTCGAATGAACTCAGCTAACTTGCAGCTGTGTTTGCTAATTGTTTATAGCCTGTGTTCAGCAGTACAATTTATCAAAAGTTCATCTTTAACCGAGATCCAGAGCATGGTTAAGATGGAACCGGACAAACAATTCACTCTCCAGTAAGAAGCTGAACCCTATTCCATCAGTGTGGTTACGGCCAACAATAATTGCAGCCCCAGCAGTCCCTTTACAGCTGTCGAAGGTAAAACTTTTCTTATTCCCGGACTGTGTTTTCATCGATCTTTTACGAATTTTGATAATAATCGTATTTTTCAAATTGAACGATTACGAATTGAATGCAGAATATCAGAAAATTTCTTTACGAAATTCATTGAGAAAAAAGAAACCTATTTAAAATATTTCCTGTCAGTTCCAATGAATTTTTTCGATTTAAATACAGGATACCAAAGGCATCTGCGACGCTCGGAACACGACTTGAAGGAGGCTTCCGATCTGGGGGGCTATTACGGTTCTCGAGCGAGTTTACTCACTTCTCGCATTTTCATCTCACGTGAGTTTAGTCACCCTATTACGGTTCTCTCGAGTGAAAATGTGAAATCACTAGGCATTCCGGTATAGGGATCTCACATTTTCACGAAAGTTGGCGCCATATTTACAAAAAACATTTAACGGTTGTTCTGACGTGTGACACAAATTGTAAGAAAATGAATGTAACAGAACAACAAAAGACGATTTTATTGAAATACATGAGAGAACACGAAGATTTTGCACGGGGAAGGTTGAGGTATAACAGTGGAAATAAAAAAAAATTGGTGAGTACTATATTCACACATTAAATTAAATATTAATATACATCAAAATCTTAAACCGCAATACAGTATTTAACTCGTAGTTGATAAACAAGTATTATAATTATTAACGATAGTTATTTTAATTTATGCAGGATGATATGTGGTTGAGCATTGCAGCATCGTTGAATAGTGTTGGAGGTGGACCCCGAAAAGATCCAAAAGAATGGCAAAAAGTATATATAGGTTATATAAGTAATTTAGATATTTCATTCAATTACAGTGTTTACATGATTGAAAAATTGTTTATTGTACATAAATCAAGACGTGGCGTGATTGGAAATCAGCCGTTCTGAAAAAGTGTGCAAAGAACCGTAGTTATGCTAGCGGTACTGGCGGTGGACCACCAAACGTGACACGCTTAACACAACTTGAAGAAGAGTTGGTGTTAACGATAGATGCAGAAATGGCAGGACTAACAGGCATACCCGAAGGAGGGAATTTCGATCGAGTTATGCAGAGGGGTAACATGCCGCAGGGCACTCTAAAAAGAGCACGGATAGAAACCCTACCAACCCAAACCCCAAGTACATCATTCAAAAGGGTATGCGCTGCATTCGATATATAATGTACAGATTATTTAATTTTGACAAAACTTAAAATATAATTTCCAGCACCAGAGTTCATCTCAATACGAAATGCAATGGGGACATGGGGGGCATGAGACGTTTACTTCTGGAACGGAAATTTTGGATGATCCTTATTCTCAGGAAGAAGTAAATTTTTTTCAATTTTTATTAGTGAATACAATACATACATACACAATATTTACAGGCGCTGGAAGAACATATTGATATTTGCCATAACGAGCCGGCAATAAATATAAGGTTTGTACATGATGAAATTCCTGAGCCATGTACCAGTGCTACACCGCAGGCAGATAATTTGATGCATCAAGGACAAGGCAATGATACATATACTTTTTTAATATAGATATATTATGTAATTTAATACAATTAAGAAATAATTTCACAATGCTATTTTTTATTCTTCAGGACAGAGCTCTGCGAGCAAAAAAAGAGATTCAAATGCTAGTGCTGCTGTCGACTTGATGCGCAGTCAACTAAAAATAAAGGAAGCAAAGTTGGAAATAGAAAAAGAAAAATTCGAATACATTAAAAGCGCAACGAGTGCATGCTTGACCACTTTGAGTAACATCAACGAAAATCTAACATGTATCAAAGAAGCCGTTGAGAAAATAGCACCATCATATTTAGAATGATTTATTTTAATACTACAAAATAGTATGTATAAACATACTATCTTGTATTAAAATAAATCATTCTAAATAGGATGGTGCTATTTTCTAATATTATATGTTATATTATATATATGTTATATGTTTTCTGATATATTTTATGATATTTATAATGATTTATTTTAATACAAAAAATGCATGTATAATAGTATGATTTATATTAATAGTAAAAAAACGAATAGTACACAAGATTTTAATAGTAAAAAAAAAGATAATTTTGATTTTAATAGATGTTAAAAGATTTTAATAGTACCAAAAAACTGATTATTGTTGCGAAATATTTTGTTAAAATCATTAATATGAATAAATTATAACTTTCGTTTTCTGTACTGGGTGCTGAACTCTATTAACCCTTTTCGGACGTGTTATAAAATGCTAACTGTAGTACTGTCTTTTTTCAAATAAAATCGGGCAATAAATCATTTCATACTTGAAAATCGTTTGAGTGTTTCCGGAGGTGAAGAAACCCGGCATTAGGGTGATCTGAAAATTAAAGTTAGGTATTGTCTGATACTGTACAGATGTCCAAAATACAAGAATTAAAATATGACATTTTCCGACGTTTTTTTCGTAATACTCCCCTTAACAGGAGCTTTAGAAATGATTATTTTTATAAATAAAAATATTTAATAAAAGTTAAAAGTCACCACAATATGGATATAAATTTGAACGTTAATGGGTTACGTACCCATTAAAAATAAGTGTTAATGATCCGTTCTCGTATTTCATTCCCACTTTGAACTGGCTGGTTTGCATTTACTGGTGGTTCTTGGTCCAATTCATCATAGACGTACTCCCCTTCGGGAAGTCTCCATCTCAAAGCAACGTTGTGCAAGACACAAACAGCATTCACTATGCGAGCTAAGAATAAAAATATGAGTGCCATATTTGCAATGATTATAAATAATGTTTTATTATATCTTAATTATACCTGCAACTTCCGGTGCATAATGAAGAGCTCTATCTTTTCTGAGGCATCTCCACCTCCCTTTTAGGACTCCTATACACCGTTCTACACAAGAGCGAGCTCGGACATGGCATTGAGTATATCTCGCCGCTGGTGATCCTTCAGGTTCATGAAGCTTAGGCGTCATCAAATATGGCAATAGTGGATAGCCACTGTCACCTACGAACAAAAAGCTGTGTTATTTATTATGCATTACAAATAATTATACACAGTCCAAAACCGAAAAAAATACTTCTAACCAATTGTACTATTACCTAAAAGCCATACATTTTTTCTTCCTGCAACGTACATCTCTTGTAGATGATTCGATATACGAGATGCTCGCCAAACCCTAGAATCATGAGTTCTCCCACCATGTGCAGCATTTACAGATAATATTCTACCCTCATAATCCGAAACCTACAAATTAATAATATACTATATTATTTCGTAGAATTTACCATTAATTCACAAACTTGAATTGATGTATTCAGATTTATGTACATTACAAATATCATGTCATACTTACAATAAGAACATTTAATGAATGGTATAATTTGCGATTAATATAAATGGGTTCTCTCTCTGTCGTTGGGGGAACAATCGCTACATGCGTCCCATCTACCGCTCCAATGACACCTGGAAATTGTGTATTAACCCAGAACCTGCAGTATAAAACAAAAAAGTATTTCTCATATTATCAAAGTCATTATTTAATGCCGTGATAATTCAATTTGCTTATCTTTCTATAAAATTTTGACTCAGTGTTACTTTTAGGAAAATAATGCATTTATTAGAAACTCACATTTCCTTGACACGCTGAATGTCTGCATCTTCAATTGGAAATTGAATCCACTCTTCCATTATAATATTTAATGCGTTTACTACATTGCGTAGAATCTTACTGACTGCAGGCTGACTTACGCATGATAAATAACTTTGCCCAACTCGCGCTTGGTATGAACCAGATGCAAAAAAATTCAATGCAATTAGAACCTATAACAAGATGTAATTTCGACATGAATGCTAAGTTTTCCAAAGAGGAAAAACAGTACTTCAACAATGTTTAATGATGTTTTACTTTAATACCTGTAATTCCATAGCAACTCCATGAATATGTCTTGGGTTTGGTAGGTGTGGTCGTAATTGTTGAATTAAAGCTCGCACAGCTTCCCTGGATAATCTTTTAAAAAGTGTAAAAAATTGTACCTTTAATCATTGTATACCCAATTTTCATCTTCGTTATAGACGTACATATTTTATCATGAACGTAAGGTTTTTTGCATATAGGAGTACATAACCTCCAATACGTGCTCCAAACGTGTTTATAGCTGCATTGGCATCTATGAACACTTAAACCTTTCACAAATATCAAGCAAAATCTTGAATACTAGTTTAATTTGTACATACTATTTTATATGTTTTATATTCTAAACGTAAACTATTGATAAATATAACCTCTATAGACATAAAGGTATTTACCTGTAGAATCGACGAAATTCGTTCTCAGTTATGTTAAATGGATCCGACGCATCGCGTAATGTTCGCCGTATTCTGAGCATTCGGTTCTCCCGATTTCCCATAAACATCACTATCACTAAATTTTCCATTGTGCAAATTGACGTATTCTTCGACCATCAAAAATGGAGTGATGTCTGTTTTTCGATGGAACCGATGGGACTTCCACGCAAATCCAGGCAAATCACGCTCACGAGCATGCGCACAACGGTTCTCGACACAGAAGTTCGTGTCGAGTAAACTCACGCGGATAATCTCGTCTTTTCACCTAGTGAGATTCACCGTAATAGGGTGAGCCGCTCACTTTCGTCATTTTCACTCGTTTCGAGAACCGTAATAGCCCCCCTGGGGGCCTATTACGGTTCTCGAGCGAGTTTACTCACTTCTCGCATTTTCATCTCACGTGAGTTTAGTCACCCTATTACGGATCTCTCGAGTGAAAATGTGAAATAACTAGGCACTGCCGGTATAGGGATCTCACATTTTCACGAAAGCTGGCGCCATATTTAAAAAACACATTTAACGGTTGTTGTGACGTGTGATACAAATTTAAAAAAATGAATGTAACAGAAGAGCAAAAAAAGATATTATTAAAATACATGAAAGAACATGAAGATTTTGCACGGGGAAGGATAAGGTATAATAGTGGAAATAAAAAAAAATTAGTGAGTACTATATTCACACATTAAATTTAATATTAATATACATCAAAATCGTAACCCGCAATACAGTATTCGACTCGTGGTTGATAAACAAGTAATTTAGAAATTCGTTCTCCGTTATGTTAAATGGGTCAGGCGCATCGCGTAATGTTCGCCGTATTCTCAGCATTCGGTTTTCCCGATGTCCCATAAACATCACAATCACTAATGGCCAATTTCTTCACCTTTGGATAAATTTATCTGAAAGATATCCCCCAAGGAGCCTACAGAATATCTTCCGGATAAAGTTATCCAGAACTTATCCAAAGGTGAAGAAATTGGCCATAAATTCTCCATTGTGCAAATTGACGGGTATCGCTAACTTTTATTCTTCGACCAACAAAAATGGAGTGATGTTTGTTTTTCGATGGAACCGATGGGACTTGCACGCAAATCCAGGCAAATCACGCTCACGAGCATGCGCACAACGGTTTTCGACACAGAAGTTCGTGTCGAGTAAACTCACGCGGATAATCTCGTCTTTTCACCTAGTGAGATTCACCGTAATAGGGTGAGCCGCTCACTTTCGTCATTTTCACTCGTTTCGAGAACCGTAATAAGCCCCCTGGTCGTTAGCGGCATGACGTTTCAAGTTGCATCGGGCGAGTTGCCTATATATAATAATTACCTATGTATATAATCTAATTAACAAATGTACGATGACACAATTAATCGACGAACGAATAAATTTATTATTTTTTCGATCTGTCTTGCGTGCATAACTGCGCTTTGAATATTCTCTTCTCTCGCTCTCTCTTTTCGCATTCCGTCTCTGTCGTATATCCTCTCTTGAGTACAGCAGCGCCAGCGGATATTTCCGTAACAATTTTCCCTGATCCATAGCCCGCGTCCACAGTACAGCGTTCGGGCTCCTGTACTCTATTCTTCATGGCTGTGGCGCTGGCTGCAATGATGGCTCCCTTGCTGGGTTGGCTTCACACTAGAGATGGGCGATGTTTAAAAAAACTATCGATGCCAAAATAATCGATGCATTAAAGAATCGATGTTCGATAATCGATGTTTTTGCGAAAACATCGATGTTATAATCGATTTATTTTCAGGTTAAAGAAGCTCCATAATTCAAATTTCTTTCCGTTATTGGCATGAATATATGAATAGGAGAAGCAGAAATGTGCCTGTAGCACATTCAGGAATTCACCAAGTAACTCCTAGCAAGTTAAACTGTGTTCGTAAAGGTTTTTATTTTTGAAAATGATCTGTCGAGAATTCACACAATTATTGTTTGACACTCCGATAACTTCCATTTAGCTTCAATTTCCAGTTGAAGATGCGCTCCCAAATCTCGACCTAAACAAAAACAAGATAAATAATGATGATTTTCCATACGTTTCAAATTGAATTGGGGCAACAGCAAACATAAGGTACTAGATGGGTTCAAAAAATGAGAATCATACCTGGATATCAAATAATGCAAATAAGCAAGCACAGGAAAAGTCCCATGTCGTCTGATCCCTGATACGAATCAGCCTCCAGTGATGAGATGTCAATTGGCGTGCTACATAAAAAATAAATTTAATATTTATTATATACAATAGTATAAAACTTAAATAAGAACGTGTTATTACGAGGCATTCGAGATTACAATTTCATATGTACAAATTGATGTTATTCATCGATCGTGCAATGGAGACAGTTTTTTCATCGGAGGTGTTTATTGCTCCAGATCCGAGAAGATTTATTATATATTGAAGAGTGTGTTCATCGTTATCTAAATCAATATTGGTACATATAAAATATTTGCTAAAAGCCCAGATACACAAACGTACTGTAAAAATCTGCATGACGGCACAGTAACGCATTTTTGACGACAATATTACGACATCATTATCTAATATCTTGTCGTTAGAATGCAACTTAACCTTCCATCTGTCAAATTTTCAAATCGAATATCTCTGGAATTTGGAACTGTTGTACAAATTTTTGTTTGCTACAAATGGTTAAATAAATGATCGGATCATGAAAGAAATATTATAAGATTAATTCTGTATTTTTTAATATTTTTTTGACGTTTTTTTCTTAGACAAAACGTTTGCAGAACTTTCACGACCGTCCGTACAGACGGTGTCTCAAAATTTGAGTGCACAGACGGAGGGTTAATGGAGCGGTAATGTTGCCGAGAAAATAAAACAAAATGTCTATCACAAAGTCTTGCCTCATGTGCTATAGTAAAATAGAAAAAGTACGTACATTTCAATGGTAAAAATTCACTCAGTGATAGATTTCCGACCGCGAAGGACTCTTGATCATTTATTTAAAAATGAATGGCGTATGGATTCTTTAAGGCCAGAAATCCCTTTAGAAGCGTGAAAAATAGGTATTTTTGGACAATTTTTTTAGACGGGAAAAAATTATCCAATAATTTTCCAATTTTAACATAATTTTATTTAAGCATTCAAGGTGAGAAACATTTTTTGTTGTTGCGATAATTCACAAAATGGCGGCGTTATTAAGGGTCTTCGGACGCCTGTTTTCCATGACGTCGAAAAGTGCTGCAGTTGTCGCGCTTTTGCTGTTGATCTGAAAAAGATTTAACAAGTGTTATTCGTTTACTGACATATTAAGGGGAAGGATATACCTAAAAAATGATGACAAAGTGCAAAATTGAAAATTTGGGAGCCCTTTTATTCTAAAGTTCTAATTTTTGACCTTTTTTCGACATACTTGACCCCTAAAAAATTATTTATTTACACGCTACTTTTCAAACTTTAGGTATATCCTTCCGATAATATTAATGGGTGTGATCTCCCAAAATTTCATCGAAATCGGTCGATAACTTTTGGAGCTACAACACGAGCAGTTTTTGAAAATGTTGTTTCGAGATAATCGCGTTTAAAGTTTCAACATGTAAAAACTAATAATTGTAGTGACTTACCGATTAATCAGCGATGCCAGGCGCGTACAGCAAACCTTCTTCTTCCTCGAAAAGCTGATTTTCTTCCGCCAGCTGTTTTTTCCGGGCAGTACGAGCTGCTTTCGTCTCAGAAAGACTCAGTCTGTTTTGCCGTACAATTCGCTCCTTATCCGAAGTTTCGGCGAAAATTCTGCAGTTGGTGCCAACAACTATGTCCAACGCATTCATAATCCTCAAGATCGAAGAGAAGCCATCATTGAATATACCAGCAGCGATGTGGGCCGAAATTTCAAGAATTTTTAAGCCGGAATGCAAATGTTTTGGAGCCAATCGCCAGATCGTCGAGTTGAAGCTTTCATTTGCATTTTGGGTATGGCCTCCCAAGCACCTTTTTAGCAAATCATCTCTGGACAGATCTTGATAAATTGGCAGGAGATGCTCTTGGATACTTTCCGGAAGTAACGGTGAAAGATCTTCCAATTTTTTATTTTTACCTAAGGCGATTGCTTTTTGCCATTTACACCAGCTTTTGGGTCCAGTCGGGCAGTATTCGTGAGTTGGCTTTTCTTTTGTTGAAAAAATGTGATAAAAAGTAGCCATAATCTCTTTTTTCATATTTTCAACACTATTTACATTTCTTTGAATGCTCAAACCATAATATTTCGTGAGTTTTTTAACAACTTTATCCGTTAACTTGCCTCTTCCGGAAAGTTTTTTTTTCTTTTCTCACGTTTCGGAGTCTGGTGCCCATTCTCTTCTCTACGTGACCAATGCATTCACTTTTTACAACAGTCAACTCGTCACCATAAGGACTTAGTTCTAGAATGGCCTTAAAAGTTTTCGAATCCCCATCACCTATATAATTGCCATACTTTACGTTGAATTTCTACTCTTCAGATCTGGAAAACATTTCTATCATAGAATCAACCTCCATTTTTCCCGCGGAGCCCTCGTGATTCTTCATGCAATTTTCTTCGTGATCTTCGAACCATTCCTCATATTCTTTCGTATGAGTCTTATTTTTCCAGAAATTACAGGCGTGGCAGTAACTGCTTTTCACAACTAAATCGACCACTTTACCAGAGTAGTAGCCGATGAGCGTAGTTACACCATACAGTGACTTGAACCCACGCTTTTTCCACGTACCGTCACCAGAGACTTTGAGAATTTGTTCTCCTCTTTCATGCTCGATATTTTTTTTCACCTCTTCTTTGACAGCATTCTGCGTCGAAAAATTGAATGAGGACTTGGCAGCTGCATAAATGTGCTCGATGATTTTGGTGTAACTGCTTTGATTGAATCCAGTGCACAGGTCCATGAGGCTGCAAAAGGTATTGATTCCTCGTCTCGCGACCCCCAAAAGTCTCATAACTAGCACAAGCCTTCGATTAATCTCGTAACCAGTATGAATCAAAGGTCCTGAATTCATTACTCGATTGCCACACCGACACATAACGACAATTTTGAAACCAAGGCCTCTATGGCCTGACTCATTAAAATTGACTCTCTGCTTGCACACAGAACAAATTTAAATGTCTGATAGAGCCGTGAATACTGTCAAAAACTCAATAATCCTGTATGCGTGCAAAGGATTTGTACGTACATCCTCTATGGGCGCAGCCTTGAGTTTTTTAGCACTTGCACTAATATCTTCGCTTGTACTCGGCCCGAAATGCTCCCCGCTCGCATCAGTGAACTGATTTCCTTGAAATCTTTTTTTCCTCGCACATTTTCGAGCTATATCGCCTCGAGTTCCTTTCGGATAGTTTGGCATTTTATTTTCGTAAACACAACCGTTCGTGACTAAATTTTAAACGAAACTGAATCTGTTTTTCGAGCAACGTTTCGTTCCGTATACCTACCGTTTCACGTTACAGAGATATATCTATAATGTCCCCTCTATAAAATTTCTTTCGAAACATCTGCCTGGTCAAAAAAAAGGTAAATAAGGGAGCATTGTGATGTAAAGGTTGCTCCGCCTCTAACGGTCCGAGCGCCCGACTCGCTACCTGACCGGACGCTGTCGCTCCGCTCTTCACTATGGGTGCGTTCCACTTATCGCCCGTGACGCTCGCAGCGCCCGAAACCCGGTCCACATAACGACCGCGGTCGCTGCGATCGTAGTTGAAACGTCATCAGTGACGTCACTCTTCACGACCGCGCTGCGCCAACTTCGCCCATTCAAGTTACGTAGGTCAGTGCGGTCGATCAGCGCGTCAGCAAGAAAAGGCGGTAAATTTCAATCAGAAAGATGTCAACAAAATTAATTACATTATTTAATCCCGAAACTGGTGAACAAATTGATATTCTCTTAACTACGGAAGACGCAGAGCGTGCCGAAAACGGTAAGTGCTATTTGTTTCTATACATAAATTGAAAAATAAATTCGTAACCTCACTTTCATCGATAGAATGGGTTTACAAACATTCTATCAAATATTTACATACACATTTTTTAATATAATATTAAAATGTATAGAACATACATTTGCCACTTTCAAGCAAGAATTTTAATATATTGAAATGAAAAAAGGACAGCCCAAAATTGGAACATGAATTTATATTGGACTATGTTACGTAAAAATCTAACAATAGCAAAAAATGGCTATTTTAATTTCAGATTTAGAGTTCGCGACAAGCTAATGCAGGGAGCTCTTAACGAAAAAAAAATGAAAAAGAAAATCAAAACCCAAACCCACAAGTATCTGTGGATACACAGATACTTGCGGGCTCTGATATTGAGAACAACAATGCATTGGAGGAAGGTGCCTTCAATGACGATAATGGTACGCGAGTATAGTTTTCAATTAATTGTCATTTCATTTTTATTTCAATTAGAAGTATTATTGATTTGGACTGGCTGGAAGGGTTGAAATTGCATTTTTATTCTAGGATTATATCGGTGGACCTCACCAATGGTTCTGTTGCTGCTTGAGACCTACAGCGAAAACGAAGAAAAATTTTCAAGTGGAAAATATTCCCAAAAAAAAGTTTGGGATCAAATCAGCATGGCAATGAGAAGTAAGATACCATCAATCACGGGTACCCAATGCGCTGCGAAAATGCGCAGTTTAAAAAAAACCTTCAAAAATATTAAGGACCACAACGGAAAATCGGGCAATGACCGGCGAACTTGGCCTTTTTTTGAGGTAATAACCTTTATTCTACTTATTATCTTTTATTATTTTTAGTTATTATTTATTATTTATGTTCTATTCTCATATATGAATGGACATACTTTATGTTTAGAATATGGAGCGCATATTTTCTAAAAAAAACATGGATTTCGCCAGTGGCTACTGCATCCTCTTCAGGGGTTTCGACTTCTAAAACCGATGATTTAAACAGCAGTGAATCATCTAGTACGTATATACCTTATTTAGTTGGAGTAATTTAATGAGATATCGTTAATGTGAAATTTCATAAAAATTTTACATAAGCTTTCTTTAACCCCTTGACATACGAATAAAATGCGCGCAGCGGCAACTTGAAATGAAATGAATACCGTCTCCGAGACGTAATTGTATGTCAAGTGGTTAATTTAAGGTGCACATGCGTGTTGAACTTTTAAATTCTTAAGTATGTAGAAATCGAGATGTAAAGATGATTGGGCTCTAACAGTCAAATCAAATAAGTTTTTCTTAGCTTTGTTTACGTCCAAAGTTGCTTGCAGATATCCCTGCCGCAAATTCCCACACAGGAACCTGTATAGGATCCCGTACGATATCCCACACGGGATCCCACGTGGTGTTTTCGTACAGGGAACCCGAACGGGATCCCACGTGGTGTTTTATACAGGGAACCCGTACGGGATCCCACGTGGTGTTTTCGTACAGCGAATCCGCACGGGATCCCATATAGGAACCCGTACGGGATCCCACATGGGATCCCACGTAGTGTTTTCGTGCAGGGAACCCGTACGGGTTACTAATGTCAAAAATAAGAAAGCGAAAAATTAAAAATTGGTTTTATCAATTTTATTTATCTTAATTATGACCAACGCTGTTACAGTGCTTAGAATATACTTATATAGGAAAGTTTAAGTTTAAAAAAATATATTTATATACGTCCGTATGATCGTAGAAGTATAAAAAAGGAAGATTAATTAACTTGTTGTAATTTCAGTGCGCGCGAAGTAGTATTTACTCTTTATTGATCATCTTGATTATCGGCTGCCACAATGTTTTTTTTGAAACGTTAATTTTCTTTTTCGTGAACGATCCGTTTCTGTTTTTTATTGAGGTCGTTTATTTTCTCGGATATAGCACGCCCGAACAGCGATATGGCCTTTTTTAACTCACGGCCTGTCAGGCCTTGCTGATTTTGCAAGCGATCGACATAGCAGCTTGAAAAAGCAAAAAACAAAGGAATTAAACAAAGGAAAAAAATTGCAAATAGAAATTTGCAAATTGATAACACACACGCACATGTTCACCAGTGCAGAAGGCTTTACTTACGATATATCGTTGATTTCTTTTTCGGAGTCAGCGGTTTTCGTATCTGCCCTGGTACCCTTGCAGTCGCTTTCTCATCCAGGCACCTGTTGACAAGCTCATCTCCCCACACCGCAAATGCCAATTTTTTTATAAACTTAGAGTTAGAACTCTCTTGAATATCGTCCCAAACATCTTCTCGAATTCGGATTCCTCCGCCGAGATCAATCTATATATGACAAAATATTATTTCATAGCAGAAATAAAAATTGCATATATGGAAATAAAGCGTACAGATATACGGTATATTGCCACACCATCCTTTGCGGAATATTTTGGAGCCAATAACGCGTCCACATTTTCCCCCAATTTGACCTCCGATAATAACATAGTATGAATATTAGATATTTATAAAGTCATAAATTTCTTGACTTTTAATCTTGCGTATTAATTTGAAAGATTTTTAATTTTTTCTAGGTGTCTTTTTTGGATTTTTTTTAGATATTTTAAATGCTTATGTCATATGCGACATTTTAATTGGCATAATAAATCATCTATAACAAAGCGGAAGTAAATGATTCGATTTTTACCGATCGATGGGATCTTTATACCTTTCTCCGTTTTGTATCGTCTTCTTTTTGTTTCTCGATAGCGTGTTCATTTCTTTTTTTCATTATCTCGTCCTCGTTGGAAGATGAAGACGATAGTTCCAATGTTCGCCTCTTTTTCATCAGATTGACAGTCCTATTTTCGTTTAAAATTGCTGCATTCGTGATCGCCTTTTTTTGTTCCTCGATGGCGAATTCGTTTCTCCCTTCCATAACCTCGTCCTCATCGGAAAATGAAGATGGCAGTTCCAATTTTTCTCTTCTCATCAGATTAGCTGCTTTATTTTTTTTTAAATAGCGGCATTCGTCATCGCTTTACTTTTTTTCACGATTGCTTTTGTCGTTTTCTGGAACATATATGTTAATTTTTTTTACCCTGTACTTTCTTCCCGAACATTACAGAAATTATAGTTAAAAGAAATAGTAAAACAATTGATGCGACAACACAAACACGTGACACAACTACATATAGGTGTTATAAATATAATTTATACCTTTCTAGCTTGCTCTTCAAATAAAAAGTTATTAACAATTCATTAGTAATAACTTTAAAAAGTTCTAAAAAATTTGTTAAACATATTTTCGTAGAGTAGCGATTACCTTCTCTTCCTTTTTGTTTCGATGATGCCTTATCTTTTCGTCGTCTTCATCGGAACTCGATTTTCGTTTCATGTTTGGCAGTTTCACTCGGCCTATTGCTTGTATTTGATTTTCGATCATTTTTACTTGCTGAAATTAAATAAAAATTCAATTATTAGGGGCATATATTGTTAGGTTATTGCATATTGTACTGCTAATACACATGGACAAGGAAATATATTGATAAAAAGGATGGAGATTTCCGAGGGGCTGTAGAAAGAAAACTCTTTTTTCAACTGTACAGATTTGTTTGCTGAAAAAGGCTATATACATACAGTAATTGAATTAAACTGTACTTTGCATCTTGAGAAATATGTGCGTCACACGTAATGTGTATGTATTACGTTGAGCAAACAAAAGTTTTTCTAAATGCAAAACGTCTTTAACGAGTGTAACGACACAATTTTATGAAAGAAAAAGACGTCAGTAAAACAGAGGGTTACACAGTTAGAGAGAGATAGGGAAATATAGAACATCCTATGTGCATGATACGTGCCACTGCTGTGTTTTCACCGAGAGTAAGAGAGAAAGAGAAATCACTATAGGGCGAACCGTTTTTTATTCTAAGATTCTATACAAAAATTATTATATTCACTGCACAATCACATCATTCATATGTATATATTATAACTAACATGAAATAAGCTAAGCTAAACAAATCGCGTTTTTCGATTATTATGACCTTTGCTATGCCCTCTGTGCGTGCGTCTATTTTCAACTTATGCAAATGCGGGAGAGAATTTTTCTGCTGTATATATACATGCCACATTTACGCGTCCTTTGTGTCCTATATAAGCTATATACTAACAAATATTGAGTCCCGAATATCCTTAAATAACATCTTTAATAATTATAATAAATATATATACTTACTGCCCAAGACAAGAACGTTTGCTTTGACGTATTCCAGCAATTCTTCATCCTCTTCGTCGTTTGAAGTATCAGCATTGAACTTGCGAACACTGTACTTTTTGTCCTTCTTAAAATCGTCTTTGTTTTTTGGTGAGAATTTAAAAAAATATTTTATTGGCACTGTTTCGGTAGCATTGGTAGTAAGGTACCTCACACGTGCATACATTATGCCATTGCTTTCCGTCGCCATATCGCCAAAATAATATATATTATCTGTATATAAATTCTGAAATTCGCACGCGCCACTTTTTTCGGTACACGTTGAACACACCTGGGTGAAGTTAGCCGGCCAATGTTGACTTTTTAATTTTTTTTCTTTTTTAATCGTTTGATATTCGTTTGAGATTGTTTGATAGCCTAATATAAATGTTTGATAGTCAATAGTTTTTTTAGAAAATCAAAATAAAAATTTTATGTGAAGTTGGCCGACATTTTTTTTTTTTTTTTCAAAATCGATTTTAACTGGGCTCAATCGATGTGGAATCGTTTGATAGTTACGAATTCACTAATTAAACTGTTTGATAGTCCACCGTTTCCTAAAAAAGTTTAAAAAAACCGCATACGAGCTTTTTCGGTCGCGGTCAGCTGGTAAAATGACCGAAAATTTTTATTTCTGACCAAAATCAATGTACTTCATGCTCATTCTATGCCAAATCGATTGATAGTTACAAATTGGCCAATAAAAACGTTTGATAGTTGAGCGTATTGTATTAAAATGCAAAATATCGGAAGCACTTCTTCCGAAGCCGTCAGCCGGTAAAATGACCGCGGATATCTATTTCAACTTTGACTTTTTAAACAGACGTGAGAGATCTCCCTCCTATCGCCATCTATGGACGGCATGCCCATCTTCGTAGCTATGGGAATAAATCGAATTTTTGTGTGCCACCAAAGCGTTAGTGTAAAGTAAAGGTCTTCACACACGAATCTCCGTATTGGAGGATTTCCTTACGGTAACGTATTACGCGTTACGGAGATTCGTGTGTGAAGGCCTTAAGGGTAGCGTAACGGTATCATAGCGTGAGCATAGCATTATCATAACGTTACGAAAAGTTATTAGTCCAAGCAATAGAGCTCTAAAATCATCAGTTTTTGACAAAAATTTTACCCGATAACGGCGACCGCCATCAGACGCGGAACAGCCTCCCGATCATAACTGACCACTTTTCGACTCCTGATTTCCATTTTATTTTTTGTTATTAACAAATTAGTGAAAAAAAACCACTTTTTTTTCCTTTTTTGCTTATAAAACAAAAAGTAATGGAGGAATCTGTTTGGTCCCAATGGACGAATTGTAGGTAATTGAAATACGCATAAAATAAGCGCTGAAAGAAGCCGATCGGTCAATAATTAAGGGAGATACACTGAAAAAACCGAGAAAAAAGCGTTTTTTTCAAAAATATATAACTCCGCCATTTTTTAATTTGTAGGCCAGGCTCTTCGCGAGATAGTAGGTATTGATGTGTCCTTTTTCTGTGCGAAACCTGGGTGCTGTCGGATAATTAGTTTTTGCGTTATTGCAATGAACATTTTATTTTACCATATTTTGCGGAGAGGCTCGATGCTCTGGAGGTCGTCCGATTTAAGTTTACCAAGCGGCTTTTTAAACTAGAAATGTTGACCTACAAATCGTCAATCTTAGATTTTCGTTTAATTGCGTTTAAATAGGTGGAAATCGCGCCTAAACATGAGCAAAAACGAACGAGCGCGCGAAAGTGGTCGAGTAGTGGGGGTAGACCAGCAGAATCGGGGAAGTCGCATATATAGTAATAGAAGCGCGCTCGGCCCAAGTTTCGTATCTATTTATTTGATTATTTCAGTAACCAGTGGGACTATTTTAACTTTCTTTTTTTTGAATTTGGGGTAACGCGATCACCGGAACCTGATTCTTTACTCAGATTTCATGTAAAATGAACGAAAAACTTTTTTTCAGATATTTTAACCGTCATGTCCTCACATTAATATAATATAATGCAATTATCATTTTTTAATATTCAATGTTGCACTTTGTACATTAAACATTAAGAATATTATTGAATATTATTCGAATATTATTGAATATTATTCGAATATTATTCGAATATTATTTGAAAAACAGAAGGAGCAGCTAAACAACATGCGTTTAGAGTTTTTTATCAATTAAATTTGTGGTTAGGAAATGCGGACCTAAGAGCAACTGACTGGGGGTGGCAAATTAAAGAAAACCGGCTCATCCCGGTAGGAAGTACCGATCCTCCCATTCCTCAGAAGTTGCTCGATCAGATTTCGTGTTCGTGCAGTAAAAAAGGGTACATAGATGCTTCGTGCAGCTGCAAAAAGCATGGTTTGCACTGCACGAATCTCTGTGCACACTGTCACGAAAGCACATGCTTCAATTTACATGCAAACGATCTGCAAGTTGAGTCGGAGGATGAATATGAAATTGAAGAAAACAATTTTAATGAAATTAATATTCCACTCGAACGTATGTGTACAGACGGATTCGATGACGAATCGAATTGTTTGAAGGCCGCGAAAAGAAAGCGGCTAATGTAAATAGTTTTATAAGTTTCATTGTAAGGATTGAATTATATAATGATGAAAGTTATTAAAGATTGTTGTAAATACTGTTTATGCTTGCATGCAGTAATAAAAACTGTCATAAAAACTGCATAACTGGTTTCCCGCTTATTTCACATGAAATCTGAGTAAAGAATCAGGTTCCGGTGATCGCGTTACCCCAAATTCAAAAAAAAGAAAATTAAAATAGTCCCACTGGTTACTGAAATAATCAAATAAATAGATACGAAACTTGGGCCGAGCGCGCTTCTATTACTATATATGCGACTTCCCCGATTCTGCTGGTCTACCCCCACTACTCGACCACTTTCGCGCGCTCGGTCGTTTTTGCTCATGTTTAGGCGCGATTTCCACCTATTTAAACGCAATTAAACGAAAATCTAAGATTGACGATTTGTAGGTCAACATTTCTAGTTTAAAAAGCCGCTTGGTAAACTTAAATCGGACGACCTCCAGAGCATCGAGCCTCTCCGCAAAATATGGTAAAATAAAATGTTCATTGCAATAACGCAAAAACTAATTATCCGACAGCACCCAGGTTTCGCACAGAAAAAGGACACATCAATACCTACTATCTCGCGAAGAGCCTGGCCTACAAATTAAAAAATGGCGGAGTTATATATTTTTGAAAAAAACGCTTTTTTTCTCGGTTTTTTCAGTGTATCTCCCTTAATTATTGACCGATCCGCTTCTTTCAGCGCTTATTTTATGCGTATTTCAATTACCTACAATTCGTCCATTGGGACCAAACAGATTCCTCCATTACTTTTTGTTTTATAAGCAAAAAAGGAAAAAAAAGTGTTTTTTTTCACTAATTTGTTAATAACAAAAAATAAAATGGAAATCAGGAGTCGAAAAGTGGTCAGTTATGATCGGGAGGCTGTTCCACGTCTGATGGCGGTCGCCGTTATCGGGTAAAATTTTTGTCAAAAACTGATGATTTTAGAGCTCTATTGCTTGGACTAATAACTTTTCGTAACGTTATGATAATGCTATGCTCACGCTATGATACCGTTACGCTACCCTTAAGGCCTTCACACACGAATCTCCGTAACGCGTAATACGTTACCGTAAGGAAATCCTCCAATACGGAGATTCGTGTGTGAAGACCTTTACTTTACACTAACGCTTTGGTGGCACATAAAAATTCGATTTATTCCCATAGCTACGAAGATGGGCATGCCGTCCATAGATGGCGATAGGAGGGAGATCTCTCACGTCTGTTTAAAAAGTCAAAGTTGAAATAGATATCCGCGGTCATTTTACCGGCTGACGGCTTCGGAAGAAGTGCTTCCGATATTTTGCATTTTAATACAATACGCTCAACTATCAAACGTTTTTATTGGCCAATTTGTAACTATCAATCGATTTGGCATAGAATGAGCATGAAGTACATTGATTTTGGTCAGAAATAAAAATTTTCGGTCATTTTACCAGCTGACCGCGACCGAAAAAGCTCGTATGCGGTTTTTTTAAACTTTTTTAGGAAACGGTGGACTATCAAACAGTTTAATTAGTGAATTCGTAACTATCAAACGATTCCACATCGATTGAGCCCAGTTAAAATCGATTTTGAAAAAAAAAAAAAAAATGTCGGCCAACTTCACATAAAATTTTTATTTTGATTTTCTAAAAAAACTATTGACTATCAAACATTTATATTAGGCTATCAAACAATCTCAAACGAATATCAAACGATTAAAAAAGAAAAAAAATTAAAAAGTCAACATTGGCCGGCTAACTTCACCCAGGTGTTGAACACTTGTTACGAGACTACTGCCACCAGGGGAGTGACACTCAATGCTAAAGAGACCCACGTTATTTGCCTCGACGCTGATTGGTCGAGACGGAGTTCGTTACGTTTTCTATACCAACCTCGGAGAACGAAACTCTGAAAAAAATTTGGCTCTGAACTGTTGGCGCCCTGCAATATTTAAAATTGGGCGGGAGAGGTTATAGGAATGAATTGGATATATTAGAAAATATAAGAAAAATGCAAAACAATTAAAAAGAACATTTTATTGAGTAAAATATTATTATTTTACAGAGAACTATTATATACTATTATATACTATAACTATATTATATTACATTATTATAAAAAATTCATTTTTTATCCGTCCGATTGTCTCACCAGCAGGGAAGAACGGTCGCGTAGAAATTCTCTGAAACAAATAACGAACAAAATTATTATAATATGGATTTTTATTGCTTGATTTCCAAGCTGACAAAAGCGTGTTATTACCGTTCAACTTATCTTTTTTTCGATGTTCGACCATGCCGGAATGAAGATGGAACGAGGAGAATTTCTCGACGGCCGCCTGTGTTGAGTCGTCCGATTGTCTCGCCAGCAGGGAAAAACGATCGAGTAGAAATTCTCTGAAACAAATAACGAACAAAATTAGCACAATATCGATTTTTATCGCTTGATTTCCCTGCTGACAAAAGCGTATTATTATCGTTCAACTTACTTTTTTTTCGACGTTCGACCATGACGGAATAAAGTTGGAGTGCGTTGAATTTCTTGACGCCCGCCTGTGTTGTCGTCCGATTGTCTCGCCAGCAGAGAAAAACGATCGACTAGAAATTTCCTGAAACAAATAATGAAACAAATTATTATAACATTGAATTATAAGCCTAATGAATTCTGTAATTTCGGTTCTAAACTGCCAAATATACCATTAGAGGTCTCACCTTCTTTGCGGCGTTTTATGGCCGTATGAACATGATCGCCCCGTTTCGTTTCGCCAACAGCAAAGAGGCCCATCCTCGGAAATCAATCTATAAAATGATAAAAATATTAATATGTAGCACTTCACTGCACAAGTTGCTTCCGGAAAACTTAGTGAGGTTAACTTAGCTTCGGTTAGATTTTCCTCTGTATTTCCCCGATTTAGACTAAACACAGACTCTACTTCACTACCGATTTACTTGACTATAGTCGTCTATAAAAATTTCCAGATCACAAAACGAAAATTTCACAGGAAAATACACTTTTTATCTAAAGCTGTCAATACACAATTTCTCACATGACGCTCGTCACCACCATATTGGATTTGTCGGATTTGATACGCTACGCATTGTTACCACCGGTACAACTGTTACAACCATTTCCAGAACCTGAATATTTAGTTTTTATATGTTGGTGGAAAAAAGTAACGAACTCCTCGCGTGGCAAATAAGAAGGAGTGGGGGAGCCGGAGTGTCACCCCCCTGACTGCGACTGTGCGACTACTGACTGACCTATTCACATTCGTAGGTCGTATGCGCCGGCAACGTTACCCTAGCAACGCGCGTTGCTATAGATGCACGCGTATATATGTAGCAAAATGTGGGAACCATATGAGAGTCGCAGCACTACACAGCTTTACGTTCAGTGTACGGAGTATTAATATTATCACTTCGTGTGGTCCAGTTTAGGAAGTGAATAACCTAAAATCTGAAGTTTATTTTGTTTGTGTGTTTTCGTGCAAATTATCATGGACCGCACAGGTACAAGATATAAAGAGTACCTTCTACCAACGAATTCAGACGACTATAGAAGGAACTTGCTTATGGCGCGAGTGGCACCAAGTTTTTTCCGTCAGAAACTGCCACTTGGCGTCGCAGCGGTCGATCGTGACGTCACTCGAAATTGTATACGCCCCGTAGGCGGAGCCACGAGATCGTGAACGCTCTGCTGTTTGTAAATTGCTAAAAGCTTTGAGGGTCGGACGATCGAAACCCCTTCGAGTGATTGTTTATATTTTCATTTTTTTTTATTATTTCTTTACTCCAGACTTACAGGGATATTTTATATTCGATAAATGTTAACAAGAAAAAATAAGAAAAGTACTAGGAATTTCAATCTACTTATTCGTGCCCACCCTTATCGTTAGCTAATTTTAGTTCACGCCTTGCAATTAATTTATAATATTGTCCTATAGCGATATTTTAAAATTACTATTGCTATAGGACAATATTATAAATTAATTGCAAGGCGTGAACTAAAATTAGCTAAGAGTGGGCACGAATAAGTAGATTGAAATTCCTAGTATTTTTTCTTGTTAACATTTATCGAATATAAAATATCTCTCCTGTACTATCCTTTTTTTTTATTTTCTATGACGTACAAAATGAATTTTTACGGCTTATTACTTTATAATACAAATTCAATTCAAAAGATAATCTATTTTTTACAATTATCTAAACTTATATTATACTATTAGCATTTTTAGGGTCGATATTATATACGTTGGATCAGTGGGGTATGGCAGTAGCAGCTTGGGAAACGAGAGAGTCGGCATGAGTACCCCACTGTATACCTTGCCTTAGAGAAAGCGAGAAGGAGCTACTGCCGCGCCAGTGCAGAAAAAGAGAGAGTCGGCATGCGTACCCCATCGTATACCTCGCATTAGAGAAAGCGAGAAGGAGCTACGCCGTGCCAGTGCAGAAAAAGAGAGAGTCGGCATGAGTACCCCACTGGATACCTTACATTAGAGAAAGCGAGAAGACGCGCTTGCTCGTCCGTGATTGGTTAGAGAGGAGGCGGAGCTACGTCTGAAGTTGTGTAAGGTATACGTGAACGCGTCTGTGCGACCTAATACATTCTTGTAGCGACGCCAGCGCCGCCTGTACTTGGGGTACCGAAGCTCGATGGGGTACTGAATTTCTGGGGACAATCCAAGCCTAAGCAAGTGCCTTCTATAGTCGTCTGAATTCGTTGCTTCTACCGAACTCGAAAGATCGTATTCCCAGGAGTACTCAGACTAGCAAGAAGAGGCGATTAAAGAATGAAGTGACGAAAAAGGTAATTTGATTGCACATATTTTATATTTTTTTACCGCATAATTACATATACTCTATATTTACAATTGGCATATCTAATAATAAACTAATATTTGAATACGTTCGTCATTAATAAACAAAATGTCTGCATGTTTTTTGTTTTAAGGGGTTACATCTAGTTGGCGGCCGGAAAAAAGCGCGTTGTTGGGATTTATTGTGGGAAAATGGTGGCGTGAAATGTCTCATATATATTTTCATATGTTTTGTGACACGTTTTCTCTTCTAATAGGCTTACCATTCTCCTGTGGGCATGGTCGATACTCAAGACGTTCAAAATAATGATTCGATGGACAAAATGCAGGAAACTGATGATACCGAGTCTATACTGATGTGTGGTACAAAAATATCTGAACAGTGGCTAAATGAAATTCAATCAGTCGTTCAAGTGCAAGCTGCTGAATGGAATTTCGATCACACTGCAGAGGGTTCATACACAGTAATGTAGATGGGAATCGAGAGGGTTGCATTATAAAAAGAGAAAGCACACAATTTATTCGACAGATAGTAACAAAAGGTTTTACAACGGTCAGTTTTTCTCCTGCTCTACGCCGCGTCGTGGCTCGAACTGAAAACTCTCCTCTCCCCACCACGCGTATCGCTCACGTCTTGGCGCTTCGATCGCTCGAGAAGCTTCGCGAAACTTCGCTGTGCGGCTACGGCGGTACGCTAAGCGACCAATGCGCGCGGTCGTCGTATAGAGGGCCCTACATCCGACCCTCCTGCGATGACATTCGTCCTCGAATGTTTTTCTCGCTGTTTAGATCCTCGAGGTCATCGTCGAACTGTTCATCTTCCGAGTCGCTACTGTCCTCGCCATGCGCCCACAACTTCATATGGTCGGCACTAGTAGAAGTTTGCAAGGGTCCTTCGTGCTCGCCGACTTTGCGAACAACGTATCTGTCGTTTCGCAGCATACGAATTATTTCGTATGGCCCGAAATATTTTGACGCAAACTTCAGGCCTGGCCCCTGCTGTGTTCGTCGGACTGCGACGAGGTCACCTTGACAATAAACGCTGGCGGGCTTCCTCTTCTTATTGAAAACGCGTCGATTTTCTTCTTGGATCTTCATGATGCTCTCTTTAGCTTGAAGTCGTAATTCGTCGCGATTTTCGTCGAACGCGCTGATCCATTCGTTCTCGACAAGCTCCCGAATGTTTGGATCTTCGCGAATACGCGCATGAACTCCGAAAAGCAATCGGAATGGCGACATGCCGATGCTCCTGTGAGGCGTCGTATTTAAATACAATTGAGCGGTACTTAAATACTTAAACCATTCTCCTTCTTTTGGCGCGGCCATCTTTGTAATCAGCGGGATGAGCGTACGATTCACCCGCTCTACTTGACCGTTCCCCCTGGGAACTCCTGTTGTGATCAGCACATGCTGAATGTTTTCGTCCTTGCAGTAATCCGCGAAATCCTTGGACGTAAATGCGGAACCTCGGTCGGAAACGATTCTCCTTGGGTTCCCGAACGTCACCGCTTGTTTTCGAAGTCGATCCAATACTTCGATCGTTGTTGTCGATTTAGTGGCGTATAACCACGTAAATTTTGAAAAACTATCAACCACGACGAAGACGTGCCGATAACTTTTTTTCGTTGTTGCGAGAGGGCCCAAATGGTCGATATGAAAAGTGTCTAAGGGTACTTCGCCCTTGTCGATTGGATTCAGATACCCTTCTTGTCGTCCTTGCTTCGTTTCTGCTAAAATACAGTTGACACATTTTCGGATCACCTTTTCGACCTTCGCACGAAGATTCGGCACCCAATAATCTTTTTTCACTAGGGCCTCTGTTTTGCTCACAGAGAAATGACCTCGTTCATGGGCTATCCTGATTACTTGCGTCTGCATCCCTTTCGGAACCACAAATCGTAGGTCACCTTCGTCGTCTCTATACAATACGCCTCCGCGGATGCGATATCCTCGAGCCTCGTCTTTTTCAGCCATCTCGAATATCCTTCGCGTCTCTATATCTTCCTGTTGGGCTTTCTTCAATCTCGGCGTCAAACCCTCGTTGATCTCTTCGATTAGCAAGCACGTTGGTAACGGATTTCGGCTGAGAGCGTCAACGTGCGCCATGTTCTTACCCGGTCGGTGCTCTATACTATATGCGAATTCTTCTAACTGAAGCGCCCACCTAGCAACGCGTACACAAAGATCTCGCTTATTCATGGTGAGCGCAAACGCGCGACAATCGGTTACGATTTTAAATGGTATCGCAAGCAAATAAATTCGAAACTTTTTCAACGCTTTTACGATCGCGAGTACCTCGAGTTCATAACTCGGGTACTTTTCTTCCGCCGTCGTCGTTTTACCGCTAGCATAGTATACGGGGTGTAATGCTTGATCTTCGTTGTTTCTCTGAAATAATATCACGCCATAACCGTGTTTCGACGCATCGGTGTGTAATTCTGTCTCTGCGCCTACGCGATACAGATTCAAAACAGGCTGACTCGTCAAAATTATCTTGAGACGTACGAAAGCGTAATTCTCGGCATCACCAAACTTGAATTTTACGTTTGATTTTAAAAGGTTCGACAGCGGTCGCGCTATTAAAGAATATCCGGGCACGAATTTACGGAAGTATCCGGTTAACCCAAGAAAACTTTGAATTTGTCGAACGTCTTTCGGCTTCGGAAATTGCGCGACTGCTTCGATCTTTCTTTCGTTTGGTTGGACACGCCCATCCTCAATGACATGGCCTAAAAATTCAATTCTTGTCTGGAGAAAAGAGCATTTCTTCGAATTTATAACTAGACCAGTCTCACTCGCCGTTTTCAGCACGCGCTTAATTTTTCCTAGCCCACTCTCATAATCGTCTGATGGCACGATCAAATCGTCCATGTATGTCAATACGTCACCTTCGCTAATCAGGTCTTGGAACGCAGCGTTTATAAATTTTTGAAAAACAGCTGGCGAGTTGCACAGGCCAAACGGCACCTTCATAAATTCAAAATGACCATCGGGAACTATAAAAGCTGTGAACTTTTGACTCGATTCATCGACCGGCACATGGAAAAACCCATTTCTCAAGTCTAAGGTGCTAAATACCCTTGCGCCTTGCAACTTATCCAGCTGATCCTCAATCAAAGGTAACGGGTACCGATCTTTAATGATTTTCTTATTGAGAAGCCGGAAGTCGACGCAAAGTCTTTTCGAACCGTCCTTTTTCGCAACTAGTACAACCGGACTCGCATAATCCGATACCGACTTCCGAACGATCCCGTCGTCTATCCACTCATCGATTTGAGAGTTGACCAATTCTCGCTCGTGTGGCGCTAAACGTCTCGGTCTTTGGTATACCGGTTCATCGTCTTTTAATATGATCGTCATTTTCACGCCAACGTCGCGACATTTTTTCGGCTTGTAGTCGTCTATGAGATTTTGAATCGCCTCCCTGTATTTTTCGTCTTTGATGTTCGATAAATCGGTCGTATTCGCGTCGAGAGATTCTACTACGTTTACTCGAAAAATATCGGGTCGATCGTCATACGCAGAAGAGTTTTCGATCGAAGGGCTAATCGACGCTTTACCGCGTTTTACCGTCAAATCAATTGTATGCAAAAAGTCTCGACCGATTAATAATTTGTGTCTCAGCAAATCGTCTGAAATTACGCGAATAAGAATCGGGTAAGAATTCCCGTCAACCGTCAATGTTGCTCGAAATTCTCCTAACGTCGCGTTATTTTCTTTTCCGACACCGCGAAATGGAATGGATTTATTCTCAAAGCGTGGAGAGCCTATTTTAATGTACTCGTCCGCCCTCATAATCGTCAAGTCGCTTCCATTATCAAGCAAGGCCTCCATCGGAACACCGTCTATCAAGACCTCTTTATCGTACTCGGTTTTTTCCGTTTGAGTTACAGCACAACTGTTTTTCGTCGCGTCTTTCTTTCTATTCTCGCATTTCGTCGCGATATGCCCGTGCTCACCGCACGCGAAACATTTCGTACCTTTCTCTTTCGTCGGACAATTTGCGCTAATATGGTCACGTTGACCGCAGTTAAAACAATTTTTCTTCGCGATCGGATCTTTTGTTTCACTCGAAACGCTTCTTTCGTCGGAATTTCGCTCATATGTATCGTTCTTACCGCTCACCGTTCTGTCACTCTTACGCTTACCCCCGCTCGCCCTATCGTCTTGTTTCGCGCTCGACCAATAGTTCCTGTCGCGTAACGATATTTCTTCGAACGCTCGCAGTAGCGCTTCCATCGTCGAAAATCCTTGCAATCGCGCTATGTCGCGCAACTGAGGATCCGGAATGCCGTCGATAACGTAGCCCAGCACTTCTTCGTCTTCCATGTTGAGGTGATTCGCAAGAATCGTCTTCTCGTGTGCGTAATCGTGAAAAGTTTCTATCCTTCTCCACGCTCGCTCTTCGAATTTTCGTCGCATCCCGATTTTATTCGGGCGATGATAGAACATCTTCTTCAGTCCGTCTAAAAGACTCTCGGGGTCCAGCGCGATATAGTCCGGCTTGGAATGAAACCATTCCAAGGCTTTTCCCTTAAGTCGCGTTCCGATGAGAATTTTAACCGTCGCATCATCAAGTCTATATGTTTCCTTCAAAAACTTTATTTGCCTCTCCCAAGTCTCAAAGGTCTCGGATTTACCAGTGTAAACGCTAAGGAGTTCGGCAAGCGTCGTAATGTTAATTTTCATCATCGGCAACGCCGGTGATTCGGCCGCTGTTGCTACGCCACCAGCATCATGGCCGCCCTGTCTGTCGTTTACACTCGGTACGCGAGCGCCGTCGTTTCGATTTTCGCTCACGTGGTCGCCATCTTGATTATCGCCTTTCGCCCCACGTAGCAACTCAAGCTCGCGACGCAGTACAGCAAGTTCTCGTTCGGCTAACTCTTTCTCACGTCTATATAGTTCGATTTCACGATCGCGTGACACTGCACTCGTCGTTTCTTCGACACTTTTGTCCACCATTGCAGCTCCACGTCGTTCGTCGTTGTTGTCAGAAACGCCTATTCCAGTTAGCCACTCGCCGGCCGGATCAGCGTTAACGAGTCTGTTTATTAATTCGGCTTTATTTCCTGACTGGCCGTACCCTTTGCTTTTCAAAAGGTCCTTCAACTGCGCGGTCGTCAAGGAATATACTACGTCACTCGTCGTAGTATTCATTTTTACTTCGAAATTACGCGCACAGAGCCATACACGATTTCGTCTTATCGCTTACTCTCTCCACGTGTTTCGTCTTAACGTCTTTTCCCTTTTCGTCACAGCTTCGTCTTTTGCGCACTTTTCCATTCACTCGCGAATTCTCTCGATCCCGGACGAGCCCCCAAAATTTGTAGATGGGAATCGAGAGGGTTGCATTATAAAAAGAGAAAGCACACAATTTATTCGACAGATAGTAACAAAAGGTTTTACAACGGTCAGTTTTTCTCCTGCTCTACGCCGCGTCGTGGCTCGAACTGAAAACTCTCCTCTCCCCACCACGCGTATCGCTCACGTCTTGGCGCTTCGATCGCTCGAGAAGCTTCGCGAAACTTCGCTGTGCGGCTACGGCGGTACGCTAAGCGACCAATGCGCGCGGTCGTCGTATAGAGGGCCCTACAGTAACAGCAATGAATTGCATGGTAAGACGTCATTATAGCATCTAATCTCGAATATATCATATCTATATCAGAGTTTCCGTAATGTAAAATTTGAATTTTTGTGATTTTGAGAATGACTAATTCAACAAACCACTTGAAGTTTAGAATTTGTTATCGTTCGGAATTGTTGACGTTCTTATCGCAAAAGAAGCTTTCGCAAAGGTAAAAAATTAGTACGGTCGGTTGAATGTAGATTAAAAAAAAGTATATATTCGAAAATTTACAAATGCGTGCATTTAAAAACTATAGCGTATAATTAGCGAGTTGTATATATCAGGCTGTATATATGTATGAAGAAAAAAATGGTACAATTACAAATAATTTATTCGGTATTCGCGACAAAAATGTTTTAATATTTAATTCGAAAATGCATACATACTTTTGAGATTATGACAAAAAAAAACGATTGAAAAGCATATAAAAAAGCTACCATTGTTTCTATACTTAAGGTATTACTATCACAAATTAACTTTATTTAGGATTCCTTTACAATTTTGTATGAACGTTCTTGTCATTAAAACTATCAATATTCCCTTATGAAGATAAATTTTCTGACGTCTAGAATGTGAGATATTTCATTTCCAATCTTTAATTTTCCCCATCTAAACATGTGTAACTTGAAGACGCGTTTTGTTTATAATGAGTTGTAAAAAAAATGTATTTAGGATTTTTTTTCAGATACTATAGCCAGAAAGGCTTGACCAATATTTGTTTAAAAAAATCCTGAAGACATGTTTTTTGCAACTCATAAACGAAACTCGACTCCAATGTACACGCGTTTATATGGAAAAACCCAAAAATTGGAAATTAAATATCTCAAATTCTAGACGTTAGAAAAATTTTCTTTATAAGGGAAAATTGTTAGTTTTAATGACAAGAACGTTCATACCGATGAATTTAGGATTCATTAACGATTTAAAAAGAATGAAATCTCATTTATACAAATGTATAACAAACTTTGGCATAATTTTATAAATGGTTAAGTTGTTTCCAATATTTTTTAAATTTAATATATTATTCATACATGGAATATCAAAATAATTTAAAATTCAAGTGGTTTTTGTAATTTACATAGGTCAGATTTAGACTATAAGATATTAAAACATTGTCTTTTTTCTATAAAGAAACACGAAGATAATAATGGGCCAATAGAAAGTGATGACTCTGAAGATTACAACGAAACAGATAATGAAGCCATCGACAATCTCGTTGAAGCAAGTGATCGACGTCTACCGAACACCAGTATAAACGCAGATGATGATAATAATCGTGATCAAGGATTTACTACCCTGCAGAAAATGATGGATGACGAAAACTTTTTAACCCTAATTAACGCATCAGTTCGTATAAGCAGAGGGGAACTTCTTATGAATATTGTGAAGTACGCTGTAGTGCATAGCCTTTCCTTAACCGCAGTAGCTCAGTTAGTACAGTTGATAAACTGCATTTTCAGCAAGGCTGTGTTAGTAGCAGGAACGCGATATCTAATAGATAAATTATTCAACCCAGTGAATTGCGCACAGTTTCATGCAACATGTACACAGTGTCATACTTATGTGGGTCAATTCACATGTAATGATCGTACTCTAACTTGCAATAGATGCGAAATAGATTTTAACGTTCATGGTTCTGCGTACACAGACTTTTTCATAACTATGGATACGTCATCTGCCATCTCTGAATTAATTGATGCTAACAATGATTATTATCGAAGTGTTGTAAACGGAACAAGAACCGACAGTAAAAATATTATTCGAGATATTTATGATGGTAAGGAATACCGGAAATTTGTAAAAAGTTTGGACTCAGCTGATAGATACCGATACGCAACTACTACTTTCAATACCGATGGAGCACCTGTATTTCAAAGTTCATCGTATTCGATATGGCCCATTCAATTCATGATAAACGAATTACCCTTTCACGTCAGGAACACTGAGTTATTAGTGGCTGGATTGTGGTTTGGAAAAAACAAACCCGACATGAATGTTTTTTAGCTCCTTTCGTAGAAAATATGAACAGACTCTCCGAAGAAGGTGTGAAATGTAATATAAATGGAGACGAATGTGTCATAAATTTTTTTACGCTGGTAGCTTGTGTAGATTCCGTAGCCCGTGCTCCAATGCAAGGATTAACACAATTTAATGGTCGTTACGGTTGCAATTGGTGTCTCCATCCTGGTGAGTGGGTAACTAACAAGAAAAAACCGAACTCCGGAACCGTCAAATACCCTTTACTAGACACACCTCCGAAATGTAGAGATGCATATGATACTATCAGACACATGGAACACGTTTCATACACAGGCGAAAAAGTGTTCGGTGTGAAGAATCCGTCAGAATTAATAAATCTCAATAAGTTTGATATCATCAGAGGTTTCGTGCCTGATAATATGCATTGTTGTTCGGGAGTTGTAAAGCTATTCGCAAAAATGTGGTTTGGTAGCAGCACAGAAACTTCTACTATATTAAAGAAAAATGAAATTGACGAAGTTAACACTATTGTATCAGCCATTAAAGCTCCAAATCAAGTTGCTCGATTGACTCGTCCAGTCACGGATAGAGAATATTGGAAATCTCGTGAATGGGAAAACTGGATCTTGTACTTCAGTCTACCAACTCTTCAACCTTTTCTACATACTAAATTGATAGAACACTGGGCTCTTTTCGTTGAGGCGTTGTACATCCTTCTTCAAGAAACAATTCCAATTTCAGAAATCGATCGAGCTGATTATTTATTGCACCAGTTTGTGGCGGATACAGAAAAAATATATTCAAAGGTGGCAATGACATTCAATGTGCATATTTTATTACATCTTGCAAGAAGTGTCTTAGACTGGGGACCATTATGGGCCCACTCAGCGTATGGATTTGAATCGGGAAATGGAAAATTATTGAAAATCATATTTGCTGCGAAAGGAGTTCATCAGCAAATATGCCGTAATATGAGTCTACAATATTCCCTGTTTAAATTAAAAGAATACGTATTTCCCGTTAGCTCAGCAGTCGTGCAAAAATTTTACATGAGTCTTGACTCTAAAACCGTTAAGAAGACTTTAAAAACGAATAACGCCAGGTATTTTTTTCCTGCAAAAATAAATCTCACAAAGTGGTCAGAGCAATTATCACAAGTGCCATTGGCGACGGCAACAGGATATATTAAAATGGTCAAAAATGGATGCTTGTACTCGTCTACGACAAAAATTAATCGGAGTTCAGACAATAGCTTCGCACAATTACGTGATGGATCTTACATCAGGATTGTAAAATTCGCAGTAATAAGAGAGACACTTGATGAATATACCATAGCACGAAAGATACGTGTAAGTAAAGTGTTTCGTGGTATTTCGGTGTTACGAAAAATTGTTCAGATAAGGAGAAATTTAATTGCAGTCCCCACTGCCAATATTTTTAGGGTGTGTTTCCACACTAAGGTATACGAGGATGAATACATTGCACCGCTAACGAACTTGCATTTCTACTAATAGCCATTGTAATAATATAATATTATTGCAATTTTCTGTAAATACATTTTTGTAACACGTAAAATGATAACATGTTACGGACCGATCAGCCTAACGACAACGAGGCTGGACAATCCATCGGTGCACGCGTAGCCTCGTCATCAGATTCCCTAAAAGACTTCGACCCACGACGGAAACCTCCAATGCACCGTGATGCCACGCGCTGCATGATCAGCACTGGCATGTCAACGACCCCGGCCACGCGCTGCATGATCAACGATGGCATGTCAACAACCCCGGCGCAAAAGTAACACCCACGCAGGAATCGACAAGCGATTTCCCAATCGATTTCCCAATCGGTAACCCGACACTTCCTAGTTGCCCCCACGAGACTCTTCCAATACCTTCGCCCCAGGGTAACGAGGATACCGATCGACCAAATTCTCATCAGTCTTAATTGATTGCTCTGTCCTGACAGACATAGCCCTCGGTCGACCGGTACTCATACCTTAGCGGCAAGTACATCTCGTGTACTTAGAGTCTCGCGAGTGTAACTTCGAGTTCGGGAAATAAAACCGAGTACAACGATTAAGAACTCTATACGTGTAAGCAAACCCTAGCGGCGCTTCACGTCTCTCGCAATACTTTTGTACCGCGATAATTACCTTAGCGGCATTACGCGTCGGAATATTTCGAGTATTTCAATACAGTTCCAATATCGTTTCATTATTTTATCATACAAAACAAAGTGTAAGAGTCCGGCGAGTCGCACAGCATTCCGGGCGCTCGCCTTTTGTCGACTCAGCGAAACCCCGAGACCGTAGTGGCAGCGTCGAATAAGAGCGCGTATGTGTAAGCCACTACGATCGTCTGTGTCTGTGGTCATAATAAACAACATACCACCATCTGACGAGACTTATCTCTACGGCCTAGGCAGCCGTCTCGACCGACCTTCCCGACGACTCTAACCATTCGCCGACGTCAGCAGGCCGGAGGCCGAGCAACACACACACATATTACACACACAGAAACCAGGTGAGGTGCGTTACGCCGCTTTAAAACGGACAGAATCCACGCGTCGAGTCTCCTGACAAACTCGACAAATAACAATAATAATCATAAATCTAAAACGTAATTACGACGGAACCCGTACGTAAGACCCACGGAATCCGAACGTAACAACTGGTGTCAGAAGTGGGATCCTCTGTCCACCTAACTCACCGTGGTTTAAACAAATAACCCTCGAAATCATTACCATGACGGAACTATTAACAACCCTCCTCGAGCAAACCGCGCTCGACAATCGCCAGAACAAATTCTGGAAGTTAGTCAAAAGCCTCCCGACCCATGACGGGAGAGCGAAAAATCTATCGTCGTTCCTCCAGAGCGTCGCCGACTATCATCGATGGGTTAAGCCGGATGAAGAGATAGACTACCTGGAGGGGGTAAAAACCAAGCTCAGAGGAGCCGCCAGAGACGCGGTCGAGGGCAGAAACATCGACTCCCTTAACGCTCTGATCAAACACCTCAAGAACAAATTCGCCCCCGGGAGAGACGTAGACCTCTACATCACAGAGATCCACCGCCTCAACATTAAAAAGGACGAATCAGTCCCCGACTACATCTTGCGGGCAGGGAGACTAGTAAGAAAGGCGCGCGGTGCCACCCGTGGAGACCGTCCCGCCGCGGAAGTCGGAGGCGCTCTCGATGCCCTCGAGAAGGTCGCCCTAAATAATTTCCTAAGAGGACTGCCCGAGGCGGTCGATTTTAAGGTCAGCCTCAAAAATCCAAAGACCCTCGACGAAGCATTCGACCTAGCCGCCGAGGAGGACCGGGCACAAAAAAACCGCCGTCGGTTCTTGGGGAAACAGCGAAAGAAACCCAGCTCGAAGAAATCGCATCGGAAAACCTCACACCGAAAGAAGAAATCACACCGACAGAGAGATTCTTCTGAAAGTTCCTCACCATCCTCCGACAGTGACTCAGCCAACGAATCTGAATCATCGGATTCATCCTCCTCCTCCGACGAGGAAAGTAAACGCAAACCTGGGAAGGTATACGCGACGGAGCCCGATCGGTCCACCAGTCGCGAACGCCCCAAGTACCAGGCGCAAGTCACACAATACCGGGACCGCGACGCCCCAGAATGTTGCTCGCACTGTGGACGATCCCCGCCGCGGATTCGCTGGCGAACGAGATCACCGTCACCGCGCGATGCAGCACGCACCTCGTCCTACGAAGCTGGCAAGAATTTAAACTACCAGCGCGCTCGTCCCGCGATCAGCTGGCCGAGCGCTCAACAGAACCGGGCGAGGTCCCCGGTATCAAGGGGCGAACCGAAGAAGGCCATAATGATGGCGCCCCGAGAGGAACCCAATGCCTCCTCAAAGAGATACCCCCCGCACGGATCATGGTCGACTCGCCAGAATTCCGGAAAGGACGAGCAGAATTCGTCATAGATGGAGGCTCGTCCCTTAATCTCGTCCACGCCGGCGCATTGCTGCCGGACCAAGATATCGACACTACGGACGCTCGGAAAATCAAGGGAATTACCCCGACCACCTTACGAACACTTGGCACCACGGTGCTCAAAATAAGGAGGTCAGATGTGGTCTTCCACGTCTTCGACGGAGAGCGATTAACGGAAGCGGATGGTCTGTTGGGAGCTCCATTTCTCCATGACCAAAAAGCGGAGATATCCTACAATCACGGGACCCTCGTCACCTTGGACGAACCCATCAGACCCATTCCCGTCTCGAATCGTGACGAAATAGAGCCAACCCTGCAAGAGCAAGAATCCGTAAGATTACATCTGGAGGGACGTAGTAGGAAACAGGTGGCACTGAAATTGCGAAATTGCAACGTGTACGACGGATACTTGAAGCGCATCGACCTCGGTTCGCACGTACACATCGGCGAAGCGGTAGTGAAGAATCACGACGGCGTCTGCTACGCGATCGCCACCAACACACACACCGATGCGATAGACCTCGACGTGCCAGCGCAGGAACTCGAGCCGTACGAAATCGGATCCGGGCCGCTCTCGGACGGCGAAGACGAACAGCTGGCCGCGAGCAACGCACTAGCAAGGCCGACCCGTGACCGAGTAAGTACGATTTTGCAGACGCTGCACTTTGACCATCTGAATCGTATCGAGCGTCAACACGTGCGCGAGCTCGTAAAGCAAAACTCCGATCTCTTTCACCTCCCCGGAGACACACTAAAAGGCTCGACTATCGTCGAGCACGAAATTCCAACAACCGACAATAAACCCGTACACACCAAACAGTATCGGTACCCGGTGATTCATCAAACCGAGATCGAGAACCAAATAAAGGGACTGCTCGACAGCAAAATTATTAAGCCGTCTCACTCCCCGTATAATTCACCCCTGTGGATAGTCCCGAAAAAGGCGGACTCCCACGGAAACAAACGGTGGAGAATGGTAATCGATTACCGGCAACTGAACGAGAAAACGACTGGCGACAGCTATCCGCTACCCAACATCACCGAAATTTTGGACCGGCTCGGAGGAGCAAAATATTTGTCGGTGTTCGATCTAGCCAGCGGATTCCACCAAATCAGGGTAGCCGAAAAGGATCAACCGAAGACGGCCTTCACGACCCCGAGAGGCCATTACGAATTCGCACGAATGCCCTTTGGCTTGAAAAACGCACCCGCGACATTTCAACGGCTTATGGACAGTGTTCTGTCTGGCCTCACGGGTACGGAGCTATTCGTCTACCTCGACGACATAGTAATTTTCTCGACATCGCTTCAAGAACACCGTACCAAAGTCAACCGACTTTTCCAACGGCTGCGAACGAACGGGCTGACGCTACAGGTCGACAAATGCGAGTTCTTGCGCAAGGAGGTCAACTACCTAGGGCACATCCTGAACAAGGATGGCGTGCGACCTGATACAAAAAAATTAACTGCCGTGAAAAATTTCCCGACCCCCAAGACGCCGAGGAATGTGAGAGAATTCCTCGGTCTCGCGGGGCATTATAGGAAATTTATATCCAATTTCTCCGGCAGAGCAAAGCCACTCTCCGATCTCACGAAGAAGACCACGAAATTTGAATGGACCGAACAAACACAGTCCAGTTTCGAAGACCTTCGTGACACTTTATGTACAGCGCCTATATTGCAATACCCCGACTTTAAAAGGCCGTTCATTCTAACAACGGACGCCTCGGACGTTGCAATAGGAGCTGTGCTGAGTTAGGGAGAAAAAGTAGGCCAAGACCTACCGATACA
The DNA here is from genome assembly GCA_964017225.1 of Netelia inedita. Classification (NCBI taxonomy): domain Eukaryota; kingdom Metazoa; phylum Arthropoda; class Insecta; order Hymenoptera; family Ichneumonidae; genus Netelia; species Netelia inedita. The sequence continues at coordinate 24,251,414 of OZ024920.1, forward strand.
GTATGCCAGCAGAGTACTGAACTCGGCAGAAAGAAACTACTCGACAACCGAGAAAGAATGCTTAGCCATGGTGTATGCGGTCAAATATTTTCGGCCATATTTATACGGACGGAAATTCACGCTAATAACCGACCATCAACCCCTGGTATGGCTGCATTCGGTCAAGGACCCTTCCTCGAGACTCGTGCGATGGAGACTGCAGCTCGAGGAATACGAATATCAAGTCGTTTACAAAAAGGGAAAGACCAACCTGAACGCCGACGCCCTCTCGAGGAACCCGGCAACAACATTACCAGTGACCCCTCGCGATGACGACGAATTTAAGCTAAAGGGCCTGCGACAACAAAACCTCGACGAGAGTACCATCGCCAGCCGAATTCGCGACCGAGGTCGAGCGGCTACCACCGCCGCGTACGATGACCCGAGCTTCCTAGAAACACCAAGCAACGACGAGGTCATCGAAGGAAATCGACGCCATAGCATGCTGCCGACACCGGAACTCGACAATATCAACGAGTCTGCGGAAACGACAGCCGATACCACCGCGGAGATCGACACGTCAACTCAATCGGACCCCCACGGTTATCGTTTCGACACGACAGTCGCCCTCCAGCACGGCACCAGCCAAATGACCCTGGACGAGGCGAAGGGACGACTAAGACGACTGTCCGGCAGCCTACCATCGTGCCGAGAGACGCCAATGGAAACGAGTTCGATACTCGACGACGACTCGTTGTGCAGCGACACCGAAATGACACTGCAACAACGAGAGATGATAGAGAGGGACCTCTGCGACACCCCGCAGACCTCACAAAAAATCATACAACTCCTCCGCAGATCGTTACCCACCGACAACGCACAGACAGCGACACAGACCGCGGAACCGCAAAACGCCAGCGAAATCAGCGGTAACTGCCCGACTCAACAGCAGACGACACACGCATCACAAAGAATATCGCTGATGCCGACCCCAACGAAGGGAGAGAAACCTGCTTGCGGCTCGACGCCGCGCAAGGTGCGTTTCTCGCTACCACCGACCGAACCTAGCGAAACGCGTGATGACACGACGCGCATAACGAAGGAATCTCGCGAACTGACTACCGACCGTCCGTCGCTCCCACCCTCACCATCGTCGTCGTCATCGTCATCGTCATCGTCATCGTCATCGTCGTCGTCATCGTCATCGTCATCAGAAGCAGAAGAAGACGAACTCGACGTCCCCAGCGGCGATCCTGAGGGTGACGATCGCGATTTCAAGGGTCCACCAACAACCACACCGTGTCGAGTGGAGATAAAACCCGACCAATTAACAACCGGCCGAGGCGCGATCATACATTTCATCCCCAAGGATGGAATCATCACAACTCCAGTGGGAGATCAACTCCGCGACCTCGGTTATATTAACGCCGACGATCTCATGCGGCAATCGGAAATCGAACCTATAATAACATCAGAAAGGAAGAAACGAAAAGTGCTGAGCGTCGTAACTACAAAGAACTACTTCGACAAAATGACCCTCGATGACCTCAGAACAGCTGCCGAGACCTTGAGACAATTTATTACAAAGCACGAAGATTACGAATTCCGCGTCGCCTCCGATGGAGACGGACATGACGAACTACCAATATCGACGTTCAAGCGGGTACTTCAGAACGCTCTCTCTCAGGTCAGCTGCAAGGTCACCATCTGCACGAATAAAATCGAAACGCCACCGACCTCGACACGAAACGCGATCATTACAGAATGGCACAGCGACCACATAGGAGGTCACAAAGGGGCCAGAAAAACATACGAGCGATTGCGACAAAGGTACCACTGGAAAGGCATGAAGAACGATGTACAAAATATTGTACGATGTTGCCATAGCTGCCAACTACACAAATTGGTCCGAATAAAAACAAGGGAACCAATGATAATCACCGACACACCTGTGGCAGCATGGGAGAAAATCGCCCTCGACATACTCGGACCACTGCCTCTAACCAAACGCGGAAACCGGTTCGTCTTAACAACAATCGATTTGCTGACGAAATTTGCCAGAGCCTTCGCGTTACCGGATATGAAAAGCCAAACGATCATTAAAGTTCTCGACCAGGAATATTTTACGGTACACGGGACTCCACTGCACCTCCTGAGCGATAACGGCAAATGCTTCGTCAGCAGCCGCATGAAGAATTTCTTGGAAGAAAAGAAAATACATCACGTAAAGGCGACCACGTATCACCCGCAAAGCAACGGCTCGTTGGAACGCAGTCACCAGGGAATTGCTGATTATGTGAAACACTATATCAGCAAGGACGCGGAATGGGACGACGTTCTACCATATGCCATTCAATCGCACAACGCGACGGTGCACGAATCCACAAAATTCACACCGTACGAAATGGCATATGGCAAACTAATGAAAACACCATCGACCCCACCCCTGAGAGAAGACCTGGCTACCACTACTGACTATGTAACGAAAACCGCAAAAAGACTCGACGAGCTAGCAGAGGTAGGAGGTAACAATCTCAACAAGAGTAAGGAGTCGGCAAAATTACGGCACGATAAAAGGTTAAATGCCATAAATTATCAACCAAATGACTTCGTTTACACCCTGCGTGAACCAAAGCCCAACAAATTCGATCCCCGCTACAATGGGCCATATCGCATCGCCAGCGTATTAGATCAAAACACCGCCTTGATCGACAAAGGACATGGCCAGCTGAGTTTGACCCATATGGACAAATTAAAACCTGCCCATGTTGAGGGTAACGTCTTGCCTACCCCAGTGCCACCGAAGAAACGGGGACGGCCGCCGAAAACAAAACCAGCTTGGAAATACTGAAACCGACAACAACTGGAACTACCCCGGATTGACCGGACCGGTCTTCTTCATCTAGTTAGAAGAACCCACACGAACAGATAATCATATCAGATAACCTCGTTTTTTTTCTTACCTTGCCCACTCAACATTTTTTTTTTGCTTCCTCTCTCAAAGTCCAGCTTATGTAATCTTAATTTCATCGGACTTCCACCGAAACCGAGTATCACCTACTGCCTCAACCAAGTTCTATAGAAGGATCCAAACAGGCTGATCTGCGGAAGCGCGGACCATGGGTACCACGTTCCGTCTAAGAAGGGAGGGCTGTTACGGACCGATCAGCCTAACGACAACGAGGCTGGACAATCCATCGGTGCACGCGTGGCCTCGTCATCAGATTCCCTAAAAGACTTCGACCCACGACGGAAACCTCCAATGCACCGTGATGCCACGCGCTGCATGATCAGCACTGGCATGTCAACGACCCCGGCCACGCGCTGCATGATCAACGATGGCATGTCAACAACCCCGGCGCAAAAGTAACACCCACGCAGGAATCGACAAGCGATTTCCCAATCGATTTCCCAATCGGTAACCCGACACTTCCTAGTTGCCCCCACGAGACTCTTCCAATACCTTCGCCCCAGGGTAACGAGGATACCGATCGACCAAATTCTCATCAGTCTTAATTGATTGCTCTGTCCTGACAGACATAGCCCTCGGTCGACCGGTACTCATACCTTAGCGGCAAGTACATCTCGCGTACTTAGAGTCTCGCGAGTGTAACTTCGAGTTCGGGAAATAAAACCGAGTACAACGATTAAGAACTCTATACGTGTAAGCAAACCCTAGCGGCGCTTCACGTCTCTCGTAATACTTTTGTACCGCGATAATTACCTTAGCGGCATTACGCGTCGGAATATTTCGAGTATTTCAATACAGTTCCAATATCGTTTCATTATTTTATCATACAAAACAAAGTGTAAAAGTCCGGCGAGTCGCACAGCATTCCGGGCGCTCGCCTTTTGTCGACTCAGCGAAACCCCGAGACCGTAGTGGCAGCGTCGAATAAGAGCGCGTATGTGTAAGCCACTACGATCGTCTGTGTCTGTGGTCATAATAAACAACATACCACCATCTGACGAGACTTATCTCTACGGCCTAGGCAGCCGTCTCGACCGACCTTCCCGACGACTCCAACCATTCGCCGACGTCAGCAGGCCGGAGGCCGAGCAACACACACACATATTACACACACAGAAACCAGGTGAGGTGCGTTACGCCGCTTTAAAACGGACAGAATCCACGCGTCGAGTCTCCTGACAAACTCGACAAATAACAATAATAATCATAAATCTAAAACGTAATTACGACGGAACCCGTACGTAAGACCCACGGAATCCGAACGTAACAAACATAATAAAAAAGTCGAATAAAAAAAAATTAAGATTCTGCGCTTAATTAAGTTTAACTAAGAACTATGTATTAAATATTTCACGCCATTTTGCGAGGCCGGCGCCCACGTTGAAAAACAATACTTTTGACTTCAGATAACATATTTTCAAAAAAACGTTGACAATAGTGATTAATGATTTATTTTCTCACGAAAGTGTAGATACAAATGACAAAAAATAGAAGTTTCGCATTTGTTTTGATTCAATCGTGATTAGCATATTAAGCGCTGTCTCAAACATTAAGCTACCCACATTGCCCCACACAGGTTTCCATGTAGGCTCCTGTACAGCAATTTTTGTTTTGCATTCTCCCGTACAGGATCCCGTATAGGATTCAACATCCCACGTTGCCTCACACCGGTTCCCATACAGGTTTCTGTACAGGAATTTATTTCCTGCGTTCTTCCGTGCAGGATCCCGTACAGCATTCAGCATCCCACGTTGCCCCACACCGATACCCATGCAGGTTCCTGTACAGGAATTTATTTCCTGCGTTCTCCCGTACAGGATCCCGTATAGGATTCAGCACCCCACGTTGCCTCACACCGGTTCCCATACAGGTTTCTGTACAGGAATTTTTTTCCTGCGTTCTTCCGTGCAGGATCCCGTACAGGATTCAGCATCCCACGTTGCCCCACACCGATACCCATGCAGGTTCCTGTACAGGAATTTATTTCCTGCGTTCTCCCGTACAGGATCCTGTATAGGATTCAGCATCCCACGTTGCCCCTCACCGGTTCCCATGCAGGTTCCTGTACAGGAATGTTCATCCTGTACAGGAAACCATGCGGAATCCCACACTTTCCTTGGCTGTCCCATGCTTTCCCAAACATTCCCACACTAAAACCCGTACGGGAATTTGCAGTAGGGATAGATTTATTAAAAAACGTTTTTGCAAATTGATTAAAGGAGAACTTACTCAAAATATAGGGTCATCTAAGATAACATGTACTTGTTATATAATTAACAAAAGTTAACAAAAATTTTGTCAGATTTTTTTGAAAGACTAACGAAAACATCTTTGATTTTTCACTGAAAATTGCAACTTTAAACGCGCGCTTTTATGATAGGATATAAAAAAAAAAGATTTTTACCAATTTCGACTTCCACGTGGTGAAACTTTCTAAAATTTGATCCACATGTGAAAATGGTGTCATACAAACTTTATACAAATTATTAACAAAACATTAATGTGAACGATATCACGGTTCAACTGTTTATATTGATAACAATTACAATTTTCTGTACCATTCTACAAGAAAGTGTGTACAAACTTAGTATTTTCATTAATAAAAACTTTGATTTCTACTTGGTTTATCCTCGTAAAAAATTACTTGCATTTTTTATGCGTATTACATTTTCATTCATCTGACGTTGAATTTATTGTATATTGTTCACTAGTCAACTCACGACAATTTCCTTTAATAAAATAAAAGGCCTAATAAAATTACTTAAATACTGTTTAACAAGTTCATCACTTTTCAGAGCCATCTCCTGCCACCATTAAAACAGCAAGCATAGTCACTCAGTTGAAAAGGAGATTAGTGCACGAAACGACATAAAGAGCGAATGGACATGGATGAGAAATTCCTAACAATCCTATCAAAATTGATCGATAAATAAGACTTTATAGTGCTGTCTTTCTATTCCTTTTTAAAAGTAAGGGACAGTCATATTTTTAAGTTTCGTTGAGGACTGTTGTAGTCCTCAACCAAGTATTTTGAATGACATGTCAGTTTCTTTATTTTGTTATTTTATTTTCCATAACTATTACAACTTGTTTTCTATAAAAAAGATTTATCGTTTCGTTCATTATATACTTATGATATAAAATGTGATATATTTTTAATTTATAATAATATCGTTGAATCTAATATTATATAATATCATTGAATCTAACGAGTAATATTGTTATTTTAGTTGTATTACCAAATGTGATATATTTGTAAGTAAAGTGAATAAATATTTTGTCTCTTGGTAATAAATAGATGTTTCTTTTTTCGTTTCTCAACTTTTAGGGCCATTTCACAAAAACTTTATTACAAATACGCCATTCATCGAAAAAAAATTAATCGCGCTGTTGTGTTGCATTATCGCTTTACCACTACAACAACAATAATAACAATAATACTTATATCTTGAACTCGTGTAGAAGGATATTAACGAATGTGAAGATCAGTTGAGGGTGTTTTATTGCTTCTTTGTTTTTCAAGATCGAACACTTATTTTTAGATTATTATCCGTACAACGTTTATTTTACACCACTCAATTACGGTGTTACTGATGTAAACGATTATTTTTTTTTAATTTCATTTTCCTCATTGATTTCCTATTAGCCGCCTTTGGTAAGTTTTGTATATGGAATAGTGGGAAGGTAGCAAAGGAGATGTGTAGCTCGAGAAATGTATACGTTTCAGTAATGTAGATGAAAAAATAAATAGTGGCAAGGAAAAATTCATTGGCATTTCATATCATTTGAATAATAGTGTTTTATTTATATCTAGTAATTATAGTGGATATAGAACTATAATTGAAAATTGAAATATCAACATCTAGCCATGTACAATGAACAATCTTTTAATCGTTCTCGCTGGGTCATAAATAAGATCGTAAGAAAAATAGATGAAAAAATACAATTAACATGCATCAGAAATCATTATAGTAGTAGGGTGCGCACTATGGCGACCCCCACTCCTATCCCCACTCCTATCCCCACTCCTTTTCCCCCACTCCGCGGCCGCCGAGTCCGCGGCTCGGTCGGTCGTGGGTGCGGGGGTGAAGAGGCGCGGGGGGAGAAGGGGGGATGGGTCGAGTCGCTATAGTGCGCACGCCTTTATATATATATATAATTTTTCTGAGCGTGTCGGTATAGCGGAGCGCTGTTTTTATTTTTGACATTTTTATTTTTCCGGAGCGTGTCGGTATAGTGGCACGCTGCTTTTGTTTCCGCCATTTTTCTTTTATATATATATATATGTGTGTGTGTGTGTGTGTTTATAAATGTGAATTTTATAATTAAAAAAATTCGATGCCGGCGGTGAGACTCGAACCGTCGACCCTCGGACTACCAGTCTGAGTCGTTGCCTCTGCACCAAAGATCGCTATGCATTTAAATGTACGTGGAAGACTCTTGTAGCGATCGCGAGCACGCGCATCCCCACCCCGTGGTCGCCGAGTACGGCCCGCAGGGTAGTATATATATATGCCTGTTTCTGCCCGATATATATATATATTTTACCGTGTGTGAGCACTATGGCGACACCCACTCCTGGACCCACTGCTACCCCTACTCTGCGGGTCGACCGCGGCCCGCAGAGTATTATATCTATATACCTATCTGTACTCGATATATATATATTTTACCGTGTGTGAGCACTATGGCGACACCCACTCCTGGACCGATTGCTATCCCTACTCTGCGGGTCGACCGCGGCCTGCAGAGTATTATATATTGTGACGAGGCATTATTGGCCTCGCAGTCGCGTCGATGGTAAGGCAGCAGCGTCGCGCCGTCTCGCACCCGTGGTCGAAACAATGTACGGTAGAACGGGCACTGTCGTCGAATTTTCGTGAATTACAGGAAAGACGACGAGAGACGACGTCGCCGAACGATGGAGAGAGACGGCGGCCGACGGCGGTGCGAGAGAGATGGCTGTGCCGAAGAATCGATCGTCGATCGTCGGGTGGACCTTCCCCCACCACGTTAGCGAGCGACGGACGGAGCCGGCCGGCGAGGCGAATCAGGATAAGGGGAGAGCAGTTAGATTTTGGTCACAGATAAGAGATGAGTTAGAGTGGAGATATGTAAGAAGAGAGTTAGAATTTGGAAAGCAAGTCGGAAGTTAGAGAGTGAGTTTTTGGATAGAGAAGTGGGAAGAAAGAATTGTCGGACGTGAGTGGCGAATTGTTGAGGAAAAGTGCGAGCGGAAGGATTGCGGAGAATAGAACGGAGAGTGAGAGAGTGGACAGTTGAGAGTGTGGCGAGAGGAAAAGGGACGAAGGGAACGAGCGAGACCGAAGACGGCAAGGGATACGAGAAAGAGCGAGAGCGAGGACGACGACTCGAGGAGAAGAGAGAGAGAGAGCGAGGTCCGCCGAGCGAACGCTGGGCGAGAGCGAGAGAGAGAGAGCGAGCATAAGGTAGGCGCACGTGGTGCACCATTTTGCTTGTAACGCGACGCAGTAGAGCGCGTCTTACCCCCGTCCCCTCGCCCCGTGAATCAAAGGCTGTGCCCTCCGGCGTCTCCGGAGGTCGGTATGGGTGAGTGAAAAGCGGAATGCGAGAGCGTGTGTAAAAGGGCGAATGAAGTACTGTACAGAGAATTAAGAAAATAAATTGTCATTGTATCGTGTTACGTAATCATCGGTGCTCACCCGTTATTTCGGACAAAAATCCAGTTAGTCGAAATTTGCCCTCCGAATACCCCCCTTCCTTCCCTGGGTTCAGCCGAGGCGAGTTGGAAAAGCAAGTAACCCTTGGTATTTCGGGGTGAATGAAATACCTGGCGCCCAAATGGCAAAGGCGTGAATTGGGAAGAAACAATAAAGGGGCGTCATTAGAGATATTTGACTGGCAGCTCGCATCTTGTTTTGCGAAATTTTCAGGACCGCGAGTTCGTCACAATTTTCTGGCGCCCAACGTGGGGCAGTGGCAAATAAATTTCGTATTAAGTACACGCGTACTCGAGCAGCTGTGCTGAGAGCCGCGAACGAAATTTCGTGTGAGTAACGACGGTCGAGCTAAGGTATCGCGCGCGAGGTAAACACGACGCTCGCTAGCCCGGCCGGTAGAAAAAATAATAATAGTGCGAATAATATTTCGAGAAGATACGCTGTGCGGACGACTACGAGGAGTTGTCGAAGCGTTGTACGAAATATTATTTCGATTTTCGAAGCGCTGTACGAAATATTATTTCGAATTGTACTAACCGTTGTATGAAACATTAGTTCGAATGTCGAAGTGTTCGACGAAATATTATTTCCAGGGATACTAACCGTTGTACGAAATATTATTTCGAGTGTGATCGAGGCCGTTGTACGAAATTATATTCGTGAATCGTCGGTGTCTGGAGTGATGTGACTCGGCACGACAAAAATAATTATTATGAGATCGGAAAAATAATAAGCGCCGAAAATAAATATTTTGGAAATTCACGAAAAACAATTTACGCGGTAATTAAATGTTGTTGGACGTTTGTGAAAAATAATTCTCACTGTAAATAAAACATTTCCGACATTGACGAAAATTAATTCGTGGGTACTAAAATATTTTCCGCGGATAATTCAAAGAACTCCGGGTCGGAAAAATAATTATTGATTAAATTCGCGAAACTTGAATCGCTTGAGTAGTTCAATAATTTATTACTTCTCATAATCGACGATGGCCGAAGAACGGACTCTGGTCGACGCCAGCCCGTCGGTCGGAGAGGAAAGCAGCGTCAGTTTGGCCCCAAACATCGATGTCAACCTGGTGAATGTGAATACGCGCGAACGCGGGTCGCGGGCGCCGGACGCGCTGCGATGGATAGACGCCATGCCGGAATGCGACGTTCGGGCACTTCTACGCGTGGAGGGTGCGAGTTCCGAAGGAACTGGTGAAGTGCTTCGCGATAGACTTCGAAGGTGTAAGCTCCGCGAAAAGGGTTACACGTCAATCACGTGGGGAGCGTGTGATCAAATTCCCGATGATGGTTTCGCGCGAGAGCTCGCGCAAATAGATAGCTTCGATGCTGGAAAGATTCGGGAGATACTCCGAGCGTTGTTCATCGACCCGACTGGGGTATCAGCAGTGACTCGAAACCGATTACGAGCGTGGGTGACGAGTGCATCACGAGCAGCGAGTCAAGATGGCGGCTCGGGACCAGGGAGTCCCGCGGATGCAGTCCGAAGTACCAAGCCGGAAAAAGGACGAACGAGCCTCGGAGGGAGCACAGGCATGCTTGCAGGTGCGGGATCGGCTGCGACAACGAGAGAAGTACACGGTAGGAGATCGGTTGTGCCAAGCGCCGACGATCAGCGCATGGTGGCGGACTTGTGGACACCGGAACAAAGCGCGCGCACATCTCATCGACAGAGCAAGGCCCCGAGAAAAGTCCATGGGGACGTGCCAGGGGGGATGCAGGCTGTTGATGAGAGGCGTGCTGCGTCGAAGCCAAAGAGGAAGCCTGCACCAAAATACCGTGAGATCGGCGTGCAGACCGACAGCACCGACAGCGGGCAAAGCGTGCCGCCACCGCCGAAGAGAAGAAAGAACTTCACACCGCGGACCAGAGGCTTGAGAGATCCGGAGGACGACTCGAGTGATTCGTCGTCATCATCACTCGAGTCATGGGTGGTACCGAACAACCGATCGTCCAGATGGAGCGCTGGCGAGAGCTCGCGAAGAAGAAACGACGATCGAAGAAGTTGTCGGAGCTCAGACAGCGATGAACATGGTAGACGACGAAGATCACGAAGACACGCACGTGATGTCGGAGAAGTTGCACGAAAATGGCAACTGAAATTCACCGGAGATGAAGACTGTGGATGTGAGGAGTTTGTGGAGCAACTCCATGAGAAAATCGCTGCGTCGGATATTCAGTACAGCGAACGTCTTCAAGTATTGCCCGAAGTGTTGAAAGGCCGCGCCATTCGGTGGTACCGATCAAACCGCTACGAATGGGAAGGATGGCGGGACTTTCTACACGACTTCCGTGCGTGGTTCGGAGCGGATTACGACCAGCAAGGCCTAAAGGACGATATTCGCGCGAGAACACAAGGTTCAGATGAGTCGGCCAAAGATTATCTGATCTGCATCCAAGGACTGTACAGTCGGCTGCGACGGAAGAAAAGTTTGAGCAGCCAGCTTGATCGAGTGTACGCGGGCTTGAGGCCAGAGTACTGGGATAAGCTGGATCGGGATGAGGTGCGCACGTACGCTCAGCTCGTCCAAAGAACGTCACAGATCGAGCGACGTTGGACTAGAGCGAAGACGCGCCGACCACCTCCACCGAGGAGCGAATGCCATGTAAAAGAGTTTGCATGGGCCGCTAAGACGAACGCTGCGACGACGTCGAAGGATCCGAACATATCGTCGAACCAACGACATCGCGCGTATGAGGTGAACGCTGTGACGAACAGCAGGACCGGACCAGCCAACGCTGAGGAATGGACTGCGCCGAAGAGACGCCGAAGGAAGAGGCGTGATAGCATCGGCGTACAAGCGGCAGCGACGGAGGCGAGGACGCCGCCAACGTCATATGCCAAAGCTGCAGCAAAACCCCCAGCGAGTTCGGCTGAAAACCACCAGACGCAACCGCAGTCTGGTGGGGGGAACAACGGAAGCAGCAGGTCGAATTCTGATAATCAGACATCAGGAAACGCTGCTCCACGGGGTTCAGGGAGTTGGACGAGACGAACCCCGCCATTCTGTTTTAATTGCGGTGACGCAGGTCACTTCAGCCGCGATTGTAACAAGGCGAAGGTACAACTGTGCATAGGCTGCGGCAGAAAGAACGTGACTGCCGAGAACTGTGGCTGTGCCTTCTCAAAAAACGAGAATCGAGCCTGGCAACGGCGGGACAGCCAGCGCTCCGCGTAGAGAACCCGCCGAAGGGAGGCGAAGAGTTGAGACAAAATCCTCTTCCCCTTTCCCCCACTCCCAATCCGTCGAGCATTGATAGGATAGAGCGTGCGAGTACTGCGTTAGAAAATAGGATAATTGCAGGCACATCGAGCTCTCCGTGCGCAAGTGCATCGGCAAACGTAGAGGAAGTCGACACAGGTGGGTCATACTACGGGCCGATTGGCATTTGGACACTCGACGAACTGGAAGAGTCAGACGAAGAAGTGCCAGACGCGCGCGTTATTGCCGAAGCAAATGAAGCTAACCGCGACGAAAACGTTGAACGAAAAAACGAGAATCGCGAAAACGCGGCGCGTGACCAACAGTTTGAACAAGAAGTTCCTGTTGAAATAAACACGAGATTTTCCTTTGCATTTCCCGCCCCACCGAAAGAGTGGAAGCGCGAACCGGGACGTCAGAGGGTATTCGTGTCACTAGCGGTCGGTGGAAAGCATTTCGAGGCGTTGATAGATAGCGGTGCAACGACTTCCGTGTTTGGGCCAATCGGTAGCCAGATCGTGAACGAGTTAGGGATACCGTACCGACAATACCCAGCGACGAGACTTGACTGTGTGACCATGGCCAATGGTACAGTAGAAAGAGTAGTTGGGGAAGCGTTGTTCCCGATTACGTTGGATGGGGTTCGAAAGTGGTTCCCTACCATAATTGTTCGAAATCTAAGGGCAGACTGTTTATTGGGCATGGACTTCATGCACGCGTTCGGTGTCAATGTTTGTGCCGGACGCGGAGTCTGGTCGTTAGACGAAGTCGGAGTAGAACACCCCATAATGAAGCTGAACGATGAGCTTGCCGCGATCGGGCTGTGCTGCGGGCTCCAGGAGCTCGGGTGCAACGAGACCCGCTATTGAAAAATTGTTCATTCGGGAGTTGAACGCTGCGACGGTTAACTCGCGGAAGGTACTTGAGTTGTCCAAATGCTGGTCGATTTGCGAGGACGTGTCAGGTCAACGAACTAAAGATTGCAGTAATTAAGCGAACTGCGGAGAGCTCGGTGTGGCCCACCGAATTAAAGAGCGCTGCGCGAAGCAACGCGGAGACAGAAAGAATTTGGTTTTGTTGTTTCGAATATTGAGAAAAGAAACGACCAGGATTGTCGACATAGAATTAAGGGTTAAAATAAATTGGTTGGAATTTTGGGGAAAGACTATTTTTGCCCTAAAATTGATTTCCTAGGTTAAGTAGGAGTATCGTGTTGTTGAGTTAGGGTAGTGAGTAAGACCCGATTGGTGATGGGATCGATCGGGGGCGAGATGAGCCACGACTCTGCTGCGACGTGACGAAAGGTGTATCGGCGTGTGCCTACCCCGTCGCGAGGTAGACCATAGCCTAGTGGGGGGATGTGACGAGGCATTATTGGCCTCGCAGTCGCGTCGATGGTAAGGCAGCAGCGTCGCGCCGTCTCGCACCCGTGGTCGAAACAATGTACGGTAGAACGGGCACTGTCGTCGAATTTTCGTGAATTACAGGAAAGACGACGAGAGACGACGTCGCCGAACGATGGAGAGAGACGGCGGCCGACGGCGGTGCGAGAGAGATGGCTGTGCCGAAGAATCGATCGTCGATCGTCGGGTGGACCTTCCCCCACCACGTTAGCGAGCGACGGACGGAGCCGGCCGGCGAGGCGAATCAGGATAAGGGGAGAGCAGTTAGATTTTGGTCACAGATAAGAGATGAGTTAGAGTGGAGATATGTAAGAAGAGAGTTAGAATTTGGAAAGCAAGTCGGAAGTTAGAGAGTGAGTTTTTGGATAGAGAAGTGGGAAGAAAGAATTGTCGGACGTGAGTGGCGAATTGTTGAGGAAAAGTGCGAGCGGAAGGATTGCGGAGAATAGAACGGAGAGTGAGAGAGTGGACAGTTGAGAGTGTGGCGAGAGGAAAAGGGACGAAGGGAACGAGCGAGACCGAAGACGGCAAGGGATACGAGAAAGAGCGAGAGCGAGGACGACGACTCGAGGAGAAGAGAGAGAGAGAGCGAGGTCCGCCGAGCGAACGCTGGGCGAGAGCGAGAGAGAGAGAGCGAGCATAAGGTAGGCGCACGTGGTGCACCATTTTGCTTGTAACGCGACGCAGTAGAGCGCGTCTTACCCCCGTCCCCTCGCCCCGTGAATCAAAGGCTGTGCCCTCCGGCGTCTCCGGAGGTCGGTATGGGTGAGTGAAAAGCGGAATGCGAGAGCGTGTGTAAAAGGGCGAATGAAGTACTGTACAGAGAATTAAGAAAATAAATTGTCATTGTATCGTGTTACGTAATCATCGGTGCTCACCCGTTATTTCGGACAAAAATCCAGTTAGTCGAAATTTGCCCTCCGAATACCCCCCTTCCTTCCCTGGGTTCAGCCGAGGCGAGTTGGAAAAGCAAGTAACCCTTGGTATTTCGGGGTGAATGAAATACCTGGCGCCCAAATGGCAAAGGCGTGAATTGGGAAGAAACAATAAAGGGGCGTCATTAGAGATATTTGACTGGCAGCTCGCATCTTGTTTTGCGAAATTTTCAGGACCGCGAGTTCGTCACAATATATATACCTGTTTGTACTCGATATATATATATTTTACCGTGTGTGAGCACTATGGCGCCACCCACTCCTTGGCCCATTCCAGCCCCCCACTCTGCGGGACATGCTACGCGAAGAATGACTGAATTCTAACGACCGTTGAGAGCCGTGAACACCCTGCTACCAGCCTGCGGTGCAACTCAGAATCATCCCGAAGCTTACCTCAGCGTTTTTGCACGTGCATATGACGCATTGGTATGAGAAAAATAGCGACACAGAGACAGATAGATCATGCGACGACGGAACGTGCCTATATTATAGCTGCTAACAAAACACTGTCTAGACTTTATAAACAAGAAAAATCGTTTACGCGAAACGTGGTATTGTTATACTATTATACACTAGGACGCGTGTATTATTAAAGTTAAATGTTTCAATGAAGGGTCGACCTTTCGGAAACCCCAAAATTTTGAACCCAAACTCTCAAGTACATCGATTATACAATGTAAAAAACAGCGAGCAATAGTGGCTGCATATAGTATGGTAATTTATTTGAATTAACATGAAAAAACGAGAGAGAAAGAGTTATAGAAATTACTGTAGGTGCAAGAGAGAGCATACCGCGCTCTGTACGAACAGCCGCACAAAGAGGAGGTGCCGTTAATAGGGTATATGATCAGCTGTAGAGTCGTAGAGTACGTGCGAGAGAGAGAGAAAGCGAGCGAGCTAACGAACAGCCGCACAAAGAGGAGACGCCGTTAATACCACATACGGTCGGGCGTATACCCCTCTCCCTTTCACCTCCACCTCGCCAATGCTTTGAAACAGAGACCACGTGTTCTCCGTCTCTTTAAACCGCATATATATATATGAGGGAGAATGATCTATAGCAACCTCTCTATCTGTTTCTTTTTATTTTCTTTATATATTAAATAAATATAAAATAAATTACTATTTATATAATATTTTCAATAGTATTTACCGACATTAATCAATTATTTAACAACCTCTGCTACCCGAATATGATACATGCTCGGAAAAAATATTCGATATACGATTTGAAATTTTGCTAAATTAAGACAGGATGCTCGATACAGATTTATTTAAATAATGAATAAACTCGTACACCTATGTATGTATAAAGACGGCTTGGCTAGACGGGTCGCCTTTACGAACGATCTAACGCCTCGTGAAACCGATACCCCTGCATATTTTACACAAGACGTTTGTCTCGCTGCTTTGGTCAAAAATGCATACAAATCAAAATATGAGCATATGACCATCTTTTATGCTCGTCTTTTGACACAAAAGTTACAGTCTCGATCGAGCAGTGTAACAGTGCGTTATATTTTATTGTGTAACTATGGCAGATCGTGCCCTTCGCAAATGTATTCGCGGTTTTTTACGTTTTGTAAAATTACATAGTGTGCAGATACGACGCCGCTGTGACGCTCAGTGGTGTTATGAGCTAAGACATTTATCGGGCGATAAGCTCGTTAAGCGTTTGAAATATCTTATATGGTGGGCACCCCTGCGCAATATAGTGACAGCTTATAACAGAGGTATACTACAGGGGTGGCGCGTGTTAACATGTGTGTATGAAGAGTTAAAAAGACGAGGTCTTCAAGAATCTCAGAGCGTCCGCGCCATTGTAGATGAAATCAGGGGTAAGTACTCTTTTGCAAGGGTTTTAAAAAAAAGCTATATTTTTTTATAATAAAAACGATGCAACAGGTTATCAACAATTTTTGGATGCGTCGAGCGATGAAGAAGCCGCTCTCGTAGAAGCTACACGCGCTGTAGAGTATCAGGAGGAAAACGCCGTCGATGGTAAGTATTGAAAATTTCTATTTATTGAAATTCCCAATTCAAAGCTTATTTTTATTTTTCTCAAATTTATAAATATTATTTTTAGAAACAGCGCACACTGCTCGAGGAAGAGAGCAGCTCGCTGGCCCATCAGGTCTATGTCAAAGACCATACCCTACCGAAGAAGAAGAAGAAGAAGAAGAAGAAGAAGAAGAAGAAGAAAGAGAATCTGTTGCAGGCCCTTCAGGCCTATGTCTAAGACCCGCGGGTAGCGGATTTCTTAAAGGAAATGACACCGATAGCAGCGACGAGGGCGACGCAGACGATGTTATTCCTGATAACAATAATCACGCCTACAGACAGGCACCAGAAGAAGAAGACAGAATATACCCCCAGCACGAAAATCAGCTTGGTGAATACGACGTAGAGCACGATTTGCTAAATGGTATTGACGAGCGGCCAATCCGAAGAGCTGATGACGATTGGTTTCAACACCTTATGGATTCCTCCGAGTCAGGTAAGAATGTATAAGACACACCACGTGGTTCTTACTGATACCCGCTCTATTGGTCATAGGATATTCTTCAGACGTCTCATTCTTACGGTACCAAAATTAAAACAAGGTACATTAAAGACCTTACAACCGGTACAAAAATACAATATATATTTTTAGGCATATAACGCCAACGTCTTACACGGTTCTTTTATTACAGATATACAAACGGGTGCAGGGAGAAAGCGCAGAACACCGAGAACCGAGGGGTTTGGAGATGTGCAACCACCGGGGGATAGGATCCTTATCATACACGACGCAGATCGTTATTTTAAACGTTTTAAACTACGCGGCCGTGAGACGACAATGCGTATCCGTCAGCCGCCCCCAGGAGTGGGCGTAACAGCGTGGCTCGAAGGAGCGTTCCGCGATCTTTTAACACATCTCACGAGATACTGCGAGGGCTGCGACTATGCAGGAATTTCGTTCGCAGCGAATAGTTTAGCACACGGCCCTGTTTGGCTTTCATTTCGACCGGTTCGCGACTATACATTCGAGGATATATGGCAATTAATCACAAGTGTTGCTCAAAGTACAGCGACTATGAATATTGATGACTCTTTTAATATCAAAACGTGTATTGTTAAAGGTGTGGAGGGCCGCGGGCGGAAGGGTTTAACACACGAGGGTGTTGCTAAAAAATCTATTTTAACGATTAAAAACACCGATAATCTGTGTTTACCGCGCTCGCTAGCAGCAGCTCTGGCATACGTCGAGAGGGGTGAAATACGTACGGGTGCTTTGCACAAGAGGTGGCAAATTATTAGACAAATTAATGGGTTAGCTCAAAAAGAGGCAGCGCTTGAGCTTACGAGAAATGCCGGTATTAACATACCACGCGCTGGTTGTACACTGCGTGAAATTGCTTTGTATCAGGATTATTTGGCTCAAGAGAGGATTGCAGTCATAGTTTTTGAATTTTTGACATTGGGACGACGCGAGGCACCCTTATTCGACGGGACACAGGTGGTTACGGCTATCGCTGGCTCGGTTCGTCACACATTATATATTTTGTATTACGAACGCTCACACCACTTTCAGCCTATTTTAAACCTGCGGGGCGCTGTAGGTAGTTTAAACTTTTGTGCAGCTTGTAATGCTCGTTTTCGTTATAACCATAGATGTTTAAAAAAGAAATGCCCCCGCTGTCTTCAAACACCAGCATGCGAAACACTCTCGACCGGTACAATCAGGTGTGAGATCTGTAATCGTGATTTCTTTGGCGACAGGTGTCTACAAAATCATAGAGCTGTCGCAATCAGGCGTAGACGCAGCGTAAATACTGTTTGCGAGTCTCTTAAACGCTGTCGTAATTGTTTCCGTTCTATCAGACCTTTGGAAAAGAAGAATCATATATGCGGTGTGGGCTTTTGTAAAACGTGCAAATCTCGCCAGCCATATAATCATCTGTGTTTCATGATGCCTGTTCGCTCTGTTAATACATCAAAAGAGAACATATTTATTTTTTATGATTTTGAAACACAGCAGTGTACACCTGTAAACGGCGATCCTTCCGTACGTATTCACGAGCCAAATCTCTGTGTGGCTCAACGCGTTTGCACACGCTGCTGCGACAATGAATCCATCAACGACCCGTGCGAGTATTGCGGTGTTCACGAATTTATATTTAGGACGAACCCCGTGTGTCAACTTGTAGAGCTAGGTATGAAAACTATCCCCGGTTTCTCACACACATTTTTAATAGCTCATAACGCGGGTGGCTTCGACGCACAGTTCATCCTACGCTATTTAATAGAAGAGAAAAAAACACAGTTACCCTCGTTAATAATGAACGGTACTAAAATTATCACGATGCGCATTGGTAAAGTTGTATTTCTCGATAGTCTGCATTACTTCCACATGCCTCTGGGCGCATTACCAAAAGCCTTCGGCCTGAGGACCGCTCTTGCCAAAGGGTCTTTTCCCCATTTATTTAACAGACCTGAAAATCAAAATTATATCGGTCCACTACCCTCCATAGACCACTATTCTCCTGACACGATGCGCGTGGCAGAACGCGAGCGTTTTTCTGTGTGGTATAACGATCTAAAGAATGCCGATTACGTGTTCGATTTTTCAAAAGAAATTACAAGCTACTGTAAGAACGATGTCACAATATTACGACAGGCTTGTGTCGTTTTCCGAAAGATGTTCATGGACAGGGGTCGTGTTTGTCCGTTTAGCGAAAATACAACAATAGCGTCGGCATGTTTTCAAATTTTTCGAAAAAACTTCTTGAAAAGCAACACTATTGGGATTATACCTACGGGTGGGTACAGGTGGGCTCATAACCAATCAAAAAAAGCGATTTCGTGGCTCGTGTGGATGGAGCACTCTTTAGGCCATCATATTATTCATGCAGGGCGGTCGCGTGAATTTAAGTTACCCCAAAATTTAACGGTAGACGGTTACTATGAAACAAACGACGCAACTCATGTGTTACAGTTTCACGGTTGTTATTGGCACGGGTGCACCGCTTGTTTCGCCGTGAATAGGGACCGTAAACAGAGTGACGGCACGACAATGGATGAGCGTCTTGAGCGAACAAACGCCATATCGCACAGAATCCGCTCAAGCGGATATACGCTGACAGAAATTTGGGAGTGCGCGTATGACCGCATGGTAAAAGATGCAGATGCAGAAATGAGTAATTTTGTGCGTGATCATGCTCTAGTCAAATTAGATCCTCTCGACCCACGCGATGCATTTTTCGGTGGACGCACAGAAAACATGGTCACTCTATACGACGTAAAAGACGGGGAGCAGATACGGTATGTGGACGTCTGCTCATTGTATCCGTATGTCTGCAAATACGGTAAATATCCTATAGGGCACCCTACAGTGTATGTCGGTGACGAGTGTATGGAATTAACCGGACCCGAAAATACGGATCTTTCGCGCATCGAGGGTCTTGTTAAATGCACGGTACTACCCCCGCGAAATCTTTACCACCCCGTGCTACCATTGCGTATGCACCACCGTTTATTATTCGGCTTGTGTCGTAGCTGTTGCGAAACAATGAGTCAAGATGCGTGCCCCCACGAAGACCCTGCGGAGAGGTCATTAACAGGTACCTGGGTGGTAGATGAACTGCGAAAAGCCGTCATGTGTGGTTATAAAGTTTTAAACGTGAGTGAAATCTGGCAGTATGAGATAACGCAGTATAACCGTGATACCCAGGAGGGGGGTCTTTTTGTCGAATACATCAACACTTTTCTTAAAATCAAACAAGAGGCCAGCGGCTGGCCCGAGAACTGTTTAGATGACGAGACAGAGCAAGACAATTATATTGCTTCTTTCAAGACTTCCGAGGGAATTGAACTATGTCGTAGTGCTATAGCAAAAAACCCTGGTCTGCGCTCAGTAGCTAAACTGTGTCTTAATTCGTTTTGGGGTAAATTTGGGCAGCGCGAGAATTTACCCAAAACTGAAATAGTATCAACACGTAAAAAACTTATGGAGCTACTGAACAGCCCCGAGCACGATATCACAGGTATACTACCTGTTAATAATCAAGTATTGTACGTTAATTACACAAAAACCGAAGATACCGTAGTGCCGTCTAATATAGCAAATGCCGTAATTGCTGCATATACAACGGCTCAGGCCCGTTTGAAACTTTACACTTATCTCGAGCTGTTGGGTGAACGTGCCTTGTATTGTGACACCGATTCCGTTATTTACACAACGAAAAAAGACGTTAAAGAGTACGAGCCGCCTACAGGGCAGCTCCTGGGGGATCTAACGGATGAGCTAAGCTCTTACGGTACTGGTAGCTATATTAAATCTTTCGTTTCGGGTGGTCCAAAATTTTATTCGTTCATAGTTCATACCCCTGATGGTGTAGAAAGCGAGGTTTGTAAAGTTAAAGGTATTACACTTAATTATTCAAACACCTCTCTGATCAATTATAGATCGATACGCTCGTTCATAATAGGTGAGAGAGAGGAACCAATTGTGTTACGATTTGCTTCAATACGACGCACGCCATTCCACCAGGTTGTTACACGACCCGAAACGAAATCATGTATGCCATTGAGTGTCAAGCGGAGGCGTAATGGCGAATATGGCTCGCTCCCTTATGGTTACAGGGTTTAATATTGTAAAATAGCGTTATTATTGTAAAATATTGTTATTCTTGTAAGATATTTATGCTGTTATTGTAAAATATTTATGTTATTATTGTAAAATATTTATGTTATTATTGTAAAATATTTATGTTATTATTGTAAAATATTTATGTTATTATTGTAAAATATTTATGTTATTATTGTAAAATATTTATGATGTTAATGTAAAATAAAAAGGCGTATACATATAACGAAAGCTTTAAATTACGCAGTCATATAGAAAACACGCTCATTCGTACAGATGGATACGCGGTGGAAACATCCCTGGACCTCGATGATCTGCGGCCCCACGGGCTGCGGTAAAACGTACTTCGTAAAAAAGTTTTTAAAGTTCATAGAGCTCATGAATAGTGAGTCATTCGAGAGAATTATTTTCTATTATTCCGAGTGGCAGCCCGCATACACAGAGTATGGTGCATCAATAGAGTTTCATGAAGGTCTGCCTCAGAGCACCGATTACGCGAATGATCCTCGTGCAAAACTCATAATAATCGACGATTTGATGCGCGAGGCATCGAATAATAACGTTGTAGATCTTTTCACCAAAGGTAGCCATCATAAAAACTTGAGTGTTATTTTTATTACCCAAAACTTGTTCCATCAAGGACACGGTCAACGCGATATTTCATTGAACGCCAATTATATCGTAATTTTTAAAAATCCTCGTGATCGTGCTCAAATTCAACATCTCGCGCGCCAGGTATGCCCGGAAAACCCGCGGTTTCTACAAGAGGCCTATCATGACGCAACATCGAAACCGCATGGCTATTTGTTACTCGATTTGAAACAATCAACACCTGATAACTGTAGATACCGTACTTGTATTTTTCCCGACGACACCCATCATTTTGTGTACATACCACGGAAAAAGTTAAAAAGCAGTTCGGGTACAAGCGAATTACCAGTTCAACGCATGTAATGGCGCCTAAAGCATCGTCGTATCACGAAAAATGTATAGCTATATTGAGTGTATTTCAACAACCCAACACAGCGCGTAATACACCTGACACGCACAAAAAACTAATAAGTGCTAGTCACTCCGTTTGTCAGTGTGTGTGGTACATTCTCAGGGGGACCACAGCCCCAAAGACATGTCGTGCAAAGGGTTTAAAAAGGAGTGATACATCAGGACGGTCGGCAGTTCATCAGACGTAATGGCGCAGGGTGGTTCACCGCTCTGCAAAAAACACGTTGCGATATTGCGTGCTCTTCAACACCTGAATAAGGAGCAGCGCAAGGCTGTTTTACGCAAAGCGGATCCGAGCATTATCCGCTGTATTTGTGAGTGTGCGTTGAACGTTCTCTGCGGTAATGTACCACTGAAGCCCGACCAGAGAAAAAAATTACGCCGACACGCACCGGTTCTCCGGCGTTTAGCCTCAAAAAAAGGCTGTTGGAAGAGTAAAAAACGGTTTGTTGTTCAAAGTGGTGGATTTCTACCTCTCTTATTAGCACCAATACTAGGTACTGTTCTATCAAGTTTGATCGGCGGTCGTGGATAATGGATCACGCAAGAAAAATGGTACTCGTGCCGGAGGAGCATCTAATGCGCCTGAACACACAAAGTCATACGCAGCCTGTTTTTAACGCGGATGCGCCTCAAGCACAGCCAGTGCGGGGTATTGACACTACGCTGGCTCGATTAGACGCGGAAATGAATGAAATTTTGCATTCCTGCACATACAAGGATGAGCGAGAAAAGTGGGCAGCGTACTTGACTGTACTACAGCGTTATCTCCACTTCATCGATGATGAGAGAGCTCAGCAGTACCGAGGCCTTATGAAGAATAAACACGCTGTAGAGTCTGACTATGATAGAAAAAGAGAAGAAGACGAAACCGGTGACGGTATGAGTGATGCCGTTATAATTGAGAGTGTACCAGCTAAATTTCGCGTGAAAGCGAAACTACTGCTTCGCCGTTTGCGTACTGCTCCACGATCTAATTTTTCTTGGGATTCTGACGGTGTCGTGTTGGTCAGCGGGAAACCGATAAAGGATTCAAATATTGTTGATCTCGTGAACGATGCTATGAGGGCTAGGAAAATACCTAATCCGGCTGGACGCGGTGCCTTTGCCAAAGTTCTCCGAACGATCAAGGCCCCTCGGGAATTTATTGGTAATGAGGAGTTGTGGGCGGAGTCTAGAGTTAATACACCACGGCGTCATTCGCAGTCTGGTGATAGTAGTACGAGCAGCGAGGGATCACCCGATACGGACCAGTTAGCGTTTTTCAGCGGTCCTGAGAGCAGATCACCAGCACGGCAAACACAGGGAGATAAGCAGAGAGGTGGTGGCTATCATAATAAGAAAAGACGTGTAACTTGGGCTAACCTGAAATTATAATCATGAAAATCTTAGAAAATGCGTACTTTAACCCCGTCCATGAAGCATCGTTTTCAGGTGCTACCAAATGGTTACGCCTGGCACGTCAGAAAAAAATTTCCCGTGTAAAGGCGTTACAGTGGCTTGAAGCACAGGATACGTATACAAAACACAGGCCCGTGCGCCGTCATTATCCACGTCGTTTTTATAATGTCCGAAACATTGATGACTTCTGGGAGGCTGATCTCGTGGATCTTCGCTCGATTAAAGATTATAATGATGGTTATGTTTATCTCCTGGTCGTTATAGACGTTCTTAGTAAATTTGCATGGGTTCAGCCTTTACGTGACAAGTCTGCTGCATCTGTGGCTAACGCGTTTGATCTCATTTTATCTAAAAAAAATAGTAACGGTCGACTACCCGTTTACCTACAGACGGACAGAGGTAAAGAATTTACCGGTACTGCATTCCAGGCTCTCTTAAAGAAAAAGAACATACAGTTCCGTGTTGCGAGAAACCCTGATATAAAAGCGGCTATTGTCGAGAGATTCAATAGAACACTGAAAGAAAGAATGTGGCGATATTTTACGTATTCTAGAAAAAAACGTTACCTAGACGTTCTGCAGAACATCGTTTCGGCGTACAATCACACCACGCATAGCGGTATAAAAATGGCTCCTGTCACGGTGACACACGCTACAGCGGCTAAGGCCCGGAATAACCTAATACAGCGGTACAGAAGAACCGAAAATTGCTCTCCTAAATACAGTGTGGGCGACATCGTGCGCATCAGTAGCGCGAAGGCAGCCTTTGCAAAAGGTTACGAGGGTAGTTGGAGCAACGAGTTATTTAAGATCATACGTGTATCGCACAGCATTTGTCCGGTGACATACACCCTGCGTGATCTCCACGACGAGGATATCGACGGCATATTTTATGAGGCTGAGTTATCAAGAGTGCATACGAAGGCGTCTAAGCAACACTCGGCAAAATGAAGGAGGAATTTTACATGGTTTACCCAGTAATAGTAGTATGAATTATTATCCTGATAATGTGACAACAAGGTATACCACGCATTTGCCCCAATGTATGTCTCTTCACGGTAGCTGGGCTGTTTCTCTAGCTGAAATACACATACCCACGACGATTTTGCATGTGCCACCCGAGGGCGAGCGGAACTTTATGAATGTCATAACAAACACAGTAGCACCCGGTAGTATGACAACCACCGACTTTAAGGAAGACCGTGTTTGTGTACCTCCAGGTGTATACCTCAGCATAGACACATTAATCGAGGCTATTAACGAGATATCGTGTGTTGCGGATCATTTGAAATTTAAGCATGGCCGTAACGGTTATGTGACGGTCACACGTATCTGTGAATCGTGCAAGAACGTGGAACACTCGTTCTACTTCTCCGACGTATTGAACAAGATTTTAGGATTCACCGAGGACAAGGATGTGGTAGTTCAGAGTGAGTACACTGCTCAGAGACCTGCCAATCTAGCCCATGGGACCCCAAATATGATGTACGTTTATACGGATATCTGCGAGTCCTATATCACCGGAGATGTGCATACGCCGCTGCTACGTGTCGTGCCAATCGTTGCCGCTGATAATCGTAATTATGGATCGGTGAAGATAAGAAACTTCTCACCACCACGCTATATTCCCCTATTACGCACTAGTTTTCAAACAATAACGATTGATATAAGGGATGAGTTTGGCAAGCCTATACCATTCGAGTACGGGACGTTGACGGTGACGCTACAGTTCAAACGTACAGATTAACATGAACCAATCTAAAATGGCTTACTATGACGAATACTTTGATGTGCAAACGGGCGGTGGTCGAACCGGTTATGGTGGTATCAGTCATGTGTATATAGGCTCACCGAATCAAAGGGGTCATGGTATTGGGAGTTTCCTTGGTGGGCTCTTTCGACGAATAATACCTCTCTTGAAACAAGGCGCTCGGGCTGTTGGTAAAGAGGCACTTCGGTCGGGTATCAACGTGGCTACCGATATCATGGATTCTGGTATTCACCCACGAGAAGCATTCAAAACACGCCTGCGCGAATCGGGGGAGAATCTGAAGCGTAAGGCTGAAGAAAAAATTAGCACACTCATGAAGGGTTCGGGATATAAAGCCGGTAAAATTAATAAACTGCTCCATTCTCTTGCCGGGAGCGCATCACGACGTACCGGTGTGAAACAACGAAAGAAGGCTGTGAGGTCGCGAAAACGTTCGGGCTCTGTGAAAAAGAAACAGGGCAAGAAGACGAAGACTGTGAAAAGAAGAAGAGCAACAAAACAGACAGCTAAGAATCGTTACAAGAAATCAAGAACAGTGGCGGATATTTTTGCCTAACACAATCTTGGAAAAATGGCCTTCTTACACGCACACTCGTGTGAGTGCCTTAAGTCGGAGCTTGAGCTATTCACATTACCACCGACTCAGACAACAATTGAGGGAGCACATACAGTGTGTTACAAGCCAATCTCATCATTGACGGATGATTCACCGATAGAGTTTGTCATACCTGGTCAGGGAGATGAGTACATTGATCTTGCACACACCATGCTGAGTATGCGTGTTAAGATAGAGAGTCCAGACACGAAGGATACTACGGCTCCTAAAGTAGCCCCAGTCAATAATCTACTGCACTCAATGTTCAATCAGATCGATGTATTTTTAAATCAGAAACTTGTGTCACCTCCTAATAACGTTTATGCCTATAGGGCATACATTGAAACCCTCTTGAATTACGGGCCTGGTGCTAAGGCCTCGCATCTCACGAGTACTTTGTGGTATAATGACTCGGCTGGTAAAATGGATGATACAGAAGATAATAATGTCGGGTTTGCAAACCGTCGGACCATATTAGGTAAGAATAAAACGACCGATCTCATCGGCCATTTGCACTGCGATATCTTCAATCAAGAGAGGTTTTTGCTAAACGGTGTTGAGATGCGTCTGCGTCTCGTACGGACCAATAACGCTTTTTGTCTTATGAGCTCTTCGAAAGATTATACCATACGTATTACGGAAGCGTCGCTACTTGTACGACGTGTTAAGATAGCACCGGGTATACTTTTAGCCCATGCAAGAGCTCTGTCTAAATCTACAGCGAAATACCCTTTGACACGAGTCGAGGTTAAAGCGATATCATTGCACGCCGGGGTGCATGGTGATACTCTTGATAATGTCATACTTGGCCAGCTGCCTAAACGTATAATTGTCGGTTTTGTCGATAATAAGGCCTTTAATGGTGATTGTAAAATGAATCCCTTCAATTTTCAGAATTACAATATTAATTATTTTTCTTTGTATGCCGATGGTTTGCAAATACCGTCAAAACCTCTACAACCAGACTTCGCAGATGGAGATATGTACGTGGATGCGTACCACACACTATTTTCTGGTACAGGTATCCATTTTCTCAACGAGGGCAATTCTATTACACGTACAAATTATCCGCAGGGTAATTGTCTCTTTGCATTTGATCTTACGCCTGATCTCTCGGCCAACTGTAGTACCCATTGGAATCTTGTGAGACACGGTAGTGTGAGGATAGAAGTACGTTTCGCAACAGCCCTAACGTCAACGATTAATTGCATTGTGTATGCGGAATATGATAATGTGTTGGAGATCGACTCTTCCAGACAAGTAATTGTGGATTTTAGTGGCTAGATCGCAGGGCTTATAGAGGGGGAGGTGTCATATATCCACAGAGCGTGCAATATTTGTCGTCAGTCTGTATTCAAAACTCGACGTGTTACGACGATTGAGAAGCACCATGAACATCGTCATTGATATACAGGGCCTGAAGGATAAATATAATCATTTTATACCTAAAGAAGTTGCCGTGGTCTCTATAAAGACGTCGTACCTAGCCCATTGGATTATATCACCACCCTACACTTATAACGTTCTACCACCTAGTGTAAAACGTCAAAACACCTGGTTACAAACCAATCATCATGGTATGGAGTGGTCCGAGGGCGAAACGCATTTACGCACAGTCGAGGCTTCGTTGAAAAAAATTGCAGTGCAGTCTGATCGCCTGTTTACACGTGGAGCTGATAAAGCGGCATATCTGACACAGCTAACGGATTGCTACGTTATAAATCTAGAAGAAGATGAAGACGGCGATTCGTCGTTCCGTAATCTTCCCGAGAGCAACACCCGTTGTATATATCATGGTTTGCTGCGTAAAAATTGCTCGTTCACGTGTGCCCTCAACAACGCTGTGAGAATCAAAAAGTGGCTTTCTCATAACGATCGTTCCAGCTCCTTGTGGGAGTATAGAACCACGACAACCTGGAACATCGGCCTACTAGCTGTGGACCGCCGCGAGGAGGGGAAAACCACCGATATAAAAGCGCTCTAGTGTCTCTATAATCGTTGTCTATTATGAACACCGAGCAGCTTCTGCAGGCCCTACGCGGTATAAAGAGTCGTACTGTAGGTGTATACCCAGCAGATCGCATCCCTAAGGTGTGGACGAAACCAGCAGCGATTGTCGCCAATACCGATGGCCACAAGCAGCCCGGGGCCCACTGGGTCGCCATGTACGTCGATCGAAATGGACGCGGATGGTACTTCGACAGCTACGGACTACCACCAATCATCCCGCAGCATCTCCAGCGTCTCCGACAGAACTGCAGGTTCTTTAGCTACAACGCTATACAGCTTCAGGGTCCTGAATCACAGACTTGTGGACATTATTGTGTTATGTTTTTGCATTTCTTGTCTACAGGTCTTGGTATTAATATGTTTAGGAGTGCGTTTTCAACCGATTTAACACGAAACGATAAAATAGTGTATGACTACTACAATGAGTATATGAATAAGTGTAATGAATCTATTCCTTTGAACAGTGTGCTCAACAAGGGCGCCGATGTAGGGTGTGGGTACCGTTACAATAATCTTAAAACTTTTGGTAATAAAAACGCCTTGTCGTGCGTGCAAGGCTGTTGTTCACGCAGCCACTAATTGTACTGTAATTGTGAGCTAAAAAATAAAGTGTATATATTTTTTTCAAAAAACGTCCTTCAGCGAGAAATTCAACACCGTCTCAAATAGCCGTGATATAGGCACGTTCCATTCTCACGTGATCCCCCTATTTCTCGCTATCACTATGTCATATTAATTTCAACGCACGTGCAAAAACGCTGAGCTAAGCTTTCGAAGAATTCTGAGGTGACATCGCCAAGGCGACTTACTAGCTTTTTTACAAAGTAAGCAAATGTTGCACCAATTAAATTCAGGATGCTTCTCACTGCATACAGAGTAGGGGGAATGGGTCTACGTGGTAGGGGGTCCGCTGTTTCTGCGCTGCTTGATAGACAGACATTGTTCTCAAATCTTCAAAGAAGTAAGCATCGCCAGCTGAAAGTACGTTTAGACGCCTTTTTGCAAGATATTGCAACGATTAAAGCAAAAATACGCGTGATATCAGAATTTCGTGCTTTAACGCTAAAACTGAAAAAACTCAAGTTGCACAATGGACTTCACACGAATCAACCAAGTGGGCCGTCTCGAGACGCTTCTCCCTGTCAAAAGATTGGCCGAGCTGGAGCTCGAGAAAGACTACCTTATCACCGACATCAAAATTGTCCAAACGAAATGGGGCGCGCGAATTGTCGTGGACGTGGACGGTACGTTTACATGCTATCTACCAACGAGGTTCGTCAAGGCTTTCGAAGAAGCGAACGAGCTGTTTCAACAAATGAGCCAGGCTGCGAATAGTAAAAATTTACTTATGCAGTACTACGGCACGAAATTCAACAAGATCGAGTTCAAAGCTGCTAAGGAATAATTATAAATAGGTATGTACTTCAAACTCTGTATAAAACGTTTATGTTGCTACACATTTATACGAGTCTCTCTCACACCAAGTGTTTATCTCTGTCCTCCATAGTTAAATCCGTGTCTGATGAGAGAGAGAGAGAGAGGGTCAGAGAGAGCTGTGACGAGTATGGACCCAAAGAAGAAGAAGAAGAAGAAAAAGAAGCTAACGATTAAAAATCCTAATATTCACTATTTATTGTAAATGTATATATATATATATGTGTATATCGATACGTAAAACTTTATAATGCTACTTTATGAGGTCATAAGATTTAATAAAAAAAAAGGGTTATAAATATTATATAAATAGTAATTTATTTAATATTTATTTAATATATAAAGAAAATAAAAAGAAACAGATAGAGAGGTTGCTATAGATCATTCTCCCTCATATATATATATGCGGTTTAAAGAGACGGAGAACACGTGGTCTCTGTTTCAAAGCATTGGCGAGGTGGAGGTGAAAGGGAGAGGGGTATACGACCGACCGTATGTGGTATTAACGGCGTCTCCTCTTTGTGCGGCTGTTCGTTAGCTCGCTCGCTTTCTCTCTCTCTCGCACGTACTCTACGACTCTACAGCTGATCATATACCCTATTAACGGCACCTCCTCTTTGTGCGGCTGTTCGTACAGAGCGCGGTATGCTCTCTCTTGCACCTACAGTAATTTCTATAACTCTTTCTCTCTCGTTTTTTCATGTTAATTCAAATAAATTACCATACTATATGCAGCCACTATTGCTCGCTGTTTTTTACATTGTATAATCGATGTACTTGAGAGTTTGGGTTCAAAATTTTGGGGTTTCCGAAAGGTCGACCCTTCATTGAAACATTTAACTTTAATAATACACGCGTCCTAGTGTATAATAGTATAACAATACCACGTTTCGCGTAAACGATTTTTCTTGTTTATAAAGTCTAGACAGTGTTTTGTTAGCAGCTATAATATAGGCACGTTCCGTCGTCGCATGATCTATCTGTCTCTGTGTCGCTATTTTTCTCATACCAATGCGTCATATGCACGTGCAAAAACGCTGAGGTAAGCTTCGGGATGATTCTGAGTTGCACCGCAGGCTGGTAGCAGGGTGTTCACGGCTCTCAACGGTCGTTAGAATTCAGTCATTCTTCGCGTAGCATGTCCCGCAGAGTGGGGGGCTGGAATGGGCCAAGGAGTGGGTGTCGCCATAGTGCTCACACACGGTAAAATATATATATATCGAGTACAAACAGGTATATATATATAATACTCTGCAGGCCGCGGTCGACCCGCAGAGTAGGGATAGCAATGGGTCCAGGAGTGGGTGTCGCCATAGTGCTCACACACGGTAAAATATATATATATCGAGTACAGATAGGTATATAGATATAATACTCTGCGGGCCGCGGTCGACCCGCAGAGTAGGGGTAGCAGTGGGTCCAGGAGTGGGTGTCGCCATAGTGCTCACACACGGTAAAATATATATATATATCGGGCAGAAACAGGCATATATATATACTACCCTGCGGGCCGTACTCGGCGACCACGGGGTGGGGATACGCGTGCTCGCGATCGCTACAAGAGTCTTCCACGTACATTTAAATGCATAGCGATCTTTGGTGCAGAGGCAACGACTCAGACTGGTAGTCCGAGGGTCGACGGTTCGAGTCTCACCGCCGGCATCGAATTTTTTTAATTATAAAATTCACATTTATAAACACACACACACACACACATATATATATATATAAAAGAAAAATGGCGGAAACAAAAGCAGCGTGCCACTATACCGACACGCTCCGGAAAAATAAAAATGTCAAAAATAAAAACAGCGCTCCGCTATACCGACACGCTCAGAAAAATTATATATATATATAAAGGCGTGCGCACTATAGCGACTCGACCCATCCCCCCTTCTCCCCCCGCGCCTCTTCACCCCCGCACCCACGACCGACCGAGCCGCGGACTCGGCGGCCGCGGAGTGGGGGAAAAGGAGTGGGGATAGGAGTGGGGATAGGAGTGGGGGTCGCCATAGTGCGCACCCTACTACTCATTATTACTCAGGAACGCAAACATTTTGGGTTGTGCGATTATAATATTTCGTATCACTAGATTTAAATAGAATAATTGTACTTACTGTTTGTACGTAATATCCGCTATGTTGGAGAAATATTAAAGAATTTTTAAATTGAATGAGAATAATTAATCGCGGGCACTGTAAACAAATAACTAATGCGAATTCAGGAACATGAAAATTTCATACATTTTAAAAAATATTACAAAATTTAATTTATTGAAGGGTTTCCATAATCATATTTCTTTTTTCTGTGGCAGAATTTCGCCTCAGTGGATGAAAAACAGCATGATTTTCTAGATGTTCGTCCACATTTTGAGGCATCGTTATAAGAACCACCTCATCTTTTTACAGCATGCAAATGTTGTGGATAACACAGCAAGCCACAATATATTCGGCCATTAAGTCCACTCTGGTCATTGGCAAGCAATGTAACAAACTTCGCATTCGTCCTTTCAACAAGCCAATACATCTTTCGACTGTTACCCTGGCTGATGACTGTCGGTGATTAAAGAGCTCCTGCTTCCGAGTGAGGTATCCATTATCTCGAAAGGGCGTTAGAAGACGTTCGTGCAACTCATACGCAGCATCTCCTACGAGGTGACTGTAAGATGGGAACCTCTCGTCATCATCCAAGAACTGTGAAACTTCCGATAAACGAAAGATTCTTTGATCATGCACCGAACCAGGATGGCCAGTGTAACAATGTGTTATTACACATTTGTGATCGCATACAAGCTGTAAACAGAAATATGCATGAATCACACAGCATAAAATAAAAAAAGATATAAGTAAGATTTGACAGTTATATGAATTCTATAAATAATTACCTGCAACTGAATCGAATGGTATCCTTTTCGATTTATATAAGATACTTGATCTTCTTTGGGAGCATTGATTTGAATATGCGTACCGTCAATTGCTCCGATTACTTTTGGAAAGCCACTGCTCTCTTCAAACCCTTCCATCACTGCTCGAGTGCGATCTCCAATAAGCCATTTTATGAATTGAGAGGCTCGCTTAAATAACATACGTGTTACTCTTCGTATTGCTCGAACTGCAGTGGCTTTTCCAACATTAAACCGATCACAGACTGATCTGTACATATCATATTTGAAAAATATAAACGTAAATTATAAATGATTCTATGGTGAAAATTCTTACACACTGTCTAATCCATAGAAAATATTTTTTTTTCTGACGAAATCAAGAAACTGAGATAATCTAATAGTAAATCATTACCTGTATGAATCGGTGGTTGCCATTTTCCATAGAGCTATCATTAGCTGCGTCTGGGATGGGATGGTAGGGCATCCCTTGATTTTTCGGAGTAAATCTGCTTTTATCAGTTGGTGCAAGTATCTGAACGTAACCCTTGACATTCTGTAAACAATTGACTTATTAATTGAAAGTAGTTAGCTTGCGATCTAATTAACATAAATCTAAAAAATACCAACCTGAAATGACTCTTAAACTCCTTATCTGTGTAGGTAATAGTTACGTTGTCGTAACCTACAATTCTTGGACGTAATTGCCGTTTTCCTCTCTCCATCGAAACATTCCACATCTCGTCTGAACTTGATGAGCTCTCGGATTCATCGGCTATTCTCCGTTTTATTAAAATCGCACTTACGATCTCACGTTCATCCATGTTGTTGATAATTTTGTCGATTTGAATTTTGGTGGTAATAAATTTAATGCTTAAACCAAAATGGCCGCACGTTTGTGATCACCGCGACCACGGTTGCGTACCTATATAAAGTTAGCCATGCAACTTTAATTATAAAATTTGGCAATAATATCATTCGATTGGTGGTCGTTTGGTGGTGATTGGTAGTCTAATTAAAACGTTTGGTAGTCAATCGTTTAATTAGAACAATTAAAAAAAGATATCGGGCCCAAAGTTAGCCCAACATTTTTTCTTTTTTTACAAAACATTTTGAATAGAGCTTATTCGATGCAGAATCGTTTGGTGGTCACGAATATTGCAATTAAATCATTTGGTGGTCTTTCGTTTAGCTAGAAAATATAAAAAATTAAGTGCGACTTACGATGGGGGTGCGCCAGTACATCATACGGCACTGGCACATGCCACGTAATGCTGGGTTACAATGAGCACTAAAATGAGTTGGAATCTTGGAATTTGGGATTAGTATCAATAGATTGGTGGTTGTTTGGTGGTGATTGGTAGTCTAATATAAACGTGTGGTGGTCAATCGTTTGATTAGCATAAATAAATAATAAAAAAAGGCCCAAAGTTAGCCTTTAAATTGCTTCGAAATTTATTTTAAGACAAACACTATTTATCTGATTTTCAACATGATTTTCTCAATTTTAGAATCAACAACACTATGAGGCACAGTTACTCGGGTCCACAATTAAATCGGTCGTATACTGCACAAGACAGAACAATGAATGAGTACAGAAATTTCGTCAGCGACACATCGCTGTTTGCGAGAAAAGTATTGAGCGCGAAAAAGCAGATGAGTGCTCAAGTTGTAAGTACCTCATCGAAAAGTAGAATCGAGAGTACGGAATTTGTGTCTACGAGCAGCGTCAAACCGTATGGCCGCGATGCTGAAAATTTCTTTCCCGTAAGTACCGTGCAGATCCGTCTTTTGAGGAAAAAAGGCCTCATGAAATATTTTATAATTTCATTGATTTGCGATTGCAGAATAAATACAGTTAAGCATCGAGATAAAAACAAATGGGTTTCAGTGAAATGGCGAAGGCAGAAGTCATCTAAAATGAAAAATATCCCTATAAATCATTTGTTCCCTCTGGCATAATTGAGATCTCAAAGTAATTATTACAATGTTTATACACGTATATTTTCTTTAGGATACCGAAGAAAAAGACAAAAATAAAAACCAAAAAAAAACATATTACATTGGAAAACTGTTCTCCGATTTTTTATAAAATGACACATTTTTTTATCCATAGTTGAATTGAAATTGAAATGTAATCCACTGTCACTTTTCTCTTTTTTATTTTTGGTACTTTTGCATAAAGACACTCGCATTTCTTTATAGTTTTGATCCGCCTAACGGCCTCAGTTTGCTTATTTTTGTTTTGTTTTTTTAACATGTAGTATTCAGATTTTGCATTTGCAATGTGCCGTTGATTGAGCCCTCACAATGAACAATCTATCTGTCATCTCCTTGGAGTACTGAAGTTCAAGCTGCAGTTTTTCATATACACCAATGAGTTTCTAGCATTGTAAATACAAATTGTATACAGTACAGATTAAATAAACAATTGCTCAAAAACTCAACAAACTTTTTTTGTTACATGAATTTAACATAAATATTTAAATATATGAATAAACCTATTTGCTATATAGTAATTTTTTCTGCACCTTGTATTGCAGTCACAGACGAATTCAGAATATATTGTACCAGATGCTATTGTTTGCGACTTCTTTTTATTTTCCAGTATACTAATCGAAACTAACTTTCAGGACGTTTATGAAGCTCATAATGGAGGTTGGACGTTTCATTGTTAAGATGAATCTACAATTACTATCACAACACTTCTCTGTCTATACCGCTTACAACAGATGCCTGCCACAAGGGTAAGCAAGGTGTACGAATACGTTACTATAAGGTAAATTAATTTGGGATTGGATAACTAATTTTTCATCCCAATTTTTTTTAGTTAACAAATTTCTTTACAATCAATTTTATTTTACTACATTCTTAGATAATAAAAATAATACCAGTGTTCTATATGAATTATTATTGTAAAAAAAAATCAACCAGATATAAATTACTCACGGCGATACACAATCGCACGACTTAACATTGGTTTCATATGTTTGAAATTTGAAAATATTCCATTTGTTCATAATCTTAATAGAGCACAGTGCTAAGAGTTCACTCAAACTTTTAAAGTGACGCCGAAAACCCGTCTTTCACTTTTACAAGATCTGTAGGGCACATTCTGTCACATTCATCCAATTGTCGTGCATGCAGTTGCCTTCTGCTTAAGAGGCAGTGTAACACGCAGGAAAATTTCGACGGCTTCGCTCTCTCCGCGGTAGTGCAGAGCTCGCTACGAGCCGCTGCGGACTACCGCTAGATGTCACGGCGCGCGTCTGCTACGAAGCGCCGGCACATCGACGCGGGCCGAAGGCCGAGGCGTCGTAGCAGGGCCAGCCGTGACCCACCCCTCTCGAAAATCTTATACTAACGCTCGGCCATGTATATGTGACGTGCACGAGTGTACGTGCACTGCGAGCACTTATACAGCCGAGCATGCCAAACATTCAAGTTTGGTTTTGCTACAATACGAGCAACAGAATTATAATAATTCTGAGTATGCAACGACAAACGTCGTTGGCATCTCGCTCTTTTGCAGAGCGAGTTTATTAATTAACATATTTGTTAATTAACATTTGTTAACAATTAAAATTATCTCCGTTCATTTTCGCGAACGGAGATAATATACGACAAACGTCGTTGGCATCTCGCTCTTTTGCAGAGCGAGTTTATTAATTAACATATTTCTTAATTAACATTTGTTAACAATTAAAATTATCTCCGTTCATTTTCGCGAACGGAGATAATATACGACAAACGTCGTGGCATCTCGCTCTTTGGCAGAGCGACTTTATTAATTAACATATTTGTTAATTAATATTTATTAACAATTAAAATTATCTCCGTTCATTTTTGCGAACGGAGATAATATACGACAAACGTCGTGGCATCTCGCTCTTTGGCAGAGCGAGTTTATTAATTAACATATTTGTTAATTAATATTTATTAACAATTAAAATTATCTCCGTTCATTTTCGCGAACGGAGATAATGTACGACAAGCGTCGTGGCATCTCGCTCTTTGGCAGAGCGAGTTAATAAATTAATACATTTGTTAATTAACATTTATTAACAATTAAAATTATCTCCGTTCATTTTCGCGAACGGAGATAATATACGAC
Organism: Netelia inedita; assembly: GCA_964017225.1. NCBI lineage: Eukaryota > Metazoa > Arthropoda > Insecta > Hymenoptera > Ichneumonidae > Netelia > Netelia inedita. The sequence continues at coordinate 24,287,450 of OZ024920.1, forward strand.
AAACGTCGTGGCATCTCGCTCTTTGGCAGAGCGAGTTAATAAATTAATACATTTGTTAATTAACATTTATTAACAATTAAAATTATCTCCGTTCATTTTCGCGAACGGAGATAATATACGACAAACGTCGTGGCATCTCGCTCTTTGGCAGAGCGAGTTTATTAATTAACATATTTGTTAATTAACATTTGTTAACAATTAAAATTATCTCCGTTCATTTTCGCGAACGGAGATAATATACGACAAACGTCGTGGCATCTCGCTCTTTGGCAGAGCGAGTTAATAAATTAATACATTTGTTAATTAACATTTATTAACAATTAAAATTATCTCCGTTCATTTTCGCGAACGGAGATAATATACGACAAACGTCGTGGCATCTCGCTCTTTGGCAGAGCGAGTTTATTAATTAACATATTTGTTAATTAACATTTGTTAACAATTAAAATTATCTCCGTTCATTTTCGCGAACGGAGATAATATACGACAAACGTCGTGGCATCTCGCTCTTTGGCAGAGCGAGTTAATAAATTAATACATTTGTTAATTAACATTTATTAACAATTAAAATTATCTCCGTTCATTTTCGCGAACGGAGATAATATACGACAAACGTCGTGGCATCTCGCTCTTTGGCAGAGCGAGTTTATTAATTAACATATTTGTTAATTAACATTTGTTAGCAATTAAAATTATCTCCGTTCATTTTCGCGAACGGAGATAATACACGACAAACGTCGTGGCATCTCGCTCTTTTACAGAGCGAGTTTATTAACTAATGTGTCTTATAATTACACTTATAATAATTATACAAATATGTGCTGAAAATAAAAAGTTTGTAAAAATTAATTTATGGCAAGTTGCCATATCCCTCGAGTCCCGTGGATGATCCGGGCCTCGTGACGCGCGCACGATATGCGGCTACTCGTATTCGCCCTCTGCCGCTCTCTGTAGAGAGAAGCAAAGAGTAAACACAAGCGGTGCCGAGAGCCGAGCACAATGCTCCGGCTATATATATACATATATGCGTCTGGGTAATATACACCGAGTCATCTGTGAAGAAATATGTATTATAGAAAAATGTATTTCTCGCAATCATATTATAATATGACAATCAGTTCTTGTAAACTGATACTCTCTCCGTTCGTTTTAGCAGACGGAGGAAAACAGCGACATACGTCACTGTGACCTCGCTCTTTAGCAAGGTAGTTATGAATTAACATTTCTGTTAATTAATAATTCTTATAAACTATAATTCTCCCCGTCCATTGTAGCGGACGGAGGAGGACAGCGACAGACATCGCTAACACTCGCTCTTTATCAGAGCGGTGTTTATAAATTAACGAACTTATTAATTAAACTTATTGTAATTCTGAAAATAAAACATTATTAAAAATAAATATATGGCAAGATGCCATATATTTCGGGTCGTGCGGACGACCCGGGCCTCGTACCGCGCGCACGCTCGACCGAACCTCGTGTTCCCCCTCCGCCCCTCACCGCAGAGAGAGGCAGCGAGTGAACACAAGCAGTCCCAAGAGCCGATCGCAAAGCTTCGGCTATGCATATACATATGCTTCTGGGTAATATACACCCAATCATCTGAAAAGAAATATAGTATATTATGCTAAAATATGTTTCATGCAATCATATTATATGATAATCAGTTCTTATAAACTGATACTCTCTCCGTCCGTTTTAGCGGACGGAGGAGGACAGCGACAGACGTCACTGTAACCTCGCTCTTTAGCAAGGTAGTTATTAATTAACAGTTCTGTTAATTAATAATTCTTATAAACTATAATTCTCCCCGTCCATTGTAGCGGACGGAGGAGCACAGCGACAGACATCGCTAACACTCGCTCTTTAGCAGAGCGGTGTTTATAAATTAACGTACTTATTAACTAAACTTATTATAAATCTGAAAATAAAAAATTATTAAAAATTAATATATAGCAAGATGCCATATATTTCGGGTCATAGGGACGACCCGGGCTACGTGCCGCGCGCACGCTGGACGGAACCTCGTGTTCCCCCTCCACCGCTCCCCGCAGAGAGACAAAGTCTTGACACAGGTAGTGCCAAGACCCGATCTCAAAGCTCCAGCCGGGCATATATATATATATATATTCAAGCCCAGTGATCTGTAATGAAAAATTTATTGTACAAGAATGTACTTCTTGCAATCATTATTACATGATAATCAGTTATTCTGAACTGATACTCTCTCCGCCCGTTTTGGCGGACGGGGGAGGACAGCGACGGACGTCGCTGTACCCTTGCTCTTTAGCAAGGTATGTATCAATTAACATGTTTGTTAATTAATAATTCTTTTAGGTTAAATAAAAAATGTTCACCTGAAAAAAAATATTTGTTATTCAAGAATTAAATTCTTGCAATCATATTATGTATATGACTAACAGTTCTTATGAACTGATACTCTCTCCGCCCGTATTAGCGGACGGAGGAGCACAGCGACAGACATCGCTAACACTCGCTCTTTAGCAGAGCGGTGTTTATAAATTAACGTACTTATTAACTAAACTTATTATAACACTGAAAATAAAAATTATCAAGAATTAGTATATGGCAAGATGCCATATATTTCGGGTCGTAGGGACGACCCGGGCCTCGTGCCACGCGCACGCTGGACATAACCTCGTGTTCCCCCTCCACCGCTCCTCGCAAAGAGAGGCAGCGAGTGAACACAAGCAGTCCCAAGAGCCGATCGCAAAGCTTCGGCTATGCATATATATATATATATATATATATATATATATATGTGCTTCTGGGTAATATACACCCAGTGTTCTGAAAAGAAATATAGTATATTATGCAAACATATATATCATGCAATCATATTATAATATGACAATCAGTTCTTGTAAACTGATATTCTCCCCGTTCGTTTTAGCGGACGGAGGAGAACAGCGACGTACGTCGCTGTGACCTCGCTCTTTAGCAAGGTAGTTATTAATTAACATTTCTGTTAATTAATAATTCTTATAAACTATAATTCTCCCCGTCCATTGTAGCGGACGGAGGAGAATAGCGACAAGTGTTGCTGTACCCTTGCCATTAGCAAGGTACTTATTAATTAACATCTCTGTTAATTAATAAGTCTTATAGGTAAAATAAAAAAATTTCATCTGAAAAAAGAAATTTATTATTCAAGAATTAAATTCTTGCAATCATATTATGCATATGACTAACAGTTCTTATGAACTGATACTCTCTCCGCCCGTGTTAGCGGACGGAGGAGAACAGCGACAGACATCGCTGACACTCGCTTTTTATCAGCGCGGTGTTTATAAATTAACGTACTTATTAATTAAACTTATTGTAATTCTGAAAATAAAAATTATCAAGAATTAGTATATGGCAAGATGCCATATATTTCGGGTCGTAGGGACGACCCGGGCCTCGTGCCACGCGCACGCTGGACATAACCTCGTGTTCCCCCTCCACCGCTCCTCGCAAAGAGAGGCAGCGAGTGAACACAAGCAGTCCCAAGAGCCGATCGCAAAGCTTCGGCTATGCATATATATATATATATATATATATATATATATATATATATATATATATATATATATATGTGCTTCTGGGTAATATACACCCAGTGTTCTGAAAAGAAATATAGTATATTATGCAAACATATATATCATGCAATCATATTACATGATAATCAGTTCTTATAAACTGATACTCTCTCCGTCCGTTTTAGCGGACGGAGGAGGACAGCGACAGACGTCGCTGGTATCTCGCTCTTTAGCAGAGCGAGTTGATTAATTAACATATTTGTTAATTCGTTATTTTTATTAATTAAAATTATCTCTGTCCATTGTGCGGACAGACTCACAGCGACAGGCGTCGCTGGCACCTCGCTCTTTGACAGAGCGAGTTTATTAACTAATATATCGTATAATTAATCTTATAATAATTATACAAATATTTTCTGAAAATAAAATGTTTGTAAAAATTAGTTTATGGCAAGTTGCCATATCCCTCGGGTCCCGCGGATGATCCGGGCCTCGTGACGCGCGCACGATATGCGGCTACTCGTATTCCCCCTCCGCCGCTCTCTGTAGAGAGAAGCGAAGAGTAAACACAAGCCGTGCCGTGAGTCGAGCACAATGCTCCGGCTATATATATATATATATATATATATATATATATATATATATGCGTCTGGGTAATACCTCCAGTCATCTGTGAAGAAATATGTATTACAGGAAAATGTATTTCTCGCGATCATATTATAATATGATAATCAGTTCTTGTAAACTGATACTCTCTCCGTTCGTTTTAGCGGACGGAGGAGAACAGCGACAGGCGTCGCTGTGACTTCGCTATTCAGCGAGGCAATTATTAATTAACATGCGTGTTAATTAATAATTCTTACGAACTAAACGTAACATATCTAACACAAACTAAAATCACCATATTTATCAACTAACAGTTCTTATCTACTAAAATTCTCCCTGTCCATTATAGCGGACGCGGTCGCTGTGACCATGCTCTTTAGCAGGGAGTTTATGAACTATTATAGTAAATTGAAAAACTAACCTTATTCTACTCATGCAAATAAAATATTAGTTACATTTTGCAGCAAGACCGATTCGGTAAAGAATTCAAGCGCGTTGTCCCCCATCGCTAGCAATCGAGAAAATCCCGAGTACCGACGTCTCGAAAGGATGGGGGGGGGGGGGGGGGGTATGAAAGGAAAAGAAAAGACCGCCAGTGAAAACGTTTTTTTTTTTAATAAAAAAAAACATCTGCTGATTATGAATGTTGCGGTATTAAACTCAGAGTAAATCAAAGTTAAATAAAAATAGAAACATAAAAATCGAAAATTGGTCTTTAAACGATTTTGCGATTTTTCACTAAAAAAAAAAAATTCATAGAGTATGACATGAATTTATTTTTCTCTGATAAAACGCGTTTAAAAACGAAAAATTTGAAGAAAAAATGGTCCCCATTAATTAATTTTTTTAAAAGTTACCGGCGTTTAAAAATGGTTAATTAAAAGAAATTTTTCCAAATTTACAAGTTTAAATTAAATTATTACTAGATATAAATCTGAAATTGACTCGCTCGAAAAAATTATTACTTACCTCAGTTTCCAAACTGCATTGAAACGGGATCGCTTGTACCCCGAGCGCGAAAACGCACGGTACGACGTCGCTTCTGTTATCCAGCCGTCCTTCTCTTGCTCGCTCATGCTTTCCATTGCCTTCCTCCGCCGTCGACCAGAACACCGGCAACCGCGCTTTTCGCGAGCTAGGCTCCAAGAATCGAAGACGGCACCACTCGCTCGATTTCTTTTATTTTTTCGTTCCATCATTTTATTTTCACACGCGTTCACTGAATTTACTTTTTATTCTCACGAAATAATTCTCATTCGCCGCCATTCTGCTCGTCGTTTTTGTCTCCTCAATTATAGTTTTCACAAAAATAAGGGATAATTTTTGTATACCTAATAAACGAATACTATGTAACATGTACATCTTTGGTTTTCTTTCTCGTACGGGCATTCTTTTAAATCTCCGTACGACAAATGCCGGTCAAAACTTTGTATTTTATTAGGTACAAAAAAATTATCTCTTAATTTTGTTGTAAGGTATAGTTGAGATCAAAACGGTAGATGAAAGCAGAATGGCGATGAATGCAAATTGGAAAAAATAAAAAATAAACTGCAGACTCGGGTTTCGTATAGCCGGATGCCACATGTAGTTTTTTTAAGTGTTTTACTTTTTCACCTTTTTCACATATAGGCACACTCACTGATATTTTCTGAATAATCTCTGATATCCTCACTGCACTATCACTGATATCCTCACTGCACTATCACTGATATCCTCACTGTACTATCACTGATATCCTCACTGTACTATCACTGATATCCTCACTGTACTATCACTGATATCCAACATTTTCACTATGTGCACAAATATGATAAACGAATTAACGAATTCGCGTAAAAGAAAATCGCCGTCGCGATCTGACATGCGTATAGGCCCGCACGTGCCAGCAGCGTTGAGCGACTAACCTCGACTGAAATGAAGCGACCCTCGAGCACGTTGGCAGACTATATATATATAGCGCCCCGCGAGCATCGCCTTGGAGCGCAATACAATGGCATCGTGAGCGCCCAATGTTTACATTTTCGAAGTCCCTTGTTCTCGGCGTGTTGCATCACGCCGTGGGTACGTTTCACGGAGTAGTAGAAAATCGTCAAGAGCAAACCCATGAATATATCATTAAAAAATTATAATATTATGCAAATAAAAAAGATCTTATAGGACATAATAAAATTCAACTATAATATTACGCTAATGAAAAAATGTTAACAAACATACCAGTGTAAAAACGCAATATTACGCCAAAAAAAATCTTTTCGTACATAATTAAATTAAATAATAATATTGCCCATGTGAACAAAAACCATAGGTGGTAAAATGATAAAAAAATATTATAATTTCGTCATTCAATATTGTGCCATTTTCGTAGCAAAAATTTATGAAATGGCTAAAACGAAAAAAAAATTGGCGTAGTGATGAATCGAACCATCAATTCCGCCGATGACTCGACGACTTAGGACGCGTTAGCCCGCTCAGCCGCCACCGTTCATTTTAATTGATAACAGTGTGAAATGTAGGTAAAGCCCTCGCTGCGCATTGTAGGGCGTTCGCTCCTTGCTCGCCGAGACCGAAAAACTCGGCGGCAACTCGAAAACGAAATCCCTAAATCCTCCGGCCCTAATCATCCGATCGGGTTGAAATTTGGAGGTGAGCTTCAGAATGATGGTGCGGAGTACATGAGACTCGGTTTTTTTTAATGTCGAAAGCGGAACCGCTTTTTTTTTTATAAAAATGATCCAATTTTCATGGTAGCACGATGTTTCTCGTCGCGTTGATGCTCCATGGAAATATGCAAATTTTGGACTTTGTTTCATATCATTTGATAAAAAAATGACCGAAATATAGCAATTTAAGTTTTTATGCAACGCGGGTCTAGCGACGGCAAGTTCCGAGGCCCGCGCGGCGGGAGGGGTAGCCACGAGAGTCGAAGACATAGGCAGTCCTCGTGTACACGATGGCCTCTGCACGGAAACCTAACTCGTCGCGCGTATATATATAGATCAGTCACCTCTAAGAAATCAAATTTTCCATATCGTTAGTTCCTGACGAGATAACGTACGTGTCGCATATTTTTTTTAATTGCAAAATTTTTCGAGATATGAACATTCGAGTATTTTCCGACTTTTTAATCAATAAGTTATTACATACCTTCTTTCCTTTAATTTTTTTTTTAATTAAAGTTGTGACAAAAGTACTATATTTTATGATAAAAATATTTAAAACGTAAATAAAAATTACTTGGTACTATTTATTTAACAAATGATTTTTCAATGATTTTTTTAACTGTTAGGGATACGATGGACAATTTAAAAAAAAACCTGTGTGTGTGTTCTTCACACATGCAAGAAGTGAATACTTCTGGTATCCGGCTTTTCGCCGGAATGAAAAATTAAAAATATAATCATTACAATAATCGTTAAGATGATTAAAAACAATCATTTTAAAATCTTTAAAAAACTGTGTTGCGGAGCCTGATGAGGCTAACTCAGAGACTTGCGGAGCCTATTGAAGGCGCTCGGACAGAATACAGACTTTTCAGAAACCCTGCGGAGACCTATATAAGAACAGCAAAAATAATTTTCATGCAAATAATTACAATTACAAAGATTCATTAAAATAACAATTTAAAACAATCATCTAAATAATAATCTATTATATCCGAAGGCCCCGCAGCGCTTTCGAAGGACTGTGCAAGGTTGTAGAAGGCCTGCGGGAGCTGTAGGAGGCCTTCTAAAGCCCAGCGCAGTCCTTCGAAAGTGCTGCGCAGAATTGCAGAAGGCCTGCGGAAGCTGTAGGAGGCCTTCTAAAGCCCTGCGCAGTCCTTCGAAAGTGCTGCGCAGAGTCGCAGAAGGCCTGCGGAAGCTGTAGGAGGCCTTCTAAAGCCCTGCGCAGTCTTTCGAAAGTGCTGCGGGCCCTCCTACAGCCTCCGCAGGCCTTCTGCAACTCTGCTCAGCACTTTCAAAGGACTGCGCAGGGCTTTAGAAGGCCTCCTACAGCTTCCGCAGGCCTTCTGCGACTCTGCGCAGCACTTTCGAAGGACTGTGCAGGGCTTTAGAAGGCCTCCTACAGCTTCCGCAGGCCTTCTGCAACTCTGCGCAGCACTTTCGAAGGACTGCGCTGGGCTTTAGAAGGCCTCCTACAGCTCCCGCAGGCCTTCTGCAACCCTGCGCAGTCTTTCGAAAGCGCTGCGGGGCCTTCGGATATAATAGATTATTATTTAGATAATTGTTATAAATTGTTATTTTAATAAATCTTTGTAATTGTAATCATTTTCATGAAAATTATTTTTGCTGTTCTTATATAGGTCTCCGCAGGGTTTCTGAAAGAGTCTGTATTCTGTCCGAGCGCCTTCTATAGGCTCCGCAGGTCTCTGAGTTAGCCTCATCAGGCTCCGCAACACAGTTTTTTAAAGATTTTTAAATGATTATTTTTAATCATCTTAACGATTATTGTAATGATTATATTTTTAATTTTTCATTCCGACGAAAAGCCGGATACCAGAAGTATTCACTTCTTGCATGTGTGAAGAACACACACACAGGTTTTTTTTTAAATTGTCCATTGTATCCCTAACAGTTAAAAAAATCATTGAAAAATTATTTGTTAAATAAATAGTACCAAGTAATTTTTATTTACGTTTTAAATATTTTTATCATAAAATATAGTACTTTTGTCACAACTTTAATTTTAAAAAAAATTAAAGGAAAGAAGGTATGTAATAACTTATTGATTAAAAAGTCGGAAAATACTCGAATATTTATATCTCGAAAAATTTTGCAATTAAAAAAAATATGCGACACGTACGTTATCTCGTCAGGAACTAACGATATGGAAAATTTGATTTCTTAGAGGTGATTGATCTATATATATACGCGCGACGAGTTAGGATTCCGTGCAGAGGCCATCATGTACACGAGGACTGCCTATGCCTTGGACTCTCGTGGCTGCCCCTCCCGCCGCACGGGCCATCGAACTTGCCGTCGCTAGACCCGCGTTGCATAAAAACTTAAATTGCTATATTTCGGTCATTTTTTTATCAAATGATATAAAACAAAGTCCAAAATGTGCATATTTCCATGGAGCATCAACGCGACGAGAAACATCGTGCTACCATGAAAATTGTATCATTTTTATAAAAAAAAAAGCGGTTCCGCTTTCGACATTAAAAAAAACTGAGTCTCAGGTACTCCGCACCATCATTCTGGAGCTCACCTCGAAATTTCAACCCGATCGGATGATTAGTGCCGGAGAATTTAGGGATTTCGTTTTCGAGTTGCCGCCGAGTTTTTCGGTCTCGGCGAGCAAGGAGCGAACGCTCTGCAGTGCGCAGCGAGGGCCTTACCTACGATTCGCACTGTACTTATTTCAATAGAATGGCGGCGGCTGAGAGGGCTAAGGCGTTGTAAGCTTGTCCGGTCATCAGCGGAATCGATGGATCGATTCATCCCTACGTCAATTTTTTTTTTCGTGTTAACAATTTCATATATTTTTGCCACGAAAATGGCACAATAATGTCTCATAAAACTATAATATTTACCGATTACTCTCGAAGTAACACGACCAACAATAAGACCCACATCATTCACGTCGATGATACAATTAAAAATAAATTCAAACAATACTGTCTTCCATTTGAATGCATTAAAAACAATTAAGAACGGTGCTATTTATTCCTATTTTGAGAAAATTAAATTCGATTTCTATACGCGTAACGTCGGGTGCGACGAAGTAATACCAGTGGCTGCCACGCCGAGTACCGATTCTTCACGCGTACAGAAATTGAAAAATTATTTTCTCCATAACGAAACAAAACATCCATGAAAATTGTTTATAGCATATTGGAGGGTTCAAAGTTTCTGAAGAATTTTGTTTTTTATTTTTTGAGAAACTTTGAACCCTCCAATATGCTACTAAAAATTTTCATCAATGTATTTTGTTTCGTTATGGAGAAAATAATTGTTCAATTTCAGTACGCGTGAAGAATGGGTACTCGGTGTGGCAGCCTCGGGTATTACTTCGTCGCACCCGACGTTACGCGTATAGAAATCGAATTTAATTTTCTCAAAATCGGAATAAATAGCACCGTCTTAATTGTTTTTAATGCATTCAAATGGAAGACAGTATTGTTTGAATTTATTTTTAATTGTATCATCGACGTGAATGATGTGGGTCTTATTGTTGGTCGTGTTACTTCGAGAGTAATCGGTAAATATTATAGTTTTATGAGACGTTATTGTGCCATTTTCGTAGCAAAAATATATGAAATTGTTAACACGAAAAAAAAAAAATTGTCGTAGGGATGAATCGATCCATCGATTCCGCTGATGACCGGACAAGCTTACAACGCCTTAGCCCTCTCAACCGCCGTCATTCTATTGAAATAAGTACAGTGCGAATCGTAGGTAAGGCCCTCGCTGCGCACTGCAGAGCGTTCGCTCCTTGCTCGCCGAGACCGAAAAACTCGGCGGCAACTCGAAAACGAAATCCCTAAATCCTCCGGCACTAATCATCCGATCGGGTTGAAATTTGGAGGTGAGCTCCAGAATGATGGTGCGGAGTACCTGAGACTCATTTTTTTTTAATGTCGAAAGCGGAACCGCTTTTTTTTTTTATAAAAATGATACAATTTTCATGGTAGCACGATGTTTCTCGTCGCGTTGATGCTCCATGGAAATATGCACATTTTGGACTTTGTTTTATATCATTTGATAAAAAAATGACCGAAATATAGCAATTTAAGTTTTTATGCAACGCGGGTCTAGCGACGGCAAGTTCCGAGGCCCGCGCGGCGGGAGGGGTAGCCGCGAGAGTCCAAGGCATAGGCAGTCCTCGTGTACATGATGGCCTCTGCACCGAAACCTAACTCGTCGCGTGTATATATATAGATCAGTCACCTCTAAGAAATCAAATTTTCCATATCGTTAGTTCCTGACGAGATAACGTACGTGTCGCATATTTTTTTTAATTGCAAAATTTTTCGAGATATGAATATTCGAGTATTTTCCAACTTTTTAATCAATAAGTTATTACATACCTTCTTTCCTTTAATTTTTTTTTTTAATTAAAGTTGTGACAAAAGTACTATAATTTATTATAAAAATATTTAAAACGTAAATAAAAATTACTTGGTACTATTTATTTAACAAATGATTTTTCAATGATTTTTTGAACTGTTAGGGATACGATGGACAATTTAAAAAAAAACCTGTGTGTGTGTTCTTCACACATGCAAGAAGTGAATACTTCTGGTATCCGGCTTTTCGCCGGAATGAAAAATTACAATTATAATCATTACAATAATCGTTAAGATGATTAAAAACAATCATTTAAAAAACTTTAAAAAACTGTGTTGCGGAGCCTGATGAGGCTAACTCAGAGACCTGCGGAGCCTATAAAAGGCGCTCGGACAGAATACAGACTCTTTCAGAAACCCTGCGGGGACCTATATAAGAACAGCAAAAATAATTTTCATGAAAATGATTACAATTACAAAGATTCATTAAAATAACAATTTAAAAGAATCATCTAAATAATAATCTATTATATCCGAAGGCCCCGCAGCGCTTTCGAAGGACTGCGCAGGGTTGTAGAAGGCCTGCAGAAGCTGTAGGAGGCCTTCTAAAGCCCAGCGCAGTCCTTCGAAAGTGCTGCGCAGAGTTGCAGAAGGCCTGCGGAAGCTGTAGGAGGCCTTCTAAAGCCCTGCGCAGTCCTTCGAAAATGCTGCGCAGAGTCGCAGAAGGCCTGCGGAGGCTGTAGGAGGCCTTCTAAAGCCCTGCGCAGTCTTTCGAAAGTGCTGCGGGCCCTCCTACAGCCTCCGCAGGCCTTCTGCAACTCTGCGCAGCACTTTCGAAGGACTGCGCTGGGCTTTAGAAGGCCTCCAACAGCTCCCGCAGGCCTTCTACAACCCTGCGCAGTCTTTCGAAAGCGCTGCGGGGCCTTCGGATATAATAGATTATTATTTAGATAATTGTTATAAATTGTTATTTTAATAAATCTTTGTAATTGTAATCATTTTCATGAAAATTATTTTTGCTGTTCTTATATAGGTCTCCGCAGGGTTTCTGAAAGAGTCTGTATTCTGTCCGAGCGCCTTCTATAGGCTCCGCAGGTCTCTGAGTTAGCCTCATCAGGCTCCGCAACACAGTTTTTTAAAGATTTTTAAATGATTGTTTTTAATCATCTTAACGATTATTGTAATGATTATATTTTTAATTTTTCATTCCGACGAAAAGCCGGATACCAGAAGTATTCACTTCTTGCATGTGTGAAGAACACACACACAGGTTTTTTTTTTAATTGTCCATCGTATCCCTAACAGTTAAAAAAATCATTGAAAAATCATTTGTTAAGTAAATAGTACCAAGTAATTTTTATTTACGTTTTAAATATTTTTATAATAAATTATAGTACTTTTGTCACAACTTTAATTAAAAAAAAAAATTAAAGGAAAGAAGGTATGTAATAATTTATTGATTAAAAAGTCGGAAAATACTCGAATATTCATATCTCGAAAAATTTTGCATTTAAAAAAAATATGCGACACGTACGTTATCTCGTCAGGAACTAACGATATGGAAAATTTGATTTCTTAGAGGTGACTGATCTATATATATACACGCGACGAGTTAGGTTTCGGTGCAGAGACCATCATGTACACGAGGACTGCCTATGCCTTGGACTCTCATGGCTACCCCTCCCGCCGCCCGGGCCACGGAACTTGCCGTCGCTAGACCCGCGTTGCATAAAAACTTAAATTGCTATATTTCGGTCATTTTTTTATCAAATGATATAAAACAAAGTCCAAAATGTGCATATTTCCATGTAGCATCAACGCGACGAGAAACATCGTGCTACCATGAAAATTGGATCATTTTTATAAAAAAAAAAAGCGGTTGCGCTTTCGACATTAAAAAAAAACTGAGTCTCAGGTACCCCGCACCATCATTCTGGAGCTCACCTCCAAATTTCAACCCGATCGGATGATTAGTGCCGGAGAATTTAGGGATTTCGTTTTCGAGTTGCCGCCGAGTTTTTCGGTCTCGGCGAGCATGGAGCGAACGCTCTACAGTGCGTAGCGAGGCCCTTACCTACGATTCGCACTGTACTCATTTCATGAGAGCGCCGGCGGGCGAGGGGGCTGGGAGGGGTAGCTACGAGGTATAGGCACGACTCGCGCCTATACCTCACGCCTAACGCGCGACGCATTATATTAGGTCTCCGTGCAGGGCAAAGTCCAACGGGTACACGTGGCGCGGCTATGCCTTGCTCTCTCGCGGCAGCCCCTTCCGTCGCGCGGGCCACAGCACTTACCGACCTCGTGAGAATGTTGCGTCAGCGCTTCGCGCGGAATTTCGTCACACTATTTTCTCGTAGCGCTGACAAAAATCTCGCTTTTTTCTTTCATGAAACGGCATCCCTATTTTTGAAGCCAATTTTGCATCAAATTTAACGAAACAAAGCTCAAAATGTGCGTTTGTTAATGCTCTAGTGCGTGAGAGTCGGGAAATTTCGATCGAATCGGTGCACTATGAAGAATTGTCTCATTTCTCCAATGATAAGTCGAATCTGCAAAATTTTTTTCAAAATTTCGAAAAAACGCGACTCTCATGTACCGTGTGCCATAATTATCTATGTACTGGCCAAATTTTAACCCGATCATTTGCTCAGTGCTCGTACAAATAGGGATGCCGTTTTCGAAGCGCCCGTCGGCTGTTACACTGCCTCTTAAGACCATGTGAAAGATCTGTTTTACCAACAATTTTTGGAACAAGTCTTTCTCGTAAATGTTTAAGAATTAAGAAAAAAACTATTTTCTTGCCTTGCGTAATATACTGATGCAGAGCATGAAACTTTCAATTTGCTTCAAATGTCACTGATCTCTGAAAAAGACTTGTTCGAAAATTTCAGCTATCTCTCTCGCACTCATGTATCAGCTGATCGACTTTCACATCGTCTCAATGATACTCTTTGTTGACATAACGATACTCTTTGTTGGATCACTCTTGGTTCGGGAAAAAAGACGGAGGTATAAGTAACTTCTGAATTTTTTACTGAATTAGAATTGCTTGTTAGTCGGCATTATTTTTTACGAATATCGTTTAGCTATAAGCTGAAAACGATAAAGATTTGCGACAAAATGTAAAATACGACAAACTGTTTCTAAAAAAACACGTGTTTTTATAGTTGAATAGAGCCTGGAGGTAAAGATAACCTGTCTTTTCAAGTCGATACAAATGTTATCGTTGCAAATTAAGTTCATGAGTATGATAATATTATACTTCAAATGAGTTTGATTGCATTAACAGTAATTTCATATCGTTTCGTTATAGGATATGCCTCAAAAATCACAAGTGCCCGTGAAAGATCGCATCAATGTCGTCAAGAAGTTTATGATGCATTTCCTGACAAACAAGATTCCAGCATATACTTCTCCAGTCTGGAAAGATATGAGTGCAGAACTACAAGGAAGGTGGACGCCTCACGATGTTTACACGAATGTCCGCGAAAACCGAAAGGGGATTCTTACAGTTTCTAGGGAGGAATTGGGGATAGAAACTCTCGATGAGCAAGAAGTGCCGCTGCCCCAGTGGATCAGTGAGTCTGAATCTTCTACACTTCAGAGCATTTTATAAATGGAAAACAATAGAAATATTTATTTTCGTTGTGATAATTAAGTAAAGTGAACAACAGATACCAATAATTGAGACTTAGAAAATTTAAGCAAAGAAAAGTATAACTTGAATGTACATGTTGCCATACTCGATTCATTTTCATGGTTCAGTAAGCTTTCTTTATGAATATTTTATTATAAAATAATAAATAAAATAATAATATTGAATTTTAATAAGTCACTAAAATATGACACATGAATTTTATTTTCGAAATAATACATAATTTTTTAGCCTGAATTTTACTTTCTCATAACGAAAGGTTTGCATATTGGCATTTTCATGTCAGTAGGTTAAAAATAACTCAAATCGAATAAATAGACGAGTATATCCCTTTACATATTATATTTTTTCCGAAATTGAAAAAGAATTGTGAATATGGCAGGAATTTTTATTTTTTGAAAATTGTTCGTGGGTGCTCGAAGTTCAAATTCAAATCAGCTTAAATCAACTTAAAAGATCGTAACGCTTTTTCAAAATACTTTTCAATTTTGAAATGAACGCTTCTTGAGAACCCCTCAATTAAACACAAATTTTTTTGAAGGGCCGTAAAGCTGTTTTAAGACACTTCAATTTAAAGTCTCGCTAAAGATGTTTTCACATAAAAAATTCATTGTGCCAATACTTAAATGAATAAGTTCACAATACCTAGTTTGATCTCTATGCCTATAGCCTATTGAATTTCTTCTAGATAAGACTAAGAACAACATTAGTCGTAAAAGCAACGATGGTACTTCGTCGGACTCGGATGATACAATGAACACCTCTGACGAGAATCAGAAGCGAAGAAAGGCCACTAGCAAGGAAAAGGAAACAACAGAGTTTGAGCTCTTTCTGACTGAAAAGGAATGGAATTTGATGAAACCTGATGGTACTGTTTTGTACGGAAACCGGAATACGGTGATATTGCGGAGAGGGGTTTGGACGAACGTGATTTCGATTTCGTTCTGGAATCAGTTTAAAACTCGTTGTGCATTTGTGTGCAAACGAGCGAATATCAAAGCGGGATCTGACGGCTCATATGTTATCGATATAAATGGAAAATGTAAAAGTGCTGCATGTGGCAACAAATTGCGCGGTCACGGAGAAAAACGTCAGAATGAAGAAGGATTTATTATTCGCATCATTACACGAGATACGCGTTTAGAAAAACATGAAGACGTTAAACGTCCACTTAATGGAGAAAAAAGAAAACAGGTGGCGCAAGAGATGATACGAGAAGGTTGTACGACATGGAAAAGACGTCAAGCACGCGAAAATATGAAAGATGGAGATCTTGAGCCGGCGTTCATGCCTAACGGGGACGTTTTGCGTCAAGCAAAAAAGGAAGGTATTCACGCTAATCTTAACGTCAAACCAGGAGATTCGCGAGATTTGATACGAACTATCGAGAATATCGCCGCAGATCCAGACTATCTTGATCTGATACATGCCGTAGGTTCGTCACCGTTCTATGTATTCTTCAGCACCCCAGCTCAACTAGACGCATACAAAAAGTATTTGCGCGTAAGTAAGAAAAAAACAACAATAATCGTCGATGCGACTGGATCCCTTATTCGGAAACTCGATCGTCCCGGGGGTATAAAGACTGGACACATATTTTTGTATTCCATTGTCGTAAACTTCGAAGGAACAACTCAGCCGGTACATCAGATGCTATCAGAGAAGCATAATACGAACTTCATCTTATATTGGTTGAACGAATGGCTTTATAAAGGTGCAGCCAAGCCAAAAGAGGCCGTGTCCGATTATTCCCGAGCTCTCATCAACGCCTTATGCTTAGCATTTAATAACAGGACAATCAAGTCTTATGTCGACATTTGTTTTGCAATTATCGAAAATGCTCGCGGAGTGATTGAGCGACCACCGACGATCATCCGAATTGATGTGGCCCATCTAATTCACATGATTTGCCGATGGCCGTGTTTCGATAAAGCGAATCAATCTTGCATAAAGGATTTCTTCGTTCGCTGTGTGGCTTTAATGGTAGAGTGTACATCACTCGACCAGTTCCAGAGAGTTTTTACACTAACTTGTGCAGTTGGACTTCAAACGCATGAAGACTCGGAAGTTGCGCTTGAAATTCCACTAGTAAAAACGGCGAAGGATGCTCGGACTAAGTTGGAAGGTTACATTGCGACTCAACAAATTGAAGGAAAACTGAAAAAATACAAGCCAAGAGATGATCTTGATTACACAGTAGGTCCTTTTGAGTCAGAAGTTCTTGACGCCTCGTCGAAACTTGACGATGACACGAAATCTCGAAATCGCCTTGGAAATTGGGTTGCTCTACAAAAAGATAGGGCTAAAAAGACCGTAATCAGAGGTCGAGATCCAAATGCTTTTTATTTGCCAAATTTCATCGAACAGCTGCACAAATTGGCCAGAGAATTCCCTTTATGGACGGGAGTAGCAGTGCGTTGTAGTTCCCCGCATGCAACGTCAAGTTACGTTGAAGCGTATTTCAACGATATAAAAAGGAGAGTTTTTACCGCCGTTAAAGCACCGGCTCGTGCAGACATCTTTTTGAAAGAATTAGCTCGTAACATCATTGGTGAAACATTACTATTTGTTTCGAAGTTAAAAAAATCGGCAATGGAGCAAGCTGTGCTAGAATCCACAAAAAAATCGACGTCGAGCAACGACCACGCGAAAATTATGAACAGCCGATGTGGCCGGCCGAGCGTGAAGATAGTGAAAAAGTGCATCTTGAAAGGGACGAAACATTGATTGCATCGGTTGAAATGAAGGAAGTCCAGCTGGAAGAAATAAAAGATACATCAACCTCTGAAATATGCAAGGAAACGAGTTTTGCTGAACTGCCTTATTTACATCTTACGACCGGGGAATTATCGTTTGAGGTAAATGATTCGCATTCTCTCGGGACTTTATCGTTTCCCGATATCACTTTCAATGAATCCGATTTCATGTCCACTGAAAATTGGCGTGGAAAAGCTCCCTTAAACAAAAGTGTTGACGATTTCAACGATATTCATCCAACTATCGTTCAATTTCATGCGCACGTGGACAGCTCACCAGTTCTACAGAATACATTGAGCATTAAAGCCTTAAAAAACAATATCTCTTTTGATCATTCGTATGCGCAGCTAGAACAGTCGCAGAGCCCGAAAATTCAAGAAATTCCCGTCGTAGCTCCGGAAGAATTCAACGAAATGGTAAACAAACACGTACAATTGGCGATGACTAACATCCAGGACAACATTTGTCCTTACGAAAATAAATTAAACATTAATGAATCGAAATATAGCGAAGATGAAGAAAACTTATCGCTATCTTTGGGCACAAATTACAATATTGCGACAGAATTTCAAAAAACGGAAGTAGTGAAAACCAGCAAATATTTTCGGTGCTATGCCGAAATTCGGCAAAGGAATCTGCAAACCGCGAAATCGATGAAACCACACTTACTGCCGAACGGTAATCTATGCCGTCGTGGAGTGCAAATGGACAATGCGACAGTGTTTGTGAGAAATACTTGTCCTTTTGATTCATTGGTTCATATTTTGATGACTAGAGCTATCGACGATCTTCATTATGCGTCTTTTATAGAACAGTCTCAAAATAAGACGTTGAAGTTTGTGGCGGCATTTATGAACCATGGATTGAACCAAGAGATACTCCGGGATCGAGTGAATATATTAAAAGAATTTTACAAGAGAAAAATTGCTCTGCGAACAGAGAAACGCGTACTGTCATATGAAATAAATACCATGGATAGTATCGAAAATATTATCAAGCATATAATGCCGTCAGAGCCCAGTGTTTATCGAAGAGAAAAGTGTTCTCATTGTAGTGGCCGCACGTACTCCAGTGTAACGTTGACACCCAATCACAATATTATCAGCAAACGAGGTTTTGGTACCCTAAAAGCTGCGTTGGGTTTCCAGCCTGCTGTTTACGATCTTAAATGTTCTAACGGTTGTTCTGGCACATTTACACTGTTGAGTGAACCTAATGTCCATCTTTTTATCGACTTGGATATTCGAGACATTGCCAATGATTCATTGGTCAAAACGCGAAGACGATTCCAGTCAGGATTGCAATGTCAATTGTCAGACGTTCCACGAATAATCGATCTCGCCATCAAAACCGAAGGGTCAAAAATGGTCAACTCAACAGCTCAATACAGGTATCTATTGAATTATGCACATCCGTTGATTATGTTTCATTAACTGAAAATTGGTTTTATTAGCCTTGCAGGATTGGTTGGCTACGATAGAGGTCATTTCATCGCATACTGTCGGCGTTACAGTGGAAGTTGGCAGGCATACAACGATCTTCGTGAGACTATAGGTGTATGCAAATCGGAAACAAGAATCGAACCGCATCTCGCTATATACGTACTTCATCAGCGAGTAGCGGTGACGGAGTAAAACTTATCAGAATGGCGAAATCAAGCGCTAAATATTAAAAACAAACTCGTTGTATGATATTTGTTGTGATTGATGATGATTTGGATTGAGCCTCAAAGTGCTCATTTTACCATTTAAGTTCAATTGATAAAATCTGCTGTAGCTTTTCTACCAAAGTTTATATAATAAGTTTATATGAAAAAGGTGCTCAATTTTCCTAAATTAGGATAACATCCGATGTCGATTTTCTGCCAAAGTTTAATAAATAAACCTAAAAGAAGTGTACATTTTGTGTTTTAAGTTTACTTGATTTGATGTTGATTCTCTACCAAAAATTTAAAGTGGCTCTCACTCAAGTTGATAAAATCTACTGCAAATTTTCCACCAAAGCTTATATAAAAGAGGTGCTCAATTTTTTAAAAAGTTTAGTTGATAATATCTGATGTTGATTTTCCACCAAAGTTTAATTAATAAGCCTAAAAAAGGGTGCATTTTCTGTTTTAAGATTAGTCGATCCGATGTTGACTTTCTACCAAAAATGTAAAGAGGCACTCAGTCGAGTTAATAATATAATCTGATCACACATTTTTTATTTATATCTGAAATACATTATTCTTAGAATATTTTCCATTTTTCTAATTAAAAAAAAAGTAATTAAAATACCTAATTAGAACTTGTTAGCTGTCGATCTTTCCTATCAATTATGCACCATTTGCCTTTATTTTTCTTTTTTTCTCTCTACGAGCAACGCTATCACTAAAAACGCTTCGTAGCCAGTATTAAATTTCCGAATGATCCGACTAATAACTTATTCGATAAACAGACCGTTCGGAAGAATTCGTCAAACTACAAAAGAGATCACTCATCGAATACCTCGAAATTCTCTCGTTATTCGGGAAAAAATTATTCTATGACATTATTCGCCGATACACCTTTGTCGATGTCACCTAAGATTCGATTAATTATATACGTATATACAGATTTGTTTGAATTGAATTAATTAACCGCGACTCTCGAAAAAAAGTAACAAAATACGCAACGTCGTTGTTAAACCTTCTATTTCGCCGCTACGAGTCTTTACGTTTGAATTTCAACGAGGTGAGGGATTTCGAAGTGGGTCGCTCATTTTTCCTTCTTGTGTTCCTTCTTGTCGGAGGTCTCTTCGCGAACGGCCAGAACCGTTCTCAACATAAGAACGGCGAATACCTTGTCCAGAGGATTCATGAAATCTCGTTGTATCCATCTTGGTATTGTCGTACGAGCATGAGAAAAACCTTATTTCTGAAGGATATAATCTATTCCGTATGGGTCTATGCTCTTACTGGCCCAAGAGAGCAATCTGAAATATTTTTCAACATTCAATTAAATGACGAAGAAAAACAATAGACGCAGTTAATAGCTATGCTATAAATTATTTTGCGCGCTTCAGCGGTAAGGCGAACGAACAGAAAAAAACGAAATCTTTATGTTATGCAATATGTTCAGTTTTGATAGAATTCCTATAATATTCAATTATACTTTTTCTCGCTCGAATGCTCGCAGCTTAGTTTGTTTTTATTCTGCGAAAATTAAAAAGCTTCGAAAGCGAAAAAAGTTGTACCTGACAGTCAGTTTCAAATGCCAAGTCTTGCATCTGTACGATCGCCAATCCTTGATAAACATCTCAGTCGGATCAAATTCTTTGTCTTTTTCTCCTCCTCGGACATGACGCTCCTGTTTCCGCTCAAAGTGTTCGTATTATGTGATCTCCTATCCTGTGAATCAGGACTGTGAGCTCTCGCGCCCAGATTTTGCGTCGTATGCTGAAAGAAAAATATTGATGATAAAAATCAATCAATTCGCCATTCAAAAAAATCATTGCAAGGATGGGTCGAGTCATTGAGCCCAAATTGCACAGAAAAATTGCGCATAGACCTATTTTTTTCTCTTACCACTCGTTCCTTCTCTTTGACGTATAAAGTAAAGAGATCGCGAAGAAAGAAAAATGCTTCTCTGTCCACGGTCCCGAATATGTGGTCCTCGAATTCCGTTATGAAGCTGCACTCGACCAGAGGCTTTTCGCCTAAAAAAGAACATTAGTGACAGAGTTACTTTCATGTTATCAGCAATTCTATGGAGCTACTCCATGCATCAGAGCAACGATGTAAAAAAATTATATTTTTATACTCGGGCTGATCAAAGAATCTCTGGCTTGAACTCTGGCTCAGCTTCTTCATACATGAAATTTTTGAGAAATTGTCTGAGCAAGAGATTTATGTCGACTGGAGCTTTGCTGAATAATTTCATATATAGATTTGGTTGCGTGGCTCCAGGCGAGAGGTGCTCAATTGTTTTCTTAGTTTAGTTGATGATATCGGATATTGATTTTCTGCCAAAGTTCAATTAATAAGCCTGTGAAAAGGGTGTATTTTCTGTTTTAAGTTTAGTTGATTTGATGTTGACTTTCTACCAAAAATGTAAAGAGGAACTCAGTCAAGTTGATAATATAATCTGATCACACATTTCTTATTCTATATCTGATTGCATAGTTCTAGTTCTGATAACAGTCGTATCTGAAATACATTATTTTTACAATATTTTCCATTTTTTTTATATTAAAAAAAGCAATTTACATACCTAGTAATTTTAATTCATTTTCTATCGTCCATCCTCCAGTAGTCAAGTTAGAACTTGGGCCCCATTCGCAACACCAGAAATATCTAACTAATAAAGAAAATGTTGGGCTAACTTTGGGACTGATGTCTGTTTTTAATTATTCCAATTGAACAATTAACCACCAAACGTTTTAATTAAACTACCAATCACCACCGAACGACCACCAATCGAATGATACTAATTCCCACTTATTTTAGTGCTCATTGTAAATTGTAACCCAGCATTACGTGCATGTGCCAGTGCCATATGATATACTGGCGCACACCCATCGTAAGCCGCACTTAGTTTCTTACATTTTCTAGCTAAACGAAAGACCACCAAATGATTTAATTACAATATTCGTGACCACCAAACGATTCTGCATCGAATAAGCTCTATTCAAAATGTTTTGTAAAAAAAGAAAAAATGTTGGGCTAACTTTGGGCCTGACGTCTTTTATAAATTATTCTAATCAAATAACCGACCACTAAACGTTTTAATTGGACTAACAATCACCACCAAACGACCACCAATTGAATAAAATTAGTCCCAAATTTTTAAATTAATGTTACATGTTATTTTGCTGCTAATTATTGTAATGCGCCAGTACGGCAGTACCGTGCCATGTACTAGCGCGCCCCCATCGTAAGTCGCACTTAGTTTTTTACATTTTCTAGCTAAACAAAAAACCACCAAACGATTGAATTACAATATTCGTGACCACCAAACGATTCGGCATCGAATAAGCTGCATTCAAAGTTATTTAAGAAAAAAAAAATAATGTTGGGCTAACTTTGGGCCTGATATTTTTTTATAATTGTTCTAATTAAACGGTTGACCACCAAACGTTTTAATTAGACTACCAATCACCACCAAACGACCACCAATCGAATGATATTATTGCCAAATTTTTTAATTAAAGTTGCATGGCTAACTTTATATAGGTCGGTTGCGTTCCACATAAAATCATCGCCCGTGGCGCCAGCAGCTAGTGGTGTTACGTCCCAGCATGGGTGACGCTCACCTCCGGTCGATAAATTAAACTACTGCCTTGACTACCTCTGAAACAATGCAGCCTGCCGGCAAAATTCAAATATTATACAATATTCTTAACTATTATTATTATCTTATATCTTTTTTTCTTTTACAAACTACTCCTAAGAAACAATTAATGTTTCCGCTCCAGATGCAAACCACGGTTTCTCAGAATAGTCCTATATCATTTCCTAAACATCCGAAATACCAAACTCGATGAACAGCTGCGCAACGCCATAAGGAACATTTTCCACCCTTATAAACATTTTTCCAAGTGGCAAACATCCCTCTTATATACATTTCGGGAATGATAAACCCTTACTTAAAATATTATTATTCACTTTTAGTCTCAATTCGGACCGGATACGAATTCATAACATACCCAGTCCGAGAAACTCTCCTTTCCACCCTCACTCATATTACATTCCAAGAAAACCTTATCTATTACCACCATTCGAGAACCCAACATTAAATACAAAGAACATACCTTTTCTCCGGACTACAAATCGAAAACATTTTCTCTTTCTAACAAAACGCCCACAAGCAACAATCTCGAGTCACCCCCGCGTCTCAAAAACAACCCCCTCCACAGGAAAACGAACAGCCTCGCTAGAAATTAGACCAATCAAAATACCCGAATTTTTGTAACTCCCACCAAGCAGAGACGAAATAGTTAATTTACTCTAAGAACAGACCCAGAACTAATTCGACTTCGAGTTAGAATTCTCTCGACTTCCAAATCGAGAACATCCATACCGAACAAAACTTAAACTACTTTTGTCGATATTCACTAAGTATAATGTTAGTGTTGTGTTAATCTTTCAAATTCAAATAAAAATATCAGTTTTGTTAAAGTTTATGAGAGTTGTGAGTGTTACAATCGATACTTCCTTTTTCCCAATAAACTCATATCTACGGCTCGACACCGAGAAGTTTGGAAAAACATCATCTATAAACAACGTCTTCGAAGAGGAATCATCCTCGACGATTTAGACTAAATCGTTGAGTTGGTATATTGAGCACAAGTAAGTCTCAGGTGGCGAGCTCACGTCCAACCGAATAGCGCTAACCAAATCAAATTTCGCGCGCACATCGTACTATCGACGGAGCTCCACTCTCTTACTGAGTTGAGACGTAACAGTGGAACGAGAATTTGGCGGGCGCGGGCGCGGACGTTACGGGCGATAAGTGGAACGCACCCTATATATGCGATAACTCCGCAAATATTCATTATTTCGGGTTTTCCTTTGGTCAGTATCATACTTTCGAAATATGTAAAAAAAATCGATTTTTTGAAAATTCTAAAGGGATTTCTGGCCTTAACGAGATGTCCAATAAATTTTTAAGCGGATTCATCCTCTCCTTCGAATAGTTCGGAATTTTTTTATAATGACGAACCCAAAAATTGTTTGTACTTTCCCTGCGCAGAAACATCGATGTTTTGCGAGAAGAATCGATGTTTCGAAAAAAATCGCTTCTCAAAAACATCGATATAAAATAATCGATACAGAGCCGAAAAACATCGAGTGAACATCGCCCATCTCTACGTTCACACGGCGCTTGTTTTGCTGCTGGGTTCGCTGATGGTTGTGGCGGTTGTGGCGCTGTGTTCGGCGATAGTTCCCGTGTATGCGAAGTGACGGCGTCATTAAACAGAGGAGTATTTCTGCAGTAATCGAATTCTACATAAGAAGACGAGTTAAATTTTGCAGTCTGATTAGAGGAAAGAAGTGGACCCGACACGGGTATCTCTTTCTGTTGACAAAGTACAGACAATAACTTACGCGTGTGTACTTTTGCATAATTATTTGATCAGTCAATCTAAAAATGATTCTAGTCAATGCGTACGTGCCACATGTTTATAGAACTTCAAGCCATGACGATGCTAATTGTAATGAACTACAACTATCCGAAGGGCAGAACAGGTCGCATAATCCAAGTAATAACCGAAGCAGCAATGAAGCATTAAATATTCGCGATAGATTCTGCGAATACTTTAATACTGTAGGCGTAGTGCCATTTCAGTATACCGCTATTGAACGAGGTAATTATTTATTGTTAATAACTCCGTAGAGTTATTAACAACTTGTTACGGACCGATCAGCCTAACAACAACTTGGCTTTACAATCCATCGATGCACGCGCAGCCCTATCATCAAAATTCTCCAAAGACCATCGCACCACGGCTCGGCGTTCCATGCGCAGCCTTATCATCAAATTCCCCAAAGGCCATCACACCGCGACTCGCCTTCCGCAGGCCACGGGCTGCACACTCAACACTGGCATGTCAACAACCCCGGCGCAAAAGTAACACCTACGCAGGAATCGACAATCGATTTCCCAATCGGTAGCCCGACACTTCCTGGTTGCCCCCACGAGACTCTTCCAATACCTTCGCCCCAGGGTAACGAGGATACCGATCGACCAAATTCTCATCAGTCTTAATTGATTGTTCTGTCCTGACTGACATAGCCCTCGGTCGACCGGTACTCATACCTTAGCGGCAAGTACATCTCGCGTACTTAGAGTCTCGCGAGTGTAACTTCGAGTTCGGGAAATAAAACCGAGTACAACGATTAAGAACTCTATACGTGTAAGCAAACCCTAGCGGCGCTTCACGTCTCTCGTAATACTTTTGTACCGCGATAATTACCTTAGCGGCATTACGCGTCGGAATATTTCGAGTATAAAACATCTCTCAAATATTATTTCTTCATCAGTGCAAGAGAGTAAGAGTCCAGCGAGTCGTATCGCGTTCCGAACGCTCGCCCCTTCTTGCCGACTCAGCTAATTCGCGACATTGTTACGTACTGGCCGACATTAGAGGCGCAGTCAATTTTCAAAACTAAGTAATGACCAAACGTCGGTAGCATATGTCCTCTAGTCGGTAAAAGGACGCTCTGCGTAGTTACCTCTAATATCGACATAGTAGAGTACAACTAATTTTCCTTTCCAATAGCTAGATAGTAAGATGATAGGGAAAACCCAGCCTATCACAAAAACGTCCGACCCTCCCCAAAGGGAAAACCAAACTCCACCCCAAACTAACTCCCCTCCACCCAAAACTAGAGCAACTATAAAAAGACATGCTCCGACCCAATTTCCAGCTTTTTGCCTTTGACATAACTCGAGTTAACAGATACAGAAACTTAGTGACAGCGTCTATGTAATATGTTAGTTGTATATTCTAACATTATCTTTTCATAAGTAATCATCCAAGTTATTTTAATAGAAGTGTTTAAACGACAACCACTTACAAACTTTGTACACCGACGCTAAGTTCAGACCATCTCAAAAGTCCGAACTAATCTGTAACTCATTATCAAACAATATCTACGAATAAACTCATCATTGAATAACTATTCATCGTGTTGATCTCTTCAACTGCGCATAGCAGGGGTCGAATTTCATAACGAATCTCCGAACCTCCGAATCTCCGAATTTCCGAATCTCAGAACAACCAGAATATCTAATCATTCTGATCAAACTGAGCGTACTCTTCGTAGTTCGCGCCGATAAAACTATATCGGCGGAGTCAACAGAACGGCGTGACCGTGCTGTTCCGAATCATCATCGAGGACGTAACAGCTCAGTTTATAAATAAATTTGGTGGCAGCGAACGGGATTCGACCGGAAGACATCATATACAACACGAAAATCTGGAAAAAAAATTTTTTTCTCCTACTTCGTCCTGACATCAAAAGTCAGAACAACGACGCGATAAACAAATCGCATAAAACGGCAATCAATCAACTACTGTGGACGACGACAATTCGAGGAACATCAGCATCCACGACCGCAGCAGGTACAACCGCACCGTAAAGGACCCATCGTCACCGGCGCAACACAACAAGACACCCGCCAACGACCAGCAACGCCATAAATCTCGTCATCGACACCGGAGTTCAACGACCAGACAACTGTATCCAGACAACAGAGACCTTCTTAAGTAGTAAGCGTTTCATTATTTTTTCTTTCTTGCATAAATCATGGCTACCGCAGACGCAAATACATCAGGTATGGATATGTCAATAGACCCTCCATTTGTATATAGGGCAGAACAAAATTTCAGAGAATTTTTGAAAACAATTCCAAATTTCGATAACGGGACAGACGGGTACCCAATAGATTCATTTTTACGTGATTGTAAACTAGCGAAAGAATTGGCACAGGGAGTAAACGAATCTCTCGTAGTAAGAACGTTGATAAGCAAATGCAAGGGCGAACCTTTGAGGCGGGCAAGTCAAGCGGACGTAGACACAGTAGAAGATCTCATAAAATTTTTTTCAAAACACTACAGGCCAAAGAAAGATGTCGAAGAATGGTTTATGGAATTTGCAAAGCTCAAACAACAACCGAACGAAAAGGTCTTAGATTTCGGCTACCGAGTTTCACTACATTTAAAAAAGACATTGGAGGAGATAGACTTGAAAAAGAAATCGGTAAGGGAAAGGGTATTGATAGCAGAAGAGTTAGCAATCTGGGTTTTCAAAAGGGGAGTTTCACAAAGAATAGCCGCATTCTTAGAATCAGAGTTCGCAACCCTTGCCGATGCCACAAAAATGGCAGAAAAGATCGAAGAAAGATTTAGATCAGACAAAGACAAAGAAACGGAGTGTTTCACAGTCCACACAAATGCTCAGAGAAACAACAATAGAATGACCCAATCGAGTCAAAACCAAAGTAGGAACAATAATCATTCACAGCAATCAGGCAAATTCTGCACATATTGCAAAAAATCGAATCACACCATCGAAGATTGCTGGGCATTAAACAGTAAAAATCAGACAAACAAGTCAACGAACCCCCACGCGAGTATGACGTGTCATTATTGCAAAAAACAGGGCCATTCGATCGGAGTCTGTAGAAAAAGGATCTATAACGAAAACGCGGCCCGAGCAGGTAGTCAGAATAATCAGTCGGGAAACGGGCAGGCAGCCCCCGGCCACGGCGCACCGACGGGGCACGTGCCGGCCCAGCGTCAAGAGAACACCCAACAAAATTAGACAGGGTAAAAATCTTGCAGGCAGACTACAAATCAGCATGCGTCTCCCCATGCGTCAACTCTCCAGCAATAATAGTAAAATCCAAAGACATTTTTTCTGATCGTGCAATATTTTTGATAGACACAGGTTCTCAATTGAATCTTATCAAATACAGCTCATTAAAAAACCCAAATCTCATAAATAATTATATTCAGTACGAATTAACAGGGATTTCAAAGACAGACAAACCTTGCACAATAGGACAAATTGGAATTAACGTGAACGGCACTCAGACGATTTTTCATGTAATCACAGATGATTTTCCGTTAAATTATTCGGGCATCATAGGATCCGAATTATTATCCGCGGCAGGAAGCATAATAAACTACGAACAGGGACAGGTAATACTAAATGGTACACAAATCCCTTTCATAGAAAGAGAGAGCATAGTCCTGCCAGCAAGAACCAAAACCGGTATATTTGTGAGAGTCATAAACGCGCTCGAAGAAGGCTACCTGCCACGACTTGACCTACCCGAAGGTATATACGCAGGAGAGGGTATCGTCAAGAATAATAAAGGAGTAGCCTACTTATACGCAATAAATACCCGGGAGAATGACATTAAGATCGACATTCCCGTAATACCTCTGTATCCTTTCGATACAAGTATGGACGAGGACGAAACTTTCGACAAAGATAACAACTCTAAGTACATCCCTAGAGCTCAGGGAACTCGTACCGAAGAAGTTATCAAACTGTTGAAACTCGATCATCTTAATGAAGAAGAGCGTAAAGCGGTAAACACCCTAGTGGATGAATACGTTGACCTCTTTCATATCCCCGGAGAACAATTGCGAGCAACGAGCACGCTCACCCATCGCATACTGACCACAGACAATATACCCGTTAATACCCGACAGTACAGACACACACCATCGCAAAAAAATAGAAGTACAGAAACAGATAGACGACCTGTTACACTCAAACATAATACGACCTTCAAGTTCGCCGTACAATTCACCTCTGTGGATTGTACCCAAAAAGCCAGACGCATCGGAGAAACCGCGTTGGCGCCTCGTAATCGATTTTAGAAAAGTAAACGAGAAAACTATCGGCGACGCATACCCATTGCCATTAATAACGGACATTCTAGACCAACTAGGGGGAGCCAAATATTTTTCGATATTCGATTTAGCCTCGGGATTCCACCAAATTGAAATGGACCCGGAAGATAGACAAAAAACGGCCTTCACGACCCCCCACGGTCACTACGAATTTAATAGAATGCCCTTCGGTTTAAAGAACGCACCAGCAACATTCCAACGGCTAATGGATATGGTCCTACGTGGATTACAGGGGAACGAACTGTTCGTATATCTCGACGATATCGTCATTTACTCGAAATCATTGGAAGAACATGACGTAAAATTTAGACAGCTTGCTGACAGACTGAGAAAAGCCAACTTGACGCTACAGACCAATAAATGCGAATTTCTCAGGACAGAAGTAAAATACCTAGGTCACGTGATATCGGCAGACGGCGTAAAACCGGACCCGAAGAAAATTGAAGCGGTAAAATTTTTTCCGACACCAAAAACGCAAAAGAATATAAAGGAATTTTTAGGTCTCGCGGGGTATTACCGACGTTTCATTAAAGATTTCGCGAAAATCGCAAGACCATTATCGGACCTCACTAGCAAAAATAGAAAATTCGAATGGACATCGAGAGAACAAATATCCTTCGAAACTCTACGCGATATGCTATGTGAAGCACCGATATTGCAATACCCAGATTTCACGAAACCATTTATTGTCACAACGGACGCATCAGGTTTCGCGATAGGCGCAGTATTGTCTCAGGGCAAAATAGGCGAGGACCTCCCGGTTGCATATGCATCGAGAGTACTCAACGGCGCGGAAACCCGATACGATACCACGGAGCGCGAGATGGTAGCAGTAGTATTTGCGTTACAAACTTTCAGGCCTTACCTTTACGGTAGATCATTCACACTAGTTACAGATCATAGACCGCTAGTATGGGTGAATACAGTAAGCGACCCAACATCACGAGTAATGAGATGGAGAGAACGATTGAGAGAATTTGAGTATACAGTTCAATATAAAGCAGGGCGTGTTAACACCAACGCAGACGCGCTGTCCAGAAACCCTATAATAAAAAAAGAAACGGTATACGTAGTCGAAGTTAGGTGGCGGAAGAGAGCGCGCAGAGAAGGAGAAGAAGCAAGACAGGCAATTGCCGAACCACGCTCACCCCCGGGTAGCGACGGCATAGAAGAAAAAAGGTCGAAACTGACCATTCGAGCGGAAAAGAAAAGTAAAACGGTAGCAGTACCAGATGACGAGGACGAAGATTTCTTAGGCTTTCCGAGAAACAATAAAACTGACATAAAAGACAGTCAAATGGAGATAGAATCCTCTGGGTCAGATTTTTTAGGATTCCCCAATAAAGACGAAAGCGATAAGAATAAAGATCACAAGTTAGAAATTTGCGCGGAGAAAAAATCTCCGACAGATAATGATAGGGTGCATAACGAGCCTGAATTTTCGAAATTAAGCGAATTATTAGAAGAAATTTGCGAGAGCGATGAAGAAGATAAATCAACAAAATTCCCAGAATCAATAAAATCCCCAAGGAGTGAATCAAACATATCCAAAGAGATTGTAGATTCGGGAAATTTTTTCAGAAATTCCGTAGTAGAGAAACCTCAAAGCATTGAGAAGTTAGATTCATCACTAAAAGAAAGTGATAAATCAATAAAATTCCCAGAAACTATAACATCACTGAAATCTCCAAGGAGTGAATCAAATATATCCAAAGAGATTGTAGATTCGGGAAATTTTTTCAGAAATTCCGTAGTAGAGATACCTCAAAGCATTGAGAAGTTAGATTCATCACTAAAAGAAAGTGATAAATCAATAAAATTCCCAGAAACTATAGCATCACTGAAATCTCCAAGGAGTGAATCAAATATATCCAAAGAGATTGTAGACTCGGGAAATTTTTTCAGAAATTCAGTAACAAAAGTATCATGAGATACTGAAAAATTAGGAAAATCACAAAAGGAAAGTGATAAAATTTCAAAGCCAAAATCAGAAGAAATTATTGGCATTCTAAATTCGGATGAAAATATTCAGCAGATAGGACAGTTAGAGAAACCATCGGATGAAGAAGGAACACTGAAAGGAAAAGAAAGCTCGGACAAGGTATGTAAAGAAAAGCGTAACCCACTGATACAGTGTCCAACTAGCGACCACGGGGGGTCTGATCAACCCGCCGAACGCCATGATGTTCTCGAACACGTACATAGGGAAACAATCATACCAGAACAGGAAGCGAATAAAGAAAGTAGGTCATCGATGGCAAACGAATCAGATTTTAAGATTCAAGTTCCACTAGAATCATCCGATGAAGAAATAAACATGATGAAGCTGAATAGGAATACAGAAATATTAAGATCGAGAATTAGAGAAAAAGCAAAGAGTAAGAAGCATTTATCCAATAGCAGCAAATCAGAAAAGTCAGTATCGTCAGGCAACAAAAGCGATACAGTCAAGTCACCACAAAAAATTAGAAAAGAAGACCATATGAAGCCAGTACATCTAAATTTTGTGGACCGAGACGATACAAAAAACGCCGTAACGGCAGCAAAAGCGAATTCCTCGCAGGGAGAGAAAACTCCACCACGGGAAAGCCCGTTAACTTTCTCTTAAGAAAAAAATTCAGCTATAAACCAGTCACCCCAAGAAGTTTCAGGGTTTCACACAGTACCAAAAATAAAAAATTCGACGAAGAAACAAAATAATTTTCAACGCGAGCTAGCCAGAGAGCTAACAAAAAGGTCAACACGTGCAGCAGAATTCACTCCATCCCCAGCCATTAGAACAAGGAGGAAAATAGGCGATATAATGTCCGACAGCGACAAACCACCCTTAGGCCCTCCAACGAAATACGAAACAGGAATAAAAATATCGAATAGCAATATTGAAAAAACACAAGCCAGTATAGTCGACAACGCACCGCACACAGATACCCTCTCAAATTACACGGAGACCAAGGAAAATGTAAAAGCGTCAGATAACGATTCAGATAGAACGCAGGCTAGGACAGGAAATCTCACATTGCGCATGGACCCCCACAATTCACACGAGACGATAGCGGAGCCAGATTGCTCCGATAAATCCTCGGAGTCACCCGAGATACCCGAAGTCGTAAAATCGGTCACATGTGAAAATAAAGAATTTAGGAACGTAGATATGGACGTCGAGCAGGAGTCGAGTGACCAAGAGGCTGAAAGTATGCAAAGAACAGCACTCGAAAAAATCTCAATGCCCATAAAATTAGACGAAGACAAGCCTCGGGAAAATTTAAACACCCTCGAGCTCTTCCAGCCGCTTAGACGATCGAGTAGGGTCATAAAGAAACCCTCTTGCTCATGCTGCTCAGGAACACATGAGAAATCTCATAAACCAGCAACTGAATTTCCTCGAGTCGCAAAGAAAAAACATAAGAAAGAATCGAGCGACCCTAAGATTCCCACAATAAATGAAAGTGTAGAACTCTCACCGTTAGTAGGTCAAACAGAACACGCACTGACAGACTCTCAAAATAAGCAAGATGCCGAGAATTTAGAGAAACAGCCGGTCACCGAACGAGCAGCGACCCCCCCCCCCCGAATATAAACGAATCTGAAACCACAAAAGTATACCCCTTACCACCACCGATAGAGGAAAGAGATGCTATTGATTCAAATATCAATAACGAAGCAAGAGAGCAATCTTTTTCAAGAAATTTTATAAACACAGAAAATAACAGCTCAGATGGCGATAAAGCCAATAGTGACAAAGAACAGATTCCTTCAGAGAATATCGCAAGGGAAAACCATAGCAGTTCAGATAACGGTAAAGACAATAGCGACAAAGAACAGGTTCCTTCAGAAAATGTTGCAAAGAAAACCCATAGCAGCTTAGATGATGATAGCAAAGAGGAAGACAGAACATTAATCGAAACGAGAGATAATCTGGAGATAGGGAACGACAACATAATTTGCTTCGCCAATGCAGACGGCACAGTATCAGATGAAATAGGTAAAAGGCTCATTAAGAAAGGATTGTTAAATAAACTCACACCGTTAAAAAAATACTCAATTGGAGAAGTAGTAGTCTCAACAAAAAACAATAGAAAAATTTTCGCGTTAATTGTTCGACAGACTAACGAAGATCAATTAACAGAAACAAACATCAGAAAGGCCTTCCAAAATTTAAAACTTATTATGGCAGAAATAAACGTCAAATCAGCCAGCATTTCACAAGCCGAAAGTAACTTAGGAACAGCAGTCTGGAACAAAATAAGTAAGATTATAGAAGAGACACTACCTAATGATGTCACGATAACAATTTGCAAAGACAAAATTGTAATTCCATCCGAAGATCTCAAAGAAGGCATAATACGAGAGTGTCACGAGACCCCCTTAGGAGGCCATAAAGGAGTGACCAAGACCTATAACAGAATCAGGCAAAAATATTTCTGGCCCAACATGAAAACAGATATTCAAGAATTCATTAAGAAATGCACGAGCTGCCAGAAAAAGAAATTAGTCAGAGTCAAAACAAAACAACCAATGGTTATTACAGACACATCAGCGGATGTATTTCATAAAGTAGCAATGGACATAGTTGGACCATTCGAAGTCTCGAAGAACGGCTACAAATACATTCTAACAATGCAGGACGACTTATCGAAATACAGCTTGGCTATACCCCTAATAAACGCAACGGCAGAGGAAATATCGAAAGCGCTAGTCCGAGAGTTTATAAATAAATTTGGTTGCCCCAAGGTAATTCTAACAGATCAAGGCGCAGCTTTCATAGGACAGGTTATGAAGAGATTAGCAAAAGCATATCAAATCCAGCAAATAAAAACAACAGCATTCCACCCTCAGTCAAACGGCTCTCTCGAGAGAAGCCACCAAGTATTGGTAGACTACCTGAAACACTACACACAAAAAAGGGACTGGGATGAATGGCTCTCACACGCAGCTATGTCATACAATACTAGCGTACACGAAGGCACAAAATTCACGCCATACAAACTCGTCTTCGGTAGAGAAGCAAGAATACCATCAGCCATATCATTACTAGACGACGCAATGACTTTTGACGATTACATCAAAGAAAAACTAGAACAAACCACGAAAGACAGAATTAAGGCGAAAGAAAATTTAGAGAAAGCAAAACAAAAATCCAAAGAACATTATGATAAAAAAATAAACCCAATAAAACTGACAATAGGACAAGAAGTATATCTGACCAAGAATCACAAAACAAACAAATTGGACGACAACTATTTAGGACCGTATTTAATCACAGACATCATTGCAGACAAGAACAACGTAGAAATTGACTTGGGTAATAATAAAAGAAAAATAGTTCACTGGGATAGATTAAAAATAGCTCACAAATAAAAAAAATAAAAAATATATATAACGGTAAAACTCATCGTCCGTAGCGACAAGGATTAAGACCACGAACGCCTTGAACCCTTTCCACCTTTAGAGTTGTACGGAAACTCAAACTTTTAGTTTACCTTTAGTTAATGCAGTGTGTAACTTAGTATAATCCAACACGCAAATTTTTTTTTTGATAGATTAAGCACATAAATAATCGACATCCACAAACGACTATAAGCAGAATTAAGTAAAACACACAATAATCATACTTATGATTCTGTATAAGAAACAAAGACAATCTTTAGCAAGCCATTATGCAAGAAAGAAAAATATTAAGAAAGGAAACGCTATATAAGAATATAAATTAAGAACATAGGTTAAAAACATAAATAATCATCGTTCACAAACAAACTTAGGGAACATTAGCAATCAGTAAAACATGCAATAATCATAATTATCACTCCACCTTCGAACTAACAACTTGAGATAATTCGTACACAACGATAAGTACATTTTAAGAAATTTCATGTAATAATATTATAATCCAAGTAGAACCTAAGATCATAAGGGGACACATGCTACCAAAATACAAATTTCAATATGCTTGATTTCATGTCGGAGCGAGGACGCTCCCTCTTTTTCCAGGGAGGGAAGTGTTACGTACTGGCCGACATTAGAGGCGCAGTCAATTTTCAAAACTAAGTAATGACCAAACGTCGGTAGCATATGTCCTCTAGTCGGTAAAAGGACGCTCTGCGTAGTTACCTCTAATATCGACATAGTAGAGTACAACTAATTTTCCTTTCCAATAGCTAGATAGTAAGATGAAAGGGAAAACCAAACTCCACCCCAAACTAACTCCCCTCCACCCAAAACTAGAGCAACTATAAAAAGACATGCTCCGACCCAATTTCCAGCTTTTTGCCTTTGACATAACTCGAGTTAACAGATACAGATACTTAGTGACAGCGTCTATGTAATATGTTAGTTGTATATTCTAACATTATCTTTTCATAAGTAATCATCCAAGTTATTTTAATAGAAGTGTTTAAACGACAACCACTTACAAACTTTGTACACCGACGCTAAGTTCAGACCATCTCAAAAGTCCGAACTAATCTGTAACTCATTATCAAACAATATCTACGAATAAACTCATCATTGAATAACTATTCATCGTGTTGATCTCTTCAACTGCGCATAGCAGGGGTCGAATTTCATAACGAATCTCCGAACCTCCGAATCTCCGAATTTCCGAATCTCAGAACAACCAGAATATCTAATCATTCTGATCAAACTGAGCGTACTCTTCGTAGTTCGCGCCGATAAAACTATATCGGCGGAGTCAACAGAACGGCGTGACCGTGCTGTTCCGAATCATCATCGAGGACGTAACAACATCGTAGTGGCAGCGTCGTAACCAGCGCGTATGTGTAAGCCACTACGGTCTCCACCAGGGGGGTGACACTCCGGCTCCCCCACTCCTTCTTATTTGCCACGCGAGGAGTTCGTTACTTTTTTCCACCAACATACAAAAACTAAATATTCAGGTTCTGGAAATGGTTGTAACAGTTGTACCGGTGGTAACAATGCGTAGCTTATCAAATCCGACAAATCCAATGTGGTGGTGACGAGCGTCATGTGAGAAATTGTGTATTGACAGCTTTAGATAAAAAGTGTATTTTCCTGTGAAATTTTCGTTTTGTGATCTGGAAATTTTTATAGACGACTATAGTCAAGTAAATCGGTAGTGAAGTAGAGTCTGTGTTTAGTCTAAATCGGGGAAATACAGAGGAAAATCTAACCGAAGCTAAGTTAACCTCACCAAGTTTTCCGGAAGCAACTTGTGCCGTGAAGTGCTACATATTAATATTTTTATCATTTTATAGATTGATTGCCGAGGATGGGCCTCTTTGCTGTTGGCGAAACGAAACGGGGCGATCAGGTTCATACGGCCATAAAACGCCGCAAAAAAAGTGAGACCTCTAATGGTATATTTGGCAGTTTAGAACCGTAATTACAGAATTCATTAGGCTTATAATTCAATGTTATAATAATTTGTTTCATTATTTGTTTCAGGAAATTTGTAGTCGATCGTTTTTCTCTGCTGGCGAGACAATTGGACGACAACACAGGCGGGCGTCAAGAAATTCAACGCACTCCAACTTTATTCCGTCATGGTCGAACGTCGAAAAAAAGGTAAGTTGAACGATAATAATACGCTTTTGTCAGCAGGGAAATCAAGCGATAAAAACCGATATTGTGCTAATTTTGTTCGTTATTTGTTTCAGAGAATTTCTACGAGATCGTTCTTCGCTGCTGGCGAGACAATCGGACGATTCAACACATGCGGCCGTCGAGACGTTCTCCTCATTTCATCTTCATTCCGGCATAGTCGAACATCGAAAAAAAGATAAGTTCAACGATAATAACACGCTTTTGTCAGCTTGGAAATCAAGCGATAAAAATCAATATTATAATAATTTTTTTCATTATTTGTTTCAGGAAATTTCTACTGCATCATCTTTCCCTATTAGCGAGACAACCGGGTGATCCGGAAACTACCATTCCGAATATTAATAAAATGAATTTTTTATAATAATGTAATATAATATAGCTATAGTATATAATAGTTCGATGTAAAATAATAATATTTTACTCAATAAAATGTTCTTTTTAATTGTTTTACATTTTTCTTATATTTTCTAATATATCCAATTCATTCCTAAAACCTCTCCCGCCCAATTTTAAATATTGCAGGGCGCCAACAGTGCAGAGCCAAATTTTTTTCAGAGTTTCGTTCTCCGAGGTTGGTATAGAAAACGTAACGAACTCCGTCTCGACCAACCAGCGTCGAGACAAATAACGTGGGTCTCTTTAGCATTGAGTGTCACTCCCCTGGTCTCCACTACACACATCCGAATAAACACTGAACACCCATCTTGCACGACTTATCTCTACGGCCTAGACAGCCGTCTCGACCGACCTTCCCGACGACTCCAGGAATTCGCCAACGTCAGCAGGTCGACGAAAGAGCCACACACACACATATTACACACACAGAAACCAGGTGAGGTGCGTTACGCCGCTTTAAAACGGACAGAATCCACGCGTCGAGTCTCCTGACAAACTCGACAAATAACAATAATAATTATAAATCTAAAACGTAATTACGACGGAACCCGTACGTAAGACCCACGGAATCCGAACGTAACAAACTAATAATTACCTCATACCTATTAACACGTTCGTATTATGTACATCATTCACGAATTGATTGTATTTTGTACCATTGTTACGTCCCAAGTGGGTAAGACAGTGGAGCTCCGTCGATAATTCGATGTGCGCGCGATATTTGAATTGGCTTGCGCTATTCGGCTGGACGTGAGCTCGCCACCTGAGACTTACTTGTGCTCAATATACCAATTCAACGATTTAGGATAAATCGTCGAGGTTAATTCCTCTTCGAAGACGTTCTATGTTGATGATGTTTTCCCAAACTTCTCGGTATTGACCCGTAGAAATGAGTTTGTTGGGAAAAATATTGAGTGCAACACTCACAACTCTCATAAACTTTAACAAAACTGATATTTTATTTGAATTTGAAGTTTTAACACAAGACTAAGATTATACTTAGAGAATATCGACAAAAATAGTTTAAGATTTTTGTTTGCTGTAGATGTTCTCGATTTGGAAGTCGAGTGAGTTCTGACTCGAAGTCGAATTTGTTCAGAGTCTGTTCTTAGAGTAAATTAACTATTTCGTTTCTGCTTGGTGGGAGTTACAAAATTTCGGGTATTTTGATTGGTTATATTTCTAACGAGACGCTTAGTTTTTCTATGGCGGGGATTATCTTGAGCTCGCAGGGGTGGCGTGAGATCGTCTTTTTATGGACGACTTTTTCGTGGAAAAGGCAATGTGTTTTCGAGTTTATGGTTCTAAGAAAAAGATGCAGAGTTCGTGTTTTTGAAATTAGGTCTTTTTGAGTGGTGATATTGAGTAGGGCGTTCGTCGTAATGTGATGCGAGTAAGGGTGGTGAAGGAAACTTTCTCTGATTTGGTATTTCGAATTTAGTGTGCGGTCCGCTTGATATTGAGGGTGAATTATAGCATTTTCCAGCATTTTCTGGCTGGAATTTGTCGATCCTAGAGTGTGTATAGGATAAAATGTTTGGTCTTTGGAGAAATGTTTGTCAGAGTGGACAACATTCTTTATCGCGTTGCGCAGCTGTTCGTCGAGTTTGGTATTTCGAATGTTTGAAAAATGATATGGGATTATTCTGAGAAACCGTGGTTTGCATCTGGAACGGGAACATTAATTGTTTCTTAGGTGTAGTTTGTAACTGAAAATATAAAGTGATAATAATAGTTAAGAATATGTATAATATTTGAATTTTGCCGGCAGGCTGCATTGTTTCAGAGGTAGTCAAGGTAGGGATTTAATTTATCGACCGAAGGTGTGCATCACCCATGTTGGGACGTAACACCTCCCCACCTTGAAGATTGAGCGACCCGCTCAATTTTAAAAGAAAAGAGACAACGAATGTGGCGTGCCAGCTAACATGATTTTTTTTTAACAAATGGTGTTGTCTTAACGTATTACGCATTATGCTAGTTACGATTATCCTATTTATTACTTATCTTTTTTTATTTATATTTTCTCTTTTTCTTCTTATCATTTTTCATTGTGTATTCGTACCATATCCTTACATCGTAATTTTGAGTATTTGTAGCATATTATCATTAGTATTATTTTTAACGTAGTATGTTTTGAGTATTTGTATCGTACTATGGTTCATACTATTTTATTATAATAGTTTTCATGAGTATTTGCATTATATTGTCGTTAATACTATTTATCCTAGTAATTTTGAATATTTATGAGAAAACGAGATGCACATCGATACAAATTCATAGTTTTGCATTTTTGTCTGGTACCTAAAATTTATTTCGGCCTATTAGTGAGCTATTTTTGCACGAACGCAGTGAATAATTTTACGCTTCTTATTTTCGAGTTCGATTTCGATGTCGTTTTTGTCTGGGAATACTTCAGTAATAATATAAGGTCCTTTGTAGTTGTCATCGAATTTGCCTGCTCTTTGATTCTTTACCAGGTATATTTTGTCGCCTGTCTGGAATTTTACTGGGTTGATTCTTTTATCATAATGTTCTTTTGATTTCTGTTTAGCATGTTCTAGGTTCTTTCTAGCTTGTTCGCGAATTCCTTGCATTTCTTTGGCTACATTTTCTACGTGATCATCGTATGTTATTAATTCATCGAGATATGAGAATTGTGAGGGTAGTCGGGCTTCTCTTCCATAGACTACTTGATAAGGGGTGTATTTCGTCCCTTCGTGTACGCTCGTGTTGTATGCGAACGTGGCTGATCGTAAGAATTTATGCCAATCTTTCCTATTGGTGTAGTGTTTTAGATAATCCGTTAGGACTTGATGACTTCGTTCGAGAGAGCCGTTTGACTGAGGGTGGAAAGCCGTTGTCTTAATTTGTTCGATCTTTAGAGTTTTCGTGAGATGTTTCATTACTTTTCCGATAAAAGCTGCGCCTTGATCGGTCAGAATAGCCTTCGGGCAACCGAAGCAACAAATGAATTCAGTGACAAGAGCTTCCGCAATTTTTTTGGCTGTCGCGTGAACTAATGGAATCGCGAGTGAAAATTTCGACAAATTGTCTTGAATGGTGAGAATAAATCTGTGTCCGAGTTCGGATTCTGGGTTGATTGGTCCAACGATATCCATGGAGATTTTATCGAACACATTGAGAGGGGTATCTGTGATGACCATTGGCTGTTTAGTTTTTACCCTTACTAATTTTCTCCTCTGACAACTTTCGCATTGCCTGATATAGTCTGCAACATGTTTTTTCATGTTTCCCCAGAAATATTTTTGTCTGATTCTATTGTATGTTTTGGTTACTCCCTTATGACCTGCGTTTGGGGATTCGTGGTTTTCGCGAATTATTCGTGACCTATCTTCTTGTGGAGGGGTGATAATTTCGTCCCTACAGATTTGAATGATGATATCTGTTCCTTCCAAGATTTCCTGGAGGATTTTCTTTATTTTTGGCCAGGATGCGTTTTTAAGACCACTTCGTTTTTTTTGAGATGGCCGCCGATTTAATGTTCGACTCCAACATTTCTTTCTTCAAATTTTGTATGCCGAGAACGAAGTTTTCCTGAATTAACGGGTCGGAGTCGTGTTTTCGAACGACTAGCGCAAAGACTTTCTTTTGTGGATTTCCGGAAACGATTACGCTTCCAAGTTCATAATTTTGATTTGGTGTCAGATTGTTTAAGAGACCAATTTCGATCATTCTTTTCCCGAATTCGTTTGTTACCGTCCCGTCAGCTGAGATTAGGCAAATATAATGATTTCGCGTCATTTCAATATTGTCTCTTGTTTCTATTACGTTTGTCGTGTTTTCGAAATTCTCATTCTCGTCCGGTGAACTTTGAACACCCGATGCGCGCGAGTATGGAGTAGGTGCTCCCCAGGGGGCATTACCCGGAGGGTTTGGTGCAGTTGTAACCTGAGTCACGTCGAGTGGTTGTACGTTTTCTGTTGCTGGGATTTCGTCGCGTATCGGTGTGAATGGAATGGGTGTATTGGGCATTTGAACGAGTATTCGGTCGTCGGGAATTTTTACTGTCGGGGTTTGTGTAGCATAATTTGAGAGATCTTGAATTGTCGAGAGTCGATTTGCTGATTGAGACAGAGATCTTTGAATTGTCGCTCTACTTCTTTTCTTCTTCGACAATGGGTTTGCCAATTTGTTAATTTTTCCAGTTTTACTCGGATTTATACGTTTCTTCTTTTGCTTTTTTTGTTCGTGAGTCCCTTCGTCCGGACAGCAGAAGCATTTTTTTCGTCTCGTTTCTCGGGATGAGCGTCTGACTGTCGGTTCTGTTTTTGCCAAAGTGTTTGATTGTGGATTTACGAGTATTTTCTCGTTTTCGGTTCGCAATGAATGTTCGTCTTTTGTCTGAGTCTGGGGTAGATCATTCACTGTTTCCTTCGGACCTTCAGAGGTATTCATTTCTTCCGTGAAACTTTCTCTCATGATTATGGTATTTTGACCACATGGTATGGTTGGTTCGTCGACTACGATCTCGTCAAGTGTCGTGTCACGTTCCGTGTTAAGGGTAGTCGGCTGTGTTTGTTTAGGGATTTCGGTTTCAGTTCCCGTCAATGTTTTCTTTCGTAACCGCCTGGCGGGTGAGGGAGTGAAATGAGCTAGATTTTTGTTTCTTTTCTTATGAATTTCCCTCGAAAGTTGACGTTGAAAATTATTTTCTCTTTGTACTCGCATAGGCGTTTGCGTGAGGGGGATTAACGAATGATTTAAGTGTTGCGCGCTTGATTTAGATTCATCGTTTTCCGGGATCCGCTCATCGTCTGCGTCACTATCATAAGAATTTGGTTCGGGTTCGAGAATTATGACCCGTGGTTCGATATGAATTTGTTTTTCGTCTGAAGATGACGAGGAATTGGATTGATTGTCTGATGATTTTGTGAGGTTTTGGTTCGTCTTTGCTCGAGATTTTCCGGTTGTTTTCTTCTTGTGAAGAAAGAGTTTTGATTTTTCGGATAAGCTAGAATTTTTGCTTTCCTGACTCGGGTGATCAAGCCGAATTTTTGGATTTTGATTTAGATTGTTTAATACAAGAGGTTCTGGATTTGAATCGATAAATTCCTGGATCGTTTCTCTCGGAACTTCCGACCTGAAGGAATTTTGCGATTGATTTTTATCTGCATTAGAAGCAGGAGATTCCTCGGAGCCAGTTCGAGCTAGCCTGGGCCTCCGTGGGATTTGGCGTATATCGCTTTCGGATGACGTAAACGTCCTTGCCACTCCGGGCACAGGGTTTACGTATGTTTCGCCGCTTGGAGTTTGTTCGACTCTCCACTTGAGTTTAATGGGGAGTACGACTGGGTTTCGAGAGAGAGCATCGGCGTTAGTATTTATTTTACCGGGCTCTTTTAATCTTTTAATCGCTCTCTCCACCTGAGTACTCGGGAGGTAGGGTCGTTCATTGAGTTTACCCAAACTAAGGGTCGATGGTCTGTGAGCAAAGTGAATTCACGGCCATAAAGATAAGGCCTGAAAGTTTTTAATCCGAAGACTACTGCGACCATTTCTTTTTCCAAAGTTGAATAATTTTGTTCAGCTTTATTAAGTACCCTTGATGCTGCAGAAATTATATGGTCTTCTCCGATTTTACCTTGTGAGAGGATTGCTCCGACCGCGTAATTTGACGCATCGGTCGTTACAATAAAAGGTTTATCGAAGTCGGGATATTGGAGGATTGGCGCTGAACAAAGCTTTTCGCGGAGAGTTGTGAATGCAGTTTGATGTTGGTTAGTCCAATGAAAAGCTACATTCTTGCTTGTAAGTTCATTCAATGGTTTGGCGATCTTCGCGAAGTCTTTAATAAAACGTCGATAATATCCTGCTAAACCGAGGAATTCTCGAACGTTTTTCGAGGTTTTTGGCGTGTGAAAGTGTTCTATTGCCTCGATATTTTTCGGATAGGGTTTAAGTCCGTCAGAAGATATCAGGTGTCCCAAATATCTCACTTCTGTTCTTAAAAATTCACATTTGTCTGTTTGTAACGTAAGGTTTGCTTTTCTAAGCCTGTCTGCGAGTTTTTTGAATTTCGTTTTATGTTCGTCGATTGATCGTGCGTAGATTACTATATCGTCCAAATATACGAATAATTCGTTTCCCTGTAGACCTTTTAACACGACATCCATTAAGCGCTGGAAGGTGGCCGGTGCATTCTTTAATCCGAAG
The DNA here is from genome assembly GCA_964017225.1 of Netelia inedita. Taxonomy (NCBI): domain Eukaryota; kingdom Metazoa; phylum Arthropoda; class Insecta; order Hymenoptera; family Ichneumonidae; genus Netelia; species Netelia inedita. The sequence continues at coordinate 24,330,567 of OZ024920.1, forward strand.
GGCATTCGGTTGAATTCATAATGACCGTGTGGTGTCGTGAAAGCTGTTTTATATTTGTCTGCGGGATCCATGCAAATTTGGTGGAATCCGGACGCTAAGTCAAAGATGGAAAAATATTTCGCTCCGCCGAGTTGGTCGAGAATGTCCGTTATAAGGGGCAGAGGATACGCGTCGCCGATTGTTTTTTCATTTAATTTTCGGAAATCAATCACGAGTCTCCAACGTTTATTTCCCTTAGAGTCTTCTCGTTTGGGAACAATCCAAACAGGTGAGTTGTACGGAGAGACAGACGGTTGGATTATATCTAGTGTTAGTAAATCGTTTATTTGTTTATCGATTTCGGGTTTTTGGTGAGGCGGATGTCGGTATTGTCTCGTGTGTATTGGTAGATCGTTGGTCGTCGGTATGCGGTGCGTGCATACGTTTGTGGATCTAAGGGGCTCACCCGGTATATGAAAGAGGTCTACGTACTCTTCGATAAGCTCATGAGTCGCATTACGCTCTTCGACGTTGAGATGGTCCAGGCGCAGGAGACTCATTACATCGCTGATACGGTTTTCTCGCGTCCGAGTCACGTTATCATTATCACGAGTCTGAATTCTCACGTCGCACTCTGGATTTTTTTCGCTCTCGTCTGTACTCATATCGAAGGGATATAGAGTAATCACGGGAACGTCCACTTTAACGTCTTTATCTAGGGTGTTGATCGCGTACAGGCATGCCTTGCCGTTTATATTTTTGACAAGTGCTTCGCCTGCATAGACGCCGTTGGGGAGAGGTAGGCGGGGCACGTAGCCTGTCTCGAGCGTGTTCCCTATTCTTATGAACATAATCGTTTTCTGTCGGGCCCTGAGCAGAAAAGATTCTGAATTCGCGAATGGGATGTGTGTGCCATTGAGACGTACCGTCCTACTTTCCCAATCAATTGCTCCTTGATTCGATCCTATCATTTCCTGACCTATGATCGCGTCATATTCTATTGGGAAATTATTGGAAACAACGTGGAAATGTTCTGCTTTGTCACGGATTTTTAATTCAATCTGTCCGATGGTCCGTGGTATGTCTACGTCTGAGATTCCGTGTAATTCGTAAGTCGTAGTCTGGTCGATGAAGTCGGGGTATTTGACGTTTTTTAGTTTTATTAGATTCAATTCGGAACCAGAATCTACGTAGTATAATATGTCGGGTGTAGTCGTGTCAGGTGATTCGAGTAATATAGAGGCTGAAAAATAGTTTCGACCAGTGTGACCGAGATCACATCTGGCTTTGGGCGCCTCGATATTTTTCTCTCTTATTCCTGGCGTTCTTGTGTCACCGGACCCGTCGCTACGCCCGTACGAGGGGTCGTTTCGGAGTTTCCCTGATTCTGTTCTGGGCTTTGGTTTTTCTTCGCATTATTGAACGCGCGTTTTCGGCAGTCGTTAATTACGTGACCGGGTTTTTTGCAATATCTGCATGAGATTGAGGAGTTTGTATTTGGTGTTCGCGTCGTTTTTTGCGCGAAACATTCGTCGGTGTTGTGGTTGTTTTTCTTGCAAAACGTGCAAAATTTGTTATTTGTGTGTTGGAACTGGTTTTTCTTTTTGAAACACTGTTCTACCGTGTGATTCGACTTTTTACAAAAGGAGCAGAATTTATTGGGTGTTTCGTTATTTTTCTCGAGTTGTTTTGGCCATGTTGCGAGGCACGTTTTCTGTGGAGGTTCATGGTGGGGGTGCGTTCTTTTCGTGGCCGTTTCGACCTCTTTGGCTTCTTTGTACATCTGTTCGAGACTCTCGTATGTTTTGAATGGCAAAGTGTAATAGAGGCGAGGGTGGAGTCCGTCCCTAAATGCGTCAGCTGCGACGTCTTCCAGCAAACCTAACGCAAGATCCTTTATTGTTTGTTTACCGCGTTTGATATCGTCTACGGCCATAGCTTTGAACTGAAGGAAATTATCGTAATAGCATGTGACTGACTCGTTGGGTTGTTGTTTCATTTTTCTGAGATCGTTAATCCATTCATTGACATGTTTTGAGGTCACAAATTTGTCTCGAATTCTGATTATTAATTGTTCGATTGTTCTGATCGAGTCAATATCTATCTGAGCTTTGCCGATACATTTTTCCGTTATATCTGCGACAATATCTGCTTCATCAATATACGTTACAAATTTTCGCGCGGCTTCACATTTCGCAATGAATTTTAATAATCCGCACGTTTTATCAGTGCCGTCGAATTCTGGCAAGCTTTTCTTGAAATCCCGATATCTTTGTTCATTGTATGTTCGGACATTATCTATCGCAACTATTCTAGATGTTTCCATTCCATTGGGATCGTGGGGGAGCGCACCCGCTTGGTTCATTTTAATATTTTTAAAGACTTACTCGATGATGACTAATTAAAGATTACTGCTGGAACTGTGTGTGAGTTGCTGCCGTCGTCTCGGGTTTCGGTTGTGGTTGTGTGGTCCCTCGCTGGGAAGTCGCCTCAGTGTTGTGTCGGTGAGCTCGTGCCGTGAAGAAACTTGAGTCGTCTCGTTGAGATCTCGTGTTGCTGGGTCGCTGAACTTCGTCTTGTTGAATCGGGGAGTCCCGTGTTGTTGGATTGAAGAATCTCGTACCGTCAGATGAATGAAGATGAAGATTTCGATTTGATTGTTCAGTTTTGGAGTTTGTCGTTTTTGTTGAAATTCTTCTGGCTTTGTTTTCAGTTTTATTGGTGTATGGAGCGTGTTGCTGTGGTGTTGTTGATTTGAGTTTTCCACTGCCACCAGTTTTATTGGTGGTTTGTTTTTTTCCGCTGCCACCAGTTTTATTGGTGTATGGAGCGTGTTGCTGTGGTGCTGTTGATTTGAGTTTTCCGCTGCCACCAGTTTTATTGGTGGTTTGTTTTTTTCCGCTGCCACCAGTTTTATTGGTGTATGGAGCGTGTTGCTGTGGTGCTGTTGATTTGAGTTTTCCGCTGCCACCAGTTTTATTGGTGGTTTGTCTTTTTCCGCTGCCACCAGTTTTATTGGTATATAGAGCTGTTACGTCCCAAGTGGGTAAGACAGTGGAGCTCCGTCGATAATTCGATGTGCGCGCGATATTTGAATTGGCTTGCGCTATTCGGCTGGACATGAGCTCGCCACCTGAGACTTACTTGTGCTCAATATACCAATTCAACGATTTAGGATAAATCGTCGAGGTTAATTCCTCTTCGAAGACGTTCTATGTTGATGATGTTTTCCCAAACTTCTCGGTATTGACCCGTAGAAATGAGTTTGTTGGGAAAAATATTGATTGCAACACTCACAACTCTCATAAACTTTAACAAAACTGATATTTTATTTGAATTTGAAGTTTTAACACAAGACTAAGATTATACTTAGAGAATATCGACAAAAATAGTTTGAGATTTTTGTTTGCTGTAGATGTTCTCGATTTGGAAGTCGAGTGAGTTCTGACTCGAAGTCGAATTTGTTCAGAGTCTGTTCTTAGAGTAAATTAACTATTTCGTTTCTGCTTGGTGGGAGTTACAAAATTTCGGGTATTTTGATTGGTTATATTTCTAACGAGACGCTTAGTTTTTCTATGGCGGGGATTATCTTGAGCTCGCAGGGGTGGCGTGAGATCGTCTTTTTATGGACGACTTTTTCGTGGAAAAGGCAATGTGTTTTCGAGTTTACGGTTCTAAGAAAAAAATGCAGAGTTCGTGTTTTTGAAATTAGGTCTTTTTGAGTGGTGATATTGAGTAGGGCGTTCGTCGTAATGTGATGCGAGTAAGGGTGGTGAAGGAAACTTTCTCTGATTTGGTATTTCGAATTTAGTGTGCGGTCCGCTTGATATTGAGGGTGAATTATAGCATTTTCCAGCATTTTCTGGCGGGAATTTGTCGATCCTAGAGTGTGTATAGGATAAAATGTTTGGTCTTTGGAGAAATGTTTGTCAGAGTGGACAACATTCTTTATCGCGTTGCGCAGCTGTTCGTCGAGTTTGGTATTTCGAATGTTTGAAAAATGATATGGGATTATTCTGAGAAACCGTGGTTTGCATCTGGAACGGAAACATTAATTGTTTCTTAGGTGTAGTTTGTAAATGAAAATATAAAGTGATAATAATAGTTAAGAATATGTATAATATTTGAATTTTGCCGGCAGGCTGCATTGTTTCAGAGGTAGTCAAGGTAGGGATTTAATTTATCGACCGAAGGTGTGCATCACCCATGTTGGGACGTAACACCATGTTAAAAAAATAAATATCATGACTGGTTTTATGTTATTCGAATTTTATTTGTGTACCAAAGACTTTTGTGAATATGTTTTGAATATAATAATATCGACTGAATTCATTATAACCATATCGAATTTTTAAAGAAACTCCCCCTTCCAAATTAAAAATATTTTTAATGAAAAATAAAATCAATGCCGACTCGACATTTTGACGATTTTAATCATCCCAAAATACTAATTGAATACCCTTTGTATTATACGCATAAATATACGCAACAGCGCGTAAAAAATCTAAAAAAAAAGAAATACAAGTTACCATCATTATCGTTATACGAGACAAATGAAATAAACCGTATTCTATGAATATTATTTTATTTATAAGAAATACAAAAATACGAAGTTAGGGGAGTTTATTGCATATAGACAAGGATCCTCTTTATATGCATCAATTAAAACGTTTATTTGTTCTGGAGAGCACCTGTCAGACATTTTTTAAATTCAATTCACCACCAAAACAATACGATAGCACGCAAACAAACTAGCACGAAAAATAGCACGATATCTATCATGGAAAACCAACATGCCATCACACAGCGGAGCCAGCAGTGACGTCACTTTCTCACAGGGCCGCCAGCAGAGCAGCCATCCTAGAACCCCGCAAGCAATCTAGCAGCAAAAGACGCGTCGTGTGCGCCGAGCTTTACTACGCTGGCGGAGCCAACTTCGTGTCGAGAAAATATACGAAAATATACCTACAGTTCACTCTGTGGCCGCTCAGGTGTCACTCTGTCGGGATCAACTCTCGAGGTTTCAACTTTTACTTGAGCGTTGCACATCTTTCGCTAACCAGCTAACCAGTGGTCATACCACTGGTTACAACTTACAACCTGCAGAACTTGTGCTGCAAACCCTGCAAACGCTGCAAACGCTGCAAACAGCTGCAAACGATTACAGCGAGTAATATCCGGCCACGTTAAAATCGTTTGTTTGATAGTCGAGCAAGTGCACGAATTGTGTGTGCCAAGCTTGCGAGCGAATCAATACGTACGAAAACGCGGATATTCATTAAGGAGGCTCGAGTGGCTTCACTGCATTTTGAATAGTTTTGTAAGAGAATCTTGTCAATAATGGACAATTATACACCGTGGTTTCTTATTTTTTCACTTCTCTCATTCGTTGTGCTGTCCGGCGGGGTCGAGTTAACCTTCGAATTACCGGACAATGCTAAGGAATGCTTCTATCAAGATATTGACAAAAATGTTACGGCTTCTCTCGAGTTTCAGGCAAGTATCCGAAAAAAATATACTGTAAAATGTTCAATTCCGTTTAGTAACGAAATAAAAAAAGAACAATCTTTATTCCATTTAGCCGTATTGACAACAATTAATGAGAATAGCACTAATTTAAAACTCTTTTATCGAAGGGTAATAAACAAATCGCAGTTGGATTACATTTCTATAGTCGATAGTCGTAAATAATTTGCTCTGTGTTTTTTAAGGTCGTAACAGGTGGTCAGTATGACATTGATGTGACACTCGAAGCTCCCAACAAGGAAATCATATATCGCCAAGTAAAGACACAATTTGATTCGCATATCTTCACTGCACCACTCAGTGGAGCTTATAAGGCTTGTTTCAGCAACGAATTCTCCACTTTTTCTCACAAACTCGTCTACATGGATTTCCAAGTCGGTGATGAACCAAATCTTCCTGGACTTGAGGAACACGTCACCGTTATGACTCAGGTAATTCCCATTGCAATGTCGTTTTTAAAAGTTGACCACCACTAGTCACATATGGAAATTGCCCTTGATAATTCTTCTTGTATAAAGATCTTTTGATGTCAAATAATCAAATTTATCACAATTAAACGGTCCGTTGTGAATATCTTGGAAAAAATATTTGACTACTAGGAAACTTGAAATTTTTACTACTAGCAAGAATTGAGGTTGTAATTCATTTTTGTAACATAACTTTTATTTTCCCATAGTCGATTATTGATTCATACATTAATATTGTATCTAAGCGCATAAAAGCCCTCGGAGAACCGTTCAAAAAGCATTGTTTTTGTTGTTGTTTAAATTGGTATATGTAATTAGGTAAAGAGACTCGCTTGCACATACTGATGAATTAATGAAAGGTCTGTCGATATTGGAAGACATTTTATAGTTTCCCGGTGCTCTTTGGTAAATGTAACACAATGCACAGATAAGTCAATGGCGGATAAAAAAGTAGCGTGGGAAGATAGTGGAAATGAGGGCATTTGTATCTGGTAAGGGTATCGGGGATAGATAAGGGAACAACCTAATGAGCAAAGATCCAAACTAGAAAAATAATTTTCAAAACAATAAACGCTATTTTAATGTTGGTGACCAGCTATAAAAAGTGAGAAAAGTTTAATTATTCATTGCACCATTTACTTAATAATGTTTAATTCATCGAATATCACTTATTATATAAAAGTGCATATTGCAAGCAAAGTTTGTGTGTTTTAAATCATATTTTCGAACTCAAATAAACAGAGAAGACCGAATATAACGAACGGCAAAACGTACTTTCTTTAGAGAATTCCTTTAGAGAAAAAGGATTGTTGTTTCTTTCGAAAATAATTCAAATCGAGGATTATGTGCAATGGATATTTTATAAAAATAATCGATATATAATTATATTGGTGTTGTCTTGTGTCTATTTCTTTTTTTAATTTGACATATTTTATTGCAATGACATTTATTTTATACTCATAGATGGAAACATCTGCCCAAGAAGTGCACAAGAATTTAGTACGAATTGTGGATTACCAGACGTCGCACAGATTGCGCGAGGCACAAGGTAGAAAACGTGCTGAACATCTGAACGAACGAGTGCTATGGTGGTCGTTGATGGAAACAGCTGAGATTCTGTTCATCACAATAAGCCAAGTATTGATCCTCAAAAACTTCTTCACTGAGAAGAAGCCGTATCAGCGTCTATAGTGTTAACACGATCGAGCGATAGCTGCGAAGCAGTAATGTATATTGATTAAATCATTGAATCGTGCACAGATTTTCGTGATTTAACATACAAGACAATCATGAGAATCGTGCGAATATCGTTTTTTTTCTCTTGTTTTATTTTTCTTTGCGCTTTATCGATTTGAGAAGGAACTCGCAGTGCATAAGCTACCTCTTGAGGAAATCTTATTATACTAGTGACAATAGCGCGTGGGCACTTTTCATACGTTCTTCTGAATCGATTTATATATTGTAATCGTTATATATCGTTCCAAAGCTGTTTTGAATAGACCACAATAGCGATGCGTTTTGCATACAATCTACATGTAACATTATTCGATTAAAAGGTTTTCTGTGACAAATCAATTGTATTCGAATCGAATACCTTGCACTTTTTTTTTTATCATTTTTACTGTCATTTGTAGGTATATGTAGATATGTACATTTGCGTTAAATATAGTCGGCTGTAGTAAATTTCGCCTACACACGCTAAACCACTGATAGCCCGTGCTATTGTAATTTATTCAATGTAATGCCATTCGATCATTTCCACAGACCATACCATTATATATATTTCCATAGACTATACCATTTCTATAGACAGAGAGAGCTCGTTCGATTGGCATACACGCCCACTGACAATGAGTCAATGATTACCACGGACTTGTGTTCATCTGATTTGATGGCCTGTTCCAAGATACGTGATAACTCAAGTTGCTAGAATTTAGTAGGGATCAACTTATGTTTTTCTGTTCATGGCCATATAGTTATAAGGAAGTTCGAACGATTGTTGGGAAAAGGGAGACATTGAAACCTTCATGACACTCATATAAACAGACACTATTACTGTGGATTTTTCCAAATTTTTGGACCGTTTAGTTATTAAGTAAACAAAGTTCAGTGTTAGTGAATCCAACATACAGATATAGGGTTATATATAGGGTGTATTATAAAGCTCGGGACACCTAAATATCTCGGAAAATATAAGGTAAAAAAAAGTGTTTTAGACAAAAGTTATATGGTTTGAAAATATGTATTTACTCATTTTATCAGTTTGACCTTGGGTATCGCCGCCAAGATCGTGTCAAAGTCACATCAATGTTTTTAAATAGAACGCCCTATTTTTCATCGCATACTCTTATAGTACGTCTCGAGAGCTTTCCAAAACACTGTAAGAAACTTTTTTTTCATCAAGTACTTTTCGAGTTATGATGCTTCAAAGTTACAGTATCGACGGTACTAGCCAAGGTATACCACGCGGAGGTTGCCCAGGCGGATTGACATGTCTTTAGTGCTCGGAGAAAGATTGGAGAATAGTACAAGGTAAGTTGATAGTCAAGGCAAGATCGGTCTGTCATCCGGCCAGTAGAGGCAAGATCGGTCTGGAGACCTTCACGATTTTGCTACGTTATGTTTTTGTTGGTGCATTAACAGAAGGTCAAGATTATAATTCACGGGTCACAGACCGATCTTGCCTTGACTGGCCGGATCACAGACCGATCTTGCCTTGACTGGCCAGATCACAGATCGATCTTGCCTTGACTGACTGCACTATTCTCCACTCTTTCTCCGAGCACAAAAGACATGTCAATACGCCTGGGCAACCTCCGCGTGGTATACTTTGGCTAGTGCCGTCAATACTGTAATTTTGAAGCACCATAACTCGAAAAGTACCTCATGAAAAAATATTTTCTTATAGTGTTTTGGAAAGCTCTCGAGATGTACTATAAGAATATGCAATGAAATATACGGTCTATCGTTTAAAAAAATTGATGTGTCCTTGACCTGACCCAGGCCACGACACCCAAGATCAAACTGATAAAATCAGTAAATAGATATTTTTAAACCATATAACTTTTGTCTGAAACAGTTTTCTGTAAAACTTATATTTTTCCAGATATTTAGGTGTCCCGACCTTTCTGGGACACCCTGTATAATAACTAAAACTTGACCACAATGTATTAATCAAGTATTCGAATAGTCCTAAATGTAAAAAATCTAACCCTTACAGTATATTGTAACTTGATAACAATTGTTCACATGGATTTATATTACTCGCCGCCATTTTGAAAAACATAACATTTATGTTCTGTTTTTTTGCTAAAATGACTTTAAATTTGATTCTTAAAAGTTACGAAAGAATTTTATAGGAAATGTTTTCAAGTTTTCAAAACTGCCCTTTCATTTTTTGTGCGAGCATTGGTTGCTGAAATATCGATGACCAAAGGCAAGAGGACCCTTTTTCATTCAAAGTCGGATATCTCAGCCAAAAATCAACGTAACGAGATAAATCAAAAACAGAATTGAAGCTGACAAAACAGGCTACCCTGGTCCATGTATTTGTTTAACGAAACCGAAATTGTCTAAGCTCGTGGACCAAAACAAAGTAGACAAAATTTGACCAAATTTCTTCGCGCTATTTCTTATGATTGTGTAGTAATCGTAGCTCAATAAAAAATGTTGACCACGAGATCTCAAAACTAGAATCTCGGAGCTTCAAAACGCTTTTTTTTATCTTGATACGAGCATTTTTCACTGAGATACAGTCTTTCAAACATCCCTAAAAAACTTCACGTTTGAGTATAATAAGTTGGCCACCCTCTGTAATTCTACCTTCCACTGCACGAAGGTCGGCTCGCCGAGCATAAATCGAGGGCCACAAGGTGGGGACCGCGCGGGTGAAGTATTGATAAATGCTAGATCTCGAATTATTACCTACCGTTCGGCGTATGTCGCATATCACCGATATTGAAAACAAAAGTATGGGCAGACGACATTGCCGAGCCTGTAGCGTGGATATGACGTGCAGTGGTGCGGTTTATTGTTGTTACAAATTGTTGAAGAAAAAATTATCATCTCTTCATGTTTGGCATTTTGTTAGTTCATCAACATATTTACTGGAGCACGAAACTATATTATTGCCGAATATAGAACGCTTTGCCTTCGGCAGTTGCGTGCGTGATGGACCGGCAAGAAGACGAGTTTCCCGAGGGCCAGGCCCGAAAAACGGAGCAGTTGTGTTTTTTATGTGACGAAGGTTCAACGTTATTTAAAGAAGTAAAGCCATTTGATCATAACAAATTTAATCTGTGCACCGAAAAATTTCATATACGAAAAGAAAACGGCTGGGAATTCTCAGATATACAATTAACAACCGACATCAAGGGTGATTATGGATATGATGCCGAATGCTAGGCTAAGTTTATTAAAATATGGCGAAAAATTAATAAAAATACTAGAGAATCGACAAATGTAGAAATCAAGCCGTCGCCATCTTCTACAAAAAATAAAGATGAAACACTATCTGCTAGTACGAGCCAGGACGAAGGATTTCTCGGGGAGGCAGCTGCGAACCCAGATAGAACAGTGACGTATATTATACATATAAACGACGTCGCCATATACGTTTGTAAGACGTTTCTAGTACGTATACTGAAGAGCTAAATGTCCGGCTAATCTTCGTATAATGTACATATATTCTACGTATATTAAACGGTATATTTTATGTATCCACGACGTCGAAAATACGTTAAATATATTGTTCAACAAACGTAGAATATATATATATTATACGGATACTAGCCAAACATTTAGCTCTTCAGTATACGTCCTAAATACATCTTACAGGCGTCGATAGCGACATTGTATTAACATATATTTGACATATAAATGTCTTATGTGCGAATAATAAATCCATAAAAAATGTATTCCACACACGTATGGCAATACGCATATACTGTTACAATACATATAAATCGTCGTTTACTTATAAATTCGTGCGATGAATGCGGAAAATCATAAAATACAGCTCTTTGTTATTGTTATCATCTGAAACGTTTTATTTATTATTTCAGGTACATATTCTTTTGAGAGAGTACATATACAAATAATACATACTCCATAAACATTTATAAAAAAAACCCGAATTATATTATAACCCGAATGTATAATGTACGTAAATTATACGTATATGCAATTCGTTCACCATCATCAATTAAATAGACCTACAATATACATACAGTATACGTCTAATATAGGTATATCATAGACGTATACATATCATATACATATATACGTGTAATATACGTATATTAGACCTTCTTGTTCTATCTGGGAAAGTACCGTTCTACGTGTGTTTTTGTGTGCGTGTAAGTGTACGTCTACGTATAAGGCCAGAAAAATAATTGTCAGAACAGGCCTTGGAACGATGATATATTAAAATAATCATATATTCAACAACTATTGGAAAGAAAAATTATTTGAATTTTAGATCGGCCGCAGATAACTGTAGAGTAACATGGAGATTTACTGGTCATATTCGAATTTTTTCAACATGCATTGAAAATACCTTGTCAACGTACTGATAATATTGATTGAATATATCACCCACTCACAAAATCGAAAGAGTTTTTTCGTCCTAATTTTCCACTCATCGACTACCTACTCCGATCGGCGGAATGTAAATTGCCCGAAGTCCTATTATTCATAGTGAACACATGCATAATATAATGGAGGTGCTCATTACATTAAAAGCTTCGAAGGTGCTCATTCCATTCGTCATTATCAATAGTTTAACATTTTCATTTGCATTTGATTACTTCAAAGTTTGAATGTTGAATTCGTGTATTCGAGCTTGTTTGCTTCACGTACATGTGCACTAGGTCGGTCATTAATATTTAATATGTACGTTTCATCCATCGAATTGATAGACAATGACCAGAAAACAATGTCTCAATTATTGCAGGTTTTTACCTTCATTGACTGAAAAGAAGAAAATTATTTTTGAATTCATTTCATTCAACCCATCTTCCATTCAACTGTCGACAATACGAAATCTAGTGCCATGATACGCAACAACTCCGACTAGCGTGAAAACGTCGATATATGGAATGTTGCATTAGTTCGGAACAGCTCCATGGGAAAAACGTAATATCCATAAGGGGCGTTCCACACCAAATCGGACACCATTTAGCTTGTGTATCTCCGATTTTTTTTCAATTTTTTATGTTCTAGTATTGGTTGAAAGAAGCCTCCATGATTAAAAAAAAAAAATTTGTTCAATCGTTTTCATAAATTCATTCAATTCAATTTTATTGTTCAAAAAATACGTTATTCCTTTTTTTAAACGCCCATAACTTTGCGTAAAATGGGCCAAATAGGACGTTTTATTTTTAATTCTTATTATTTCACGCACTTTTGATAAAAAAATATCGACAAAAAATTCAAACCATATTTCTATAAGATATAGATATGCCAGTTATAAATATAAATTGTTGATTTACAAAAAACACGTACTGATCGATTTTCTTGAAATCTTTTTGTCAAAAACTGTTATTTATTATATTCATTGTTCATTAAATAATTAAGACATACCTATTTTATTTCATAAATAACAATACCCGTTGTGGAGAGCCTGAAAATGACATTAATATTTATTTTGGACACGGATGACTAAAATATGGAAATTGAGAAATCTAAAAAATGGATCCCATATAGTTATCTCATTACCTACTTAGGCTTAAAAATTAAGGTTTAAATGAAAAATTGTTACAACAAAATTTCAAGAAAATCGACGAGTACGTGTTTTTTGTAAATCAACAATTTACGGTATACGGTTTGAATTTTGTTTTTCGATATTTTTATCAAAAGGGCTTGAAAAAAGAAAAAGTTGAAAAACGCCTAATTTGGCCCAATTTTCACAAAGTTATGGACGTTTAAGAAAAAGTAACGTAATTTTTTTAAAATCGATATAATGAAAATAGTTGGATTAAAAAAAATTGAAAAAAATCATGGAGGCATCTTTCAATCAATACTAGAAACATAACAAAATTCAAAAAAAAATCGGAGATGCACAAGCTAAATGGTGTACGATTTGCTGTGGAACGCCGCATAAATATCCATAATTATAAATATATTACGACGGGTATTACATTAATAATTTTAACAAACATATCAACTAACCTATATTTGTTGGAGGTGTTACGTACTGGCCGACATTAGAGGCGCAGTCGGTGGCATATGTCCTCTAGGCAGTAAAAGGGCGCTCTGCGTAGTTACCTCTAATATCGACATAGACTACGTTTACACGGCGCTCTTATTCCGGTTTTGTTATACTGGGTATAATAAAACCAGTTTCAACGCGACTGTTTACACGAACGGGAATAATCTAGTACTTCGGCATGGCTCCATAAAGTTGGCCGACCGACTTAAACTTTTTCAACTTTTTTTTTTACGAATCGTTTGATCGTCGTTTGATACCGTTTGATCGTTAAAAATAATCGTTTGATCGTTAATAGTTTTTTCACAAAATCGAAAAAAATGACCGTAAAGTTGGCCGACCGACTTTAACTTTTTCAATTTTTTTTTTTACAAATCGTTAGAGCGTCGTTTGAAATCGTTTGATCGTTAAAAATAATTGTTTGATCGTTAATAGTTTTTTCACAAAATCCAAATTACTTTCCGGCCTGAAGTTTCCTAGTGACTTGTGTGTGTGTGTGTGGGAGTTTATCGTGCACACCCTCTTCGGGTTTTTACACACCTGTATTCGACAATTCTACCATTTTCATCCAACCTATCCTCCGACATTCTTATTCGCGACCACGGCTGCAGCCGTTTCGCATTCCCCCTAATCTCCCTGTATCGCATTTGCCACGGACGGAGGGAAACTGCAGAAAACCTCCGCCGATACAGGTCGGTACCTACCTAGTCTCCCCCAGTGTCAATGCGAGTAAACTCAAGCACGTCCACCAGAGTCGCCTAGGGTCGGCACCTCCTCAACTGTGACGATGGGCCACCCGATGTCCGACCAAGGCGTCACCATCCGCGCGATGAGAACCGCCTTGCGGAGCACCCCAGCCGAACATCGACCCCCACTCCTCACAGCGAGGTTTTTGTTGGACATTTGTTTTGGAGGGATCCGAACCGCCAGGATTGCAGAAAAACACTTACGAGGGGACGGTCCCGGAGGGGCATGGAGTTACGGACTCCCGCTTCGCGTGCTTATAGTGTGGGTAGGTACTAACGAAACCTCAAATGATTAGCCGCCAACTCGGCTCCGTTTTCGAAAAATCACCGTTCAAATTTGGGAGTCTGATTGTCGACTGTAGAATTTCTACATAAGAACAACAAGGCGAGCAGCCTAGCGGTAAGCGAGTCAGACTACCGTCCCGGAGGTCTCGGGTTCAAGTCTCGTCTATGCTGCTTTTTTTTCATTTTTGTCTTTCATTTTTTTTCATTTTTTTTTAAATTGTTGTTGAAGTTTATAGTTTATGATTAAAAAATTGTAAGAAAGTAAACAAAAAAATTTACGCGCCTTTACTGATAAAAACTTACGAATTAAATGTCAATTTTTTTTTTCAAATCTCTGGGGGGTTTCGTTAGGGGTTTCGTTAGTACCTACCCACACTATAAGCACGCGAAGCGGGAGTCCGTAAACTCCATGCCCCTCCGGGACCGACCCCTCGTTAGAAAAAATTTCTTTTTTCCATTGGTGTCGGCTACGGGAATCGAACCCTGGCCCGCTGGGTGCGAAGCCAGAGTCCTACTCCCCGAGCAACCGCGCTCCTACAGTTTCCTAGTGACTTTTTACTGGTGACGTTGGTACCTCCAGTTGTTATGATTTTTTACTTTTTGAAGATTTTCCTTTTGATATCGTTTGATCGTCGTTTGATACTAACGAATACCAAGTTTCATCGTTTGATCGTTGATCGTATTTTGCTCAAATTTCTATAGTATATTCGGCACCTCTATAGTTCTAACTGAAACTGTAATATTTGTGGTATCTGCCGCCATAGTTTTTTTAAGCTGAGAAAGTAGGCAAAACTGACGAAATTTGGAATCGATTTTTTTAAACCGCGTCAACAGCGCAATTTCACACAAATCACAAATATTCTAGTTCCAGTTAAAACTATAAACGTGCTAAATATACCATACAAATTTGAGCAAAATCGGTTAAATAGTTTCCATGTTATTACGGAAGCCAAATTGAAAAATACGTTTTCGGGGAAAACGCGTACTTCAGCAATGAGCGACGATTTTGATCTGAAAAAATGTAAAGTGTACCCAAAATATTAATAAATATGTGGCGAAACGTTCGCAGTTGTATACTTATTTAATTCCCAAGAAAGTGCAAAAAAGAGCCTTCACATGGGATCGCTGATCGTGAATCAAGTTTATCTATACTTGAAGTCGTTTCCGGCGTTTGCCTGAGGCTCCATGACCTGCGAGCTTCAATGGGGATGATATCTCGCGGTGCCCTTTCAACACGTTTTCACCAAGCACTTTAATAATAATGATTCAAAAATGTTTAAACTTGATTAGGCTATTCGAAGCGAAATAGCAAATGCAATTAATTACGATTGTTTAACACGGCTAAACAATCAATAATTACGTGTTTCCAGAAATATTTTGAAATTTTATTTTCAAGTTCATCATATTTCGCAAAATAAAATACCGGTCTTCGAAATTTTTAACGGCATTCGAAATATGTGAAAATAATAAACGAGGTACATTATACGGAAAAAAAGCCGCGGCGATCTTGCGCTGCTAGTCCAAGTCTTTTCTATCTCTGCAAAATAATATCCTGCAATAGCAAGAAAGATTGAAGCATCCTAGCATGATGGAGCTGGACCGACGACGAAAAATTATCTCGGAACATTCGAGCAACGCGTACGAGTCTCGAATATATAGACATATGTCATCATTGCACGCCTGTCTCATTCACGGAAAGACCCGATCGGCGTATACGGACCGCCAGATTATATATATATGTTCTTTTCGCTGTATATACGACTCCGATAGCTGTGCCAACTTCGGTTCATGGGTACAAAAGTACCCACAGTTCGATATTTGGCCGCTCAGATGTCGCCCCGCCGGACCAGCTCTCCAGGTTTCAACTTTTGTCGAGCGTTGCTGATCTCCCCCCTAATCTCTGATGAAACTCAAATTAAAGGGGGCCACGACGTACGGATTACGGATGTTCTTCAAACTTTTTATAAATTCAGAAATCCATTAGGACAACATAATGTGCAAGCGATAATGCCTACTTATTGTTAGGCGTTTTCGGAAAAATAGCAAGATAAATCTTACGCGTCCAATATATACCGGTGCGTTGCAAGTTTAAAGCCGGCTCTGCACACTCGCCGAGACATAACGAATGTTGGCCAATACGAGAGTGTGAGGGCTGACTCGTCTCACCTCTCGCCGTCTCGTGTAGTCTCGGTCCGTTGTCGGTTTTTTTGACACGAGTCAAAGGGATCTCGGGTAGTCTCGTGTCCATAGACGAGATCGCCCTCCACACTTATAACGAATAAAAAAAGATGAGGCATCAACTGAGCAACACAAGAGTGTGGAGGGGCATATTTTTCATGTCTCGTGAGAGGCGAGTCCCGCCCGAGACATTCGGCGAGACGTCTCGGCCAATGTGTAGAGGAGGCTTAGATGGTGGTGGTCGAGTTGTTTCGCAATTGTTGGATCGACTTCCGATCATTTTTTTGTCAATTTTATCTTTTTTTTTCCACACTGGTCATATTTGTTTATATATATTAAAATACAAAGGCGATATAATGAAAAAAATACGTGTATTTCGAAGCCTGGTTTGGAAGAGATTTCTCATTTTCAAGAAAACTATATGCGTTTGGTCGTTTACTTCTCGATAATAATAAATATGATATTTGTTCTAATAATAAAATTTAGTAAACAGCCAAATAACAACGGCAATTCAATACATGTTCATACAAATACACATATTTTTTTCATTTTATTACGTTTGAGTCGTAATATATACGAAAGAATATGACCAATGTTGTAAAAAATATATAGATTAAAAAATGAAAACTGGACTCGATCCAGAGACCCATCGATTACGGAACACGAATGCTAACCACTCGGCCGTCACCACTTATCAACTACAGTTGCAACGCATCGGTATATATTGAACGCGGAAGACTTCTCTTGCGATTTTCTCGAAAACGCTTGCGTAGTACGCCTTACTACTTGGACATTATGTTGTCCTAATGGACGACTAAAAGTGTACAAAGTTTGGAGAATATCCGTAATCCATCCTGATCCCGTCTATTTCTCGGCGCAATACTTGCATTTGGCTCGAGATTATCGTTTCTTGCCGAGGCTTCGCACTTTAGGCCATGCACTGCCATCTAGCGGTGTTGCGTAGCGCGCAAGTTCACTACTATGCCGACGTCGTCGGAGTTCGTCCGGGCCTTTCACATGACCTTAAGACCGGTTTTTACTACATCGGGTGTTACTAATCCGGAATAAAAGCGCCGTGTAAACGTAATCATAGTGTTACGTCCCGAGAGGGAGACACTGACCGAAGACGCGGCGCGATCGGAGTTAGGGCGCGAATCTTTGAATATGATTTAGTTTCCGCGCAAGTGAGTCTGAGAATGATCGCTCGCGAATTCCTAACACAACACTATTCTTAATGGGATCGATTTTTGTTAGGATCGATTGGATGTTGGTGAGGTTTACGTTGATTCTCTATTCAAAGAGAAATCATAATTCACTTTGGTTTTATTTGTTAATAACCAAATAACGTAAACTTTATTGATTGTTCGTAATTTCACTATTTAAATGTGTTCTGAATTAGTGTTTTACAGAGTTCGAGATTTTTGTGTAGAGTTGACTTTACACAGAGTTAAGTTTGAGATTTTGACGCATAGGTCTTGACTCGATGAAGGCGAAGAATAATCTGCCTAAAGTTTTACAAAGAGAGGAACGCTCTGCCTCGCAGAGGCAGATTACAAAATAAAGAGGGTTGAATTTGATTGGTCGGAATTTTAGTTGTGTGAATGTATGTTTTTCCCGTGGAGGGGAAATATTGCGTACGTGACCAGTTGTGGGAAAGGAAAAAGGTTTCGAGTAGAATTCGTAGAGTACTTACAGTGTTTGTTTACAGCTAGATTTTTGGGCGACGGAGTCGCACAAGAGATTCGTTGAAATGTAATATGAATGAAGAAAGTAAAGAAAAATTTGTCTGGCTGGATATTTATGAGTTTAAGACTGAGAGAAAAATAGTATCGTTGTTAGCGAGAGGTTTCAAGTTTACGAGCGACGAAGTCGCGCGAGAGTTTCGTGGAAAAGAAATAAAAGAAAATGTTCGCCAGAAAGATTGTTTATAAGTGTATAGGGTGTTTGAGACTGGACGTGGTTTGGATTCTTTAGTGTGTATATGTAATAGGAGTAGGGTGGTCTGGGAGCCTTAGTTGGGAACTTTCCCTTAGTCTATTTAATTTCTATGAGTAAACGATATGATAGGTAGGCTTTTGATCGACGAGTTATGGTGGATGGTGTGTGTGGTAACTTTGTAGGCAAGTTACCGATTGTCGAGAGTTTGAATTATCGACTGAATATATTGTCGATCTCTGTATTACGGGCTAGGACGTAACAATAGTAGAGTATACCTAATTTTCCTTTCCAATAGCTAAATCATGGAGCCTAGGGCCTAGAGTAAAGGAGTGCGCACGGCATAGGAGAATCGCGAAAAATTGTGGACCATAAAATCGACGAAAAAGATATATGTTGGTTGTAGTTCGAAATTCAGCCGCGAGCGCGCTTGTGTTGTTAGTGTTACGTCCCAAGTGGGTAAGACAGTGGAGCTCCGTCGATAATTCGATGTGCGCGCGATATTTGAATTGGCTTGCGCTATTCGGCTGGACGTGAGCTCGCCACCTGAGACTTAGTTGTGCTCAATATACCAATTCAACGATTTAGGATAAATCGTCGAGGTTGATTCCTCTTCGAAGACGTTCTATGTTGATGATGTTTTCCCAAACTTCTTGGTATTGACCCGTAGAAATGAGTTTGTTGGGGAAAATATTGATTGCAACACTCACAACTCTCATAAACTTTAACAAAACTGATATTTTATTTGAATTTGAAGTTTTAACACAAGACTAAGATTATACTTAGAGAATATCGACAAAAATGGTTTAAGATTTTTGTTTGCTGTAGATGTTCTCGATTTGGAAGTCGAGTGAGTTCTGACTCGAAGTCGAATTAGTTCTGCGTCTGTTCTTAGAGTAAATTAACTATTTCGTCTCTGCTTGGTGGGAGTTACACAAATTCGGGTATTTTGATTGGTCTAATTTCTAGCGAGGCTGTTCGTTTTCCTGTGGAGGGGGTTGTTTTTGAGACGCGGGGGTGACTCGAGATTGTTGCTTGTGGGCGTTTTGTTAGAAAGAGAAAATGTTTTCGATTTGTAGTCCGGAGAAAAAGTGTGTTCTTTGTATTTAATGTTGGGTTCTCGAATGGTGGTAATAGATAAGGTTTTCTTGGAATGTAATATGAGTGAGGGTGGAAAGGAGAGTTTCTCGGACTGGGTATGTTATGAATTCGTATCCGGTCCGAATTGAGACTAAAAGTGAATAATAATATTTTAAGTAAGGGTTTATCATTCCCGAAATGTATATAAGAGGGATGTTTGCCACTTGGAAAAATGTTTATAAGGGTGGAAAATGTTCCTTATGGCGTTGCGCAGCTGTTCATCGAGTTTGGTATTTCGGATGTTTAGGAAATGATATAGGACTATTCTGAGAAACCGTGGTTTGCATCTGGAGTGGAAACATTAATTGTTTCTTAGGAGTAGTTTGTAAAAGAAAAAAAGATATAAGATAATAATAATAGTTAAGAATATTGTATAATATTTGAATTTTGCCGGCAGGCTGCATTGTTTCAGAGGTAGTCAAGGTAGTAGTTTAATTTATCGACCGGAGGTGAGCGTCACCCATGCTGGGACGTAACACCTCCCCACTTTGAAGATTGAGCGTCTCGCTCAATTTTAGAAGAAAAGAGACAACGAATGTAGCGTGCCAGCTAACATGATTTTTTTTTTAACAAATGGTGTTGTCTTAACGTATTACGCATTATGCTAGTTACGATTATCCTATTTATTACTTATCTTTTTTTATTTATATTTCCTCTTTTTCTTCTTATCATTTTTCATTGTGTATTCGTACCATATCCTTACATCGTAATTTTGAGTATTTGTAGCATATTATCATTAGTATTATTTTTAACGTAGTATGTTTTGAGTATTTGTATCGTACTATGGTTCATACTATTTTATTATAATAGTTTTCATGAGTATTTGCATTATATTGTCGTTAATACTATTTATCCTAGTAATTTTGAATATTTATGAGAAAACGAGATGCACATCGATACAAATTCATAGTTTTGCATTTTTGTCTGGTACCTAACATTTATTTCGGTCTATTAGTGAGCTATTTTCGCACGATCGCAGTGAATAATTTTACGCTTCTTATTTTCGAGTTCGATTTCGATGTCGTTTTTGTCTGGGAATACTTCAGTAATAATATAAGGTCCTTTGTAGTTGTCATCGAATTTGCGTGCTCTTTGATTCTTTACCAGGTATATTTTGTCGCCTGTCTGGAATTTTACTGGGTTGATATTTTTATCATAATGTTCTTTTGATTTCTGTTTAGCATGTTCTAGGTTCTTTCTAGCTTGTTCGCGAATTCCTTGCATTTCTTTGGCTACATTTTCTACGTGATCATCGTATGTTATTAATTCATCGAGATATGAGAATTGTGAGGGTAGTCGGGCTTCTCTTCCGTAGACTACTTGATAAGGGGTATATTTCGTCCCTTCGTGTACGCTCGTGTTGTACGCGAACGTGGCTGATCTTAAAAATTTATGCCAATCTTTCCTATTGGTGTAGTGTTTTAGATAATCCGTTAGGACTTGATGACTTCGTTCGAGAGAGCCGTTTGACTGAGGGTGGAAAGCCGTTGTCTTAATTTGTTCGATCTTTAGAGTTTTAGTGAGATGTTTCATTACTTTTCCGATAAAAGCTGCGCCTTGATCGGTCAGAATAGCCTTCGGGCAACCGAAGCAACAAATGAATTCAGTGACGAGAGCTTCCGCGATTTCTTTGGCTGTCGCGTGAACTAATGGAATCGCGAGTGAAAATTTCGACAAATTGTCTTGAATGGTGAGAATAAATCTGTGTCCGAGTTCGGATTCTGGGTTTATTGGTCCAACGATATCCATGGAGATTTTATCGAACACATTGAGAGGGGTATCTGTGATGACCATTGGCTGTTTAGTTTTTACCCTTACTAATTTTCTCCTCTGACAACTTTCGCATTGCCTGATATAGTCTGCAACATGTTTTTTCATGTTTCCCCAGAAATATTTTTGTCTGATTCTATTGTATGTTTTGGTTACTCCCTTATGACCTGCGATTGGGGATTCGTGGTTTTCGCGAATTATTCGTGACCTATCTTCTTGTGGAGGGGTGATAATTTCGTCCCTACAGATTTGAATGATGATATCTGTTCCTTCCAAGATTTCCTGGAGGATTTTCTTTATTTTTGGCCAGGATGCGTTTTTAAGACCACTTCGTTTTTTTGAGATGGCCGCCGATTTAATGTTCGACTCCAACATTTCTTTCTTCAAATTTTGTATGGCGGGAACGAAGTTTTCCTGAATTAAGGGGTCGGAGTCGTGTTTTCGAACGACTAGCGCAAAGACTTTCTTTTGTGAGTTTCCGGAAACGATTACGCTTCCAAGTTCATAATTTTGATCTGGTGTCAGATTGTTTAAGAGACCAATTTCGATCATTCTTTTCCCGAATTCGTTTGTTACCGTCCCGTCAGCTGAGATTAGACAAATATAATGATTTCGCGTCATTTCAATATTGTCTCTTGTTTCTATTACGTTTGTCGTGTTTTCGTAATTCTCATTCTCGTCCGGTGAACTTTGAACACCCGATGCGCGCGAGTATGGAGTAGGTGGTCCCCAGGGGGCATTACCCGGAGGGTTTGCTGCGGTTGTAACCTGAGTCACGTCGAGTGGTACGTTTTCTGTTGCTGAGATTTCGTCGCGTATCGGTGTGAGTGGAATGGGTGTATTGGGCATTTGAACGAGTATTCGGTCGTCGGGAATTTTTACTGTCGGGGTTTGTGTAGCATAATTTGAGAGATCTTGAATTGTCGAGAGTCGATTTACTGATTGAGACAGAGATCTTTGAATTGTCGCTCTACTTCTTTTCTTTTTCGACAATGGGTTTGCTAATTTGTTAATTTTTCCAGTTTTACTCGGACTTATACGTTTCTTCTTTTGCTTTTTTTGTTCGTGAGTCCCTTCGTCCGGACAGCAGAAGCATTTTTTTCGTCTCGTTTCTCGGGATGAGCGTCTGACTGTCGGTTCTGTTTTTGTCAAAGTGTTTGATTGTGGATTTACGAGTATTTTTTCGTTTTCGGTTCGCAATGAATGTTCGTCTTTTGTCTGAGTCTGGGGTAGATCATTCACTGTTTCCTTCGGACCTTCAGAGGTATTCATTTCTTCCGTGAAACTTTCTCTCATGATTATGGTATTTTGACCACATGGTATGGTTGGTTCGTCGACTACGATCTCGTCAAGTGTCGTGTCACGTTCCGTGTTAAGGGTAGTCGGCTGTGTTTGTTTAGGGATTTCGGTTTCAGTTCCCGTAAATGTTTTCTTTCGTAACCGCCTGGCGGGTGAGGGAGTGAAATGAGCTAGAGTTTTGTTTCTTTTCTTATGAATTTCCCTCGAGAGTTGACGTTGAAAATTATTTTCTCTTTGTAGTCGCGTAGGCGTTTGCGTGAGCGAGAATAACGAATGATTTGGGTGTTGCGCCCTTGATTTAGATTCATCATTTTCCGGGATCCGCTCGTCGTCTGCGTCGCTATCATAAGAATTTGGTTCGGGTTCGAGAATTATGACCCGTGGTTCGATATGAATTTGTTTTTCGTCTGAAGATGACGAGGAATTAGATTGATTGTCTGATGATTTTGTGAGGTTTTGTTTCCTTTTTGCTCGAGATTTTCTGTTTGTTTTCTTCTTGTGAAGAAAGAGTTTTGATTTTTCGGATAAGCTAGAATTTTCGCTTTCCTGACTCGGGTGATCAAGCCGAATTTTTGGATTTTGATTTAGATTGTTTAATACAAGAGGTTCTGGATTTGAATCGATAAATTCCTGGATCGTTTCTCTCGGAACTTCCGATCTGAGGGAATTTGACGATTGATTTTTATCTGCATTAGAAGCAGGAGATTCCTCGGAGCCAGTTCGAGCTAGCCTGGGTCTCCGTGGGATTTGGCGTATATCGCTTTCGGATGACGTAAACGTCCTTGCCACTCCGGGCACGGGGTTTACGTATGTTTCGCCGCTTGGAGTTTTTTCGACTCTCCACTTGAGTTTTATGGGGAGTACGACTGGATTTCGAGAGAGAGCGTCGGCGTTAGTATTTATTTTACCAGGTTTATACCGTATGGTGAATTCGAACTCTTTTAATCGCTCTCTCCACCTGAGCACTCGTGAAGTAGGGTCGTTCATTGAATTTACCCAAACTAAGGGTCGATGGTCCGTGAGCAAAGTGAATTCACGGCCATAAAGATAAGGCCTGAAAGTTTTTAAACCGAAGACTACTGCGACCATTTCTTTTTCCAAAGTTGAATAATTTTGTTCAGCTTTATTAAGTACCCTTGATGCTGCAGAAATTATATGGTCTTCTCCGATTTTACCTTGTGAGAGGATTGCTCCGACCGCGTAATTTGACGCGTCTGTTGTTACAATAAAAGGTTTATCGAAGTCTGGATATTGGAGGATTGGCGCTGAACAAAGCTTTTCGCGGAGGGTTGTGAATGCAGTTTGGTGTTGGTTAGTCCAATGAAAAGCTACATTCTTGCTTGTAAGTTCATTCAATGGTTTAGCTATTTTTGCGAAATCTTTAATAAAACGTCGGTAATATCCTGCTAGACCGAGGAATTCTCGCACGTTCTTCGGGGTTTTTGGCGTGTGAAAATGTTCTATTGCTTCAATATTTTTTGGATCGGGTTTAAGTCCGTCAGAAGATATCAGGTGTCCCAAATATCTCACTTCTGTTCTTAAAAATTCACATTTGTCTGTTTGTAACGTAAGGTTTGCTTTTCTAAGCCTGTCTGCGAGTTTTTTGAATTTCGTTTTATGTTCGTCGATTGATCGTGCGTAGATTACTATATCGTCCAAATATACGAATAATTCGTTTCCCTGTAGACCTTTTAACATGACATCCATTAAGCGCTGGAAGGTGGCCGGTGCATTCTTTAATCCAAAGGGCATTCGGTTGAATTCATAATGACCGTGGGGTGTCGTGAAAGCTGTTTTATGTTTGTCTGCGGGATCCATGCAAATTTGGTGGAATCCGGACGCTAAGTCAAAGATGGAAAAATATTTCGCTCCGCCGAGTTGGTCAAGAATGTCCGTTATAAGGGGGAGAGGATACGCGTCGCCGATTGTTTTTTCATTTAATTTTCGGAAATCAATCACGAGTCTCCAACGTTTATTTCCCTTAGAGTCTTCTCGTTTGGGAACAATCCAAACAGGTGAATTGTACGGAGAGACAGACGGTTGGATTATATCTAGTGTTAGTAAATCGTTTATTTGTTTATCGATTTCGGGTTTTTGGTGAGGCGGATGTCGGTATTGTCTCGTGTGTATTGGTAGATCGTCGGTCGTCGGTATGCGGTGCGTGCATACGTTTGTGGATCTAAGGGGCTCACCCGGTATATGAAAGAGGTCTACGTACTCTTCGATAAGCTCGTGAGTCGCATTACGCTCTTCGACGTTGAGATGGTCCAGGCGCAGGAGATTCATTACATCGCTGATACGGTTTTCTCGCGTCCGAGTCACGTTATCATTATCACGAGTCTGAATTCTCACGTCGCACTCTGGGTTTTTTTCGCTCTCGTCTGTACTCATATCGAAGGGATATAGAGTAATCACGGGAACGTCCACTTTAACGTCTTTATCTAGGGTGTTGATCGCGTACAGACATGCCTTGCCGTTTATATTTTTGACAAGTGCTTCGCCTGCATAGACGCCGTTGGGGAGAGGTAGGCGGGGCACGTAGCCTGTCTCGAGCGTGTTCCCTATTCTTATGAACATAATCGTTTTCTGTCGGGCCCTGAGCAGAAAAGATTCTGAATTCGCGAATGGGATGTGTGTGCCATTGAGACGTACCGTCCTACTTTCCCAATCAATTGCTCCTTGATTCGGTCCTATCATTTCCTGACCTATGATCGCGTCATATTCTATTGGGAAATTATTGGGAACAACGTGGAAATTTTCTGTTTTGTCACGGATTTTTAATTCAATCTGTCCGATAGTCCGTGGTATGTCTATGTCTGAGATTCCGTGTAATTCGTAAGTCGTAGTCTGGTCGATGAAGTCGGGGTATTTGACGTTTTTTAGTTTTATCAGATTCAATTCAGAGCCAGAATCTACGTAGTATAATATGTCGGGTGTAGTTGTGTCAGGTGATTCGAGTAATATAGAGGCTGAAAAATAGTTTCGACCAGTATGACCGAGATCACATCTGGCTTTGCGCGCCTCGATATTTTTCTCTCTTATTCCTGGCGTTCTTGTGTCACCGGACCCGTCGCTACGCCGGTACGAGGGGTCGTTTCGGAGTTTCCCTGATTCTGTTCTGGGCTTTGATTTTTCTTCGCATTATTGAACGCGCGTTTTCGGCAGTCGTTAATTACGTGACCGGATTTTTTGCAATATCTGCATGAGACTGGGGAGTTTGTATTTGGTGTTCGCGTCGTTTTTTGCGCGAAACATTCGTCGGTGTTGTGGTTGTTTCTCTTGCAAAACGTGCAAAATTTGTTATTTGTGTGTTGGAATTGGTTTTTCTTTTTGAAACACTGTTCTACCGTGTGATTTGACTTTTTACAAAAGGAGCAGAATTTATTGGGTGTCTCGTTATTTTTCTCGAGTTGTTTTGGCCATGTTGCGAGGCACGTTTTCTGTGGAGGTTCATGGTGGGGGTGCGTTCTTTTCATGGCCGTTTCGACCTCTTTGGCTTCTTTGTACATCTGTTCGAGACTCTCGTATGTTTTGAATGGCAAAGTGTAATAGAGGCGAGGGTGGAGTCCGTCCCTAAACGCGTCAGCTGCGACGTCTTCCAGCAAACCTAACGCAAGATCCTTTATTGTTTGTTTACCGCGTTTGATATCGTCTACGGCTATAGCTTTGAACTGAAGGAAATTATCGTAATAGCACGTGACTGACTCGTTGGGTTGTTGTTTCATCTTTCTGAGATCATTAATCCACTCATTGACATGTTTTGAGGTGACAAATTTGTCTCGAATTCTGATTATTAATTGCTCGATTGTTCTGATTGAGTCGGTATCTATCTGAGCTTTCCCGATACATTTTTCTGTTATGTCTGCGACGATATCCGCTTCATCGATGTACGTTATATATTTTCGCGCGGCTTCGCATTTCGCAATGAATTTTAATAATCCGCACGTTTTATCGGTGCCGTCAAATTCTGGCAAACTTTTTTTGAAATCGCGATATCTCTGTTCGTTGTATGTTCGGACGTTATCTATCGCAACTATTCTAGATGTTTCCATTGCATTTGGATCGTGGGGGAGCGGACCCGCTTGGTTCATTTTAATATTTTAAAGACTTACTCGGTGATGACTAATTAAAGATTACTGCTGGAACTGTGTGTGAGTTGCTGCCGTCGTCTCGGCTTTCGGTTGTGGTTGTGTGGTCCCTCGCTGTGAAGTCGCCTCAGTGTTGTGTCGGTGAGCTCGTGCCGTGAAGAAACTTGAGTCGTCTCGTTGAGATCTCGTGTTGCTGGGTCGCTGAACTTCGTCTTGTTGAATCGGAGAGTCCGGTGTTGTTGGATTGGAGAATCTCGTACCGTCAGATGAACGAAGATGAAGATTTCGATTTGATTGTTGAATTTTGGAGTTTGTCGTTTTGTGTTGAAATTCTTCTGGCTTTATTTTCAGTTTTATTGGTGTATGGAGCGTGTTGATGTGGTGTTGTTGATTTGAGTTTTCCGCTGCCACCAGTTTTATTGGTGGTTTGTTTTTTTCCGCTGCCACCAGTTTTATTGGTGGTTTGTTTTTTTCCGCTGCCACCAGTTTTATTGGTGGTTTGATTTTTTCCGCTGCCACCAGTTTTATTGGTATATAGAGCTGTTACGTCCCAAGTGGGTAAGACAGTGGAGCTCCGTCGATAATTCGATGTGCGCGCGATATTTGAATTGGCTTGCGCTATTCGGCTGGACGTGAGCTCGCCACCTGAGACTTAGTTGTGCTCAATATACCAATTCAACGATTTAGGATAAATCGTCGAGGTTGATTCCTCTTCGAAGACGTTCTATGTTGATGATGTTTTCCCAAACTTCTCGGTATTGACCCGTAGAAATGAGTTTGTTGGGGAAAATATTGATTGCAACACTCACAACTCTCATAAACTTTAACAAAACTGATATTTTATTTGAATTTGAAGTTTTAACACAAGACTAAGATTATACTTAGAGAATATCGACAAAAATGGTTTAAGATTTTTGTTTGCTGTAGATGTTCTCGATTTGGAAGTCGAGTGAGTTCTGACTCGAAGTCGAATTAGTTCTGCGTCTGTTCTTAGAGTAAATTAACTATTTCGTCTCTGCTTGGTGGGAGTTACACAAATTCGGGTATTTTGATTGGTCTAATTTCTAGCGAGGCTGTTCGTTTTCCTGTGGAGGGGGTTGTTTTTGAGACGCGGGGGTGACTCGAGATTGTTGCTTGTGGGCGTTTTGTTAGAAAGAGAAAATGTTTTCGATTTGTAGTCCGGAGAAAAAGTGTGTTCTTTGTATTTAATGTTGGGTTCTCGAATGGTGGTAATAGATAAGGTTTTCTTGGAATGTAATATGAGTGAGGGTGGAAAGGAGAGTTTCTCGGACTGGGTATGTTATGAATTCGTATCCGGTCCGAATTGAGACTAAAAGTGAATAATAATATTTTAAGTAAGGGTTTATCATTCCCGAAATGTATATAAGAGGGATGTTTGCCACTTGGAAAAATGTTTATAAGGGTGGAAAATGTTCCTTATGGCGTTGCGCAGCTGTTCATCGAGTTTGGTATTTCGGATGTTTAGGAAATGATATAGGACTATTCTGAGAAACCGTGGTTTGCATCTGGAGCGGAAACATTAATTGTTTCTTAGGAGTAGTTTGTAAAAGAAAAAAAGATATAAGATAATAATAATAGTTAAGAATATTGTATAATATTTGAATTTTGCCGGCAGGCTGCATTGTTTCAGAGGTAGTCAAGGTAGTAGTTTAATTTATCGACCGGAGGTGAGCGTCACCCATGCTGGGACGTAACATAGTATAGGATATGAAGTATGGCATTGGTGATGCCATGAAGTGAGGAGTATTATTCGTTAGCGACGCCCGGTCTTTACCGAAATAATAATAATACTTATGTCATTTAGTGTTTACACGCCGCGACATATTATTTCATGCAATTACGTGCGAAAAAGTTTAGTGAGGTGACCGCAGGTTGAATAATTGCTTTGGCCTTATTCAACATCGCATTTTCAGCAAAACGACATTGTCCTCCACCTATAATTTCATTGAATAAGCTTAATTTATCATGGTTTTATTACATACTGTGTAGGGTGCAACATCCAGTTCGCATCCCCCAACCAGTAGTCGACGTCTGCCTATACTTTTTGTATGAGTGGGAAGAGTACAAAAGATATACTGCCTGCTCTCCCCACTCATAAGGTCGAGTACTGGGTGTTTTATCCTACGTTGAAAATATGATATGCTATTATTTTTTTTCTCTCGATACACATATACTAATACAAGCAAAAACATTCGTCATTATAGACCATTATAGACACTAATGAATTTCTTACCGGTTTTGTATAATTCCTTTTTTTGTTCGGCAAAATGTTTTTTCGTGCGCTTTTTGATATTTTCCCAAGAATTCCGAAGACACTGTGATGTTCGTGAATTACTTGACGCACTATTGAATTTTGTCGTAACATCATCCCAAATTTTGTCTTTCTTGTAACGGTGGTAACAATGCGTAGCCCGCGTAGCCGGCGTAGCCTATCAAATCCGATCAAATCCAATATGGTGGTGACGGGCGTAATGTGAGAAAGCGTGTATTGGCATTTTTTGAAAAAAAGTGAATTTTGTTTCGTATTTTTCGTGTAATAACGTTCGTTATAGTCAAGTAAATCGGTAGTGAAGTAGAGTAGAATCCGTAGAGTCAGTGTTCAATCTCAATCGGGGAAATACGGCGGAACATATAACCGAAGCTAAGTTAACCTCACAACCTTTTTCTAAAGCGCCTCGTGCAGTTAATATTTTACATATTAATATTTTTATTGTTTTGTAGATTTATTGTCGAGGATGGGCCATTCGAAGTGCGTGGTACCGTATTGCAGTCATGTCCGCAATACGGACAAGGGATGTGAACCTTATTCAAGGTTCCCTAAGGATCTTGAGCGGTAAGTAAAATACTAGTGGTTGGGTATAATATGCAGAAGGTATTTAACAATTTTCTATTTTCCAGGTGTCGTATTTGGATACGAGCTGTGGGCGTAGAGGATCTCGCATACCTTCCACACGAAAAATTAAATACTATACGTTTCGTGTGCGCCTGTCATTTTGACAATCAGCAGTTTACAAATGCGACCCGCAAACGATTGAAGCTAACTGCGGTTCCGTCGTTGTTTGATCCACGAGTGGTCCCACTTGGACAAACAATCATGGACGTGTTTGCTGCGGAACCTGAATATATCACATCGTTGGGAAAGATCATTCTCACAGGTTAGTGAAATTAACTATTAAGATGAAATATATGAAAATATTTTTATTATGCCAATTATGTTCGCATGCAAAAACTATGTTTACTTAAGATAGAATTTTACCAGAATCGAACTTTTTAAATGTTAATATTGTTATATTTCTGTTGCAGATGATCAGGATATATGTGCAAAACGTGTACCACCAACTTCGAAGAATCTCGATAACGCCAAAGAGGAGTCGGACACGGATAATGAGACCGCTTTGTGCGAGTCAATTTTTATAATAATGTAAAATAATATAGTATAGTTATAGTATATATATATGTCATGTATGTAAAATAATATAGTTATAGTATATAATAGTATATAATAAGTTCTATGTAAAACAATAATATTTTCTCAATAAAATGTAATGTGTTAATTGTTTTACATTTTTCTTATATTTTCTAATATATCCAATTCAATCTTAAAACCTCTCCCGCCCAATTTTAAATATTGCAGGGCGCCAACAGTGCAGAGCCAAATTTTTTTCAGATGTTCGTTCTTCGAGGTTGGTATAGAAAACGTAACGAACTCCGTCTCGACCAATGAGCGTCGGGACAAATAACGTGGGTCTCTTTAGCATTGAGTGTCACTCCCCTGATCCGCACGATCCGCACTATATACAATACGCTCCTCTCTCTCTTTTGTCAATCCTTCTCTGTCATCCTATACTAGCGACAGCAGCGCCACCACAGCCAATATATCTTTTTCGTCGGTTTTATAGTGCACCTCCTTAGTACAGCGTGCGTCCTCCTTTACTCTAGGCTCCATGAGCTAAATAGTAAGATGATAGGGAAAACCCAGCCCATGGAGACTAGAGTAAAGGAGTGTAAACGCAATGTTAAAGAAGTGGTCGTAAAAAGCGAGGAACGATCCGATAATTACACCGCGTGGCGGCGCGACTTCTGCTCAGGACCGTCCAGCGCGGCGATTTTGAATCATTGATCCGCGATATGTCATACATTTTGTCTGATTCCGGAGGTTCTATCGTTTCTCACGTGAAAATTATTTTCCAACTTAGATACATACAATTTTGTGAACACGAAGTTTTAAGCAATGTTCAACTACTACTACTACTCGTTGAAAATTTTCAACGATTTACCGTCTAGAAATTGAGATATTTAATTTCAAAATCATAATTTTTTTTATACGTAAATCGTATGTAGACACATTGTTTTGTATATAAAAAAACTAAATGTTACTTTTTTTCATCCTGTTTCTCTTTTCTTGTCACTGACAACTTCCCAACACCACGTAAACTCCACGACGAAACAAAAAATAATAATTAAAAGAAAAGAGCAACTTATGTGAGAAACAAACTTTTTTGGCATTTTTATGATTGTCATTATCATCAATTGGCATCGTTGTATCTTCGTCGTCGCTGGCCCTCGTAACCTGACACGGTTTGTTCACCTTATTATTAGTATTAAATGTCGGTGGTGGTCTCCTTCAAGCGCTGTTCCTGCACACATTGCCCAGACATTGCGAGAAAAGGGAACAAAACTGGGTTAAATATGTGAGAGACTAGCACGCAATGGAAAGGAGATTATCACAATTGTTATCACAGGGTTGAAGAATGCGATTAAAAAGAAAAACGAAGAGTACAACCGATCATCGTCATAAATTGTTGCGGGATTACCTGCCCTCCTGCACAACATCTTCCGGTTTCTCGTCCCTGTGCGTCTCGTCTTCGTTCTCCTCGTCGTAATCCGCATCAGCATTGTCGGGAACTGCTGTCGTGGTGACTGCGGTCACGGGAGCTGGTATCCTCGCAGACGAAGCCAATTTCACGGGTCGATTTTTCGCTCGGGTCTTTATACTCTCTTTCAGAAGGAACGCATTTTTCTCAGAGATCTGCCGAGTGCATGCGTGAGTGATTGAAACATAAAGTAATGTTGAAAATAAGAATGATAATTGTAAAGAAGTTGGACGGGCGAATGCTTCTTTACACTCCACTCCGAATTCCCAAAATTCGACTGCCCTTGTCCGTTGTCGCAGAAGAAGTATTCACTTCAATAATAATTGATGATAATATTGATTATTACAATACCTGACGAACGAGCTTGACGATTCGTTCGCCTTGGAGGAAGGACGTCTGAATGATACAATTGAGCGTGGCATCCCTTACGGAATGTCACGATCAGCAATTCGTTTGGCGACTTCACGGAGTGCGGCGCTGAGTGAGGGTTGACAGACGGAGATCCCATCATTTTCAATCAACAAGCCCCGCTGATCGAGGCACTCGGTTCCCTGAAGGGCGTTTTCCGATTTTAAGGCTTCCATGACGTAAGAGAAGAGCTTGCTGACCAGATAAATAACGACAATCTGTTTTCAACGAGTTGCGTACGCCTATTCACACTATGTCGTTGGATCGTAGATTTTCGTAACGAAGTACGGGATGAAGGGCGCATCCTCGTTCTCCAGCAAGTGATACTCGTCCTCGATGAGATCATTGAATACGGCCTGAAGAGACTTGAGATTAAAATTTTGCGTTTTTTCGCAAAGTGTTAGTTTTTACTTTTTTCGCGTCGCAATTTCTATTCAATGAGGCCGCCAGAAAATTTGCTCTCATTAAAAGATAGAAATTAATAACGCGTTTCGTTATTTCTTTTTCATGTTCCAAACATCCGACCAAGTTCAGGTCGCGCGTCTCCTCAACTCTTTGAATGATTTGGAACAAAGTATTTTCTTGAATCGCCAATGTGCCAACAACGTTGAGGATAGCTTCTTCCAGACGTCTCGTAAGTTGGAAGAACTCTTCACTCGGGCCTACCAGTCCACCGTACCGATCCATGAGATCCACAATCTCATCGCGATCGCATCTGTCGTCACTCTTCAACCGATCAATACAATCGCAACATTTGTTCACCCGAATGCATTTTCGGGCGACGTAGCCCGCAATGTACGCTTGTACTTCGTCTTTTGTTGTGACTAAATCGTAGTCGTGTGTCGAGAGATGACCATGGCTGGATTGAGACCCGGTTTCGATTGAGACCAGGTACTGGTGATCCTGCTGAGATAGCGTTGCGAGAGAGGTATCGGGCGGTACGATGTCTTCTCCGATTTCAATCAAAGCATCAAGCTTCTCCAGAAATGTTCTCCTCGGGCTGACTTTCTCTGCCATGGACTCTTTAGTTGCCATCAGAGTCTCCAGCAGCTCGGTGCCACATACGTTACCACCCTTCGGTGGCTTGACCAGGGAGTACGTGCACAAGAGGCGGAACACTTGGGCAAACAAGGTTGGATCTGGATGATCGTTGCTGCCGCAAGCGTTGCGGATCATGCCGAAAAAGCGCTGCAAGCAATCAAAAAATGTCATTGCCAAAATATCTTTCATTTTTCTATTTTGTACATTGAATGAAACCAAACATGATATCGCACACACAGTACATAAACAAAAGCAAATACGAACGTAGGTACGAATCTTAAGGCACATACAAAGCAGCGAGTATTCTATCAAAGATTCAGATTCATTTTTACCTCCAGTGCATCCTGGTTGAGCCGAGCGGTCATAAGGTAATCATACTTGTCACCTTTCAAATGCTCGAGGAGCTCTAATATGGCACCCAGTGTGACCTTCAGCCCTGTCACAGTGCTGGATGAAATCGGGAAGGGCGACTTTTCTTCCTTCGCGATTCTTTGCCATTCAGCCAGATAGCGG
Organism: Netelia inedita; assembly: GCA_964017225.1. Classification (NCBI taxonomy): domain Eukaryota; kingdom Metazoa; phylum Arthropoda; class Insecta; order Hymenoptera; family Ichneumonidae; genus Netelia; species Netelia inedita. The sequence continues at coordinate 24,364,044 of OZ024920.1, forward strand.
AGAAAGTCCTCGATAGCCTGTATTAATAACAATTTTATTATTGCGACAAGCCTACGAGAATTATTTGCAAATAGTGCATGCTACAAAAATGAACGTTCATTGTAAACTTTACCACGCCAAAACCATATTAAATACTATTTGTGCCGAATTAAAGGATACGAATACTCTGATGCAACACGACGAATTTTGAATAGTTGCACATGTCAATGAAAAAATATACATTGTATTAAAGCAAATAGGATGCACGGATTACCACCAAGAATAGACTGTGGTATTATTGTACATCTGATTATACAGGGATGCCGTGCATGCCGCGTCAGTTGCGTTATTGTACAGTTTGAAGAACTGCGTGCGAGAGATTAAGGAGTTTCGTTTCCGGCGATACAATATTACCATGCTAAACCATGTTAAAAAATAAAAAATTTCAAAATAATTAGGATTTAATAAAATTTTCTGAATATATTCTTTAGTATTATACACGACAATACCATTTTTTTCAGATTTTTCTTCTAACCAGTTCTCGAGTAATTGAACATTGAAGTTCACATGTATAAGCATAACGTTTTCATATATATATAAGTATATATTCCGGGCATAAGAATTCTGCTTTAATGCCGAAGTACTTGATAAGTAGACAGATGAAAATTTGAAAAATCTGAGTTTTCGCACTTGATATTGAAGAACGTTATCACCAAATTTCATCAATTTCTCAATATTTAGATTTTCCTACAGAAACTCCTCAAGCAAGCCTCCGTTAAAGACGCCTTACATTTATTTCACTTACGTGACTTATAAAACTCGTCTTAACTGTTTTATTATGACAACGTGACATCTGCGCTGCACTGCTCTGCACGATGCACTGAACACGATTAATATGTGTGTACAGTTTATGAAATTAAAAAAACGTCAGTTTTGCAGACGCTTTGTTAATTTTCAGGGTAAGAACCTAGCAGGTCTTGGTTATAGGCAAATGAGTCGTCCAGAATGATGAGATAAACTTGACAAAGTTCGAGGGTCCGCCTTATAGCGAATACTATTCAGATATTTTTCCAACGAACCTTTTTCTGTGGACATGTATCCGAAGGGCGCAGAGCGGCGGCTGGTGTACGCGACATCATCGCATGAATAAGTCTATCGACCACTTCGACGAGCTTCACGGTTGGCTGACAGTCGTGTAAGTCCAGACATCTCGGGTCGTTCTTGTACAAATCCATTGCAACTCGGACTCTGTCAGAGAACAACTGAAACACCAGAGTATTTATAACGATATTGTCACGCAATGTTTGCAATATATTTGCATTTTTTCATACCTGGAATGCAAGAGGAACATTCATCTTTTGATACCCCTTTGGATGTAAATGCGCCGGCGTCAGGAAATATGTAACACTAAGGTTGGGCTTAGTGTGCGCGTCGTGTTTGAGAAGAGCCTCGAAGTAGCGAAGAAGGACACGACCTTCGGGTGTCTATATACCAAAAAATTTTAATTCATCGCCACTATCCTTGCGGCAACTATGATGAGAAAGGGGGTTTCCCCTGTAAACAAGTATACAATTATGAACAATTTTATCTTACCGAGAACAATGGACACCGGATAATACCATTTCGCAAGCACTTAATGAGATGAGGAAAATCTGACATTATCCAAAGTCGCCGCGTGGCATCAAATGGGTGTTCGCAAGACAACTGGGTTTCGCTGATCCCAAACATACCCCACACTCCTCGGTTCCACTGTGCTCCATCCATTGTCACAATGTCCACGTGGAATCCGGAGCCGCCGAGCAACAAAATACACTCCAAGATTAGCTTGTGCAGAACTTTGCTTGTGACGGAGTTCTTGCTGAGGAAGCACCCAAGAACTTGAACCCATGCTCCTCGGAACGGCTGGAACATGAACACAAGCGCATGATCTGCTCGTGTGTTCTGCTGTTCGATGGGGGTATGTTTGCCGAGATCAACAAAACCGTTGAATTTCAGTGTTTTGCGATCGAAGTTGATAGCTTCGCTGAGTGACATTTCGTCAACAAGGAGCACACCTGTGAAACAGTTCTTTTTGTGAACGAATGTACAGCATTTTATTATGAAAATAGAATTGCCGAAGCAACAAAATACTAAATCTTGCTATGCTTGACAATGCGCCGTACAACAGTAGGAATGAGGTAGATTCTATTTTATAAGAAGAAAAGAGGACAGTGTTATGTTCATATCTTACACTCTGTGGATAATATAAAACGGAGGTGTATTGGAGTAGTGTTGAACATGCAGAACTACGTACTAACGAAGCAACGGACAGGTTACATTTGCGGCAAGTTGGGATAATGAAATGTGGCCGTTGGAAAATGTTGTTATGGTTGTAACATTCTATTTTAAGAATGTTAACAGTCGAAATACACATTAATAAACGATGAAAGATAATATTGAACGCATAGTATAGAGTATAATTTCTGAATACTCATAATAAAACTAACCAATCACACAGACAGACATACATACATAAGATTGTTGACTTGGTGAGTTTTCCATCGTGGAAGACGCGAGTGGAAGAGATGGAGATAATGATGGCGAGGTCTGCTCTGCCGACGTCAGTTTGGTTGAATTTGATGGCGACTTGATGAAGATCGGATAACCGGGATGAGATAATCCAGTCCAACGTGTGGATGATGTTACTCGCGCCGAAATAGGTAATTGCTGGCCAGGCGAATTATCTATGATTGCAAGTAGATGCGGTGTATCCGACTGGTTTCCGTCTCCTTCGCCGATTGATATGTCTTTCGTACGTTATTCTCAAATGATAGTCGCCGAGCGAATGAATTGTGGTCTATCGATATTCCTTTCTTGGGCTCTCTCCCCTCTCTTCGGAATATTGTGTTCCCCTCCTCTTCGTGTGAAACATTATCGTCTCCATGCTCTCACTCTCGACTTAGATTATAACTCCGATCGCCTCATGGTGTTAGTGAGATATCGAAGCGTTATGAACCTAATGTGATTGCAGTATCAAAGGGACTTTACTGTAGGCATTTTTCGTTTAAAAATGCTGAACCAATTTTGAAATTCGGAACCACTAAAACATTGAACGTAGTAGATCGGACACAAACTGAAAGCGGCTCCAAAATATTATCACTGTTAAAGATACCCCTCTTGTCAACGATTTCCATCCGCGAAGCTTTCTTCTGCAGAGACTGAAAAACTGCCTTCTGAAATGCATAGCCTATGTCCATTTTGCTTATGTATTTCGACAGAGTGACTCGGCAGGGGAACGGAAGAATATTACGGGTACGAAGATGCTCATATGACGAGCTATTTTTTATGCGCATCAAAAGACACTCGTACACCCAGTCTAAAGAATATCGTCGCTGGTTAGTGCACTTTACTTTGGACGCACTCACACAAGCCTGGACAACAGCTTGTTGAGGCGGTGGCAAAACGGAGATCGCCTCAATTAAGGCTTGCTCGCTGACTGCAGCACATTCGTCACGAGCTCTCCTAACGTGCTGCTTCAAATGTTCTGCCTGCGATGGCAGTATAAAAAGATTCGCATGTAAATGAGGCTCCACATTTGGGACTCTCGCGTAAAGAAAAACACGAAATAAATGTGGCTGAAGCCTCAAAAGTCGAAGGATAGGAAATCTTTAGTATGGACTGGCAAACTTGATATGAATTAAATCGTACTTAGTATTTTGCTATTCCTTGAACCGCAAGAAAAGCACACAGACAGAGAAGCAGGAGGTGGTTGATTTTTATTTTTTGGCGAGATAATAGCCGAAACTAATAATTAATTATCAAGGCCTGTCTAGTATGCTAACACCAATGGCTGTAGATAATATAGTACGGGGCTTTTTAAGAGCGTAAGTGCAACACTAATGAAGAACTGAAAAAAATAATACGATGACAATAATTTTTAATCTCTCTTCCTACTTATATGTCTAAACAAGAACAAACCGTTTGCAAATGTGACTGGTAGAGGTTTCCATCATCTGCATTGGTACGATTGATTGCATTTTCAAATAAAGTTATTAATTATGTCAAATACTTTAATGAAACATGATGGCACATTACCTTTTTTTTCAAGCGACGATATTGGCGCTGCCGCAACTTTGACACATGTTTCAACCGAGTGCATCGAACTTTGGCAGCTCCCTCGCGATACCTGCGGTTTTGAAGAACTTTGCGCCTTTTTTTGCAGTCAGGGCACCGGGGTGTCGGAACGAACTTGCCATACCAAGTCGCTTCAACAAAGCCACAACAGTTATCAGCGCGCCTATAACAGAGTTGAACCATTATTAAATAGTGTGCAAACAAATGGTATCGACAAATCTGAATAAAATAGTTTCCTTCCCAACTGTCTGTCTTATTAGCCATACGCCCGTGCCTACTTTTTTTGCGAAATCCATCGATTCGCACTGTACCGCTGTTGCACGTTTAACGAGGTTCACGCGCCATAATCATAATAGTATATATAAAGTAACGGCAAAATCATCACATACAATTTTTTCTAAGATAATTTTTTGATATTTTGCATGAATCTTCTTGAGCATTATATTATAATAATGTGTAAAAAATTTCAGGTTTCACCGTCTAGTAATCGAAATATTCACTGTTTAAAATCGCAAGTTTAACATGAGGTCTTATGGGAAGTTGAAAAAAAAGACAAATTTGGACAACAAATAACTCGATTTCTAGACGGTAAAACTTTCTAAAATTTCGCCCGCAGTTGAGTATTATTGTTCAGAAGGTTCATACGAAGTTTAAACAATTAAACTTGGAATTCGTCTAACGCATGCCTAACGCGTGAACCTCCTTAATTGTGCATCCAAATACTAGGGACATATAATTTTATCACGTATCTCCACGAGCAATCGTTTCAGAAAAACTTCGTTACTATACTTATCGTACTGCTAACAAAATATATGCTTAGGTTTCCTCCTCGATTCCTATGCCACAACACACGACTTTATTTTCAAGACGCCGTAGGAATTGAACAATTCTTTCGAAAGATGACATGATTGTTCGGCTTCGAACTGTGGCCTTGGTATCGAATGCCTCAATCTGCAATCAAACATAATAGCTGCACCCTACGTTTGAAAAAAGTATGTGCAATCTTGCAACGGTCGTTGCCGTCAAGGAAAGATTATTGTGCACGATGACTCGTAGTCGTGTTCGTGACGTGTGTCGATCGATCAAGACAAAGATAATGCTAGATTCCTCAGAAGGATTCGTCGCTCAGCACCACAGCTCAGGCAGCAATGTTTGTTTCATTGTCAGTTGATCGATTACGTTTTGGATCGAGAATACTCGGCCCTCGTCCACTTCCTCTTCCAGATCACTGGCGGATCCTGAAGAATTCAGGGTGAAGCTGATCTCCATCGGATCAGCAAATCCATACGGGAAATCTCGCACGTTATCGTACGCCTATTTAAGGGAGTTCATCTGATGATCGAATTAACAAACAGATATTGATAAAACAATTCGAGTACACTTATGAGTATCTAAAAAGTCACCTGTGCAAATTTCAAATCTTCCGGATTTTTTGTTCGTGAGCAATTAATAAATAAATTTTTTCTTAATTAACATGGTCTCTTATGGATTGTCGTGTTTTTCCCATTTATAAACCTGAAATTTGCAACCATTGACAAATGATTTCGAATGAAACTTTTATAATGGATACAAAAATATATAGAGAACCCTTGGATAGCTTTCTTAAATCAATTAGATTCTTGTGAGCTTTAGAATTAATTAATTTGTCTCGAAAAATACTGATTTTTTAGATGTTAGCCTCCATATTACTCCAGCCGCATGTCATAGCGGCAACGTCGCAACCGCGCGCTTGTTGAAATCAACACTTTTCCCACTTCCACCTGTCGCGCTCGTGAATTGTACACTTTTTCAGTGACACGTTTGCCTTTCCAGAAAAACGTTTTCTTTTTCGAATTTTCTTCCATGGTCAAACGCGGTCGAAGCAGGTCGACGTGAATCATGGAATGAAAAATTCTAACCTAACATATGCCAGCTGTACAGGGTACGCTGTCGCGCCTGGTTGCAGCGTTGCCAAACTTATTGAACGGACTACGCTAGTCATAACAATTTTTGTTTTGACTAACTCGGTACCAGATGAACTTCCTTAATAATATGAAAAGAATGAAACTAGCTTTCGATATATTACAATAGAGGCATAGAATGAACATTGTTCAAGGCCGATATATCACGACATTCCAATCGAAAAATTGTTCTCCAGTTTTACTAACATGTAAAATAGTTTGCGGGCTTACGTTCATTAAGAACAGTTGTTCCAAATTGACTAAAGAAGACCATACTCTGAATTGAAAAATATCCGCGGTAATATGTACTTGCTGTCTGATTACCAAAATTGCGAAAAGATGTTGAGACACATTTGTTTGGCAAACGACATGAAACTTTTTTAATGTTGCACAAAAATGAACGCAAATTGGCTTCACCGTACTGAAGTCGAAATATTTATCGTCGAAGATTACATCTTTTAACACGCGCTCTTATGGGAGACTACGAAAATTGTGATTTTATAAATAAAAATCTCGTACATCTATAATACGATGTAAGTAATAATAATCTTACCTCACGATCGCTCCAAGAGAAACTATCGTGGGAGCTGGTATCCACCGGAGAGTCGAACCCGAAAGGAGCATCCCGCGCCCCATCAATCGTCTGTTCAACGAGAAAAAAAATAAATGCATATTTCATAAAATAACGGTTGCAAAATAAAAATGCAGCTACTCGCTGTATCTGTTTCTCTTGCTCTCCCGCACACAGCTACTCTCTGTATCTGTTTCTCTCGTTCTCTCAGCTCGCTCTCTCAGCTACTCTCTCTCTGACACGCACAGTCACTCACTCACCCACGCACAACCTTTCTTTCTCTCTGTCTTTCCCTCTGCCGCAAGTGCTTAACTACATCTCGTTACTTTATCTTAAAATGAATACAATTTAAAGAGCAAGTATACATTGGATAAACATAGTGGCTTACTTCACTGCAAATGAACGATGTTTCAGAGCTGCTTTCCAGCAGATGATCTGCGAAACCGTTGGACCGGTCTTTGATTTCAAACTTTCCGAGAGTAGTCACCTATTTTTGAATAAAGTCAAATTCATATTATAGCGTGCGCAATTTGCAAAAGTAGTTACGCGATCTTTAGCAATTGATTTTTTTTAGTCTGTGAACGAATTTTAGTATACCACAAACGTAATACCGAGTTCGATATTTGATTTAATATAAATACTTGAGATTACCTATTTTGGAGTAATGATCTTTCGGGTAGTAGTCGGCACTTGCTGTGCAACTACGTCGTTGCTCATAGAACTCATCAAAACTCGTGCACGTTCACCGGAAGGTTCAGACAACGGGTTGCACGGGACGTTGTTGCTCGTGCAATTCGTCAGAACTCGCGCACGTTCACCGGACGTTCCGGGTAACGGGTTGCACGGGACGTTCTCCTCTGGTTGACCAACGTTTTCCTGTCAACATAAAAAATAAACAAAAATAATAATAACAATAAAATAAAATAACCAAAAAAAGATGCAAAATAGACGAAAAAAATTTATTATTATTACCTTGTTATTTACCGCGATGGGCACAGCATCTTTACTGAGCAAAGGTAGGATGCGGGGAATACTCAAAGTTTTCCCATCAGCCATGTCGATACGATCTTCTCGTACTACGCTATCATCAGAGAAATGAAGCTCGCAAACAAAATTTGTTTGCGAGAAACCGTGTCCGCCGGTGGCCTCACTCCATCGCTGTAGCATATGCTGCACAAAAATAAAATTTATGTTACCGAGAAAACTAAGCAGATTGAAATTTAATTTCTAAGACCGTGGTCTGAATTGCACTCACAGCGCGATTAGAGTGCCAATGCGCGTGCTTGAGCCTAGGTCGTAAGCACTGTGAGCACAATTCGAACCGCGGCCCAAGTCACTGAACATATTGGGTGCATCGTCGACAGCAAAGCACTTAGCAGCGCTGCTTTGTAATATTTTGTTTGACGAGGGCACTCGTTACTGATTGCTAAGCAGTGCTACTAAGTGTTTTGCTGCCATAAACGCACCCATTTGCATAATAAAGCTCATTTGATGTCTCGTACTGATAAAAACAAACATAAGAACTGAAAACTTTTACCTTTGGAATGTTGAAAAGGGATAACTGCCGCAATCCCATGCGCGTACGTTTTGTTTTCTCGGCATGCCGCCCACTTCGACACCCCGGGTATGAGCAAAATTTGCCCATTTGTGATGAAACAATCTGGAAAAAATAATAAATTTAATATAGTTTTTGCATTGCAATTCACGATACGAATGTTAATCTCTCGAGTAAGAAAAATTTCCCGGCAAGTTTTCTTTCGTCGATTGTATCGCAAAGGGGGGGATTTTTTCCCCAAAATCTCGACATGATATTTTCCCCCCACTCTTCCTTTACAGGTAGCCGTTGTTGCCCTTCCCCTAAATCGTGTCAGTTTCGGTATACCAGCCGATCAGTAAGGATGTAGGGTCATTCTGACCCCCTATGTGCAGAAGTGCGGTGAAAAGTGATTTTTTTTTGTGAAATTTTGATTGAGATTATCAAAAGTAAGTGTGTTCAGATAGTAAAAGCTAATAGATGTATTTTATTTTGCTCTAATACCATAAATTTTTAATTTAAGATGTCGAATGAGCAAGAAACTCATAGCGGGGAGTGTTTTTCGCTTCGAGAATCCGACGTGGACGATGATTTTGGTGAAAATATGTCAGGCGATGAAGGAGATAACATTTTTGAAATGAGTGTAGAGCAGACCGATAGCAGCGATGATGAATTCGACGACATCGGCGGGGAAAATAGCTCCCAAGATAAGTGCCCGAAGTGTATGTGCCCCTGACAAAAACCTGCCACGGAAAAGTACGTTTCAAGTGTGTGCCAAGTCCGTTTCAAGTACGTTTCGTTGAGGGAACACACTTGAAACGTATTTTGGCTGCAGAATAGTGCGTTTCAAGCGCGTTTCGTTACACGGCTGAAACGTTCTTTTTTGCGTGCCGCCGACCCGGACTTTGGCTGCAGAATAGCGCGTTTCAACCGCGTTTCGTTACACAGTTGAAACGTTCTTTTTCGCGTACCGTCGACCCGGACTTTGCCCGCAGAATAGTACGTTTCAACCGCGTTCCGAAACGCGGTTGTCACGTGGTTTTTGTATTACTCGCGGCCGCTAGGTAGCGCATGGCTATCCCGCGTTTCTCGCATGCAAAGTGACGCCCCATTGGGATTATAAACGCGAGCGCTTTGCCGAAATAATCAGTCTCTCGACCGCGATGAAAAGCACAAGTCAACCCACTACACCGAAAAGGATAAAGTCTCTATGGTTTATGTCTATCTTATATCTATATTATGTCTATTTACAGCTTATTATATTACAGTGTTTTATTACAATATTATCTTGGGGATGATGTTTATTTAAGAGTAGTCCGAAAGCGTGTACCAAGCGTGTGATAAGCGTGTTTCAGACCAGACAATTACTACGTGCAAAGCACGTTTCAACCACGTTTCGTTACACGCTTTACCGCGTTTCAAGTGCGTGCCGAGCGCGTACCGTGTACGCGGTAAAGTACGTACCAAGCGTGTTTCAAACACGTTTCGTTACACGCTTTACCGCGTTTCAAGCGTGTGCCAAGCGCGTACCGCGTACGCGGTAAAGTGAGGACAACGCGCGTTCTGAAACGCGCTTGGTACACAGTAAAGTGTGTAACTGAAACGTGGTTGTGTACGAATTCACACGCTTCTCACGTGCTTTAGCGTGTTTCAAAACGCCCTTTGCACGTACTTGAAACGCGGTAAAGCGTGTAACGAAACGTGGTCGAAACGCGGTTGATTTTACGCACAGAGCGTATTTATGGGTTGATTGTACTAAATTAAAATAGCACATAATACAAGCTACAAAATATATTTAATAAACGTTTTTTATGGTCAATCTGTCGTAGGAGTTATTTTTTCCCATTTTTCACTACTCCGAAAATGCCCATTTTCAAACATCCTGAAAAATATACTTTTTGGAAAGTTGGTCAACATTATATTTTTTTTCGTATCTACATACTTTCCTCTTGAAAAGCCCCAAAGGATTTTTTTTTATTTGCAAAAAAAAGAAGTTGTGATTTTTTTTGTGTAAGCATGCATTTTTCAACTCATGCCCCACTTCGGACGAATGTTTTGGCATTTAATTTTTAGTTTCGGCCAAAAATAACTTTTGGCCCATTAAATATGGATCATGTACTGCAAAAAATGTATCTACAAAGAAATTAAAAAAATGCATATTTACCGAGGTACAACGGTTTGAAAAAACGGGGAGAGTACGATTTCCGGGGCGACACGATTTGACGACTGATTCTAGTGTATTTGGACGAGAAAAATCGAAAATCAAGAATAAAATTTTTCGATATCTCGCTTAGTTTTCGAGATATCGATAGATATCGTTTTTTTTCTTTTTTGGAATATCTCGATAAATATAGAGTTTTCGAAAAAATTATAGGAGACACTTTTTGTAGGAAATTAAATTTCCTATAAAAAAGGTCGTATGCAAATTTTGGGGGAGTACGATTTCCGGGGCGACACGATTTGACGACTGATTCTAGTGTATTTGGACGAGAAAAATCGAAAATCAAGAATAAAATTTGTGTGTGTGTGTGTGTGTGTGTGTGTGGGGGGGGGGGGGGGGGTGTGTGTGTGTTTTTACCATGGCAACGAGTCTATCTTCGTTGACCATGGTTAGCTGACCGAACACTCGCCCACCGTCGATCACACACATGTTTTTTTGCAGATAAAATATGCATTGCTTGAAAATTTGCATACATCTTTTTTTATAGGAAATTTAAGGGGTCACGTACAGTTAGAATTTTCAAAAAATCGATTTTTTTTACATTTTCTAAAAGTAGCACATTTGAAAAGTATTCTGTGAAAATTTTAGACGAATCCGACTGTTGGGTATGGAGATATGTAACTTTGAACGGAGCCGTCTCCGGCGCACCAAAGTAGGCAGGTAGCGGCAGCTGCGCGCTCGACCTTCTGAGGCCGGTCAGTGCGTCTATTGTGACCTATACACACATATATATATTATTATATATATAAGAAAATGTACCTTTGAAAATTATATATATATTCCAAGGTACATTTTCGAAAAATTGCTGCTTTGAAGCAGTTTGCTGTGAGACGTAGAGCTGTGCGCACGTTATATTTCTCTGGGCATACAACAGTATTAAATTCGATAAAAATGGATAAAAAAGTTTCAAGAGAAGTGAGGAAGTCTCGAACAGTTTATAAGTCGAGATCCCGGAAAAGAAAACAGGTTTTCAATCCGAAAACTGCAGAGATAGATGATGGCGGAGCGAGTACGTCTGCGAAAAAACTGAAAAATCAACACGAATACCATGTCCCTAAAACTAATTCTATAGATTATAGAATTATTAATTTTTTTTCTGTATTTTCCGCGATCGCGAAACTGGTGAAATGTGCAAAGTGTAGCGGCGAAGTGTCGTTTGGCATCGTGAGCGAACGTGGACTTGGATTTAAAATTTCTTTTACTTGTGAAAACTGCGCTCCGGAATACATTGCATCCTGCGGGTTCATTAAACATTCATACGAAATAAATCGAAGATTTATATTAGCCATGCGGTCTAATGGACTTTCCGCCCTTTTTATCCAGATCTTCGTACTCCATAATGTTGCAGCATATTTATGAAGCGAGTCGATGTATGGCAGAATTTTTCATGAAAAAGGCTTGCAAAGAAGAAATTCGACGTAATTCCGTGGACAAGAAAAATGAGAATACCGATTTAATGGTTTCCGGTGATGGGACGTGGCACAAACGCGGATTTTCATCTCTGTATGGCGTCACATCGCTGATAGGACGTTTCACGGGCAAAATTATTGATGTGCTCGTAAAAAGTTCTTATTGTAAGGCTTGTGAAGTTTGGGAGGATAAAAAAGGCAGTGAGGCATATGAAGAATGGTATGAAACCCATGAAGATTCTTGTTCGGCAAATCATACGGGATCTGCGGGAAAGATGGAGGCCAGTGCTGTGATTGAAATGTTTCGTCGTTCGATACAAAATCTTGGAGTGAGATATTTAAATTATATCGGGGACGGAGATTCAAAGACTTACTCCGAAATTTTAAAGGATTCTCCTTACGGGAATACTGTCGTGTCAAAAAAAGAGTGCGTTGGTCACGTTCAGAAACGGATGGGTACGCGTCTACGTGGTTTGAAAAAAAAGACCAAAGGACTCGGCGGTGAAGGAAAATTGACCGGTAAATTGATAGACCAATTGTCTGAATATTATGGCAATGCTATTCGGAACAACTGCGATTCTGCTGAGAAAATGAAGACAGCCATCTGGGCTACATTTTATCATAAAAATTCTACGGATGAAAATCCGCAGCATGATAATTGCCCACCGGGTGCTGACTCATGGTGTAAATATCAACAGGCAAAGGCGCAGAATGAGTTGGAGTCTTTCGAGCACGATTACACCGCCTTTCCAGAAATCGTCGCAAATGCTCTACATCCTATTTATGAAGCACTCACAAACGATGAGTTATTACAAAGATGCATTGGAGGATTTACGCAAAATAGCAACGAAAGTTTCAATCAGAGCGTGTGGAAAATCATACCAAAAACTTTACCTGCAAGTTTTACAACCGTCAGCATAGCCGCCAATATTGCTACCTGCACATTCAACGAAGGTGCACGAGGACTATTATCTATTTTTGACGCTATGGGGATTAAACTAGGACCTCACGCCCACGATTTCGCCAAGGAAGAGGATTCTATTCGAGTTGCGACAGCTGCCCGACGATCAACACAGAATACTCGAGAGGCCAGAATAATGCGACGAAGGCTCAAAATTACCGCTCGGGCAGCTGACAAAGAGAAAGAAGGGACCGTTTATGGTGCTGGAATAGACGATTCACTGTAAGTCCCGACATAAATTTTTCTTCTGCATGTAAATCGTACTGAAAACTTTGAATGCGTTTTTCTCGAAACTATGTTTTCGAACACGGTGATCACTGTACCTCGGAAACGGCTTTACCGATCGACTTGAAATTTTGCTCACTTTTTCTAGACATAATTGTCCTCCGGATGAACGAAGGATTTTTCTATGCGATTATTTTTTTTTTATAGCTGAAAATGTGAGCAAAATTTGGGTCGAAAACACAACTTTGACTTCCAACATCCACCATTTTGTGAAAAATCATAAAATTTTCAAATCCTTCGATCAACCGGAGCATTATGTCATTAACTAATGATCCCTACTTTTATTTTGATTTCAGACGATCCGGTGACGAGCTGCACTGATCACCGCGGAGGACCTTTTTTTTTGGGACCCCTACGTTACGTGCGGTTATGGAAAAATTTCTGCATATTTTGCAATGAAAAAATTGTATTATTTACTTAAAATATATGTCTTTTGTATGGAAAAAGATTTACGATTAATTATTTAAATGTGTCCCCAAAAAAAATTCGCAAAAAACCCCTTTTTTTCGAAGTCCTAACTGTACGTGACCCCTTAATTTCCTACAAAATGTATCTCTTGTAATTTTTTCGAAAACTCTATATTTATCGAGATATTTCAAAAAAGAAAAAAGATCGATATCTATTGATATCTCAAAAACTAAGCGAGATATCGAAAAATTTTATTCTTGATTTCCGATTTTTTTCGTCAAAATACACTAGAATCAGTCGTCAAATCGTGTCGCCCCGGAAATCGTACTCTTGCCGAAAAAACGCTAGGGGTCGATATGACCCCATATGAAGTTCTAGATCGGCAGCCGAAGTGTGCACTCGAAGGGTTAACATTTAATCCGCGAATTATAACAACAAACTTTTTTCTTACCTGCTTGTTACAATATCCGTTTCACTGCACTTTCTTTTGATTTTCGTCGCCTTTCAATGTTAAATTTCGTAAAACTCAATGCTCTGTACTATGTAGACACTCTAGTCTCCAATGCTCTATACAAAAAATTGTTTACGCGTCAGATGAAATGACAGATGACATATTTCGCGGGGGTCTATATCCCGCTCACTTCATTTCATCACCAACGCCACACTTCACAGTTGGCTCAGAGCGTTGACAGCGCTCACCGTGGCTCAATTCGAACCGACATCGTTCCTCGCTTTTTGGGGCCACGTTTGGGACGATTCCGCCATAAACGTTTACACTCCTTTACTCTAGTCTCCATGACCCAGCCTATCACAAAAACCTTCCGACCCTCTCCAAAGGGAAAACCAAACTCCACCCCAAACTAAATCCCCTCCACCCAAAACAGAGATTAGGGGGGAGATCAGCAACGCTCGACAAAAGTTGAAACCTGGAGAGCTGGTCCGGCGGGGCGACATCTGAGCGGCCAAATATCGAACTGTGGGTACTTTTGTACCCATGAACCGAAGTTGGCACAGCTATCGGAGTCGTATATACAGCGAAAAGAACATATATATATAATCTGGCGGTCCGTAACGCCGATCGGGTCTGTCCGTGAATGAGACAGGCGTGCAATGATGACATATGTCTATATATTCGAGACTCGTACGCGTTGCTCGAATGTTCCGAGATAATTTTTCGTCGTCGGTCCAGCTCCATCATGCTAGGATGCTTCAATCTTTCTTGCTATTGCAGGATATTATTTTGCAGAGATAGAAAAGACTTGGACTAGCAGCGCAAGATCTCCGAGGCTTTTTTCCGTATAATATACCTAGTTTATTATTTTTACATATTTCGATTGCCGTCAAAAATTTCGAAGACCGGTATTTTATTTTGCGAAATATGATGAATTTGAAAATAAAATTTCAAAATATTTCTGGAAACACGTAATTATTGATTGTTTAGCCGTGTTAAACAATCGTAATTAATTGCATTTGCTATTTCGCTTCGAATAGCCTAATCAAGTTTAAACATTTTTGAATCGTTATTATTAAAGTGATTGGTGAAAACGTGTTGAAAGGGCACCGCGAGATATCATCCCCATTGAAACTCGCAGGTCATGGAGCCTCAGGCAAACGCCGGAAACGACTTCAAGTATAGATAAACTTGATTCACGATCAGCGATCCCATGTGAAGGCTCTTTTTTGCACTTTCTTGGGAATTAAATAAGTATACAACTGCGAACGTTTCGCCACATATTTATTAATATTTTGGGTACACTTTACATTTTTTCAGATCAAAATCGTCGCTCATTGCTGAAGTACGCGTTTGCCCCGAAAATGTATTTTTCTAATTGGCTTCCATAATAACTCGGAAACTATTTAACCGATTTTGCTCAAATTTCTATAGTATATTCGGCACCTCTATAGTTCTAACTGAAACTGTAATATTTGTGGTATCTGCCGCCATAGTTTTTTTAAGCTGAGAAAGTAGGAAAAACTGACGAAATTTGGAATCGATTTTTTTAAACCGCGTCAACAGCGCAATTTCACACAAATAACAAATATTCTAGTTCCAGTTAAAACTATAAACGTGCTAAATATACCATACAAATTTGAGCAAAATCGGTTAAATAGTTTCCAAGTTATTACGGAAGCCAAATTGAAAAATACGTTTTCGGGGAAAACGGGTACTTCAGCAATGAGCGACGATTTTTATCTGAAAAAATTGTTAAGTGTACGCAAACTATTAATAAATATATGGTGAAAAGCTGTATATTTATTTAATTCCCAAAAAAATCCCAAAACAACGCAAAAAGAGCCTTCACATGGGATGACTGATCGTGAATCAAGTTTATCTATTCTTGAAGTCGTTTCCGGCGTTTGCCTGAGGCTCCATGACCTGCGAGCTTCAATGGGGATGATATCTCGCGGTGCCCTTTCAACACGTTTTCACCAATCACTTTAATAATAATGATTCAAAAATGTTTAAACTTGATTAGGCTATTCGAAGCGAAATAGCAAATGCAATTAATTACGATTGTTTAACACGGCTAAACAATCAATAATTACGTGTTTCCAGAAATATTTTGAAATTTGATTTTCAAATTCATCATATTTCGCAAAATAAAATACCGGTCTTCGAAATTTTTGACGGCAATCGAAATATGTAAAAATAATAAACTAGGTACATTATACGGAAAAAAGCCGCGGCGATCTTGCGCTGCTAGTCCAAGTCTTTTCTATCTCTGCAAAATAATATCCTGCAATAGCAAGAAAGATTGAAGCATCCTAGCATGATGGAGCTGGACCGACGACGAAAAATTATCTCGGAACATTCGAGCAACGCGTACGAGTCTCGAATATATAGACATATGTCATCATTGCACGCCTGTCTCATTCACGGAAAGACCCGATCGGCGTACAGAGATTAGGAGGGAGATCAGCAACGCTCGACAAAAGTTGAAACCTGGAGAGCTGGTCCGGCGGGGCAACATCTGAGCGGCCAAATATCGAACTGTGGGTACTTTTGTACCCATGAACCGAAGTTGGCACAGTTATCGGAGTCGTATATACAGCGAAAAGAACATATATATATAATCTGGCGGTCCGTATACGCCGATCGGGTCTTTCCGTGAATGAGACAGGCGTGCAATGATGACATATGTCTATATATTCGAGACCCGTACGCGTTGCTCGAATGTTCCGAGATACGAGCGAGCGAAATAGATTTAAAGATCCGCATTTGAAACATGCACGCACAACCGCCGATGTTTTTATATTCTTTCAGCTACTAAATCTATATAGACGAATTATAATTTTTTGAAACATATATAATTAAATAATGAAAAATTATAATTTTTCGTCGACGGTCC
Source organism: Netelia inedita (assembly GCA_964017225.1). NCBI lineage: Eukaryota > Metazoa > Arthropoda > Insecta > Hymenoptera > Ichneumonidae > Netelia > Netelia inedita. The sequence goes on from OZ024920.1 coordinate 24,380,815, forward strand.
AGCTCCACCATGCTTCAATCTTTCTTGCTATAGCAGGATATTATTTTGCAGACATAAAAGAGACTTGGACTAGCAGTGCAATAATGTACATGGCTTAATTTTTTTATATATTTCGATTGCCGTCAACAATTTCGAAGACTGGTATATTATTTTGCAAAATATAATGAATCTGAAAATACAATTTCAAGATATTTCTGGAAACATGTAATTATTGATTGTTTAGCCGTGTTCAACAATCGTAATTAAATGCATTCGCTATTTCGCTGCGAATAGCCTAATCAAGTTTGAACATGATTGAATGCTTATTATTAAAGTGATTGGTGAACACGTGTTCAGGGGGCACCGCGAGAAGGCAATCAATATCACCCCCCATTGAAGTTCGCAGCTCATCGAGCCTCGGGAAAATGCCGGAAACGACTTCAAATATAGATAAACTTAAGAAGCTCGCAGCTCATCGAGCCTCGGGCAAACGCCGGAAACGACTTTAAGTATACACAAACTTAAGAAGATCGCAGCTCATTGAGCCTCAGACAAATGCCGGAAACGACTTCAAATATACATAAACTTAAGAAGCTCGCAGCTCATCGAGCCTCGGGTAAACGCCGGAAACGACTTCAAGTATAGATAAACTTACGTAGACAGGCGGATTCACGAGTTTAAATACTCATAGAGCGCCAGGTCAATTTACAGTCCTTGAATTATTGTTAACTTTCGGTTCGGCTTGTGCAACGAAGAACGAGCTGCCCCGGATGCCCGCGCTTGACGATTATTTATTTTTGTTTTAGAGAACACCTTTACTTTAACCATAAAGCGTAGGAGTTCTACTCTATGCTGAAAGCATTCATGACGCTCGTCAAACCAGTCAGGATAAAAATGATTGGTATTGCCGATAATCTCGTCTACAAGATTGGCCAACATGCCTTCTGAAGCCCAGTTGTATTTTCAATATATTATGGAGACATTCGAGTTGTACTCTCACAATGCTCTCGAACTTTTCAGTGGGTCGGTTCAGAAACATCACCGAAGGAGAACCGTCATTAGTATGTTCGTACTCACGAAGTTCTGTATAGAACTCATTCGACGAAGTTTCATCCATTGATGACTTGGTGATTTCCGAACGGCACAAATCGCACGGAAACTTCCATATGCAACGATGAGCTATGTACCCGGCAAAGTAATTTATCGCGCAAAGTTCATAGCTCGGTATATTTGTCGTCTCGGTATGTTCCACGTTTTCGGGCTCTTTAGCGAGTTCCGCGCTTAGAGCCTCCATGGCATTCTCGACTTCAAGTGCTTCCTCATCGAAGTCGTTTTCAATACAATCCACATGGGTGCTATCCGACGAGTCGAAAGCCCGAGCGACAATTGTATTGGGTTGCATCAGTGCCACGCTTTCGGGGCACTGAACATTTCCTCTATTACTCGTTCCGATATACCCAGTGGAAAGAATATGTCTCAAGGACAAGCGGACCATCCTTGCCGTTGGATTTGGATTATGGCCACCTCGTTGGCGAAATTTTGAAAAAAGGTGCTCAACAGAATCTTGGTTGCAAAGTCCAGCTGCCAGTTCAAATCCAGGATACTTGTTTATTATAGTCCGATATGTTAAAAGAATAGACCGAACTGTTAGTGGGAGTCCTCGTAGACAAGGCACTTTTTTCATGGTAATCGATTTTGAAACATCGACAACGGACCTGTTTTTCTTTGGATCAGCAATAGTCCATCGAGTCGACCATTCAACAAATATTTCCAGTGTTCCCTCAATTTTGGGATTCCTATGAGAAAGTGGCCTTTTATTTGGGTTTCGGCATAAAAGCTCATAGGCATTGCACGCATCAATTACTACGTTCATGCGCAGAGCGAATGATGCGGTAGCTTGCCATGTTTTACTGACAAGCCCATGCGGATCGTTTCCTGCGGTCGTGATCGCAGCTGCAAATCGGCGACTCAACATTTGAAAAGCTCTCTTCACATTCATCGCCTGAAATGACGATGGAAACAAATGTGCCTCCGTGATGTGAGAGAGCAAACGCGAGGTCGTACTGCACGTATCATATCGCCCTGTTTTGACAAAGTCTTCGTAAGCTGCGATTACTTGACCATCACAGTACAGTAATTTGTGTGATCGCAGTGTACTTAAAAGACGTTTGATCAGATGTGGAAAATCAAACGAAGCTATGTAATTCTTTCCACCGCTAATGAAACAAGGGTTTTCTGCGGATACTCGTAAACAAGAATTAAAAAGCTTTTGGTTTACGGGGCCCTGGTCGCACGTCAAAAGGACAACTTCCGCCCCACAATCATGCAGTCTGGCCAGGCATTCATCGATTAAAATATGCATTTGCTCTCCATTCACACCATTTCCCGGAAGGAAATATGCAAGTTGTTGTCGCCATGGTTGACCTGCGTTTAAGCTATCGAGGCAAAACAATAAGGCGTTACGCGCTCGATCGTCCTTTCGGCCGAGTGGACCGAGATCGACAAGACCCTCTATACAATCGAACTTTTCGGAATATTCTTCGAATTGTTTAATCGCCATTTCGTCCCATTTGAGGGCGCAAACTCGATTTTCGGGGGATAGACCATTAATTTTTTGTTTCAGCTTCTGAAATATAAAATTGCAAAAGCCGGGTCTTATATCGACTTCAGCGATCCAAGTGCGCACAGTACTTTCCGCTGGAAACATGCATCCTGCTTTTCTCAACCATGTATACGCCGAAGCCGAGTAATACAAATACAGCTGTTTTGAAAGATCTTTTTCCTCCTCGGTGTATGGAGCATTTTTGCGATGTAATTGCAGTTGTATAAGCGTTTTCGCTGTTGGTGTCAAATTCTGCTGCTGATCGAGAAAACTGTTGACGGAGAGGTGTTTTTGCCTTTTGGTAAGGCGAGGATGCTTCATCGCAACGCGCTTCAACTTTTAACGCAATGTTCTGATTATATTAATGCGTGATGCATTTTCCCGTTTTAAACGGAGATTTTCTTTGCGCAAATTTGCAATTTCTTTATGGACCCCAAGAACAGCCGAAGATTGTAATTCAATTTTCAGCGGTTCAAGGACAGGCTGATTAGTGACTGTTGGCGGTTCTATTCTAGTCCATGTGCAATCCTCGTCGTCTGAACCTGCAAAGCTTAACATTCGCTTCCTATATTTACGAACATGCTCTGCTATTCCATCAGTGCTGTGAATATTTGTAGACACTGATAAAACACAGGGATCCGGATCCGACCTAGATTCACGTCCATCCTGTTTTTCCACCGAGGAGGCGGCAGTCGATGCAATAGATTCGCGCGAAAACGACGATATGTTTGCCGTAGAATGTTGAGAGCGATTAATTTTGCTCGACGCAACAGGCATCGATTCGCCGATATCATCGTTATGAATCGACGATACAGATTGGACAACATTTAGCGGTAATTCCGCAGAAACGTCACTAACCTTATTACATTCTTCCGAAAGACAAAGCTCACCGTGTGTGTTCCCGTCATTCGAGACTGTGCAAAATTCTATCTCTGAGTCGTCCGCTACTGTCGCAAAAGGTCGAGGGACTGCAGTTCGCAAAAGGTAGTCAGTACTACCACCTTTAAAGTCAGTAGGACTGAAATGATCGGCGCACAGACCTCTGTTCCGCAGACTCCTTTCTGATAAAATCGACAAATGTTGATTGCCTATGTAAATATCAGAAAATTGAGGGTAATGTGAAAGTTACGTTTTTTATTCGAGGAATTTACGGTAATTATTTATTGAAGTGCATTCGTTTATTATACATTGTTAGTTTTTTTAAGAGAGAACATCACTGTGACGGTCAGAAAAATAAGTGTTTTTCGTGAGTTTTTTAAATTCTTTATTAATTTAATTTTTATTGAAAAAAACTATAGTTGAAGGACAATAAATGGCAGGACGAACGCCTGTCGGAAATGTCCCTCTTCCTAGTAGGATTGAAATCTCTGGTTTAATTCGTGTTAAATAAAAAAATAAAATTTGCTCTTAACCTGCATTAATGTTGCGTATTGTTAAGCATATCCGTTCTTGATTGTGTTTATTTTATGAAATATGACCACGTTTCGAAAAAAAGGATAATATTTACCCAAAATATTTTCACTCAGGACGATTTTAGAAATAGTAATTTTTAAATGAAAAAGGGGAAGTTCAATGATAGCTATTACAGTTACAACAATTTTCGTGAAAAACTTCTACAAATCGAACTATTATTGGTGAAGTTATCGTCCTCATCAGTTCAAAAAAATTTTTTTAAGAAAGCCGTGATTCGGACACATCCTTCATTTGGATGTACTTGTTACGTCAAGAAAAAATATGCCGATACGATGAGTATATTCCGAGAAAAGGGAACTTTATAAAAGGGAGGATTATATACAAAATATTTTTTGCACTACCAAATTCACGAAAGAATCGATTAAAGATATTTAGCTATTAAATCATCAGTATATATCAAAAAAGCATAATGAACGAATATCAATAGATTTGCATTTGTGGCGGTGGTGGTGGTGGTGAAGAGATAGCGCTGGAAATTAAACTATCGTTCGCTCATAGCCAAATGACAATCGGTTGCTACTCAAACAAAATGGTAAGTCTCCAACATAAATATTACAATCTCAATCTTTGTTATTTTTATTACAATTCAGTTTATGTCACTATTTAATTATGTTTACAGGCTGAAAAATCGTTAACAGAGGCGATGGAGGAGCTCGAGATGACGATGGAGGAGGCAGGCGCGATGGAGGGGACACAAGAAACGTACGTATGAAATCAGCTTTGCTGGTAAATTTCCTATCATATTAATATTGACTTACGTAATTGTATCACAATTTTTACTGAAAATATATTTGTGCTTTTACGTTTTAGATCGGATTCTATGGATCAAGAAAATGTCCAGGACATGCGGGAGAGCGGGCCAGGGCTTCCACAGCCAAAATCAAAAAGTAAGTACCATTTTTTATTGTCTTCGATATTAATTACGATTGTAATATCTAAATGTAACGGTTATTATATTTTTTGTTTCAGAAAACAAACCCAATTGGCGTTGGAACCGCCGTCGCCGGGAGGCGTTCAAAAAACGACAAAGCTTTCATCAAAACCGCAGAGGAGCGGGAACCGCCCCGCATGTCCCGGCACGTCGACTCGATGATCCAGTCGTAGCGACAATCATTAACGTCATGTTAGATAGATTATTGACAAAAAAAAATAAATAAATAAATAAATAAATTATAATAAACTAAAATTGCTTTAATTAATTGTGTATGATTTTTTTAATAAAGAATATTTAAACCAATTATTGTTAATTGCGTTAACCCCGTCCATTTTCATTTCGTTAAATGTCTTTATCGTGTGCGGAGCGGTTAATCTATCTAAAGCAGATAGTAATCTGGCAAATATATATTGTATCGTTGTACTAAATACAAATAGCTTACCTGTATTTTTTATCCAAATGTCAAAACGAGAATCGTCACGTAACGGAAACCGATACAATCTCGAATGTGTACGCACTTTCGAATTATTACAGCCTCTATACGCACAAATATTTGTAATTGTTTCTGCTCCATTCTTCTTCATAATTGAATACTTTAAAAATAAATAAAAACTCTTCTTAATACACTTTCTGTATCTTCAGAAGATTTTTGTTTATTGTTATTCCCGATTGAATTCACAACCGACGTCAAATGTTTGCGATATCATAAAATAACACATGACTGAACGAAAACTAAAATATTTACTCCATTTAACTACCTCGACCAGCTTTGTACTTTTTCACGACAGGGCAGAAAATATAAATATAACGAAGCTAGCTCGGTCAATTATTTATCGACAAGATATATTTATATTATATATCTTGTCGCTGAAAAATAAAAAAACATTCATGTCGCGGCGATTTTGCGCTGCTAGTCCAAGTCTCTTTTATGTCTGCAAAATAATATCCTGCTATAGCAAGAAAGATTGAAGCATGGTGGAGCTGGACCGTAGACGAAAAATTATAATTTTTCATTATTTAATTATGTTTCAAAAAATTATAATTCGTCTATATAGATTTAGTAGCTGAAAGAATATAAAAACATCGGCGGTTGTGCGTGCATGTTTCAAATGCGGATCTTTAAATCTATTTCGCTCGCTCGTATCTCGGAACATTCGAGCAACGCGTACGGGTCTCGAATATACAGACATATGTCATCATTGCACGCCTGTCTCATTCACGGAAAGACCCGATCGGCGTATACGGACCGCCAGATTATATATATATATGTTCTTTTCGCTGTATATACGACTCTGATAGCTATGCCAACTTCGGTTCATGGGTACAAAAGTACCCACAGTTCGATATTTGGCCGCTCAGATGTCGCCCCGCCGGACCAGCTCTCCAGGTTTCAACTTTTGTCGAGCGTTGCTGATCTCCCCCCTAATCTCTGACCCAAAACTAGAGCAACTATAAAAAGACACGCTCCGACCCAATTCCGAGCTTTTTGCCTTTGATATAACTCGAGTTAACAGTTACAAAAACTTAGCTACAGCGTCTCAGTAATATGTTAGATGTGTATTCTAACATTATCTCTTCATAAGAAATCGTGCAACTTATTTTAATAGAAGTGGTTAAACGACAACCACTTACAAACACTGTACACCGACGCTAAGTTCGGACCATCTCAAAAGTCCGAACCTATCTGTAACTCACCATCAGACAATATCTACGAATAAACTCAACATTGAATAACTAATCATCGTGTTGATCTTTTCAACTGCGCATAGCAGGGGTCGAATTTCATAACGAATCTCCGAACCTCCGAAACTCCGAATTTCCGAATCTCAGAACAATCAGGATATCCATTAATTCTGATTTCACTGAGCGTACGTCCAAATCCCGCGCCAATTACACTTATCGGCCGAGTCAACGAACTGGATTTACCTACGAGTGTTAATTCCAATATCTGGGACGTAACAGAGGAGTAATCCGCTGTTTCGCGGCTCGTTGTGCGAGGAAAAGCTTTTAGCCGGCATTTGAAGCAAGGCGCTGTCAGCACCTGGCCTCGTCCTCCCAATTCAATGAACAGGTGATCTCCCACCATGTTCAATTGTTCGAACTTGCCGGAGCAACCATTCCGAAATGTGATCTTATACGTACAAGCTCCAAAGCTGAGCGCCTTCTTCAAAGAACCAAATCCATCCTTGGCGATGATGGTATTATTCAGCATGATGATCGGATGACGCGTCTCGTGATGGCTGCAATGTGTGCAGTTCTTGACTCTGCGGTATGTAGGAGCCGACTGCACATACTTTTCGACGACATCGGAGATGCCATCTCCTGCGTCAACGTTAGACGAAATACAACGTCTTTCCGTGACTATATACCAGCGGAATTGCAGGGTATTTGGCTTTTAGGAGCACACTTCGATCTTTGTAGATCAATATCGCAAAGCCTGTTTCGATCGACCTCGATACGAACTGTAGCGGTTCCTTTCCTGACGACTTCGACCGACATAAATAGACTGGATCAGCGAGAGATGCCGTCATGATCACATGGAATAACGAGTCAAAGCCGCACGTATTCTGACAGAAATAGGCTTGATTTCCTATTTGGATCGATTTCTTGAAACGGTTACTGTTCCACAATAAGAACGGTTATGCTTGATAGCGATTCTTTTGGCCAACGTTTCTATTTATATATTCGACTCCTGAAAACGAGCCAAAAATTACGTTTTTTTGTCGACTTGTCCTTCGAGATATAAGTCGCGGGTGGTTGTTCTTCACGATACTTCGATTGCGAAATTTCATCACCTACACTCAATTCCGTTGAATTGAATGCTGGTACTGGAATGTCCGTCATTTCACCGTGAAATAACATCGAGTCGTTTCCCGCATGTTCGGCAGGATCTTCCTGGCCGGATCGATCTAAAATTTCCTTGCTTACGTTTTTCTCATTTTCGTCCGATGTGTAAATGAATTCGTATTTCGTGGCTTGCCCTCGCCAATTTTCCAGTTGTAAAAAATCCGAGTCTTGGAATCAATCTTTTATCTCAACGATCGATTCTACATTGAATTTACAGGTATCTTCAGCGAAATGAGCTTCGACTTTCTCACTTTGCTGGCGTCTGTCGAACTTGGCAATGTTGATATATGGGCCATTCCGCGTGAGTCGCATCAGTCACCGCTCAGAAATCAGTCAAATTTTGCACATCGTTAGTTCCTGACGAGATAACATATCGTGGCAAGAATTTTTTTTTACTTGCAAAATTTTTCGAGTTATGAATTATGGACAACTTTCCGTCTTTTGAATGAATAATTACATAACTTTCTTCCTTTAAGTGGAATTAATTTTTTGTTAAATAAAAGTTATCTCAAAAATACTATATTTTATGATATCATTATTTACAACATAACACCAAATTTTTTGTACTATTTATTTAACGAATTATTGTTCAATAATTTTTTTAACTGCCGGGTTTACGTTGAAAAAAATTAAAAACAAATTTTTCAGAATCTTTCAACCTCCCAATATACTACACAACATTTTCATTTGTGTTTTGTGTCGTTATCGAGAAAAAAATTGTTGAATTTCTGTACGTGTGAAAACTCGGTACTCGGTGTGGCAGCCACGGGCATTACTTCATCGCACCGCACGTTACGCGTATATAAATCCATTTCAATTTTCTCAAAAAAGGAATAAATAGCATCGTTTTTAATTTTTTATAATAAGAGGTGACTGATCCGATTCGCGCGGAACGCCCCATATGCATACGCGCGTCGTATTAGGTCTCCGTGCAGGGCAGAGTCCAACGTGTAAACCATGGAGCCTAGAGCGAAGGAGACCGAACGGCATAGGAGAATCATGATAAATTTGGACCCTAAAATCAACGAAAAAGATATATGTTGGTTGTAGTTCGAAATTCAGCCACGAGTGCGCTTGTGTTGCTAGGATAGGATATGAAGTATGGCATTGGTGAAGCCATGAAGTGAGGAGTATACGTTATCGACGCCCGGTTTTTGCTGAAATAATAATAATACTTATGTCTTTTAGTGTTTACACGCTGCGACATATTATTTGATTCTTTTATGCGCGAGAAAGTTTAGTGAGCTGATTGTTCCACATTTTATAACGAACAGGTAAGAAAAAGCGGTATATTTATTAATAGTACGTAGAATTTTCAGTGAGATTAATAATATTTTAAACGTATTGCGATTGTAATTCGTCGAGTTGCGTTACTTTGGTTTTTAATTCGTCGAGTGTAGCATTATTTTGGATTTTAATTCGTCGAGTTGCGTTATTTTGGTGTATAATGCGTCGAGTTGCGTAATTTTGGTGTTTAATTCGTCGAGTTGCGTTATTTTGGTTTTTAATTTTTCAAGTTGCGTTATTTTAGATTTTAAGTCGTCCAGTTGCGTTACTTTGGTTTTCAATTCGTCTAGTTTTGTTATTTTGGGTTTTAATTCGTCGAGTAGCGTTATTTTGGTGTTTTATTCGTCGGGTTTGGTTATTTTTGTTTTTCATTCGTACCAGTTGCGTTATTCTGGTTTTTAATTCGTCGGGTTCGGTTAGTTCGGTTTTTACTTACAATTAGTCGAGTTGCGTTATTTTAGTTGATGCTGGAAGAGGACATTTTATGAAAGATTTACGTTAATGTAGGGCAACTTTATAAGACCAACACTATTGTTTCATCTTTAATAGTTTGTTTTGTAATCTCACGAATTATAAACAAAAGATGTAATTTCAATACCGATAATTGAATAATTGGATAAATTACTTTTTCGTAAAATAATATTGAATGATAATGATAGTAATATTGAATGATGAGCTCGAAAGTGCGAAAAATTCACGGACTTGTCGTATTTTCTCGAAAAAGAAAGACAAACTCGAAGAATCTTTTTTTAAAGTTTGTTTTCTTCTAAAGTTGGCTACTGCTAAGTTGGTTCTTGCTGCAAATTAAATGTGGACAAACTTTGCTGAAAATCGTTCAAATTAGCCTGGAAAATCCTCATAGGCCGTTGGCTTAAAAATTATCTGATTGTACTCGAAATCTCGCTCTTAATTTCGTACAAAGGGAGAAAAGGTTGGATTTTTCAGTTTTCATGAGAAATAAGAATTGTGAGCGATGATGAAACTCTGCTGATAGTAAATATTTATTAAATCAACAATATAGTAATTTGAATATATTTAACTTGTGAACCCTCCGCGCATATTTTTTTTCTTTTTTTCTTACTTCTATATATCCTATTACACTATTATCTGACGCGCCTTAGAAATGCATGGGGCAGTCGAAATAATCGTACATGCCTAATCAAGCAGGCACTAATATCATTCATAACAATAGTCTCATTATTCTTCGTCGAGAGTTGAAATTTGCACTTATATCGTATCCCAGCCGGTGTATATAACCGCACTATCTGCAATACGCTCCTCTGTCTCTTTTCTCAGTCCTTCTCTGTCATCCTATCTTAACGACAGCAGCGCCACCACAGCCTACATATATCTTTTTCGTCGGTTTTATGACCCACCTCCTTAGTACAGCGTGCGGGCTCCTTTACTCTAGGCTCCATGACCTGGACGTTGCTGAATGTGCAATATTACAGAAATGGCATTCGTCTGAAAATAACACGTGAAAAGCGCATATCCCGCTTCTCCCTCGCGAAGCTTCGGGCGCTAATAGCGCTTGCTTGCGCCGACCGAAACTATGGGATATACATGAGATGCACCACGTGGTCGCAAATTTCACCCCGTATTATTATGTACACGTTTTGACACATGTGCATTAGACTGCATTAGACTGAAGGGAGGCTTCACGCTTCACGAATGCAACTAGCCGAGTCGAGACTCCATCGAGAATTATCGATTCTTAGTCGACCATATGAAATTAAATTAAAGGGGGCCACGACGTACGGATTACGGATGTTCTTCAAACTTTTTATACATTCAGACGTCCATTAGGACAACATAATGTGCAAGCGGTAATGCGTACTTATTGTTAGGCGTTTTCGGAAAAATAGCAAGAGAAATCTTACGCGTCTAATATATACCGGTGCGTTGCAAGTGTAAAGCCGGCTCTGCACACTCGCCGAGACATAACGAATGTTGGCCAATACGAGAGTGTAAGGGCTGTCTCGTCTCGCCTCTCGCCGTCTCCTGTCGTCTCGGTCCGTTGTCGTTTTTTTTTTACACGAGTCAAAGGGATCTCGGGCAGGCTCGTGTCCATAGACGATATCGCCCTCCACACTTATAAGGAATAAAAAAAGATAAGGCATCAACTGAGCAACACAAGAGTGTGGAGGGGCATATTTTTCATGTCTCGTGAGAGGCGAGTCCCGCCCGAGACATTCGGCGAGACGTCTCGGCCAATGTGTAGAGCAGGCTTACGAGGGGACGGTCCGGGAGAGGCATGGAGTTACGGACTCCCGCTTTGCGTGCTTATAGTGTGGGTAGGTACCAACCAAACCCCAAAGGATTAGCCGTCAATTCGGCTCCATTTTCGAAAAATCACCGTTCAAATTTGGGAGTCTGATTGTGGACTGTAGAATTTCTACATAAGAACAACAAGGCGAGCAGCCTAGCGGTAAGGGAGTCAGACTACCGTCCCGGAGGTCTCGGGTTCAAGTCTCGTCTATGCTGCTTTTTTTCATTTTTTTCTTTCATTTTTTTTTCATTTTTTTCAAATTGTTGTTGAAGTTTATAGTTTATGATTAAAAAATTGTAAGAAAGTAAACAAAAAAATTTACGCGCCTTTACTGATCAAAACCTACAAATTAAATGTCAATTTTTTTTTCAAATCTCTTACGATTTATTTAATTTTTAAAAATAAATTAGCCGTACTTTAATAAAAAATATATTTTTTTGATTATTTGATATTTTTTGCAATTTTTTGATATCTCTTTCGATGGGGCAGGGAGTATTTAAGGGCTTACATACAGTTAGAAGGCTTTAAAAAGACGGATTTTCAAGAATTTTTTTCGCGCAGACTATTCAATTTATTAATTTGAAAATTGGTGTACATATTATAATAACCTTATAATATATTAACATATTTTTTATTTGTCAAAATAATCATCGCGAATGTTGCTATCGCCGATCTCCTAGAGCTCCGAAAAAAAAACCAATTTTGCGGTGATCACGATATCTCTGGACCGGATTATCTGTAATGAAAAAACCGAATAAATTTCGTTAATATAATACATTATCTAGTATTTAATCGAAGGAATTAGCGAAAAAATAATTTTTGACAAAATGGCGACTTCTCAAAATAAAAGACTCGATTTTGAACGAAAATTTAAGCCTTAAATTGTTTATAAAATGGAAAATATTTATCGGAGAAAAAAAATCTTCGATTAATTACTAAAAAATCTAGCTAAAAAGGTTGTGTTAAAATTTGAGACTGATCGGTTCAGCCGTTTTCGAGAAATCTTGATCACCGATTTTGAAAACATAGTTTTGAGAAAAACGCGTTTAAAGTTTCAAAAGCGTTTTACATGTGGTAAATTTTTTTTTTTTTCAACTTACATGGAGTCATCTATTCCAGGGCCATATAATAATCCGTTCGCATCGTTGGCAGCTTCTAATAATTCGATTTGATGCTGTCTGCGAGCCATTCTTCCCTCTCTGGTGCTCTCGTGTGATCTCAGGTCGGAGATCTTGATGCGCTGCGCATCTTCTTTATCTGTATATGAATGCGCATTGGACCCAAGTGAGACGCCCATTGCATTCATATAATATAAAAGGGCAGCTGTCCCTTCATTGAAGATGCCAGCAGCTATATATGCAGCCATTTCCACCGTTTTTGATCCGGCTGGAAGTACTTTTGGAGAGATCTTCCACACCAGTTGGTTATAGCTTTCATTATTGTTTTGGGTGAAACCACCCACACATCTTTCCAATAATTTTTCATTGCTCAGATCTTCATAAATGGGCCTCAGGGCCTCAGCAACTTCTTGTGGAAATGGCTGATAATCATGCTTATAAACTGATAAGAGAGTAGGATAGACAAGGAAAGAAGGGACAGCGCCTCAGGTAGGCAGCTGGCGCGCCGGTCCCCGACTGTGAGACGCGCCTCCCTAACGCGCCTTCATAAATGTGTCTATAACTTCGAAAATATTCGTCTGATTGACATAAAATTTTGAGTGTGTATGCTCAAATATATGTATATTCAAAAAATACAAAAAAAACGATTTTTTGAAAATTACAAGTGTATGTAACTCCTTAAAGAAGTTACCAAGCAATATAGGAATAAAAAATCTGTTTTATTAATTAATCGTAAAATCTGCTTCACGCAATGTTTTTTCAATGTTCACGAGTACAGTGTGACGGGTGATAATCATTATAAAAACAAGCGAAACATTTATATTGTTCACACCACGAACATTATATGAACGTTTTCCCGTACACGGTCTGGGAACGCTGTCCGAACACCGGTTGTTCCGACAAGTATAAAATTTTTATGACCCTGTTGAGAAATTTTCATGATGTGTTTCTGACTATTTTCACGAAAATATTTCATTAGATTTTAAAATTTTAAGGCAGGCAGGCAGATTATTGTATGTCAAAGTTTAAATTACGGCTAATTTATTTTTAAAAATTAAAGAAATCGTAAGAGATTTGAAAAAAAAATTTGACATTTAATTCGTAAGTTTTGATCAGTAAAGGCGCGTAAATTTTTTTGTTTACTTTCTTACAATTTTTTAATCATAAACTATAAATTTCAACAACAATTTGAAAAAAAAATGAAAAAAAAAAATGGAAAAAAAATTTTTTAAAAATGAAAAAAAAGCAACATAGACGAGACTTGAACGAGAGACCTCCGGGACGGTAGTCTGACTCGCTTACCGCTAGGCTGCTCGCCTTGTTGTTCTTATGTAGAAATTCTACAGTCCACAATCAGACTCCCAAATTTGAAGGGTGATTTTTCGAAAATGGAGCCGAATATACGGCTAATCATTTGGGGTTTGGTTGGTACCTACCCACACTATAAGCACGCGAAGCGGGAGTCCGTAACTCCATGCCCGTCCCGGACCGTCCCCTCGTTAGATGGTGGTGGTCGAGTTGTTTCGCAATTGTTGGATCGAGTTCCGATCCTTTTTTTGTCAATTTTATCTTTTTTTTCCACACTGTTCATATTTGTTTATATATATTAAAATTCAAAGGCGATATAATGAAAAGATACGTGTATTTCGAAGCCTGGTTTGGAAGAGATTTCTCATTTTCAAGAAAACTATATGCGTGTGGTCGTTTACTTCTTGATAATAATAAATATGACATTTGTTCGAATAATAAAATTTAGTAAACAGCTAAATACACATATTTTTTTCATTTTATTACGTTTAAGTCGTATTATATACGAAAGAATATGACCCATTTTGTAAAAAATATATAAGTTTAAAAAAAATTAAAACTGGACTCGATCCAGAGACCCATCGATTACGGAACACGAATGCTAACCACTCGGCTGTCACCACTTATCAACTACCGTTGCAACGCACCGGTATATATTGAAAGCGGAAGACTTCTCTTGCGATTTTCTCGAAAACGCTTGAGTAGTACGCCTTACGACTTGGACATTATGTTGTCCTAATGAACGACTAAAAGTGTATAAAGTTTGAAGAAAATCCGCGATCCGTCATAATTCCGTCTATTTCGCGGCTCAATATTTCCATTTCGGCATAGTAGTGAACTTGCGCGCTACGCAACACCGCTAGATGGCAGTGCATGGCCTAAAATGCGAAGCCTCGGCATGAAACGATAATCTCGAGCCAAATGCAAATATTGCGCCGAGAAATAGACGGGATCAGGATGGATCATGGATTTTCTCCAAACTTTGCACACTTTTAGTCGTCCATTAGAACAACATAATGTGCAAGTAGTAAGGCGTACTACTCAAGCGTTTTCGAGAAAATCGCAAGAGAAGTTTCCGCGTTCAATATATATCGGTGCGTTGCAACGGTAATTGATAAGTGGTGACGGCCGAGTGGTTAGCATTCGTGTTCCATAATCACTGGGTCTCTGGATCGAGTCCAGTTTTCATTTTTTTTAAATTGATATATTTTTTACAACATTGGTCATATTCTTTCGTATATATTACGACTCAAACGTAATACAATGAAAAAAATATGTGTATTTGTATGAATATGTATTGAATTGCCGTTGTTATTTGGCTGTTTACTAAATTTTATTATTAGAACAAATATCATATTTATTATTATCGAGAAGTAAACGACCAAACGCATATAGTTTTCTTGAAAATGAGAAATCTCTTCCAAACCAGGTTTCGAAATACACGTATTTTTTCATTATATCGCCTTTGAATTTTAATATATATAAACAAATATCACCAGTGTGGAAAAAAGATAAAATTGACAAAAAAATAATCGGAAGTCGATCCAACAATTGCGAAACAACTCGACCACCACCATCTAAGCCCGCTCTACACATTGGCCGAGACGTCTCGCCGAATGTCTCGGGCGGGACTCGGCTCTCACGAGACATGAAAAATATGCCCCTCCACACTCTTGTGTTGCTCAGTTGATGCCTCATCTTTTTTTATTCGTTATAAGTGTGGAGGGCGATCTCGTCTATGGGCACGAGACTACCCGAGATCCCTTTGACTCGTGTAAAAAGAAATGACAACGGACCGAGACGACACGAGACGGCGAGAGGCGAGACGAGACAGTGTTACGTACTGGCCGACATTAGAGGCGCAGTCAATTTTCAAAACTAAGTAATGACCAAACGTCGGTAGCATATGTCCTCTAGTCGGTAAAAGGACGCTCTGCGTAGTTACCTCTAATATCGACATAGTAGAGTACAACTAATTTTCCTTTCCAATAGCTAGATAGTAAGATGATAGGGAAAACCCAGCCTATCACAAAAACGTCCGACCCTCCCCAAAGGGAAAACCAAACTCCACCCCAAACTAACTCCCCTCCACCCAAAACTAGAGCAACTATAAAAAGACATGCTCCGACCCAATTTCCAGCTTTTTGCCTTTGACATAACTCGAGTTAACAGATACAGAAACTTAGTTACAGCGTCTATGTAATATGTTAGTAGTATATTCTAACATTATCTTTTCATAAGTAATCATCCAAGTTATTTTAATAGAAGTGTTTAAACGACAACCACTTACAAACCTTGTACACCGACGCTAAGTTCAGACCATCTCAAAAGTCCGAACTAATCTGTAACTCATTATCAAACAATATCTACGAATAAACTCATCATTGAATAACTATTCATCGTGTTGATCTCTTCAACTGCGCATAGCAGGGGTCGAATTTCATAACGAATCTCCGAACCTCCGAATCTCCGAATTTCCGAATCTCAGAACAACCAGAATATCTAATCATTCTGATCAAACTGAGCGTACTCTTCGTAGTTCGCGCCGATAAAACTATATCGGCGGAGTCAACAGAACGGCGTGACCGTGCTGTTCCGAATCATCATCGAGGACGTAACAACAGCCCTCACACTCTCGTATTGGCCAACATTCGTTATGTCTCGGCGAGTGTGCAGAGCCGGCTTTACACTTGCAACGCACCGGCATATATTAGACGCGTAAGATTTCTCTTGCTATTTTTCCGAAAACGCCTATTAAGGTTGTTGTGGGGCCAGATCAAAATGGTACAATGGTGCTGATTTTTTTTCTAGATATTCTTTGACCTTCTATTAAACATCCTGTAAAGTCTGAGAATTATCCACAGTATAGTTTTTTAACAAAAAATTAGGAAACCTGTCGTGTTTTGTACTCCTTATACATTGTGCTTATGGAAACGTTCAGATCATTTTGCATTATATTATGGATAACTCTCAAAAAAATAAAGTTAAAAAACTAGGTACATCTCGACTGGTTATTTAGCTAACTGATGATAGCTTAAAAACGAGGATTTACAGTACTGTTATAAAATTATTCGTAATTTTAATCACAAAATTACTCGAAAATAAAATATACGAGTGTGAGACTATTAAAACTTGGCAACAGTGTAGACGACATAAGTGCTATCTGCCTTACCCACATTCGGTAATAACGTATAAAGATTGAGAATACTTATTCGAGAAAAATTATAAAGTATATATATTATTTATTCTTATTCTTGAAATTAGTGATTAAATCGTAATAATTTTTTTTATCAATAAATATACCATAATAATCCTGTTCTCAATAAGTTTCTTTCATAATAAATGTGGAGATCACGATGAGTTTTTAACTCTTTACATAAGATACGTTAACAATTGAAATAAAATATTAATAAATTTGTTATAATAACGAAACATAACAATGAGAAATTTAGAAAACATGCTTTTCTCAATAGGTTTTTTAATAATAAATGCGGAGATCACGATAATTTTTTAACTCTCAACGTAAGATTTATTAATAATTGAAATAAAATAAACGTACATTTGCAATAATAATGAAACATAATAACGAAAAATTTTGAAAACAGGTAACGTCGATTAGACAAGACTTTTTTGGCAAGCGTCATTAGAAAGTGCCATCATTTTATTTACGAAGTGAACTAATTGTTCAATCGTGGAAGATCTATTTGAAATTCGAGGTCTTCCGCTCACTTCATCAGTCAACAATGATCGCACGCCGTTCATACCATTAGAGATATAAGTGTCGATAATTTTTGAAAAAGTTATCCCGGAGACTGCCATTTTTTTAATTATTGCATCTGACAATGTATGTCGCAGCGGAGTCAAACTTCGAATAACGTCTTGTACTGCGTCAGACGCAACATCTTGGATTATCTTCGCTTCGAAAGTTATCATTTTTGATACGAGGAGTTCATTCGTAATGTCCAAACGCTGAGCCAGCATTTGTAGGATTTCTACATCTCGCAATGCATTATGAGCGCCGTCGTCTGAAATTTTTAGAAATTCTGCAGCCAAATCCGTTTGCTTACAAAATTTTGTTCGTTTTAGCAGTTGTCGTACTATTGGAAGAGTATCTGCAAAACCAGCAATGACTCCCTTGAATTGCGTGATCATCGACATTTGATTAATCGCATGAATAAGTCGAACGCTATCAAATGAGCAATTATGTGCGGTTAATACGCATGGCTTATGACTCTGAATTAAAAATTGCAGAAAGTCCTCCAATGCATTTCGAAGTGGGCACGATGGAACTTTTACTCCGTGTAAAAAAAGCTCTTCATTAATTTTTACGAGCCCATGGACTGCCGATGCTGCAGAGGGGATAAATTGTCTTGGAGTTACGTAAACATTGAATGATTCATTTCTGCATCGTGCTCCAATTTGCAATATTTCAGCTGTTTTTGAGAAGCCGGCCGTTTCTAAATCGAAAAATACGATCGCAAAATCGAAGGAGTCTGTTTCGGATTGTATAGATCCCGATAGAAGCGGATCGTTAATTTCACCAGCTTTGGAGAGTGCAGCTACCGATGTGTCGAAGAGACCCATATTAGATTTATATGTGATTCCTTCTCTAGTCTCTCTTCTCGTTCTTAACAGATTTCGATACTTTTTTAGAATATTTCTTCTAGCTTTGAATGCATGGCTCTGCACTTTTACCGTGCGAGTTTCGTTGTAATTTTTAATTCGGTCTATATATCTCGCCGTGAACACATCAGAATCCATTCCCATCATTGCTTTGACTGTATCTATATAGGTTTCACCCATATTTTTATTAATAACTGCACTTGAAAATCGGAAATCGCTCGAAGCACTCGTGCTGTAACATCTCGCCTTTAGTGCCTTGCTAGCCATAATAGCATTCAAATTTTCGTTCGGATTACTTCACACGCCATGTGAAAATTTATCTGCGTTATGCGCAAGCTTATGAAAAATTTCAACAAGTTTTTTGTAAAGCCTCATGTCAGTAAATCCACCGGAAATCGTGCTGTGTTGACAGTTTTCCTTATCTTGTTTCCAACCACACCACTCTCCACAATTTTCGTGGTTGTTAAAGGAATGGTCCGGAATCTGTCGAATCGCAGTGGCTACAGCCGCACTATCGCCCTTATTTTGTGCAATTGCGTATGAAAAACACCGGTGTAGGTATGTAATCGCATTGCTCGTCAATTCCTTGTGCTCTTTTTGAATACTATACAATTTTTTTGTTACGCCTTTCGAAGTGTGATTCGTATCCGATAGTTTCACAATTTCATGATCGCTTGAGTTACGTATCCGAGCAATCGTTGAGCTGTCGTCATCGCCAATAAAAACTCCAATTTCGCAGTTATTGTTTTTTAATATTGAACTGTTATGAAATAGTTCATTTGCCAAATGATTTTCCATATTCTTTGCGCTTCCTGCGTAGTTCAATCTGCAATCGTGGTCATCTGGAGAATGTTTCATATCACACATTCGACATTTTCGATTTCGCGTGCCGTAATCTAACACTTTTTTGGTATTGTATCCGATTAGGGCACCATATCCGTTAAGACTATCATAGGCTCGACCGGTACCCCTCTTACTCCAGCCCATGTCGTATGATACTGCCAATCGAACCTTATCTTCTGAAATTGTTGAGCATTTATCGGTGACAATGAAATCGGTAGACAATTCCTTTGGTCTGTAAAAAAATTAAAGAACATACCCGAAAGGTGCTTTAAATCATAATAAATTTTTACTCCATTTGTTGATTTTTTATATTTCAATATCCTTTTTTTATTGTAAAAGTAAACATCTTGTTACATTTCTGGTGTACTTAGAGGTAAAAATGGCATATTAATTTTTTTAACAATTAAAAAATGATATAAATATAATAAAAACTAGACCTGTATACAGGGAGAGTAGGGGGAATGCGAAACGGCTGCAGCCGTGGTCGCGAATAAGAATGTCGGAGGATAGGTTTGGAATGAGATAACATACAGGTATGTAAAAACCCGAAGAGGGTGTACACGTTAAACTCCCACATTATTATTATTATATAATAAAAACTACTATAATACTTTTTTGTATTTTGAACTGTATGTTCGTTTGAATTCGTGTAAAATATAATTGCCTATAAATATATTCTATGTATGAAAATTATAAATTTGTTATCTTGATTGATACATTATAACGTTGATTCATTGTAGAAAATATAATGAAAAAAATATGTATAAATTAAAAATTTACGTCATTTTCTGAAGCTCCGTCGGATTCTCAACGGTCAGTTGTTTCTCTAAAACCGTCGCAATTTCACATGACTCCTTTGCTGCTATCTCAATGCAAGAACCAACCTCCCGCTCATACCGTTTGAATAAATGTGTATCCAGCGTTGGAATATTGAGGCACGCCAAAAGTTTGTTTACATGAGTATTGCCAATACCACTGTGCAAAGCCCCTGAAAAATAATCAAAATAATGTTGGTTGTTAGATATTTGTTACGCTAAGGTTCTTTCCAATTCCAGAGAGCCAATAAGTATTATACATCTTTTGGTTTATTATATTTACATAAAAGAGATACAATAGAGGCTTAATAAAATTAAAAAAGCATAACAAAATAACTGGCACAAAAATTTCAAAATATCTTGAGAGCGGGCGTTCTCAGAAATGTTAATAAAAAAAATATTTAATTTTAATATTACAATTTTAAATACTCACCTAGGACAGCTTTTGAATTCGTATCGTACAATCCAATCTTTTTCTCGGTGTGTACAGCGTCGTGTTTCTCGCTGGTTGGTACACGATTCACAAGGAGACAGTTTTGACAACGAATGCTAAATATTGATGCTAATCCTCGTTTCTTTTCGTTTTCAATGTTATCTAAAGATAACGATGTTGAACATGATGTACATTTCATATGGTTAACGAGAGTGCCCATATCAACAATTCGACATCCATCAATTTTCGAAGTCGCTAGTTCTTTATTTTCGACACAAGTTTTTTTCGCTCTTTTCTTTCCACTCTTCACTTGAGCACATCGCTTATTATAAAAAGCTTCAGTGCACACTTTTCCTTTCCAACGGAAGAACTTTTTATCCGGACCGATATTCATTTTTACGATTTTGACATGTGTGACTGGTTTTAAGGTTATACAGCGAGCGCCTATGTCTCAAGTTTCTCGACACTGCTACCAACTTGAGCATTATCATATGCTCTGAAATACAACGTTGCCATATCGTCTCACGTTATTTGAATGATACAAAATTATTAAAAAATGTTGTTATACACTAATTAAATATGTCTAATGATTATCGATTAAAAAATTATGGATATTTTTATAACTAGGTATGCAAAAATTGTCCCAAAACGTGTATTTAACACTACGATTGTTTTACGGTACAACGTTGGTAATTCTCAATCGGCTCCATGCATTAGCATAGGGTGCTCCCCTCGTACTTCACCCCCGATAGCTAGACCCCACAACAACCTTAATAAGTACGCATTACCGCTTGCACATTATGTTGTCCTAATGGACTTCTGAATGTATAAAAAGTTCGAAGAACATCCGTAATCCATACGTCGTGACCCCCTTTAATTTAATTTCATATGGTCGATTAAGAATCGATAATTCTCGATCGAGTCTCGACTCGGCTAGTTGCATTCGTGAAGCGCCTCCCTTCAGTCAAATGCACATGTGTCAAAACGTGTACATGACAGAGAGAAACCTGAGAGAGCCCACGGAGCGAAAAGCCCAGGACAGGCTGGTGGAGCTCGGTTCCGTAGGATATGTGTGTCCGTTCCGTGAACTAAATTCTCAGCGGGTAAGTGTTGAATGCGGGTAAAGAAGTATGCTCTGTATTATCTGCTCCACCACTGAGCTCTCGGTTTTGCTTACCCACCCATGTAAGGTCACACGCACGCATATTACAAAGTAAAACTGCGGTATCCCTTGGCCACTGCCGCTTTTCTCGAAGATTCAGTTGCTTGCAGAAATGCAATTTCAGATAAAAGCTTGCTTCTTAAACGGATGCGGTACTTTACATGTAATATTGATTTAATAAAATATATATTGTAAATAATTCTTGACTGAAGACGTGTATTATAAATAAATAATAAACAAATCATCAATTTCGCTATCTCTCTCTCTCTCTCTTTCTCTCCCCCCAGCCCCCTTAAAAATTGAAAAAAATTTGTTCTCTTATCTCTTTATAAGAAAAATAGTTTAGCGAGCAGGTAAATGATTATGTACGATCTACTATCGTACAAAGAAGAAAAGTTTTGCAGCTCTACTGTTGAGAGCAGCTAATCGTCCCGAAAATTTGATATAAGGGTAATTCGATGACGCTGAATAGAATGGTGCTATTTTTTGCGATCAGGCCCCGAGGTTTTTCAGAAAAGTGTTGAAAGGGGTTGAACGTCCCGTTATCTCAGAAACTAAACGTTTGTTCGAAAGAGGTTTCAAAGAAAAGCTTTGGAGAATTCAAAAATACATAAAAAAGGTTCTTAGGTCCATCTTCGTATTTGCAAAAATAAGCGAGAAATATCGGAGAAAAGATTGTAAATCGTAATTGTAAGAGTGGGGACAAGCCTCACCTCGCCACCGATCTTTGCACGTGAGTGGGCTAGCGTGCGTGCGAGCGTCCGTGTTATGTGTACTAATTCACAAATGAAGGATCGTCGGCTATTCTCGGGCCTCTCGGTCGTCAATGCGAGTGCGAGAGACGAATCCGGTGTTTCTCTCTTTCTAATTTCTCACGCGTTGGCGAGTATTTTTCGTCTTTGGCCGTCGAGTGTCGAGTGTTCTGTATATCTATGTATATATGTCGGCGTATCAGCGCGGCGTTTTTAAATCGAATCTTGATGCTTATGGCACGCGGTTTTTTTATTTATTGTGAAAAATAGTGAACCTTGAATACAAAAAAAAACAATATTCCATTTTAACAGAAATTATTGTTATTTAGTCGCGAGTAATAAATAACGAATTAATTTTGTATTCCGACGGAAAATTAATTCATATAAATTTTTCGCCTCACAAAAATTTATCTGTATATCAAATTGAATACATATTCTTTCTAGGATGAAATAAAAAATTTTAATATTATTTCTATTAAATGGTGATTTTTTTAATGGTGTATCAAGTTGAATACATATTTAAAAAAGAAGAATTTTATGTCTACACATAAAATTAATTCAAAATATACAGAAAAGGATACTAAAAGCGTGGAATTGATTTTTTGTCTAGACATCATTTTAATTCATTTTTATTATGTTATATGAAAACATTAATTCATTTTTATTTAGCCTCAAAGTCATAAAAATTGCAGGAAAAAATGAATGCGCCACAAAATAATTGGAATTGGGTGATACTTGCGACCGAACCCTACCCTGAAAGGGCGTCCCGAAGTCGATTGCAACACTGACGACCTCCCCCGAGGGGAGGTCGTCGTTTAAAATTTATTTCAATTAATAGAATTATTATAATTGTGGTATATCAATTTGATTTTGAAATAGCACGCATTCGTAGTATAATTGTAATTTGTCGCATTTAAATTTCAATTATTTTGTGGTGAATTCATTTTTTTTCCTGCAATTTTTATGACTTTGATGCTGCATAAAAATGCATTAATGTTTTAATATAACATAATAAAAATGAATTAAAATGATGTCTAGACAAAAAATCAATTCCACGCTTTTAGTATCCTTTCCTGTATATTTTGAATTAATTTTATGTGTAGACATAAAATTCTTTTTTTTTAAATATGTATTCAACTTGATACACCATTAAAAAAATCACCATTTAATAAAAAATAATATTAAAATTTTTTATTTCATCCTAGAAAGAATACTATGTATTCAATTTGATATACAGATAAATTTTTGTGAGGCGAAAAATTTATATGAATTAATTTTATGTCGGAATACAAAATTAATTCGTTATTTTTTACTCGCGACTAAATAACAATAATTTTGTTAAAATGGAAAATTGTTTTTTATTATTCAAGGTTCACTATTTTTTACAATAAATAAAAAAACCGGCGTGCCACAAGCATGAAGATCAGATTTAAAAACGCCGCGCTGATACGCCTGCATATATAGATATACAAAACGCTCGACGCTCGACGGCCAAAGACGAAAAATACTCGCCAACGCGTGAGAAATTAGAAAGAGAGAAACACCGGATTCGTCTCTCGCACTCGCATTGACGACCGAGAGGCCCGAGAATAGCCGAAGATCCTTCATTTGTGAATTAGTACACACGGACGCTCGCACGCACGCTAGCCTGCTCACGTGCAAAGACCGGCGCACAGTGGGGCAGAATCCCAAAAACCTGGCCATAAATAGTAGAAGTCAATTTAAACACTCAAAAATCCTTACTCGGGGGTTTTCGAGGTCGCTGATTACGAATCCGATGTCCTAATTTCAAAATTCAAAATGGCGGACCCAAATCTAAGAATTTCATGTTTTACTCGTTTCATTATAATAAAGGATAGGATTATGGAGATGGTAAAGTATAAGAAAATCAATGTTTTTAATTAATAATGAACGTAGTCTGTTTTATTGATTCAATAACAGAAATATTGTTCTTCGTCATCGTTTACATTTGATTCGGATTCTGATTCGGATGCCGTGGTCGAAGATGTATTCGAAATATCGTCTGAAAAATTATGTTCGTGTACTTGTATTTCTGGTGGTCGTAGCAACTGCAATACTTCCGACTCTAACTTTTTCCATGGTTTTTGTGGAAGTTTTCTAATGCTAGAAAGTATCGGATCAGATGTAATAATGAGTCGGTTGAATACATCTCT
Organism: Netelia inedita; assembly: GCA_964017225.1. Lineage (NCBI taxonomy): Eukaryota > Metazoa > Arthropoda > Insecta > Hymenoptera > Ichneumonidae > Netelia > Netelia inedita. Next base: position 24,405,434 of record OZ024920.1, read on the forward strand.
CATAAAGAAACGATTCAAATGTAATATAATATTCATAAAAAATAATTGTATTAAAAAAAATTAACAATTTGTTTTGTATATAATATTTTATTTTATTTATTTTTACTTCATTATTAATACATTTAATGTATCAGTATTAAAATGATAGCAATTCTTTTTGAAAGAGTAGAATCTATTGTTCTGAAGAATAGATTTATTAATCTATTATTTATTAATATATAAATAAATTAATATACAATGTATACTTAATTCAATCGAAACCAACATATAAATTGAAATGTATATTTTATCGTTTGAAATTGTGTAAATATTTTATTATTGTAATAATATATTAATTTCCATTTGACCACAATATTTAACAAAAATTGTAGTATGCATATATGAGTAATAAAAACAAAAAACATATTGCAAATAACAGTTATGACTAACATAATTAATTATTTCGAAGATTGGATAGAATACATTTCAAAACATGAAAATAGACAACGTGCTTCTACAAGCAATGTGCGAGTCAACGAACGCAGGTATATAACGGCCTTGCAAGACCCGGGCCTGGGGATGAGGGGGGGGGGGGGGGCGGAGGGGTCCGCTTTCGCGGGAGAAGCAGTACGATCTACGATGTCTTGTTCGTAAAATTCCAAATGTATATAAACAGATCCCAGAATATAACGAATATTTCACGTCTATCACGATTTAATTTCAAAATTCTCACTTGTTACATTTACAATATATTATTTGTATTTCATATACGAAATATTAGTAAACTGCTTTTCGTAAGTAAGAATAAAAATAATTTTTTCGGGTTAATGTTACATTTGAAGTACATATTTCATGTAAATAGACAGAAAAATTGAAGAACAATTTCATTTACAGTAGTTTTGAATGAGTGTATAATCGCGCGAAGTGATAATGTGGGAATAAAAAACTATCCCAACACTTCGGTGGCGGCTCGGGGCAGCTAATTTTTTTATATGTTGTGAGCAATAGTATAATGTACAAAACTCAATAAGAATCGAAGCCTTAACCGGCCTCAATTTTTTAAAATCCATATTCAAACATCGTGTTAACATAAAAAATTAAGTTATTTTCATTGTTTATTTATACTGTTTATTAGTTATGTGCATGCAAAATTAACACTTCATATTCATACAATACAATTCTACATACCTCCAGCAGAATTTTCCATTTTTAGAAATTAAATTTCGTTAACTCAGTCACGTTTTATGGGTATTCAAACTTCTCGACACTTTTCGGCTCTACGCTCCGTTGTGTGCGCTCGGGACGAAGGCCAACTTCGGAGTTCGGACTGACTAATCGGGGAGAAGGGGCAGGTATACGAAATTTTCCTGTCACAGGCAGCTGCTCGAATTGTCCCTAAACCTGTTACAACTATTTTAGGTCGAATATATGAAAGTCGATTTTTCGATTTTTGGCCAAGTTTTTGGGATTCTGCCCCACTGTGCGGCGGCGAGGTGAGGCTTGTCCCCACTCTTACAATTACGATTTACAATCTTTTCTCCGATATTTCTCGCTTATTTTTGCAACTACGAAGATGGACCTAAGAACCTTTTTTATGTATTTTTGAATTCTCCAAAGCTTTTCTTTAAAACCTCTTTCGATCAAACGTTTCATTTCTGAGATAACGCGGCGTTCAACCCCTTTCAACCCTTTTCTGAAAAACCTCGGGGCCTGATCACAAAAAATAGCACCATTCTATTAAGCGTCATCGAATTACCCTTATATTAAATTTTCGGGACGAGTAGCTGCTCTCAACAGTAGAGCTGCAAAACTTTTCTTCTTTGTACGATAGTAGATCGTACATAATCATTTACCTGCTCGCTAAACTATTTTTCTTATAAAGAGATAAAAGAACAAGTTTTTGTTCAATTTGTAAGGGGGGAGGGGCGGGAGAGAGAGAGAGATAGATATATAGATAGATAGATAGTGGTTTTATTGCACCTGGCCTAAAGGCTTTGCGTACAAATGTGCACACTAGTATCGATATTCGTTTGTTTCAGTGTGTTGTATGTAATAATAATAGTAAATAATAAGTATAAAATACAAATAGAAATGAAAATAAAAATAAAAATTCAACAGAAATAAGAGTATAACAGAAATAAGCGAGAGGGTGAGAATCTATGTACTTGAGGAGATACCATTACACGGAAGCCGCCCCGACACTCGGCGGAGTTACCTACGACGAACTTCGTTCAGAGATATGGCTATACAGCGCCAAGCGGAAGCGGTCCGTAGAGTTCAGGTCACGGATCCGGGCAGGTAACGAGTTCCACACGCGCGTCGCCGTCACGAGAGTCGATTTCCGGAAGCCCTCAGTCCTGGCAGAGGGGACAACGAGACTCGATGAGTCGGCGGCACCGCGGAGCGCTGCAGAGCGACCGCTAATAGTGGAGCGGCGCACGAGTTCCTGAGCGAATGACGTTGGGACACCGGTCCTGAGTGCGCGATGGGTGAACAGTGCCAGGAAATACTGCCTACGCTGTGGAATTTTCAGCCATCTGAGACGCTTGTAATGAGGCGTGATGTGCTCGTATTTCTTTATCCCTAACACGAAGCGGACGCAGGCATTGAGAGCTCGCTGAAGTCGTAGTTCCTCAGTGCCTGTTATGTCACAGGAGGTGATCGAACAGTAGTCAAACAGCGGGAAAATGAGTGCGGTCACTAAGTGACGACGTAGGTCAATGGTAAGAGCGCGCGCGTTCGCTTTGAGCTGATATAGTGCCTTATAGACACGGCTACAAATCGACGTGACGTGCTCACGCCAACTCAGCGTAGGCGTGATGAGACAGCCAAGATTTTTAATGAGCGACGAGTACGGGACTGCGATGTTCCTCACTCTGACTGCGGCTGGTTGGGAGGTCCCTATGCTGTTAACGTACCGAGCTGATCTAAGGATCATTGCTTGGGTTTTCGCAGGGTTGAGTTTGAGCCAGTTTCTGTCAGCCCAGTCACAAATCCGGGCAATATCCCGATTGATGCCGGCAACACATTCGTCCACTTCGCCCGGATCACAGTGGGCATATATTTGAAGATCGTCGGCGTACTTCACCACGGAGCAGTGCTGGATTTCAATCCCGAGGTCCTCCACGTAGAGAGCGAAGAGTGCCGGACCAAGTACGGACCCCTGTGGTACCCCTGAGGTGACGGCGGTCCATGTTGACACACCGCCGGATGTTCTGACAGCTTGCATGCGGCCGGAGAGGTACGACTGGAACCACAGGAGTGCCGAACGCGAGAGGTTCAGGAGCGATAATTTATGAAGTAGGATATTATGATCCACCGTGTCAAAGGCCTTGGAGAAGTCGAAAAGGACAAGGACCGTGACTTGACGTCGGTCAATGGCGTGCCGGATCGAGTCCAGGACTTTGATCAAGGCCGCTTGCGTCGACCCGCCCTCGACGAATCCGAACTGGTCCGGGTCACGCCTAGCGAGAGAGAGAGAGAGAGAGAGCGAAATTGATGATTTGTTTATTATTTATTTATAATACACGTCTTCAGTCAAGAATTATTTACAATATATATTTTATTAAATCAATATTACATGTAAAGTACCGCATCCGTTTAAGAAGCAAGCTTTTACCTGAAATTGCATTTCTGCAAGCAACTGAATCTTCGAGAAAAGCGGCAGTGGCCAAGGGATACCGCAGTTTTACTTTGTAATATGCGTGCGTGTGAGCTTACATGTGTGGGTAAGCAAAACCGAGAGCTCAGTGGTGGAGCAGATAATACACTCTCTAAATCTGAATTAGTGAAAAATTGACTAATTCAATTAGTAAATACATGTTCTACTAGTGAAATAGTGATAAAAGCACCGTTTCACTAATAGAATAGTAAAAAATAGTAAATTGGGCTTACTAAAGCGAATTAGTAATACGATTGACTATTATTTAGTCACTACAGTTTACTAATTCATTAGTGATATTACATAATCACTAATCAATTAGTAAAGGACTCAGCGATCGACCAATCACACGCGTCAGCTGTGATTGGTCGATACTTCCTTTATTCTTCCATTGTGACGTCGAAGGCGTCACTTTTCAGCGAGCCAGCGTACATTGCAGACCAGCGAATATTTAATAAAAGTTTTAAGACGACAAGTTTGCGTATAAGCTACCAAATATACGAATGTTTCGTTTCCTTTTCGATTTATTACATTCCCGTGAATAATTGCAAGCGTCTCGTGTATGAATATTTCCGACCGTATACCTATAACCCCATTTTGAGGGGATATCGGCGTGTGGCCGGTCGACCACGTGTTGATTTTGCCGTGCGCAATAGTGAGAAAAGATTTGAGGGTAGCTCTCTCTATTCTTCTTATAAATAGAAGGTAAGTCTTATAAATAAGACCTAGTGAACCTGAATAAGGCCTAGTGACCTTATAAGTTTCCTAGTGAACGCATCCAGTGATGCGTTCACTAGGAAACTAGTAGAAATTAACTATTGAATTAGTAGAGTTTTACTACTAAAGTAGTAAAGCTATCAGCTGTGCTGACTACTAATTGTATAGTCGTATTTTACTAATTCATATAGTGATCATTTTTGACTAATCGAATTAGTGATTTTTCACTAATCATTAGTGACCCACTTTTCGCTAAATGAATTAGTAAAATATGACTAAAATTTAGTGAAATTTCACTAATTCAGATTTAGAGAGCAGAGCATACTTCTTTACCCGCATTCAACACTTACCCGCTGAGAATTTAGTTCACGGAACGGACACACAGATCCTACGGAACCGAGCTCCACCAGCCTGTCCTGGGCTTTTCGCTCCGTGGGCTCTCTCAGATTTCTCTCTATACATGATACGGGGTGAAATTTGCGACCACGTGGTGCATCTCATGTATATCCCATAGTTTCAGTCGGCGCGAACAAGCGCTAGTAGCGCCCAAAGCTTCGCGAGGGAGAAGCGGGATATGCGCGAACTGCGTGCACAACCCCGCTCTACTATACTAATTGCTATTATCGGCTTTCCACGTGTTATTTTCGGATGTATGCCATTTCTGTAATATTGCACATTCAGCAACGTCCATGTACTCATTGTGTCAGATTTTTTAGTACTTTGTCGATGAAGGTCGCAGTTTTTTGATTCGAGTCATTAATTCGTCAAAATATGTAAATCTGTAATCAAAATTACCACTTGGTAACGAAATCTGTACATTTTTTACCGAATTTCGAAATTCGGCGACCTTTAGCGTATGCGCAGCGATTAATTGTATAACATACTCAAATTTCATCTCATTCTGTTAATTAGTTTAGAAATGGCATTCATCCGAAAAATGCATGGGCCGCAAGGACGGTAAAGAAGAGCTTTCACATCACCTTAAGTCGGTATAACAGCCGGGGGTCCTTTTACCTCGAGGGATAATTTTGTACCACCATCCATATATAGCTCTATAAGTACGAAAGGTACTTATTAATAAGAAGTACCTTTCATGCTTACCGCGCGAAAAATGATAGTTGATAAGTCAGAAACACGTGAAATTTTACGGGGTTTTTTCGGGATTTCACCCATTAGATTCGAACCATAAACAAATGACCATGATTTTTGTGATTACAATCACTTTTGCAAAAAAAATGTTTTCTTCACGAGGCTCCTTTTTGCGGACAAACCTTTGGTTCGAAACATTGTGATTTTCGAAATTTTGCATATGGCCACAAAAAATGAGATATTTGGATGTTTCTGGGCTTATATATTGATGAAATAAAAAGAAGCTGCAGTGGCAATTGACGTTATTGAAAAAACGTTGGTTCTCTACTCGCGGGGTAGTTGATATAATATAAATAACGTGCTCCGTGACTATTTATAACTACGTGATATGCCATTCATTTGCTATCAAAATGAATCACTACTCGAGTTTTAGCATACCCAGGGTAGCATTGAAGTACTTCGGAAATGACATACTGATCAGCAACATATATGATGCAATTTTGCATTTCGATTCTGGAGGTTATTAGGCTTCGTAAAAAAGCCCTACCAGGCTGGTCTGCTCTAATGATCAGGCCCTAAGAATATTTCTACCTGGGTTATTTCACGAATCAATGGTTCACGAGTAATAGCTCTGTAAACACTTGGTGATATTTTCAAGTTGCTCAAACTTACTATCAATTGGTCGGTGCATCCCATCACTGTCAGGAAAAATCATTCCCTTTTTCGGTTCTCCTGTTTTTTCTATTCACCGCTCACTTCAAGATACATAACGCGGAGGAATAGCAGCGAACATCGATATTATGGTGTGACGCGCATGCGCTTATTTCCTGGGAGGAAGCTCGGTCATTTTTAGCCGTTCGGAGAGCGTTTACATCGCCAGTGTATTCACTCTTGTTTCTTAGTTCCATAAAATAAGCAAAGTCTGCCCGAGTTTGTCATTTTCATCTTATTGGAGTGATGATCTATCAATAAGAAGTTTTTGAATTTGGAAACATTCTGTGGATGTCGCATTTTTATCGAGCGAAGATGGCGAACTTTTTGGAATCTTCCAACGACACCGAATCGCCATCGATGTCGAGAAACGAAGATAATTTGTCGAACAGCGACGGACCACTATTGAAACGAAGTCTTGGAAAAAATAACATGGCTGTCAGGTGGGTTGTTGAATTTCAAGAAAAATATAAAACTCTTCTTACAATATAGATAGTGTTTCAATGATTTCACGTACAAAAATAAAATAAAGACAAAGTAGTTTTCATTGACAAATTGTAGTTTTCTACATTCTTCAATTATACATTTCCAACATTACGTTCAAACTTACATTAATTGGAATGCAACTGAGACCGCCGCGTCATAACTATCATGAGAATATGAAAAGTAGTGTTAAGTGAATTTTCATTTGCTAATCTAATCGATACTCAAATGATCTGAAGGCTGTGGAAAAAAAACAATTTCCAGAGTGTAGGTCGCTGTAACATAGAAAGTCAAAAATGCTTTATGGACCCTGAAAACGTGCAAGGGGTAAAAAAGGAAGGAGGAAGGAAGGATAGGGTTTAGGTATGGGGGACCCTGAAAACGTGCGAGGGGTAAAAAAGGAAGGAGGAAGGAAGGATAGGGTGAGACAGCGATGGAGAGAAAACGGCAGTAGGAGGGAAGAGGGAGAAAGGGAGAGACCCCGGCGTTTGCCTATTTGCCACACCTAACGTGAAGTTAAACTTTCGGCGACGAAAATTCCCATCCAATATAACTGCCTATAAATTTCTTGTACGAGTGTCGCTGTTTGGCAAACGCTACTCCGTCTTATCGAAACAAAGAGCCTGTATTGGGGAATAGGCTTATGAGGGAGAGAGATCGTAACATCACTCCAGACGCATGACGTGCTTCTTTTACGCCAATACGAGAAGAGAGCTCATGACTACATTAGCAGTATGAGCGAAGAGCATAGAGCGATAGCTGGCTGAGTGTGCTGCGCTAGACGGGCGGCGTGCATGTGTTTCTTACATTTTTGAGCAACATGTTCATAGCGACTGCAGCGCATATTGCATATGGTGTGATAATTAAACCGCGTCACTCCTGTTTGTCGTATTGAACGTGCCGTACAGGCACGGGGTTCTCATGAACGTCTAAATTCACTGTTCCGATAATGCACTTGCACTTTTCAGGGTGGATGACTTTATGCGAAATGCCTCATATGGCCTGCTCACGCATAGGAAAAACTTCAGATTTATTCGTGTACGAGCCAGACGGAAATAAAAAAATATTGTGTATTCATTAGTACTTTAATAGACATAATGTAAAACAAGAGGAATTTATTTTTTCCGCATTCGTTGTAAAATCGATTAGGACACCAAAACGGCATTGCAACGCATGCTGGGTATCGCTAGTATATATATAAATGAAAGAATGTTTATATGTTTGTTTGTTTGATCTGTATGCGTTTCTATACCATTCATCCGATTGCGATAAAAACTTGGTGAGTTGCAGTGCGCGCGTCCACAAAAGTTATTGTATTAGTAGAATAATTTTATATAAAAAAAACGCATACAGGACGAAACAAAATTAACATTTATATATATGTATATATATATATATATTGTGACGATGGTCTACCCTCAGCTACCTTGTTTTCCTTCTTTCCCATGCGCCTCTCGCATTCCTTTTTTTGCCTACGTGACTTCCTGCAGCTACACCCTCGCTTCGCAGGGGTATCTCGGCTTCAAAATACAAATAATCAGTTTCCCGAGAAAGGCCCAAAAACACATCTTTTCCATTTTCCACGACCCAGCCATAAAGCATCTGCCTTTATGGCCTGACCTACCCCAAGCCCGATACATCTGACATTCCTAGAATCTCCCTGGACATCTCAGTTTCCAGAATGTTCTAACTCTCAAATTCTCTCCCCACCAAACCGCGACTTTCCCATAGGTTAATGTTATAAGAACCACCCTCGTCCTAGGCTAACCAGTTAGTAGATATCCGATCATCCAAGCAGCAACGTTACGCTGTCTGTTGTAACACTGAGAAATAAAGTCTTGTGCTTCTCAATAAAGTGTCTACCGAGTTTTTCCTCTCAACTACCGCGTTCTGCAGCCGAGTCGGCAGCCCAATTACAATAAATAAATTGAACAAATAACTCGCGACATCACAATATATATATATATATATATATATATATATTTCTTTTTTCGTCAATCTACACCTTAATTAACAAAGTGTTCGAAAACATAGCACATAATTGCAAAAATCATAAGTTAAGTGAACGTGCAATATTAGCAGCAAAAAACCACAATTATATAAATTTGACGATTAAAAATAAAATACAGGGTCCATTATGAAAATAATGCGCATGATTTTATTGTGACGGGACTATCCATCGCAACGGGGTAAAACGCGTCGGGAAATCTGGTGGGGGTTTGCCCTTCCAATGCAGCCGGTCTCCAGTTTGCTCCGAGCAGGCTGACAATAAGACGTGCCTCCGCTTGAAGTGTGTTTTTTCGACTTTGTAACGCGGCTCGATGGAACGTTCGCTTGAACAGCGATACGCAATCAAGTTTTGTGCGCGGCTTGGAAAGAATGCAACCGAAACATTCAAAAGGCCTTCAAGGACGACTTCATTTCAAGGTCACAGTCCGAGAGATGGCACAAGGCGTTCAAGGAGGGACGGGAGGAGATCGCCGACGAACCCCGTTCTGGACGCCCAACAATGGCCAGAGCCGACGAAAACGGGAATCGTGTGCGCTAAGTTTTGCGTTCCAATGGTCGATTGAGCATCCAGCAAATCGCTGACACCCTAAACATGTCCGCATCTGCGATACATGGGATAGTGACCGAGGATCTGCAAATGCGCAAGGTCTGCACGACGCTTCTGCCGAAAGTGTTGACGGAAGACCAGAAAGAACTTCGAGTTTCGCGCTGTCCAGTATTGTTGGATTTGATTCAAAATGAGCCGGACTTTCTTAACTCTGTCGTAACCAGAGACGAATCCTACGACCCAGAGTACCTACGACCTAGAATCGAACAGGCAGAGCAGCGAGTGACGCACAAAATCATTCCCCCACCCCAAGAAAACGCGAATGAGCAAGTCCCGCATAAAAACGATGCTCATTGTCTTTTTTGACGTTCGAGGAATCGTCCATCTTGAATTTTTACCGCAGGGAGAAGCTGTCAACGCAGCCTTGTACTTGCAGGTGCTCCAGAGATTGAAACGCCGGGTCGCGCGTGTGAGGGCTGACATCAGAGACACGGTCAGGCTCCACTATGACGATGCCCCCAACCACACGCCCTTGATCGTTACAAATTTCCTGGCCCGGAGCAACACCCCGGTGGTCCCCCAGCCCCCTTACAGTCTCGGCTTGGCTCCGTGCGACTTTTTTTTGTTTCTCCAACTGAAGAGAGAGCTGAAAGGAAAGCATTGGGAGTCCGTGGAAAACAACCAAAAACATGTTACAACGTTCCTAAGAGACATTCCCGTCGAGGAGCTTCAGGGTGCCTTCCAGGCATGGCACACACGTCTCTGCAAGTGTATTGATGCTGAGGGAGGGTATTTTGAAGAATTTTAAGCATTTGTACCGGTACGATCAATAAATATATTTTATCCAGAAAATGCGCCTTCCTTTTATAATGGACCCTGTACCAGGGGTAGCTAAAAGTCGATTGATACTTTAATGAATCAAGAAGAAGTTGTTAATTATCCAATCAAATTCTTGAATTCACTTGATTTGCCAGGCACAACAACGCCCGTTTTAACATTGAAATTTGATGTGCCACCATTCAGATGTGTTATCATTCTTCTATGAAACATCAATTCACCACGACTTTGTAACAGTACCAGGCTTTCAACGAAAAAGACAATGAACAATATCATCAAAGTCTTGTAAATCATATTTGTCCTTTTTATGAGCACGTATTAAAGGGTTATAATTTACGGAGCGCTGTCACAATGGTCGTTATGGCATATCGAGTGAAGCGCCAAGCCTCGCTACCGTAGCAACATCTTACCGAAGAATTTCGGTATCGGCAACGACAAAACTCGCGTCAATGTAATGTACAAAATCGCAGTTGACACGTCGTAGCATCGCCATTCGTAGTTACAGAATCGTATCGTTGTTATGGGCGCGTCGTTACACGCAGCGAAATTCGTTATCCTTAAAGTAGTCCTATCGTGGGTGGGGGAATTAAAATTTTATTCCCGTATTTTCTCAAATTTCAAGTGGACTCAGCGTTTAAATCCCTTTAGAAAAGTTGTTGTAAATCCACTAAAGAACAACATACTCAAAATTCAAATTGATTCTACGTAAAGTTTACTTGTTATATAATAAACGAAATCATGAAATTTTTTTCCATAAGATTGTTATAAAAAACTACTTGAAGCTTCTTTGATGTCATATGAAAATGTGTGTAAAATTTCAACAGGCTTGATCGACCAAAAAATCTACATACTCGTTGTATAATATTGCGATATTTAACACGGGCTCTTATGGGAGGTTACGAAAAATGACGACTTTCAAGAATAAATATCTTGATTTTTGAGTCGATAAAAGCCCCTGAAATTTTACACACATGTACATATGACATCAAAGAACGCTTCTGCAAATTTTCAGTGAAATCTAACGGAAACGCTGTAACGATAGGATTACCTTAAGATAGCGTTCCGAATAGTTATTCTCATAACGAGTTACCTACTAACGGAATGTCGACGCATGCACGGAACGATCGGAAGAAACTGCCAAGATGACTGCGAACGGCATAGCCATATAATGCGTCTCTGTCTGATAGTGATACTCAACCAGTAATTTGCCAATGTTCGATCGTCGTTTTTCGATACTTATACAATAAAACAAAACAAAATTTCTCTAGAAAGTTAGATCAACTGTTATAAAAGCAATATGTACCAAAAAAACTGAGATATGTACAAATTTTTTTTTTTAATTTTCTGAAACTTCGAGTTGTTCGCCCCTAATTAAATTTTAATTCGTTTTTTCTCCCTTATTTTTAAGTATATGAAAATGAACGTTGAATACTTTTTTACGTTTTTTTTCTGACGAATAAATTTCGTTCGACATATTTTCCAATAAAGTTATTAGGTTCCAAATTAAACGGTTTCGAAACATTAAAAACCGTTTTTAAACATTTTCTCAGGGGTTGGTTGGAAAATTATTAATTCTATTCGATTTAGCGTCCTCGAATTACCGTTCGACCAATTTCGCGTATTTATCTATTTTCTTATCTAAAAAGTTCTTCATTTCGGGCTTTTTTACTGGCCTATTAATCATTTTGCTCTCATATTTCCACTCTTCACTCATCCGTCTACGCCCTCCATCCTTGAATGCCATTATTTTTGTTTCCTACACATTTATCTCCATTTAAACTGCCTTTTCCAACGTTCTTAGCATATTATTCAATGCGCCTGCTTTCTCCACTACTATCGGAATATCATCTGCCTATTTCAGCGTATTCCTCCATAGTAATAAACCTTAGTAATACTGTTATACTTTTTAGTGCCGAGCGAAGTTACCGTACCTATGCAAAGAATGCCGGGGGAATTTGATGAATTTGCTAAAGTGTGGGAAAAAGCTCATAAAAACCAAACTAATAACGATATTTACGAAATTTAACAAGCAGCATATTACGAAATAGGGAAAGAATCAATTATGCCAATTAAATATATTTTAATATTGGTTGAAAATCATACGAATAACATCAATATAAAACATTATGAAAAACATAGAAATGACTCTCTTTCCTACAAACAATATTTGCACATAAGAATCATCATTGCAGCTGTATGTAGACCGTGTAGTACAAAGTATAAATATTACATTTTCAATCATTTCTAACAAAATAATTAATATCGGATTGTAAGGTAACCCGTGAACCGCGTGCGCTCGGAGCACCGCTTACCGATAATCAGTCCCACCGATCATATTTGTAGCTTTAAGTTCTCCACAATATGACTAGTACTATGATCAACTACGCACCTGCGGTATCCGATTTATCGGATCACATAGTAGACCCTGGAGAAAAATCACGTCGAGTTTTAGTTCAGTTTCAGTTCAGTTTCATTGAAGCCGTTACCTTACACGTACCTGAAGTATGAAAATCTTCTAATATATATCAAAATTTTCGTCAGATTCTCTAGTTTTTTAATCCTAAAATTCACGAAGCAATTTTTTTTAGGTATTTTGGTTGACAGGTGTCGGTAAAACTAAAGGATAACTCCATAATACACGGCAAGCGTCAGACGGCTCTGCTACAAAACAAGTCATTCATATAGCTAGTATAACATTATAGAAAACAAAAATTTGTATTATTATAAATATTTATATTTAGTTATCTATCAAAATGTTCCGATCACGGTCCCAAGAAGATGTCCCGTGTCGAGCTTCTACCTTATTGCCCCACCGTATACCTACGTAGTTTCGGCAGCAACGAGCATGGAATCTAATAAAAAATAACACCGGAAAACTATTTTGTCAATTCTTTTACAATGAAGTTAAATAATTTATAAAGTTTTATATTGCGATAGAGTTTTAGGTAGATTATATGTTGCGATAGAGTTCTCTCGCAATACGAATAGTAAGGCGCCATCGGATATGCAACGATATATCGTCGTTGGCACTTTTTGCGTGTTGCGAACAACGATATATCGTCGTTCGGCACTAAAAGGGTTAATATTAAATAAATCGGAATAGGTATAATTTCGTATTCATTTAATGCCTGTTGTAGCTCTAAACAAATAGCTGTAGCTCTTTAATACTCTTCATATTATGCAAACGTGGCGACTTAACAGTTTAAGTATAGACACATCGACATTTTTAATATGGTGTTCTGTTGTTAATATGTCTTATTAGCTCTCAGAATGTGTGCAGTACGAAAACCATTCTCTCGAAACGTCCGTCAACAATTTCCTGCCGACATAACTCGACATCACTTTTCGAGTCAACGGAAAAACGATATTGCTTATGGGCTCTGATATTCATCCTCGCAATAGCCGGCCTATGCAACCTTCTTCTCAGTATCACGGTTATGACCGTCTTGAGGGTTGGTCAAGGAATGGAAGCGATGGAAGTGATACCGGGAGAGAACCTTGTCAAATTCTACGGCAGAACGGATTTGGACAGAGTAAACAATTAAAATTATTTGAACCATTATTATCCTTAGTGTAATAAGCTATCAAAGGGGATCTATGGGGTTTCAACATGAATGCTCGAACTTAATACGCGATCGGTCATTTATTAAGAATGAATGAGGAGGCAAGGAGTAAAGATAACGTTACGAGTATTGGCATTATAATTTTAATGTGTGCTGCAGATACCGCCATCAGTTTTCTCATACTATACACTGGCGGCAATATCAATTACATTAGGACAATTAGTACGACATTTCTTTACTCAATGTTACGTAGTCAGTCACTTGTTCGTTCCGAATAGTGCCTCGAACGCTTCGCGCCCAATCTTTGGTCGTTGACAAATTCGACATGCAGGTTTCTATTTCATTATTCATCAGTCACTCCCTCTCGCGCTCTATCGCGTATTTGAATAGGTTCCAGAGACTTTCACCTTTTTAAATGCTCGTTTCCTTCTTTCCCTTTCAGTATTCCTATTTACTTCGCAATGTGTTATGGTTTCCTGTTCGCCTACCATCTGTATTTTTTTCTCTTTCTTTGAAGGTTTCTAGGTTCTCTACTCTTTATCCTACAATTCATTTACTATACTTCAACCCATCGTCTTCTGTTCCTTCGTTCGGGAGTTTACAATATGATTGTACTAAGACGGTTATATATAACGAGGCCCAATCGCGGTCAGTTTGCACTGCTTGTCACTACTGCCTCCTTTCCTCTATGAGATGAAGAATCGTCCTTCCACCCATTGCAAGTCCCTGACTAGTTATTCTCAAAACCTCACGGATGAATGCCACGTATCTACGGATGGAAGATGTTCGTGCAAGTGTATACAGAGCATTCAGGTTTAAATGATCCAGTTCCATATCTCCAGGATCGTGCGTTTTATGAAAATAAGATTCTAGATAAAAGCTTCAAGGTTTGGTAGGGGCCGTGCGATATGTCTTCAGAATGTGATTTTTAGATATGATTGGGGCTTACATTTTTTCTATTAGATCACTTGTTTTTCATAGCATATTCGCGTCAAGCGACAAACAATAACTACTTTTTATTTTTGAACTATTCTCCATTCAAGGTAAAAAATGTCAGTTACTGTCATCATGAGATAAAGGTCAGGATGAAAGTTGTGAACATTTTCAGTGCTGATCTAATGGCGGGGAATGGTGGTAAAAGCCCTCGGTGGCCCAATAAGGTCCACTCTAGTTTGCACAAGTAGAAAGACGTTCTTTCTATTCCATGGGTTCGACCACCACTCCGCATTATTCAATCACCATTTTAAAAAATCAGACCTTTGGTCCTGAAACTTTGGTTCCTGATTACTGTAACTAGGATTTTGAGCCAGATTTGGGCTTCGAATCAAAACAAGTTGTCCATTTTGCCGCTTAATTCGTACAAAAAAGTTAGGCCCAAATCAGGTCGTGAAATAAAATTCTGAAGATAGAATCGGCCGTCCCTTACCAAACCCTGAAACTTTTGTTTCCCTAGATAATGTTATTATTGGTATTTGATAAGGAGGTAGCTCGATCCGATTCTCAAAAATAATATGATCATATTTGAGACTTTTTTTGGAAGATGGATATATCCGTGCTCATTTGATGAAAACAATTTCAAAATGAAAAGAGTTACAGTCGTAAAACGGAACAAGCGGTGCTACCAATAACATACCCGCGTGAAGTGGCAAAAAAATGATAATAAAGCGGGTGGCCATCCTGGCCGCTCGGAAAACGGGCATATGTTTAAAAAATTCATAAACTCGAAAGTATAAATCGAAATATTGTTATTTGTTAACACCAGGTAAGAAACGCCTTAAGAATACCTTAAATAAATATCAGTTTATAATATTAAAAAAAGGTGGCACTGCAAAAAGTTCCAGGGAGGCCCTCGGCACACCTCCATCAAGTTAGCCAACCAAAATGTAATTTTTATTTTTTTCTAATGCCAATCGATTGTCTGTCGTTTGTCGGTTCTTGTCGGTCTAAAATAAAGTTTCGTCGGATAGTATTTTGATGAGAAAATAAAAAAATTAAAATGAGCGTCAAGATAGCCGAATTGACACGCATGTTGTCAAAGCCTCGCTTAATCGATTCGCAATTATTTGTCGGATGTAAAAATCATAATTGCAGCTTTTGTCGGATGTATAATTTCATGAAAAACAAAAAGATACGTGCCCGTATATGCTAGATCGCATATATGTTGGCACCATCGTTGAGAACAAGCGACGACCAATGAGAATACGAGTTGATCGGAAAATCACTAGAAAGCGGACATGACGTAACTTTAACGGGGTTCGACATATTCGGAACCCCAATCCGACCTCTTTTGCTTCAAATCGTGATTTCTCCAAAACTATTCAACATTTGTCGACGATTTTTTTTAGTTTTGTTTAGAAATACTTTATTGATAATTCTATATGTGGTTTTAGAAGATATTCAAATTCGAAAACTTTTGGGACCAATTCAATGTTGAAAAAATCTGGTAAATGTAAAGGGTGCAGCGTACCATCAAGCCTTCTGCTCCAAAATATATAGGAACACTGTTCATAGTACCGGCTTAAGGCCACATTTCACACAAAACACGTAAGCAAAATACACACACAAACAACACACCACACTGAATATAACAACGAGCGCTCTTTTAGAGCCACTTGTTTCTACATTAAAAAAATTATTCATCGATGTCAGCCCTGTTTACTGACCCACGCTATCTCCACTGTATTTTCTTTGAATGGTTGGTTCGAAAAATGCTTATTTTCTATGTACCTTTTCTCAGGAACCATACGTTCGATATTCACCATTTTTGTGTTGTGTGTATATATTAAACCTTTAACGTCAGAAAAACACTTTCCACAAGTCCTCTATTTGACAGGATTATTCACTATGAAATCGATGAGGAAAAAAATCGTAAAATACCTTACCAACTATTTTCGACATCGCTCTTTCGAATGGCGCAACTTAAATCGCGTTCAAAGAATTTTTTATATCATATTTTTACAAAATAATGTAATCAAAAACACGAATTCTTGAGTGACAATTTCTTTTCATTCGATATTTCGGAAGCCTTATCGTATTATTTTCGGACAATAAAGGCGTCCAGAGTTGTCCTCGATTTTTGAACTTTCCAAAACTCTATATGTTTTTATTTTTCTCTTGCGTCATACCTGCAAAATGACGGAAAATAATAACAAATTTTCTCCATTTTTAGAGCATTTATATGTTGTGCTGGGAACGAGTCTTTTACCGTCAATCCGTAAATTGGGTATGATTTCCGATGTTTTTTGCGTCGCTGGTCAAGAATTTGACATTATTTTTGCAAAATTAATTAATTTAAATGAATTGTTTAAACAATCAATCTTAATATGGCAAGTTGCATATTGTTTTCGATGTTTTTTGGGTCGCTGATCAAGAATTCGACATTATTTTTCCAAAATTAATTTGTTTAAATTAATTAATTTTGCAAAAATAATGTCAAATTCTTGATCAGCGATGCAAAAAACATCGGAAATCATACCCAATTTACGAATTGACGGTAAAAGACTCGTTCCCAGCACAACATATGAATGCTCTAAAAATGGAGAAAATTTGTTATTCTTTTTCCGTTATTTTGCAGGTATGACGCAAGAGAAAAATAAAAATGTTATGTTTTGTGTGTGTGTAAAGGTGGCGGTAATAAATACTCCCGTAATTGTTTATATAGTTATATATTACACTTAATAGTGGATCTCACGATCTTCTCGGCTCAACCACCAATGGGTAACTGAGACTCGTCGATCTGTATTCCACGTTTAGCCCGGTGCCTCATGCCTAGGTTAGACCGAGTACCGAGAAACGCTTCGTATAGATCACAAAAAACATACAGAGTTTTGAAAAGTTCAACAATCAAGGACACCTCTGGACGCCTTTATTGTCCGAAAATAATACGATAAGGCTTCCGAAATATCGAATGAAAAGAAATTGTCACTCAAAAATTCGTGTTTTTTTACATTATTTTGTAAAAATATGATATAAAAAATTTTTTGAACGCAATTTAAGTAGTGCCATTCGTAAGAGCGATGTCGAAAATAGTTGGTAAGGTATTTTACGAATTTTTTCCTCATCGATTTCATAGTGAATAATCCCGTCGAATAGAGAACTTGTGGAAAGTGTCTTTCTGGCGTTAAAGGATTAAAGTGTTATAAACATTGTATCGAGCCATTTTTTCGATATTTTATTTCAAAATTTTTTGACGTCGTATTGAATTTTTTTTTAAATTCTGACCACGTTTTTTTACCTTCAAACATTTTTTTCTCGGGTTTGAATCGTTTTTTCGTAAAAACGGCTCGACACATCCTTCATTTAGATGTACCTATTATGTCAACAAAAATATGCCGATACGATGAGTAGATGCCGAGAAAAGGTACATTGCAGGTGAAAAAACATAACTTTTCAGGAAGCACGATTTTCTGAAAACTATCGATCCTTAGATCATCTGAATAGTTTGGAATTTGTTTACCTTCATTAAGGGGGTTCGGCATATTTTAGAGTAAAAAATGCATTTAAAAAAGAAAATTCTTCTGACAGTACAAGTCTCTCTTGGTCATTTAGCGAAAACCACATGAAATTCTGAGCAGTGGAACTGTGTTAACCAGCGTACGTCGTCTGTAAAGGTTGTTGCATATTATCGGGCACAAATCGGCACGGCCCCGCACCGACATGCATCCGTCACGTAACGGATGCAATGTGAACATACGCGAAAAATTTTTCGTGTCGGTGCCAATACGTGCCGGATAGTGTATAACAATCCTAACACAGCATCTTAAGTATGGATAGTTACTTCGATCGATACAAAAAACAACCCGAAATTCATTGGAAATTCAAAGTTGTCAGAAAATTTCTAATTTCTATTTTTATATCTTCTAATTTGAATATCTTCTAAAACCACATATAGAATTATCAATAAAGTATTTCAGAACAAAGCTGAAAATATCGTCAATAATTTTTTTTGTTATAATTAACAAATTGTTTATCCAGTGTATAAGATTAATTATTCTTTAACCATAAATCGGATGTGGGGTATAAATTAATGACCAGAAGCATGAACAACAGGCTAAGATGCATGGTGGAAGCAAACGAGCAGATGAGAGCAGGACAGGCAGGCTTTCGGGCGGACAGGGAACCATGTTTTCGTCCTGAACGCTTTAATTATCAACAAATTGAAGAGAAAGGGGGTTAAACTCTTCACGGCTTTTGTCGACTTCAAGTCAGCTTTTGGCTCAGTGGACAGAGAAGGAATGATAAAGAAGCTAGAGAGAGAGCGGGGATACGAGGAAGGCTATTGAAAATAATAAAGAAAATATATGAAAATACACAGAGCGAGGTAATAACGGCGAAGGGGGTGTCGACGAAATTTAGAACAACGCGAGGCCTGAGACAAGGGTGCGCGCTGAGCTCTACATTCTTTAATATACAGGGTGTCCCATTTTAATCTTACACCTGATTTTTCTCGGAAAATACTGCTCCGATCAAAAATTGTGTATAATGAAACTTTTAGGGTTCGAAGGGGGACGTTAAAAAAAAAATTTTTTTTTTGTATCATAATTCAAAATGGCGGCTGTAAGATGGCCGACATGTTTTTTTTAAATAGAAACAGGCCATTTCTTTGTTACTAAAAAATTTGTCGGATCAAAACTAACAACTTTTATAGGAACATTTTTTTGATAAAGTCCATAATTTTTGGAGTAGAACACCATTTTTGACAATTTTAGCGTTATCCAGGATGTACCACGAGGAGGTAAAGTCTTTAACATCCCAAGTGTAAGTGTGTGTGTGTGTGTGTGTGTATGTGTGTGTTTGCGCGCGTGTGAGTGTGAGTGTGAGTGTGAGTGAGTGTGTGAAACACTCACAAGGATTAGGTCTCTGCGACTCGTCACTTCCGCAGTATTTACCGACTCCAAACCCTCCTTGTGAGTGTGAGTGTGAGTGTAAGTGTGAGTGTGAGTGTGAGTGTGAGAAACACTCACAAGGATTAGGTCTCTGCGGCTCGTCACATCCGCAGTATTTTTCGACTTCAAAACCACCTCCTTATGAGTGTTCTCTGAACTCTTAAAGGTGTTCGAAGATTCCCCCATTCATGTTTAAGCATGCCCGAACTCTCCTCTCAAAACCATCGACTGTTCGCAAGAGAACAACTCTCGGGATTGCACGGCAGGCAGCTCTTATCCGCACCCTCATATCCTCTTGTGTGGTTGGAGCTTGACGGTAGACAGCGTCTTTAAGATAACCCCACAAGAAAAAGTCGGGAGAGGTAAGATCGGGTGATCTTGGAGGCCAATGGACAGGTCCATCTCGTCCGTTCCACCTTTGACCGAATGTTGCGTCCAGGTGATTTCGAACAACACGAGCCCAGTGAGCGGGTGCACCGTCTTGCTGAAACCACATCTGTTGACGTGTAACCAAATCAATGTCTTCCATCAAAAGCGGCAATTCATTTTGCAGAAAGTCAAAATAACGGGCTCCCGTCACAGTTTCCTCGAAGAAGTGAGGACCTATTAATTGCCCGTTAATGATTCCACACCAAACATTCAAACTCCACCGATGCTGGTGATCGATCTGTCGCACCCATCGTGGATTCTGATCAGTCCAATACCGAAAGTTCCATCGATTTACCTGACCTCGGTTGTTGAACGTGGATTCATCACTGAACATAACAAACCTAAAAAAATCTGGGAATTGCTCGATTCGTCTCAATGCCCACCGACAAAACTCCATCCTTCGCAACGGATCAGGATTAGGCGTATCTTGGTGGAATTGTATCCTGTACGGGTGGAGCCTTGCACCTCTCAGTACTCGGTGCACTGTGGATCCGGGAAACCCCAGTCGCTCTGAGATCACTCGAACACTCAAATGAGGATCGATTGCTATCATCGCTAAAATAGCCATGTTTCGAGCCTCATGCGGGCCACCAAAATCATTGTTCACGTTTTGGCGACGTTGGCGGTGGCGGGTTATTCGGCCTGCCCTCGCTCTCCTCTCGAGGGTTCGGATTGTCTGCCGCGATGGATGACGACGATCAGGATATTCGCGTCGATACAAATTTTCTGCTCGTAAATAATTGCCCCGGCATCTCCCTAAAATAAGGAGCATATCAACGATTTCGTTGGGACTGAAATCAGCCATTGTTGAATTGCCGTCAGTAAACGGTTAACAAATCCGCGTCTATTGTAGGCGTTCAACGTGAGATTTCGTTTTCTTATTTCGATCAGAAGCGAAGCGAACTTGAAACGCTCAAATGATATGGGGTACCATGAAAATTCGTATTGTCCTGCCGTATGCAGTTAACAGAAAAATTTCAACAGCGACACATTCCAGAGAAAATTTTCATGGTACCCCATATCACTTGAGCTGCCTGCCGTGCAATCCCGAGAGTTGTTCTCTTGCGAACAGTCGATGGTTTTGAGAGGAGAGTTCGGGCATGCTTAAACATGAATGGGGGAATCTTCGAACACCTTTAAGAGTTCAGAGAACACTCATAAGGAGGTGGTTTTGGAGTCGGTAAATACTGCGGAAGTGACGAGCCGCAGAGACCTAATCGTTGTGAGTGTTTCACACACTCACACTCACACTCACACTCACACGCGCGCAAACACACACATACACACACACACACACACACTTACACTTGGGATGTTAAAGACTTTACCTCCTCGTGGTACATCCTGGATAACGCTAAAATAGTCAAAAATGGTGTTCTACTCCAAAAATTATGGACTTTATCAAAAAAATGTTCCTATAAAAGTTGTTAGTTTTGATCCGACAAATTTTTTAGTAACAAAGAAATGGCCGGTTTCTATTTTAAAAAAATATGTCGGCCATCTTACAGCCGCCATTTTGAATTATGATACAAAAAAAAAAATTTTTTTGAACGTCCCCCTTCGAACCCTAAAAGTTTCATTATACACAATTTTTGATCGGAGCAGTATTTTCCGAGAAAAATCAGGTGTAAGATTAAAATAGGACACCCTGTATACATCGAGGACATGGAGGTAAGATGGACAAGAAGGAGAGAAGGAGGCACGGTAATAGAAGGAGAACAAATATATGTCCTGAAGTATGCGGATGATGTGGTGATGGTGGCAGATACGGGAGGACTACGAGACATGTTGCGAAAACTGGAGAAATACGTAAAAAGGAACAAACTGGCGATTAATACCGAAAAGACAAAGGTCAGTCATGGTATTCAGAAAAGGGGGAAGGCACAAAGAAAGAAAGAGGATGATTTTTGAATGGGAAAAAACTGGAAGTGGTAAACGAATATAAGTACTTAGGAGTACATTTTTCGACGGGTAACGCATTCGAAAAACACCTAAGGAAAATAGAGAGAAATATAAGGAAGGTGACGAATGCAGCCTGGGGGGTGGTAAAAAGAGCGAAAATCGGAAGACTGGCAGAGAGGCTGACAATCGCGGAAGCGATAGTGAGGAGCGGATTGCTGTACGCGGTAGAAGTGTGGGGATGGAAGAGAAGGACGAACGTAGAGAGAACGCAGGGCAGATATATGAATATGGCAATGGGATTAAGAAGGAATACACCGGAGTACATTTGGAAGATGGAGGCCGGATGCAACGGAATAAACGTGGTGGCTATAAAGAGAGCTGGGGACTATACAGCCAAAATACTAGAAATGGGGGAGGAAAGATGGCCGAGAAAATGCATAATGGAAGAGGCGAGAGCGCTGGTGAACAAAGATGGGAGCAAATGGGGAAAGGTGATGAAGACAGCAATGGAGCAAGCAGGAAAAGTTCAGATAGGAGAGGCGATAAGAAGAGGAAACAAGGAGGAATGGGAAATGAAGGTCGGACGAGCGGTGCACAAGCTGGCAGATCCGGAGACACAGAGGATGTGGGCAAAAATCGAAAGATCCAACTTCTGCAAAGAGTATAGAGAGAGGAAGAAAAGGGGAGGAAGGGAGGAGTATTGAGACGAAGGAACAATAAGGGGTGAAATAAGGGAATGGTGGGCAGAGATGAGATGCGGAAGTGTAGGAAGAGAGGCGGAGAAAGGATTTAAAGAAACACGATGTAGAGTGTGCAAAAGGAAGGAAGAAACACTGTCACACATTTGGAAATGCAAGGAGGCTAAGCGGCAAATGGAGAAACAAGTCCTCAAAAAATACAAGAAGTGGAAAGAAGAGCAGAGGAAGGAACCGGAAGCAGGATGGAGAAAGGCTTTGAAGGGGGAAGTCACAATAGAAGAAATGTACGAGATAGTAAGACAATTTGAAAACATAGTGCGAAGGACGAAGTGGGAGACGAAAAATGTAAATATGTAAATAAGCATGGAAGAGCAAGGAAGAGAATGGTAACAGAACCAAAGCCATAAGAACTAGAAAACGGAATGTAAGAAAAAAAGATTTAGGGATAAGAGAGATTGTAAGAAAGGAGGATTGTAAAAACCCGCGAGGGCATACATTGGGAATAAAGACTACTACTACACTACTACTACTACTCATTAACTATAAATCATATTCATACATATTTATATATATGTACATATTTTTTTCTGTAGAAGAAGAGTAAGTTCGGAAAACTTGTGGCGTTCTGTCAAAATGCTTGAAATTATTTCAAACGCTAACTTCAAAAAATTATTTAACATACTTCCACTGCTCAGAATTTCATGAAATTTGCACCACATATCAACCTATCAACCACGAAAAATCGTTTTACCATGCGTAATGTTGCTTACTGGCTAATTAATCGAATAATTATTGAAAACCACTAGTGAGCTTTATTGTTTTTGCTTTACTTTTATGCAACTAGCGGGGCCGGTATCTGGCACTTAGTCTTAGGCTTAATCTGGCGTCATGTCCGCTTTCTAGTCATTTTCCGATCAATTCGTATCCTCATTGGTCATCGCTTGTTCTCAACGATGGTGACAACATATATGCGATCTAGCATATACGGGCACTTATCTTTTTGTTTTTCATACAATTGTACATCCGATAAAAGCTTCGATTATGATTTTTAGATGCGACAAACGAATGCGAATCGATTAAGCGAGGCTTTGACAACATACGTGTCAATTCGGCTATCTTGACGCTCATTTTTATTTTTTTATTTTCTCATCAAAATACTATCCGACAAAAAATCATTTTAGACCGACAAGAACCGACAATCGATTGGCATTAAAAAAAATAAAGAATTCCATTTTGGTCGGCTAACTTGATGAAGGTCCTCGGCACGACACATGCGCAAGTTACTGTAGGTGTATCACCGTCATGTTGCATCTGACAAAAACTTTGCTTATTCGTGGATAGTGTCGGTACAATGTAGCGTAGTAATCTTTTTCGACCATTAGGGAAATTATGGTGACCCGAAGAAGAAAAAAATGTGTATTTTTCACCGTGCTTTCGCGAAAAAAATGTGAATAAAAAAACTAATCAAGTAATGGTAAAAATCCTAAGATACCTTTGGAATAATATATGTAAAAGTATTGGGTACACATTTAACAGTAATTTAACTGATAGTTTACGAGATTTACTTGGGACCAGTTTGAAAAATATAGTTTCGAGATAATCGCAAAATAAAGTAAATGTGCGTTTATTCGGCCGTCGGAGGGGCGGGGTGTATGAGCCCTACCTTCAATGATCGTGGCACGCCTCCTTCGTGCTTTTTTGTGCTCGTATACACCGGGACTGCGACCGCGAACCGCGCGGTCGATCACTGGCAGCGGCTCGAGCTTCCTAACAAAAGATGCCTATTACTTCGACAATTTTGCGATTTTCAATACGACTCGGTCAAGCGATTTTGAAAATTTGCTATTTCCTAATTTGTCGCACCTCGCATAATCACTCGTGTACGAAATAACTGTTACGAAATTAAATGGCCCATAACCAATATATTCTTCCGTCGTCAGTCGACCTTTGAACGAATACATTGATTATCTTTTTTTTACGGCGCAAGATGGCGATAAGTAATGTCAAATCTACCTTCAACTATTTCGTATCTACGAATCGAATAGATCGTTCTAATCCGATTGGTTGTGTGACGGATGGTTCGTTGCGGAGTAAGCAGTGGAGTTCGAGATTAGCAGAAAAGGAGATTAGAAGTAGGGTTGTCGGTATGATGAAAAAGTGATATGGGGCCGTTACAGTTGTTATGATTTTTTTTCGCATTGATATCGCACGAAATCCGTGACCGTTTCGGGACCTAGCTGTACCTAGTTGAGCAACACGTACTTCAAAAAAGAACTCATCGCCAATCTCTGAAAAAGTACGTTTTTTGTCACAGGTCAGCATTCGGGAAGGTATCTGTGAGGGATACGGTGACGAGCCGGTCGAATTTGCAGGTGATGGTGCTGGCGTTAAATTCATGGTGCAGAATCGGCTTGACAGCACGAGAGCGAATCTTCGCGTATTCCACAACGGCACCGCTTTCTCGTCCGTCGAGTCGTTCGAGATCGTCGATTCGCGCACCGGAAATTCCTTATTTTCAACGAATTTTCCGAATTTTGGTTTGCCCAGTGGTGTCGGAAAACTGGCTGTTAAATTGGCGGAGACACATAGAATAGTCTCACCGGTAAATACGAGCTTAACGTTCGATTCGAATCGGGAGATAACCGTTCATGGAGCAGAGAGCACCACGATGGAGAGTAAAGCGATCGTATGGATGGCGGACAACGACGTTCGTTTGAAGAGCAACCGTAGTATCGTTCTTGTCGCGCCAAGGGGCATTCATCTCGACACTATGAGAATCGCCCTCGCACCGATTTACCATCGGTCGGGCGCCGGAGTCGAACTTATGCAGTACAAAATTTGCATTTGCATGCCACAGGGAAAACTCTTTCGCGTGCCGATACTTTCAGCTGTTAGAGTAAACTGTGCGAGAATCGGCATTTCACCCGAGCACGACCCTTGCGCGTGAAAAATTCATTATTCTTGTTATCACGATATGCAGGAAATTCGCGCAATCAAATCGAATTCGCGACGATTTCAGCACTCCAAGAGTACGACCGAATCACGCCGAGCACGACTCGAATAAATTGAATTAATGCATAAATATCGACTTTTTTCATGAACCACATTACGTCGGTGCTTTCATTGTTCTACCGAATTCTATAAATTGAAAAACAACGGATTTTTTTTTTCATAAATGGTGCCACTGCCGTTTATCTCCCGGGAATTAACGGCAAATGAAATCGTTGAAACGGCATGGATACATTTTGTACTCGTGTTTATTTGTATCCATTCCGATAAGTTGGTTATAATAAATATCGCGACGATTCCTCGATTAGAAACAGCGTTGTTAGTTATCAAGTATGGAAATAGACATGTTAAAAGATCGATTAGCTCGATGATGGCAGTCAGAAATATATATTGTTATCCCCGACTTGCGCGACCTCGCGCGCTACCACTTCGTCGAGATGTTTCGCACAACGGTGCACACAAATATTATTATATCGAAACATACATATTAATTGTAGAAAAAAAGGATGGTTCAGCTGCTCTCCGTTATCATCTCCTCGTTGCTCTCTTCCATGTCCTCCTGTTGCTCTTGTTCCGTCGGTGGCTCGTATGCCTTGTCGAGAGGGCTCGCCACGACGCCTCCTGCCCAAACACTCATCTCTACCGCCAGCTTATTTCCACCTTCCAGGAGGGGTCTGTAGCCCCCGTGTGAGAGCACACGCAACAGAGTCTGAGCCGTAAGACATACGAGATCCTGTTGCTCCAGTGCCATTGCCGTGTGAACTCTAATATTCCCACCTTCACAAGGATCTGAAATACCTAGCGACAATGACAACAGAAGTGTGAACAATGATGGCCCGACTGACTCGTCAAAATGGCATTCGACCGATGCGTAACTCTTTAGGGATTGCCCGCGACTAAATTCAGTTTTTATATTTCGGATGGCAATCCGATCGCTACAGTTTCTTCAGCATTATCAACCGATTTAATATCTTACGACATGTAATTTGCAAACTAATAGTTTATTTTTATTTGCGGGCTTCTCCTTGCAAAATTGGATTCAGTGCCTCGGTAACAAAGTACGGATATGAGACAATTCACTTCCCGGAGACCCGGTTCACTTTCTTTTCTTTTCTCTTTTTTAGGTGAGAAATCAGCGGATCACACGCATTATCAGAAGTGCAAAAATGTAGTTTTCCAAGAATTGGAAACATTGTTTTATTATGACTTGAAAGAATGGCATGGTACGAATTGGATGAAATGGAAAAATGGTGAAAATTACAACTTGCTTCTTCACAATCGTCGACTATAAGTCGCACGGCTGGGCGCGATGGCCGTGCTGTTGCACCAATGAAATTACCAACACGCTCATATCCCTAATTCTTATTACAGATACATTGCAATGGCCGAGCTCCGATGAATGATCAAATGAGAGTAGCTGTGTATAAATAGTCTTACCTGCTGAACCAGGCAGAAATAAACCCGAAGCCAACAACTGGAGTACTCTTCTGTATGCTTGATTAATCGGTAGAGCTTGCCTACCCGGATTATTCATGATCGCATTGTGAGCCAACAGATCCAGCATCCACGGTGACATTGGCTCCAAACCCTCGAATCTACTTCGCAAATCGCGCAGCAGACGAATTAATATTTTAATGCACGAGTGATGAGCATTCTC
Organism: Netelia inedita; assembly: GCA_964017225.1. Lineage (NCBI taxonomy): Eukaryota > Metazoa > Arthropoda > Insecta > Hymenoptera > Ichneumonidae > Netelia > Netelia inedita. The sequence continues at coordinate 24,432,611 of OZ024920.1, forward strand.
TTCGAACCAGCGCGAATGCCGAATGGCAGCTAGGTGTCCTGAGAATTGAAAAAAATCGACAAAGTTGCGATCTTTCATGAAATTGTAGAGAATCTTTCGCACGAGATTTGCGATAAAATAATATCGAGGAGACAATGGGATAGTTTGAGTTTGAATTGTTCCTACGATTGAAACGATTCCATATGTTTCTCCTTGCATGTACCTTGACAAATTTTGACATCCAGATGTTGATCGGACTCCAATTTCCTTAGATTTTGATGTAACGTTGTTATGAGAATTCTTACTGTAGCTTCATTATTCAATATGTCAAAGCCACGTTCGGTTTGCAATAGCTTGAAGGTTTCCTTTGGATTTGCTGCTTTAAGATCGCTGTGAACTTTGATGCCGAGTGCTTCAACGGCCGTTTTCGTTGGGAGTGTCTTGAGAATAACCACGATATCTGCGATATTGTGACCCTTTATCATCGTTCCCTTCTTGAAGCTGCCAACCTTTCTCACTTCTTCCAATTGCTGCATGCAAACATAATCATACAAGATCTATCGGTAAACGTTTCTTATGGTAAAGCGAGCCAAACCCATTTTGGCCATTCATTGATTTATATATTGTAACTTACGCATGCTTCGAAGGTACCGGGTGCTACGATCAAATTATCAAGCACTGCCTGCAGTTTCACGGCTAGATCAAGAATAGAGGATTGTTCTTTTGGTGTTGGACACATATCGGTATTCTTCTTTATCAGTGCCATTGTAAAGTCAGACTCATCGGGAATGGCTTTTACGGGAGGGAATGCTCCTTCGCACAGAGTGTAGTCAAACGGATGACGAGGGAGAAATTGTTTTCTTGGAAAACCCATACCCCTGCCCATTCCACCCCTACCACCTCTGATTATACCGCCTCTGCCGCCACGCACCATCGCGTCTAAAAAAACAAGTTTTCTATAACGTTATACGTAATATTATTTTACATAGGCCGCCGATATAGCTCAACTCGTATGCAATGGAATTATTATATAGATAGCTTACAAAAATCAACAAATACATCTATCGGTATGTATTATTAACTTAGAAACTAGGTGGGACGTGTTGTACTATGGAACAAAGGTCAAACGGGCACATATATATATATATATGTGTGAATAGGTAATAAAATTGAGTGTATAGGAATTCAAGTTAGATGTTAACTATTCGGATAAACACGAAAGTAGTCGTTCTTTCGATTCAGATAAGCGCATAACGACACGACGATCGACGAAACAAACGACATGGTAAATCCTTAACCAATTGAATAATTTCTTATCTATTCGTTATATTTTATTATCTATTCGCTAATTCGGTGAAATAACTTTGGTAAGGTAACGTGCCATGGACTCACAATCGTGACAGCAACTGTGATGAATTTTTCACAAAGACGCACGATCTTTCGAGAGAGTGGAAGAAGAGAATGGCAAACGGATTCAAAAGTCATTTATGGTGAATAACATACTGTGTCTTACGAGTCAGTGTTACAGGCGACGAGCAATTCGAAAATGCAATTCGAATTTTCTCTGGCACTGAACGTTAAAGTTTTTAGGGTATGTAGAGAATAATTCCTCTTCCCATAATTCTCTAGATGCCCTTAAAATGTTAATGCGATCGGTTACTCAGTACCGAAGAAAGGACAGATCGCGTTTTCGAATTGCTTGTCGTCTGTAATACTGACTCTTGAAAGACGATGTTGCAAATTCAGATTAGCTTTTTTAGCAAAGTAAAATTTGCACAACAATACTTTTAGTCACCAATCGCCATACGGGAGTTTTTATTTTAGCCAAGAAATTCGTATAAGGTACATTATAAAATTTATGAAACTATAAATGAATGATGGATAAAAAAAAAAGTTGCTCCCATAATAGAACGTATCATTGCACAATTACAGAATTTCGACTGTCTTAAATCGGTTAATTTTTTTTCTTGTGCCATCCTCACTCATGTTTACTCTCGATGAAAGCCGCAAAATCGATCGGAGCATGTACGTTCTCGCGGTATCTATTGACTATAACCTTAAATTAGTAGCTTGAATATTTTCAAGTTCTTGTCTTTTCAGATGAAAATCTCATCTGAACAACATGAATTATTTATTTAATACGGCTTACCAATTTTCGTGGATTATTCGTCGAGTATAGAATTAACGAACTGATAGACTTTAACGTATAGATGTCCTTGTATTTTGTCTTGAAGCAGAGAAAAGATGAGTCAAAAGATCTGTACCGCTTGGATAAAAGTTGAGGCGCTTGAAGCATCAACAGTGTGGGCGCGTGTGAGCACAATCTACAGCCCAAACTCACAAACTAACCGTCGCTCGCCAACTCGGCCAGCTCAATAAACTTAGGCCCGGTTCCACAACTCGGGTTTAAACGCGAGATTAGTTAACCGAGCGTTAAGGTTGTTGTGGGGTCTAGCTATCGGGGGTGAAGTACGAGGGGAGCACCCTATGCTAATGCATGGAGCCGATTGAGAATTACCAACGTTGTACCGTAAAACAATCGTAGTGTTAAATACACGTTTTGGGACAATTTTTGCATACCTAGTTATAAAAATATCCATAATTTTTTAATCGATAATCATTAGACATATTTAATTAGTGTATAACAACATTTTTTAATAATTTTGTATCATTCAAATAACGTGAGACGATATGGCAACGTTGTATTTCAGAGCATATGATAATGCTCAAGTTGGTAGCAGTGTCGAGAAACTTGAGACATAGGCGCTCGCTGTATAACCTTAAAACCAGTCACACATGTCAAAATCGTAAAAATGAATATCGGTCCGGATAAAAAGTTCTTCCGTTGGAAAGGAAAAGTGTGCACTGAAGCTTTTTATAATAAGCGATGTGCTCAAGTGAAGAGTGGAAAGAAAAGAGCGAAAAAAACTTGTGTCGAAAATAAAGAACTAGCGACTTCGAAAATTGATGGATGTCGAATTGTTGATATGGGCACTCTCGTTAACCATATGAAATGTACATCATGTTCAACATCGTTATCTTTAGATAACATTGAAAACGAAAAGAAACGAGGATTAGCATCAATATTTAGCATTCGTTGTCAAAACTGTCTCCTTGTGAATCGTGTACCAACCAGCGAGAAACACGACGCTGTACACACCGAGAAAAAGATTGGATTGTACGATACGAATTCAAAAGCTGTCCTAGGTGAGTATTTAAAATTGTAATATTAAAATTAAATATTTTTTTTATTAACATTTCTGAGAACGCCCGCTCTCAAGATATTTTGAAATTTTTGTGCCAGTTATTTTGTTATGCTTTTTTAATTTTATTAAGCCTCTATTGTATCTCTTTTATGTAAATATAATAAACCAAAAGATGTATAATACTTATTGGCTCTCTGGAATTGGAAAGAACCTTAGCGTAACAAATATCTAACAACCAACATTATTTTGATTATTTTTCAGGGGCTTTGCACAGTGGTATTGGCAATACTCATGTAAACAAACTTTTGGCGTGCCTCAATATTCCAACGCTGGATACACATTTATTCAAACGGTATGAGCGGGAGGTTGGTTCTTGCATTGAGATAGCAGCAAAGGAGTCATGTGAAATTGCGACGGTTTTAGAGAAACAACTGACCGTTGAGAATCCGACGGAGCTTCAGAAAATGACGTAAATTTTTAATTTATACATATTTTTTTCATTATATTTTCTACAATGAATCAACGTTACAATGTATCAATCAAGATAACAAATTTATAATTTTCATACATAGAATATATTTATAGGCAATTATATTTTACACGAATTCAAACGAACATACAGTTCAAAATACAAAAAAGTATTATAGTAGTTTTTATTATATAATAATAATAATGTGGGAGTTTAACGTGTACACCCTCTTCGGGTTTTTACATACCTGTATGTTATCTCATTCCAAACCTATCCTCCGACATTCTTATTCGCGACCACGGCTGCAGCCGTTTCGCATTCCCCCTACTCTCCCTGTATACAGGTCTAGTTTTTATTATATTTATATCATTTTTTAATTGTTAAAAAAATTAATATGCCATTTTTACCTCTAAGTACACCAGAAATGTAACAAGATGTTTACTTTTACAATAAAAAAAGGATATTGAAATATAAAAAATCAACAAATGGAGTAAAAATTTATTATGATTTAAAGCACCTTTCGGGTATGTTCTTTAATTTTTTTACAGACCAAAGGAATTGTCTACCGATTTCATTGTCACCGATAAATGCTCAACAATTTCAGAAGATAAGGTTCGATTGGCAGTATCATACGACATGGGCTGGAGTAAGAGGGGTACCGGTCGAGCCTATGATAGTCTTAACGGATATGGTGCCCTAATCGGATACAATACCAAAAAAGTGTTAGATTACGGCACGCGAAATCGAAAATGTCGAATGTGTGATATGAAACATTCTCCAGATGACCACGATTGCAGATTGAACTACGCAGGAAGCGCAAAGAATATGGAAAATCATTTGGCAAATGAACTATTTCATAACAGTTCAATATTAAAAAACAATAACTGCGAAATTGGAGTTTTTATTGGCGATGACGACAGCTCAACGATTGCTCGGATACGTAACTCAAGCGATCATGAAATTGTGAAACTATCGGATACGAATCACACTTCGAAAGGCGTAACAAAAAAATTGTATAGTATTCAAAAAGAGCACAAGGAATTGACGAGCAATGCGATTACATACCTACACCGGTGTTTTTCATACGCAATTGCACAAAATAAGGGCGATAGTGCGGCTGTAGCCACTGCGATTCGACAGATTCCGGACCATTCCTTTAACAACCACGAAAATTGTGGAGAGTGGTGTGGTTGGAAACAAGATAAGGAAAACTGTCAACACAGCACGATTTCCGGTGGATTTACTGACATGAGGCTTTACAAAAAACTTGTTGAAATTTTTCATAAGCTTGCGCATAACGCAGATAAATTTTCACATGGCGTGTGAAGTAATCCGAACGAAAATTTGAATGCTATTATGGCTAGCAAGGCACTAAAGGCGAGATGTTACAGCACGAGTGCTTCGAGCGATTTCCGATTTTCAAGTGCAGTTATTAATAAAAATATGGGTGAAACCTATATAGATACAGTCAAAGCAATGATGGGAATGGATTCTGATGTGTTCACGGCGAGATATATAGACCGAATTAAAAATTACAACGAAACTCGCACGGTAAAAGTGCAGAGCCATGCATTCAAAGCTAGAAGAAATATTCTAAAAAAGTATCGAAATCTGTTAAGAACGAGAAGAGAGACTAGAGAAGGAATCACATATAAATCTAATATGGGTCTCTTCGACACATCGGTAGCTGCACTCTCCAAAGCTGGTGAAATTAACGATCCGCTTCTATCGGGATCTATACAATCCGAAACAGACTCCTTCGATTTTGCGATCGTATTTTTCGATTTAGAAACGGCCGGCTTCTCAAAAACAGCTGAAATATTGCAAATTGGAGCACGATGCAGAAATGAATCATTCAATGTTTACGTAACTCCAAGACAATTTATCCCCTCTGCAGCATCGGCAGTCCATGGGCTCGTAAAAATTAATGAAGAGCTTTTTTTACACGGAGTAAAAGTTCCATCGTGCCCACTTCGAAATGCATTGGAGGACTTTCTGCAATTTTTAATTCAGAGTCATAAGCCATGCGTATTAACCGCACATAATTGCTCATTTGATAGCGTTCGACTTATTCATGCGATTAATCAAATGTCGATGATCACGCAATTCAAGGGAGTCATTGCTGGTTTTGCAGATACTCTTCCAATAGTACGACAACTGCTAAAACGAACAAAATTTTGTAAGCAAACGGATTTGGCTGCAGAATTTCTAAAAATTTCAGACGACGGCGCTCATAATGCATTGCGAGATGTAGAAATCCTACAAATGCTGGCTCAGCGTTTGGACATTACGAATGAACTCCTCGTATCAAAAATGATAACTTTCGAAGCGAAGATAATCCAAGATGTTGCGTCTGACGCAGTACAAGACGTTATTCGAAGTTTGACTCCGCTGCGACACACATTGTCAGATGCAATAATTAAAAAAATGGCAGTCTCCGGGATAACTTTTTCAAAAATTATCGACACTTATATCTCTAATGGTATGAACGGCGTGCGATCATTGTTGACTGATGAAGTGAGCGGAAGACCTCGAATTTCAAATAGATCTTCCACGATTGAACAATTAGTTCACTTCGTAAATAAAATGATGGCACTTTCTAATGACGCTTGCCAAAAAAGTCTTGTCTAATCGACGTTACCTGTTTTCAAAATTTTTCATTATTATGTTTCATTATTATTGCAAATGTACGTTTATTTTATTTCAATTATTAATAAATCTTACGTTGAGAGTTAAAAAATTATCGTGATCTCCGCATTTATTATTAAAAAACCTATTGAGAAAAGCATGTTTTCTAAATTTCTCATTGTTATGTTTCGTTATTATAACAAATTTATTAATATTTTATTTCAATTGTTAACGTATCTTATGTAAAGAGTTAAAAACTCATCGTGATCTCCACATTTATTATGAAAGAAACTTATTGAGAACAGGATTATTATGGTATATTTATTGATAAAAAAAATTATTACGATTTAATCACTAATTTCAAGAATAAGAATAAATAATATATATACTTTATAATTTTTCTCGAATAAGTATTCTCAATCTTTATACGTTATTACCGAATGTGGGTAAGGCAGATAGCACTTATGTCGTCTACACTGTTGCCAAGTTTTAATAGTCTCACACTCGTATATTTTATTTTCGAGTAATTTTGTGATTAAAATTACGAATAATTTTATAACAGTACTGTAAATCCTCGTTTTTAAGCTATCATCAGTTAGCTAAATAACCAGTCGAGATGTACCTAGTTTTTTAACTTTATGGTAGTATTTTTTTGAGAGTTATCCATAATATAATGCAAAATGATCTGAACGTTTCCATAAGCACAATGTATAAGGAGTACAAAACACGACAGGTTTCCTAATTTTTTGTTAAAAAACTATACTGTGGATAATACTCAGACTTTACAGGATGTTTAATAGAAGGTCAAAGAATATCTAGAAAAAAAATCAGCACCATTGTACCATTTTGATCTGGACCCACAACAACCTTAAGGAAGTTCATCTGGTACCGAGTTAGTCAAAAGAAAAATTGTTATGACTAGCGTGGTCCGTTCAATAAGTTTGGCAACGCTGCAACCAGGCGCGACAGCGTACCCTGTACAGCTGGCATGTGTTAGGTTAGAATTTTTCATTCCATGATTCACGTCGACCTGCGTCGACCTCGTTTGACCATGGAAGAAAATTCGAAAAAGAAAGCGTTTTTCTGGAAAGGCAAACGTGTGACTGAAAAAGTGTACAATTCACGAGTGCGACAGGTGGAAGTGGGAAAAGTGTTGATTTTAAAAAGCGCGCGGTTGCGACGTTGCCGCTATGACATGCGGCTGGAGTAATATGGAGGCTAACATCTAAAAAAATCAGTATTTTTCGAGACAAATTAATTAATTCTAAAGCTCACAAGAATCTAATTGATTTAAGAAAGCTATCCAAGGTTCTCTATATATTTTTGTATCCATTATAAAAGTTTCATTCGAAATCATTTGTCAATGGTTGCAAATTTCAGGTTTATAAATGGGAAAAACACGACAATCCATAAGAGACCATGTTAATTAAGAAAAATTTTATTTATTAATTGCTCACAAACAAAAAATCCGGAAGATTTGAAATTTGCACAGGTGACTTTTTAGATACTCATAAGTGTACTCGAATTTTTTTATCAATATCTGTTTGTTAATTCGATCATCAGATGAACTCCCTTAAATCTAACCGCTACTTTAACGAGCGGTTTATCCATGAAGAATAGAGCAAAGGAGCCCGAACGCGTATACTGAAAGCACCCAAAACGTGGACCCTGAAAGTGACGAAAAGTTTTCTTTCGAAATTCAGCCACATCAAGCGCTAGTACCGAGAGGGACGGATGTGAAGTATGGCATCGGTGACGCTATGAAGTGAGCGCGTACATACAAACTGGAGAATTCTTGGTTATATTTATATATCATTCTTGGCTTTTCATCTGTGAATGGGTAAAAAAATTGTCAAAGGATTTCTTAATTGCGATAAAAATCAGTGCTGTGGAGTGCAGTGAGTGATTGCCCTGCATTATATAAAAGCAGGTAAGAAAACGGTATTTCCAAACTATTTTCTATATTATATATTATAATTATAATTCATCGGTTGATTAAATGTATTTCTCGAGCATGAAAGTGAGGTTAGAATTCGTATTATTGTCATAATATGTAATAACAAATTTTATTTTGGGTTCTTTTCTTGTTGCAGAGTGCACAATGGGGAAATACTGTTCGTACCCAGGGTGTTCAACTGGGCGAGATGCCAGCAAAGCGAAGTGCAACCGCTTAGGAGTACGACAGTTGTCCGTCTTCAAGGTTCCAAAAGTAAATCTCCTGTTAAAATGTTTTCTTTTTGTTAAGGAGGTTCATGCGCCATAATCATAATAGTATATAGAAAGTAATGGCAAAATCATCAGATACAATTTTTTCCAAGATAATTTTTAGAAATTTTGCGTGAATCTTCTTGAGCATCGTATTATAATGGGTAACGAATTTGAGAAGATTTCACCGTCTAGTAATCGAGATATTCAGTGTTTAAAATCGCAACTTTAACACGAGGTCTTATGGGAAGTTACGAAAAAATACGATTTTTTACAATAAATAACTCGATTTCTAGACGGTAAAACTTTCTCAAATTTTACCCACAGTTGATTATTATTGTTAAGAAGGTTCATACGAATTTTAAACAATTAAACTTGGAATTCGTCTAATGCATGGACAACGCTTCAACCTCCTTAAATGCGGCATACAGTGCATAATTTGTTGACGAAATCTGAAGTAATTGCATGCCACTTATTGCCTGTAGGAAAAAAAATTTGCTCAATGACTTAGCGTGTATATGAAATTTCAACCCGCTTTGTTTTTTTTTGTATCTTGTAGAATATGGTACAACGATGGAGCAGAGCCATCGGGGAGTGTCTCTCCCACACTGATTTCGTGTGCGAGCTTCACTTTCCCAATGATTCAATAATAAAAGAAGACCGCATCAAAATGCCTGATGGTACGATCGAGGTAATTCCTCACGTTCGTCGTACCCTCATCGCTGATGCTATGCCCATCGCAGTTCATAACAAGGTAAGGATTGTAATAATTACAGTAATTTTTTGTGTGAAATGCATAAAAACATTCAGCGCTACAGGGGCATGACTTTCCGAATGAGTTTCTCCGCCACTTCTCAACTTTTTTTTTCTTTTTTCTCTATTCTTTTCCTGCCCCGCTTGACTTTTCTATAATACCCTCCCTTCTTCGAATGAACTCAGCTAACTTGCAGCTGTGTTTGCTAATTGTTTATAGCCTGTGTTCAGCAGTACAATTTATCAAAAGTTCATCTTTAACCGAGATCCAGAGCATGGTTAAGATGGAACCGGACAAACAATTCACTCTCCAGTAAGAAGCTGAACCCTATTCCATCAGTGTGGTTACGGCCAACAATAATTGCAGCCCCAGCAGTCCCTTTACAGCTGTCGAAGGTAAAACTTTTCTTATTCCCGGACTGTGTTTTCATCGATCTTTTACGAATTTTGATAATAATCGTATTTTTCAAATTGAACGATTAGGAATTGAATGCAGAATATCAGAAAATTTCTTTACGAAATTCATTGAGAAAAAAGAAACCTATTTAAAATATTTCCTGTCAGTTCCAATGAATTTTTTCGATTTAAATACAGGATACCAAAGGCATCTGCGACGCTCGGAACACGACTTGAAGGAGGCTTCCGATCTGGTCGTTAGCGGCATGACGTTTCAAGTTGCATCGGGCGAGTTGCCTATATATAATAATTACCTATGTATATAATCTAATTAACAAATGTACGATGACACAATTAATCGACGAACGAATAAATTTATTATTTTTTCGATCTGTCTTGCGTGCATAACTGCGCTTTGAATATTCTCTTCTCTCGCTCTCTCTTTTCGCATTCCGTCTCTGTCGTATATCCTCTCTTGAGTACAGCAGCGCCAGCGGATATTTCCGTAACAATTTTCCCTGATCCATAGCCCGCGTCCACAGTACAGCGTTCGGGCTCCTGTACTCTATTCTTCATGGATTTATCGTACTTGCGTTCCACAATCCACTTTTAACCGAGGTTTCCGAAAACCTCTATAGCCCGTTACAGATAACTCCAACCGCGCTTTTATTTCTTTTCAAATGTCCTCTGTGATTGGCTTTCTGGAATGGGGTAGTGAAAGGGATGTTATTATGCATATATAACTCTAGAAACAAAGGCCAAAGATATTCATATATAAAAATGGCTTCGAAACGGGGTGCTAATTTCTCCACGGCGGAAAAAGAAATCTTAATTAATTTGGTGACAGCGTATAAGGATACCATCGAAAATAAAAAAACTGATAGTGTCAGTGTAAAACAAAAAGAAGAGTGCTGGAATCAAATCTGCAATGATTTGAATTGCAACAGCATTTCAAACCACCGGTCAGTCAACTCTCTCAAGTCTTCTTGGGACAATCTTAAAAAAAAGACGAGGAAGCACTATGCTGATTTGCGCCGAGACCGTTTCGCTACAGGTAATCTCAGAACTTCAGAACAAGTGTAAAAAACTATTCAACAAATGTAACCATTAATTTTTTATGAAACTGATTTGCAATCACTTATTTACGTAGAAGATTGAAGCCAATAAGTAGTCTTAACATCATGTAATTTTAATTGTTGCAAATAATTAACCTTCATATTCATAGTGGGATATTGTTGTAGGTGGAGGGAAATCTCAGGTATCAGAAGATCCAATGTATGCTCGTATAAAAAGCATGATTGATTTGACGGTGACACCATTAGAGAATCCTTTCGACAGTGAGGAAATCGTGGGTGCGGAAACCTCATGGATACTCGACGGAAACCCTAACGATGAAAATTCTGGAGATGAGGATGAATATCCAATCGAGGTATACATTTTCTGTTTGTCGGCGGTTTTTAAATTTTAGCAGCATAATTTGCATGTAAATATGTTATGAACAATAATTCTTTATTTATAGATACTGGATGATGCCCTGGATCCGGATTTGATACACAATAGTGACTGGACGAAATGGAATCCCGCAATGTTACGGCACCCTAAAAGCCAATCACTGCAAACAAATCAAGAAAAACAAGTTCAAATAAAAGAGAGAACGGAAGAAGAAAATAAAGAAAATTCTGTCCCTTCGCCAACAAATGTTAATGTGAAGCGTGCGCATTTGACACATAAACGGAAACGCTTGCCTGAGACACAACAAAAACCGAGTGCCGCTTATCGAAATAAGCAATTTATTGAATTGGCTGAATCAAAAAAAGAGTTAGTCGAAATACTAAAAGAAGAAGAGCGTACAAAATCGAGTTTAGAAATTGAAATATTAAAAGTCAAATTAGAGAAAGAGCGTTACGCGTTGGAAAAAGAACATTATGATTTGAAAGTCGCAAAAACAAAATTACTCGTATATGAGGCAATTTTGGAAAAAAGATTGCCATATCCGGTGAACTTCGAATAATACAATAACTGCAATATTATTAATTAGTTTTATGCATTAAGAGATTATTATAAATAAATGTTAAATACAAATAATTATGCATTATTTTTGTTTGCATTTGGTTTGGTTTTCCTGATACCTTTGCTAATTCTGGACTCGATAGACTCATCAACCCCCATTGTTGAAGTTGGCAAACTTTCTGAATCGCTCTGTGCAACTAGTGGCAGATCTGACACTGCTATATTAGGCCCTCTTTCAAAGAAAAATGTCATGTTATATGAAATTCACGGCACCATGAAAGTTTAAGGCTCTATTTTCCAGGCAAGAGGTTTTGAAAAATTGCCAAAAAATACTTGGTCGCTGAGCCGATTTAAAAAGGTTGTAATGAAAAATATTACTTATTTAAATTTAATAATAATTTTATAATTATTATATTTTTATTGTCAATTATTTTCACGGCATTTTCATTTTGATCTCACGACAACGTTCATATAAAACTTTAATTTTTAATTTACTGGTGCAAAGTCATTTGAATTGAAATTGGTGGGAACGACCCATTCCCTGATAGTTAAATAATATTCCCAATTTGATTAGAGCTGGGATCTCATCGTTAGCCACTTCTGTTTCTTCTTTCGTGGACCGGAGAGAATTCCGCCTCCCTGGTTAACAGCCACAGCTCGTCTTCTACTCCTAATTCGCTCTCGATTTTATCTTATCAAGCTGAAACACATAAAGAAATGTTTCAATGCTACAAATGATTAAAAACAAACATAATATCGAGTGAGTTTTTACTAACCTTTGGAAGTAACCATTTATTAATGAATTTTGCATGACGTTTTGTACCCTATTTCGATGTTGCCTATTTACTTCGTGTCTTATTAGTCCTTCTTCCAAAATCTGTTCCCATGGTGCGGGCAGTTGAAGTGTCGGATCGTCTGGTGGCAAAAGTTCACCAGCACGTCTGGCAATGTTGTGCAATACTGCAGTTGCTACAATCATAGCTAGTAATGTATCCATTTTTTGGAACCTGGATCCAAGAGCTAAGACTGGAAACCTTCTCTTCCAGACTCCGAATGTTCTTTCAATAGTATTTCGAGTTCTAATGAGAGATTCGTTATACAGTTGTTCGGAGGGAATTATCGGATTACCCAATGGTGTCATTATATACGATCGCAGTTGGTATCCACTGTCGCCAAGTAATAATCCATCTCCAAATGTATTGGCTTCGAATAAAGCGCGTATTCTAGAATTATTGAATATGGTGCAATCATGAACCGATCCTGGCCAGCGCGCTACAATGTCAGAAAATTCTAAATTTGCATTGCAAACGGCTTGGACATTTATCGAAAAATACCCTTTTCGATTTCTAAAAACTTCAGCATCGTTTCCACCTGCGTATGGGATATCGTTACAATAATGTTTATTGAAATATGCTTTGTATTGCTATAATATTGTGATACTTACCAAGTGACTGAATTTTAATGTGAGTACAGTCCAAGCTTCCAAGTACTCTTGGAAAACGTGCAATGTTAAAGAATTTTAACTGCGTTTGCTTCATTTTATTTGGCATTGTAGGAAACTTTATGTAATGTGGCCGGAGTCGAGCAATTGCAGTTGTAACTTTATGTACTATTCTATGTGCACTTGTCTTGCTGACTCCACTGAAGTCCCCAGCAGAAATAAGATGACTTCCAGTCGCATAAAACCGCAGGGCTAAAAGTAGTTGGTTCATAGGAGATATGGCATGGTTTCTAAAAAAAAAGTAGAAATCTTATGCCAGATTAGGTTTGCACACGTAATATAATAATGGTAGTAATCGGAAAAGATTTTAATAATATGGACATTCATATACTAAAAAGTACTGACTGTTCTGTTCGATGCTCTAAATCATGTCGTATTTGCGACAGGACTTCAACTACATTTTCTTTCGATAAGCGAAATCGAGCACGAAAATCTATGTCATCAAACTCTTCGAAATGGTCTATTCGTCTTCTCACGACTTTTGGTCTTCGATGCACAACAAAATTTTCGTCGTCTGAAGACGACAACACCGCATCAATAATCCGTCTGTTTACCATTCTTTTGCAACAATATTATTCAAGCGTTCACTCGAGTAATTATTAATCCACACGGAGAAAAATAGGTTGTAGCTACAATACAAATTATCATACATGAAGTTAGGTTAAGAATCCGCAAACAGCGAGCGTGCTGTCAGTTGATACACACACATCCTATATACCCTATATAACGAAGGTTTAGCCCGTTAAACGCTCAAACTTGGCTGGTTATATTTAACTGACGAATGCCCGGCTTAACCGTGGTTTAAGAAGTTGTGGAACGCGCGTTTCTCATTAAACCCGGTTTACCAACTTAACCGAGAGTTGTGGAACCGGCCCTTAGCCAATCGATAGTAAGGGCCGGTTCCACAACTCTCGGTTAAGTTGGTAAACCGGGTTTAATGAGAAACGCGCGTTCCACAACTTCAATGGCAATGAAAATGGCAATCTTTTTTCCAAAATTGCCTCATATACGAGTAATTTTGTTTTTGCGACTTTCAAATCATAATGTTCTTTTTCCAACGCGCAACGCTCTTTCTCTAATTTGACTTTTAAAATTTCAATTTCTAAACTCGATTTTGTACGCTCTTCTTCTTTTAGTATTTCGACTAACTTTTTTTTTGATTCAGCCAATTCAATAAATTGCTTATTTCGATAAGCGGCACTCGGTTTTTGTTGTGTCTCAGGCAAGCGTTTCCGTTTATGTGTCAAATGCGCACGCTTCACATTAACATTTGTTGGCGAAGGGACAGAATTTTCTTTATTTTCTTCTTCCGTTCTCTCTTTTATTTGATCTTTTTTTTCTTGATTTGTTTGCAGTGATTGGCTTTTAGGGTGCCGTAACATTGCGGGATTCCATTTCGTCCAGTCACTATTGTGTATCAAATCCGGATCCAGGGCATCATCCAGTATCTATAAATAAAGAATTATTGTTCATAACATATTTACATGCAAATTATGCTGCTAAAATTTAAAAACCGCCGACAAACAGAAAATGTATACCTCGATTGGATATTCATCCTCATCTCCAGAATTTTCATCGTTAGGGTTTCCGTCGAGTATCCATGAGGTTTCCGTACCCACGATTTCCTCACTGTCGAAAGGATTCTCTAATGGTGTCACCGTCAAATCAATCATGCTTTTTATACGAGCATACATTGGATCTTCTGATACCTGAGATTTCCCTCCACCTACAAGAATATCCCACTATGAATATGAAGGTTAATTATTTGCAACAATTAAAATTACATGATGTTAAGACTACCTATTGGCTTCAATCTTCTACGTAAATAAGTGATTGCAAATCAGTTTCATCAAAAATTAATGGTTACATTTGTTGAATAGTTTTTTACACTTGTTCTGAAGTTCTGAGATTACCTGTAGCGAAACGGTCTCGGCGCAAATCAGCATAGTGCTTCCTCGTCTTTTTTTTAAGATTGTCCCAACAAGACTTGAGAGAGTTGACTGACCGGTGGTTTGAAATGCTGTTGCAATTCAAATCATTGCAGATTTGATTCCAGCACTCTTCTTTTTGTTTTACACTGACACTATCAGTTTTTTTATTTTCGATGGTATCCTTATACGCTGTCACCAAATTAATTAAGATTTCTTTTTCCGCCGTGGAGAAATTAGCACCCCGTTTCGAAGCCATTTTTATATATGAATATCTTTGGCCTTTGTTTCTAGAGTTATATATGCATAATAACATCCCTTTCACTACCCCATTCCAGAAAGCCAATCACAGAGGACATTTGAAAAGAAATAAACGCGCGGTTGGAGTTATCTGTAACGGGCTATAGGTTTTCGGAAACCTCGGTTAAAAGTGGATTGTGGAACGCAAGTACGATAAACCGCTCGTTAAAGTAGCGGTTAGATTTAACGCTCGGTTAACTAATCTCGCGTTTAAACCCGAGTTGTGGAACCGGGCCTTAGTCGCATCCACGGTCTTATGCTACGGCCACACTATGCTCCTCGCGCTGCTGCTCGCTGCTCGTGCTGCTCCTCGCGTTGCAGCGATGTTACCGTAGACGGTAGGGATGTCGAAAGTTAAAAAAGTATCGATATATATCGTACCGATATTTAAAAAAAGTATCAATATGATATATCGGCAAAAAAATATCGATATATCGATATATCGGTGAAATTTTGTAAAATACGAAAATAATATTTAAATAAGTAAAAAATATGTAAAATAGGTAAAAAAAATGTTTTTTTATTAAGGTAGTCCTATCGTTACAGCGTTTCCATTAGATTTCACTGAAAATTTGCAGAAGCGTTCTACGATGTCATATGTAGACGTGTGTAAAATTTCGGGGGCCTTTATCGACTCAAAAATCAAGATATTTATTCTTGAAAATCGTCACTTTTCGTAACCTCCCATAAGAGCCCGTGTTAAATATCGCAATATTATACAACGAGTATCTCGATTTTTTGGTCGGTGAAGCCTGTTGAAATTTTACACACATTTTATATGACATCAAAGAAGTTTCAAGTAGTTTTTCATAACAATCATATGGAAAAAAATTTCATGACTTCGGTTATTATATAACAAGTAAACTTTGCGTAGGATCAATTTGAATTTTGAGTATGTTGTTCTTTAGTCGATTTGCAACAACTTTTCTAAATGGATTTAAACGCTCGGTCCACTTGGAATTTGAAAAAAAAACGGGAATAAAATTGTACTTCCTGCACCCACGATAGGACTACCTTAAGTCAGGTAGATGATCGGCCACACATTTTTTTAAACAAAAAAATGCGTGGCTATTGGAAAAAATATCGTTTTTAAGGAAGTTCATCTGGTACCGAGTTAGTCAAAAGAAAAATTGTTATGACTAGCGTGGTCCGTTCAATAAGTTTGGCAACGCTGCAACCAGGCGCGACAGCGTACCCTGTACAGCTGGCATGTGTTAGGTTAGAATTTTTCATTCCATGATTCACGTCGACCTGCGTCGACCTCGTTTGACCATGGAAGAAAATTCGAAAAAGAAAACGTTTTTCTGGAAAGGCAAACGTGTGACTGAAAAAGTGTACAATTCACGAGTGCGACAGGTGGAAGTGGGAAAAGTGTTGATTTTAAAAAGCGCGCGGTTGCGACGTTGCCGCTATGACATGCGGCTGGAGTAATATGGAGGCTAACATCTAAAAAAAACAGTATTTTTCGAGACAAATTAATTAATTCTAAAGCTCACAAGAATCTAATTGATTTAAGAAAGCTATCCAAGGTTCTCTATATATTTTTGTATCCATTATAAAAGTTCAATTCGAAATCATTTGTCAATGGTTGCAAATTTCAGGTTTATAAATGGGAAAAACACGACAATCCATAAGAGACCATGTTAATTAAGAAAAATTTTATTTATTAATTGCTCACAAACAAAAAATCCGGAAGATTTGAAATTTGCACAGGTGACTTTTTAGATACTCATAAGTGTACTCGATTTTTTTTTATCAATATCTGTTTGTTAATTCGATCATCAGATGAACTCCCTTAATACCTTTTCGATACTTGAAATTTTATATCGATATATCGATATATCGGAATAAAAAATATCGCATGAAAATATCGATATATCGAACGAAAATATCGATATATCGATATTTTTTCGACATCCCTAGTAGACGGCCACACACTGTTCTACTCGCGCTACTCCTCGCGTCCTCGCCATACTCCGCATTAAGTATTCGCCTTTCGAAAATGGAGGACGATGTGGCAGTAGCGTGCGCACTTTATTTATACAGGGTGTCCCATTTTAATCTTACACCTGATTTTTCTCGGAAAATACTGCTCCGATCAAAAATTGTGTATAATAAAACTTTTAGGGTTCGAAGGGGGACGTTCAACAAAATTTTTTTTTTGTATCATAATTCAAAATGGCGGCTGTAAGATGGCCGACATGTTTTTTTTAAATAGAAACAGGCCATTTCTTTGTTACTAAAAAATTTGTCGGATCAAAACTAACAACTTTTATAGGAACAATTTTTTGATAAAGTCCATAATTTTTGGAGTAGAACACCATTTTTGACTATTTTAGCGTTATCCAGGATGTACCACGAGGAGGTAAAGTCTTTAACATCCCAAGTGTAAGTGTGTGTGTGTGTGTGTGTGTGTATGTGTGTGTTTGCGCGCGTGTGAGTGTGAGTGTGAGTGTGAGTGAGTGTGTGAAACACTCACAAGGATTAGGTCTCTGCGACTCGTCACTTCCGCAGTATTTACCGACTCCAAACCCTCCTTGTGAGTGTGAGTGTGAGTGTGAGTGTAAGTGTGAGTGTGAGTGTGAGTGTGAGAAACACTCACAAGGATTAGGTCTCTGCGGCTCGTCACATCCGCAGTATTTTTCGACTTCAAAACCACCTCCTTATGAGTGTTCTCTGAACTCTTAAAGGTGTTCGAAGATTCCCCCATTCATGTTTAAGCATGCCCGAACTCTCCTCTCAAAACCATCGACTGTTCGCAAGAGAACAACTCTCGGGATTGCACGGCAGGCAGCTCTTATCCGCACCCTCATATCCTCTTGTGTGGTTGGAGCTTGACGGTAGACAGCGTCTTTAAGATAACCCCACAAGAAAAAGTCGGGAGAGGTAAGATCAGGTGATCTTGGAGGCCAATGGACAGGTCCATCTCGTCCGATCCACCTTTGACCGAATGTTGCGTCCAGGTGATTTCGAACAACACGAGCCCAGTGAGCGGGTGCACCGTCTTGCTGAAACCACATCTGTTGACGTGTAACCAAATCAATGTCTTCCATCAAAAGCGGCAATTCATTTTGCAGAAAGTCAAAATAACGGGCTCCCGTCACAGTTCCCTCGAAGAAGTGAGGACCTATTAATTGCCCGTTAATGATTCCACACCAAACATTCAAACTCCACCGATGCTGGTGATCGATCTGTCGCACCCATCGTGGATTCTGATCAGTCCAATACCGAAAGTTCCATCGATTTACCTGACCTCGGTTGTTGAATGTGGATTCATCACTGAACATAACAAACCTAAAAAAATCTGGGAATTGCTCGATTCGTCTCAATGCCCACCGACAAAACTCCATCCTTCGCAACGGATCAGGATTAGGCGTATCTTGGTGGAATTGTATCCTGTACGGGTGGAGCCTTGCACCTCTCAGTACTCGGTGCACTGTGGATCCGGGAAACCCCAGTCGCTCCGAGATCACTCGAACACTCAAATGAGGATCGATTGCTATCATCGCTAAAATAGCCATGTTTCGAGCCTCATGCGGGCCACCAAAATCATTGTTCACGTTTTGGCGACGTTGGCGGTGGCGGGTTATTCGGCCTGCCCTCGCTCTCCTCTCGAGGGTTCGGATTGTTTGCCGCGATGGATGACGACGATCAGGATATTCGCGTCGATACAAATTTTCTGCTCGTAAATAATTGCCCCGGCATCTCCCTAAAATAAGGAGCATATCAACGATTTCGTTGGGACTGAAATCAGCCATTGTTGAATTGCCGTCAGTAAACGGTTAACAAATCCGCGTCTATTGTAGGCGTTCAACGTGAGATTTCGTTTCCTTATTTCGATCAGAAGCGAAGCGAACTTGAAACGCTCAAATGATATGGGGTACCATGAAAATTCGTATTGTCCTGCCGTATCCAGTTAACAGAAAAATTCAACAGCGACACATTCCAGAGAAAATTTTCATGGTACCCCATATCATTTGAGCTGCCTGCCGTGCAATCCCGAGAGTTGTTCTCTTGCGAACAGTTGATGATTTTGAGAGCAGAGTTCGGGCATGCTTAAACATGAATGGGGGAATCTTCGAACACCTTTAAGAGTTCAGAGAACACTCATAAGGAGGTGGTTTTGGAGTCGGTAAATACTGCGGAAGTGACGAGCCGCAGAGACCTAATCCTTGTGAGTGTTTCACACACTCACACTCACACTCACACTCACACGCGCGCAAACACACACATACACACACACACACACACACTTACAATTGGGATGTTAAAGACTTTACCTCCTCGTGGTACATCCTGGATAATGCTAAAATAGTCAAAAATGGTGTTCTACTCCAAAAATTATGGACTTTATCAAAAAAATGTTCCTATAAAAGTTGTTAGTTTTGATCCGACAAATTTTTTAGTAACAAAGAAATGGCCGGTTTCTATTTAAAAAAAATATGTCGGCCATCTTACAGCCGCCATTTTGAATTATGATACAAAAAAAAATTTTTTTTTGAACGTCCCCCTTTGAACCCTAAAAGTTTCATTATACACAATTTTTGATCGGAGCAGTATTTTCCGAGAAAAATCAGGTGTAAGATTAAAATGGGACACCCTGTATAGCATATCGAATTATGTTGACCTTATCGAAGAAAATGTAGTGAAACGTCGTCGTCGTCGCCCTCGCCAACGGAGATGGTGGATAACATCGATTCATCGAAATAGATCGAGGTAAGTACATCTATTGAATTAATTAATCTGTCATTATTTCATCAAAATATTAAGTTTGTCTATGCGTAATAGGTAAGTCAGTGTGTTTATCGACGCGTATATCTTAACATTTTGTTAGATGTCAACGAAAAAGTCTGTTTTGGTGATATTTGGTGTTTATTTAATGCTAGCTCTACACTCTCGTCGAGGTTAGGTGAGGTAGCGTGAGCACGAGAATGGGGATGACACCCTCGTCATCCTCGTGTCATCTCGTATTACTTGCCTCACATAACCTCGTTAAACTTTGCCTCGCCTAACCTCGACAAGAGTATATCGTAGCATTAACAATTTTAGAGTTGATAACAAAAATACCTTGTACAAATACATATTTATGAATTTGTTTCCGAAGCAGCATGGACAATTCCATCAGAGAAATAACATGTGAGGACTCTGGAGAATTCAGGAATTTGTGCAGAATGGCACCAAGCGACTTTGAATTATTACTGGATAAGATTGGGCATCTAATCTCAAAAGAAGATACTCCAATGAGAATTGCGATTCCAGCAAAAATTCGCTTGTTAATAACATTACGTTATTTGGCCACGGGAGACAGTTACCGGAGTCTTCACTTTCTTTTCAAAGTATCGCATCAAGCTATCTCAATGATAGTGCCTGAAGTATGCGAAGCCATCAATTCTGTTCTCAAGGATCAAATTAAGGTATGTAAGAAAAAACTTTCGTATTCTTTAAAAAATGTATTTAGACATAAGTTTAGACATAGGTAGTGTTCATCATAGCAAGTACTTATTGCGTGTCATGTTGTGAATTGAAGAACGCAGTTTCTACAATATTTGGTTTCTGTTGGGATAAAATTTTAATAAGTGGTTTAGAATTACGCCACTGTACACTCTTTTCTGGTACGCTTATCATCACCGGTGATGAAAGAGTACTGACTGGAGATGGCGGAATGATATAGGTGGGAGACGGCGGAACAGCTGGAGATGATGGAATTGAGTAGATTGGACAGGGCGAAGTAGTATTGGCTGGAGATCGGACGATAGTGTAGGTTGGAGATGGCGGAACGGCTGGAGATGGTGGAATAGAATAAATCGGAGAGGGCAAAGTTGTATTGGCTGTCGATCGGATGATAGTGTAGGCTGAAGACGGTGTCGAACTATGATGACTAGAAGATGGTATCGGTGAATATCGTGAGAAGTATGACGATGGCTCTGGGGAAGGATAAGGATTGTCCAAAAGCAAACCGTCAATTTTATATATTATCCTTTGTCGAATGGCATCCGGATATTTTCGCAATTTCTTTGCAAGTAGTTTCCCATATACAGGGCGATTTTCCTAAGGTATAGCACCATTTATTCTGGGGTAGATGGAATCATTACAAACAAAAGTTGCAAATAAACATTAGGGATATTTTTTATAGTTTACGAGATATGAATTTTTGAAGTTTGTCAAATCAGCGCGGCGAGAAGCGTTGGAGCGACCCACTCCCCGCCCTAGCCGTAGATATAGCACAGTGTAGGGCGTTACATTTCGGATCGCAAAATTCAGAGCAATCAATTATTATTATTTTATTAGGCAGTCATTTTTATTTGTGTCATTGACTGGCTAGGCTACGGCTAGGGCGGAGAGTGGGCGGCTTCAACGCTTCTCGGCAAAATTCAGAGCAGTCAATGACCGACAAATAAAAATGACTGCGTAATAAAATAATAATAATTGACTGCTCTGAATTTTGCGATCCCAAATGTAACGCCCTACACTGTGCTATATCTACGGATAGGGCGGAGAGTGGGTCGCTCCAACGCTTCTCGCCGCGCTGATTGGACAAACTTCAAAAATTGATATCTCGTAAACTTTTAAAAATATCCCGAATGTTTATTTGCAACTTTTGTTTGTAATGGTCCCATCTACCCCAGAATAAATGGTGCTATACCTTAGGAAAATCGCCCTGTATATCGCATTCATCTTCGTGCGATTGTTTAGAAGCCAGAAAATTATTTAGGGTTTGAAATGTCTTATCAATTTTGTCCCTGGCTTCTTCAACATCAAAGTTGCGGCGGCGCTTTCTTTGTTGACTTCTTGGTGGATTGTGAATTCCAATATTTTCCTCATAAGTTTCTTCACTCGCCATAACGTCGTCCTGCATACTTACCCCCTGAGTATTCTCATCCTCGGAGATGTTGTCCTGACCCTCGTCATTTTGAGACTGAAACAGAAAATAAGATAAATTTCCTAATAATAAATAATAATAAAATTGAGTTCGCATTATGCATTAATTATTTCTTTGTTTCAGTTACCACAAACAGCAGAAGAGTGGCTACATATTGAAAAAGGCTTCAGAGGACGGTTTCCACGATGCGTTGGAGCCATTGACGGGAAGCATATTATGGTACAATGCCCAGCGCACAGTGGCTCCGAATTTTATAATTTCAAAAACACATACAGTGTCGTACTAATGGCTCTAGTGGACAGCGATTATCGTTTCGTTTTCGCAGACATTGGAGGGCAGGGTAGGATTAGTGATGGAGGCATTTTTAAAAATAGTTTGCTTTGGCAGAAAATTAACACGGGTTCTATAAATTTACCGGAAGATACCCCATTGCCCGGAAGGGAAGAAAATGTACCGTACGTGTTTCTTAGGTGTTACGTCCTAGCCGGTAATACAGAGATCGACAATATATTCAGTCGACAATTCAAACTCTCGACAATCGGTAACTTACCTACAAAGTTACCACACACACCATCCACCATAACTCGTCGACCAAAAGCCTACCTATTATATCGTTTACTCATAGAAATTAAATAGACTAAGGGAAAGTTCCCAACTAAGGTTCCCAGCCAGGCTCCATAAAGTTGGCCGACCGACTTTAACTTTTTCAACTTTTTTTTTACGAATCGATAGAGCGTCGTTTGAAATCGTTTGATCGTTAAAAATAATCGTTTGATCGTTAATAGTTTTTTCACAAAATCCAAATTACTTTCCGGCCTGAAGTTTCCTAGTGACTTTTTACTGGTGACGTTGGTACCTCCAGTTCTTATGATTTTTTTTGACTTTTTCAAGATTTTCCTTTTGATATCGTTTGATCGTCGTTTGATACTAACGAATACCAAGTTTCATCCTTTGATCGTTGATAGTTTCTTGGAAAAGCGCAATTAACTGTCTGCAAGCGTAACCTGAAGTCGGCTCCTAACCGCTTACCGCGAAATTTTGGACAATTGTTATTTTTGTATTTTTTAACTTTTCCAACTTTTTCCTTTTGATATCGTTTGATCGTCGTTTGATACTGATGTATACCAAGTTTCGTCGTTTGATCGTCGATACTTCCCGAGGAAAACGAGATTCAAAATCGAGCGTAAAGATAGCCGACGACTTTTTTGTTTGTCAACTTTTTCAACTTTTTCCTTTTGATATCGTTTGATCGTCGTTTGATACTAACCAATACCAAGTTTCATCGTTTGATCGTTGATAGTTTCTTGGAAAAGCGCAATTAACTGTCTGCAAGCGTAACCTGAAGTTGGCTTCTAACCGTTTACAACGAAATTCTGGACAATTGTTATTGTTGTATTTTTCAACTTTTCCAACTTTTTCCTTTTGATATCGTTTGATCGTCGTTTGATACTGATGTATACCAAGTTTCGTCGTTTGATCGTCGATACTTCCCGAGGAAAACGAGATTCAAAATCGAGCGTAAAGATAGCCGACGACTTTTTTGTTTTTCAACTTTTTCAACTTTTTCCTTTTGATATCGTTTGATACTAACCAATACCAAGTTTCATCGTTTGATCGTTGATAGTTTCTTGGAAAAGCGTAATTAACTGTCTCCGAGCGTAACCTGAAGTTGGCTTCTAACCGTTTACAACGAAATTCTGGACAATTGTTATTGTTGTATTTTTCAACTTTTCCAACTTTTTCCTTTTGATATCGTTTAATCGTCGTTTGATACTGATGTATACCAAGTTTCGTCGTTTGATCGTCGATACTTCCCGAGGAAAACGAGATTCAAAATCGAGCGTAAAGATAGCCGACGACTTTTTTGTTTGTCAACTTTTTCAACTTTTTCCTTTTGATATCGTTTGATCGTCGTTTGATACTAACCAATACCAAGTTTCATCGTTTGATCGTTGATAGTTTCTTGGAAAAGCGTAATTAACTGTCTCCGAGCGTAACCTGAAGTTGGCTTCTAACCGTTTACAACGAAATTCTGGACAATTGTTATTGTTGTATTTTTCAACTTTTCCAACTTTTTCCTTTTGATATCGTTTGATCGTCGTTTGATACTGATGTATACCAAGTTTCGTCGTTTGATCGTCGATACTTCCCGAGGAAAACGAGATTCAAAATCGAGCGTAAAGATAGCCGACGACTTTTTTGTTTTTCAACTTTTTCAACTTTTTCCTTTTGATATCGTTTGATCGTCGTTTGATACTAACCAATATCAAGTTTCATCGTTTGATCGTTGATAGTTTCTTGGAAAAGCGTAATTAACTGTCTCCGAGCGTAACCTGAAGTTGGCTCCTAACCGCTTACCGCGAAATTCTGGACAATTGTTATTTTTATATTTTTCAACTTTTCCAATTTTTTCCTTTTGATATCGTTTGATCGTCGTTTGATACTAACGAATACCAAGTTTCGTCGTTTGATCGTTGATAGTTTATCGGAAAAGCGCAATTAACTGTCTGCGAGCGTAACCTGAAGTTGGCTCTTAACCGCTTACCGCGAAATTCTGGACAATTGTTATTGTTGTATTTTTCAACTTTTCCAACTTTTTCCTTTTGATATCGTTTGATCGTCGTTTGATACTGATGTATACCAAGTTTCGTCGTTTGATCGTCGATACTTCCCGAGGAAAACGAGATTCAAAATCGAGCGTAAAGATAGCCGACGACTTTTTTGTTTTTCAACTTTTTCAACTTTTTCCTTTTGATATCGTTTGATCGTCGTTTGATACTAACCAATATCAAGTTTCATCGTTTGATCGTTGATAGTTTCTTGGAAAAGCGTAATTAACTGTCTCCGAGCGTAACCTGAAGTTGGCTCCTAACCGCTTACCGCGAAATTCTGGACAATTGTTATTTTTATATTTTTCAACTTTTCCAATTTTTTCCTTTTGATATCGTTTGATCGTCGTTTGATACTAACGAATACCAAGTTTCGTCGTTTGATCGTTGATAGTTTATCGGAAAAGCGCAATTAACTGTCTGCGAGCGTAACCTGAAGTTGGCTCTTAACCGCTTACCGCGAAATTCTGGACAATTGTTATTGTTGTATTTTTCAACTTTTCCAACTTTTTCCTTTTGATATCGTTTGATCGTCGTTTGATACTGATGTATACCAAGTTTCGTCGTTTGATCGTCGATACTTCCCGAGGAAAACGAGATTCAAAATCGAGCGTAAAGATAGCCGACGACTTTTTTGTTTTTCAACTTTTTCAACTTTTTCCTTTTGATATCGTTTGATCGTCGTTTGATACTAACCAATACCAAGTTTCATCGTTTGATCGTTGATAGTTTCTTGGAAAAGCGCAATTTACTCTCTGCCATTGTGCCCTGAAGTTGGCTTCTAACCGTTTACAACGAAATTTTGGACAATTGCAATTTTTGTAATTTTGAACTTTTTCAACATTTTATTTTTCCTATCGTTTGATCGTTGTTTGATACTAATGCATGGCAAGTTTCATCGTTTGATCGTCGATAGTTCCCGAGAAAATCGAGATTCAAAATTGAGCGTAAAGTTAGCCGACGGCTTTTTTGTTATCCAACTTTTTCAACTTTTTCCTTTTGATATCGTTTGATCGTCGTTTGATACTAACGAATACCAAATTTCGACGGTTGATCGTTGATAGTTTCTTGGAAAAGCGCAATTTACTCTCTGCCATTGTGCCCTGAAGTTGGCTTCTAACCGTTTACCACGAAAATTTGGACAATTGCAATTTCTGTAATTTTGAACTTTTTAAATATTTTCCTTTTGCTACCGTTCGATCGTCGTTTAATATTGATGTATGCCAAGTTTCATCGTTTGATCGTCGATAGTTCCTCACAGAAATGAGATTCAAAATCGGCCGTGAAGGTAACCGGCAATTTTTCCGAGGCTGCTACGCGTCAGCTGTTTGAATACGATGTACAGCAATGGACAGGTAGTAGTTCTCCGGGTGTTCGATAGACTTGGAGGCATTCGAAGTTTTTCAGTAATGCGAAAACATTTGATACAGGAAAAAGTAATCAATTTTTTGAATCGCTATGTACATTTATTAATCAAACATGCTAGGGCCTTCCGGGTTGTGTGGTCACCAGCGAGACGTCGAGAAAGCATCAGCCTTTTGGGATAATTCTGTAACGCGAATGTTGTGATTTCCAAAATAATTGTACAGATCAAATAAACCCATTACATACACTTTATAAAATGCTTCCGTATTACAGACAAAAAACCGATTTAATACTAAATTTTCAGGGAAGGTAAATCAAAAACTGAAGTACATTAAACAATTAATTTTTTCATGGCTCGAAGTACACCAAATAATACCCCAGACTCGTGGCAACCTGTGGAAAAAACAAAACATTATTTTTTATTAAGCTAAATTATGAAAGACATATAGAAAACACAAACAGTGAAAAAGTCAAAAAAGAATCTGCGCTCCACAGTCTGCGTAAGCTGTAATATGTAAAAAGTTATCCGTGCGATAATCCTCGACGACGTCAACCTCATGCAGAGCTAGCCCACGATGAGAATGTTGCCTCCAGAAATGTGTACCTCCTATCCGTTTGTCAATTTCGATAATCTGTCAAACAAAAATAGATCATTAATTTTAGTTGATAAAATTATAGCAAATGAGAGATGTAAGGTACGTATATTTTCCTCAGCTTGCTCATCATGTGGTATGTAGAAAATTGCCCACAGGATAATCCTGGACGAGGATTATTATGCATCGCTCGTATGCAGATCTTGGTACAGAGCATTCAAATTCCAACAAGTTTGGGACGGGTTCACTCTCGAAGACCCCATGCTGACCAGAGGAAAATTCAATTATTACAGCGGGTGTCTCAATCACGTGAGAACTTCCGCTCTCTGAGAATTCCGATTGAATAAAGTTGGGAAAAATGTTCGCTTCTTGACATTTGAATCGAGGCGATTTTTACAATGTCTATGAATTCATGAACATGGTCTCTTGGTACACTGAGAAACAAGGATGTGATAATTTGTCGGTCGGTGGTGTCGGAATTTACATTCGCCATCTGAAATTCACATTTCCATGCAACATGGCAATCTGAGATGATCCTGAGCGTAACAGAGTTTTTGGTATGTGTCGCAAACTCCTAGAAGCACTCAAGAGATTGACAAAAAGTTAAAAAAATTATAGATGTCTTGCATTCATTGATCTCATGCTAGACAGTAGAGAAGCGCTTCATCTACTGGATGATCGCTGCACGAACAGTGGGCAGACTTTAAAAAAATTAGTCTTAATCAATACAACGAGATACTACTGCCCTCTCATGCATATGGGCATATTTCTAAATCTAAAAGTACGTTTAAGACTTATTATTCTGTACAAGACTGTACAAAATTGGTATGGTGTGCATGCTCTCAATGTTTTTCATATGCAACTATAAATTCTCAGGCCCTTGTGGTCAGTCCACAAGATATAGATGGGGATGTGCTCGAGTTTCTTCGATACACAAAACCGAGACACCTGCATATCTTACAAAATCGGTACGCCCCATGGTTGCAACAATTATGGTGGTAATTATATAAAGATGATTTATGGAGGGAAAATCAAAAGTAAAGTGCGAAGGAGGAACAGACAATATGAGCTTGGTTTTTACAAGAATTATCAGTATCATTTTTTCCGGACACAATTTATATCACCCTACCAATGGATCTTTTATGATCTTTCAGCGGAAGATAATTCATTTTTTAAATTTCATCTTAGCTCAATCGTCGTCTTAAAATTGATGATATTTGCAGCCTAAAAGTGTCGCATGGTCAAAAATGCGGAAAAACAATCCTCAGCTGACAATGAGAGTACACTTCGAAGTTGGACGCAACAATCCCATGGATTCAATATTACCTCTTGATTTATCAGATGAAACTTGCGTACCATGCCACAGCATAGTTCTTGATAATCCATCAATGCAGGTTTGCTACAAATCTTACATTTATTCGGAAATGATTACTTAGAACATAATTCTCCATAGATTAGATTTTTTGAGACTCATGTAAATCATTTATTTTAACATACAACACATTTTAAGATAAACAAAAAAGCTATGTGTTGTTTGCACCTTCTTGCGCCATGGCAAAGAACGACGCAGCGTTGACAATGCTATAGCGCCATTCCAATATACGAACATATATACATCTAGTTTTTTTTATGATTGGCTTGAAGTCTGTGAACAACATGAATCTCCAATGCCTCGCAATCTTACTCCAATTGATCTTGCGGCACGTTTTCGGCTTTAGATGAAAATATGTCCGTCTCTCGTGTGTCAAATTCTTCGTGATATTTCAACTTACGAGTGCGTATATATGTACGGACCGTCCCGTACAATCGTCGTGTACAAATTTCCATGACCGACAACGATCTACTTCGGCATCTTTCCGCAAGGACAATTAACCGTCCGAAAAATTATAAACTATACAAGAAATTGCATTCCCAGGCGAGTGTATGTAACTCCGATGGGATTTGGAAATTGTAAAGTAATATTGGGTTGTCATTGCACCAAGCTTGTTACAATAAATAAAATATGAAAATAATTCAGGCGCGTGTAATATATATGTATGTATAAATTTCCAGAAGAAACGAACCATTCACGATGGTGATGGTGTTGGTGGCGAAGATCCAGAGACGGATGCAAATAATTACTGGGTTACAAATAATTATATAGCAGCCGAATGCTTGTCACGATACTTGTTTGGCTGTGTGTTGCGTGCTTTGAACACGGCCGCGTTCATCAGGGTCTGGAAAGTACGTCGAACGTTGATTCCTACAAGCTCATACCAATCAGGATTCGTTACAACACGACCTAGAATATTTTGTGAGAAGAAAGTCAATGATAAATTCGTGATGGATTATATAAAATTTCATATTATTCAATTATGCTATTTCTCTCGTCAAAAACTATGAAATTCAATAATGATATTCAATTTTCGACGAGCTTCACCCATCAGCTATTTTTAAACGTGCCACAAATATTTCGACATTAATATACAAAAAGTGTACAATAAAATACGTTTATAATGAAACTTGTGAATATACACACTGTAAAAATAAATTTTTACGAATATTATGTGGAGAATTCGATCAGGATGACATACCCGCTCGACCTTGCTTGTCTTTTGCGACCATGATACGGGGAGAGCCTTGTTTCCCAGTTGAATCACGAAGGAGCACGTTTTCAGTGAGACGGATGATTATACCAGGTGTGAGAAGCCGACACCACGCATGGTACCGCGTACGTACGCACCATCCTTTCAAATATAGTCTCTTGACCGTATCTGATGTTGGCCTCCGAAATGATATCCTCCTGTATAAGCCACATACATAGATGGTTATTAACAATGCCCTCCCCTACCGAGGGGTATTTCTATGTTATTTTACCTCGATGTCTCGCAAAATATCACGGACGCTAGCACGTTGCTGTTTGTGCGATCTTTCTTAGCCATGTACTTGTTCGAGTCCGTCGCTAATTTTTTTAGTACGTCGACGATCTTAAATGCCCAGTCCTGCTTGTAATCTTCGGTGAAATTACGACTTAGCTGAAAAATCACAGCAAAAGCCTCGCCTGTTGATAAACGCACATCAAGGTGAGAAGATTCCAAAAGTTCTCGAAGTCGTCCCAGAGAACTGAAATATTATGCTATGCGTCATGAGAAAAATCAAAACTGCGTCGAAACTCGAAAACCATTGACGATTTTTATAAACAAACCAACAACTTTTATGGTCTTCGGTACGATTTGGATATCAAGACATACGGACGGCATGTAATTGTTGGTCTTGTTGCTTGTTAGCATATTATAAGAATCCGAAGAGCTCATCATTATCAGTAAGAGGGTCCAAGAGGAGAAAGCAGCCGCATGGAGCGCTGTCAAATCGGCAGATATAACTGCAACTGCATCATTTCCCTTGAGATGCGAAGCGACAAAGATTGGCGATAACAATTGTACGATGGCGGCAGGATCACCAACATCGTTATCAGAAAAGAATTGATTCATACGCCGATCCGACAACCTGTCGAAGAGAAGTAGACCATTAATATTGAGTTAGCTAAATCATAAAAATACATGTGAACTAGGGAGGTACGTACATTTTTCACAGCTTGCACATGACGTGGTGATCCATATTTCAAAGTTACAAATTTGCGATACCCTGTCGAGCAAAAATAGCGTATTCATATTTAGTTAACAAATTACGAAAAAATATATGGAATAGTGAGGTACGGTGATACATATTTAAAAGCTGCAGATTTATGACCTGTCGTGCGAAAATGGGGCATTAATATTTTGTTAACAAAATTATGAAAAAAATATGTGGGTTAGTGATGTACGTACCTTTTTACAGCTTGCCCACGGTGTGGTGCGCAGAACATCATCTGCAGTGTATTTTCTGTATTGGACCAATCCAATGCGATTCAAAAATCACTTCGAAACATTGACCAATAATTGAATCCTTCAATACTGGCGTACATATACGGCCAGGTGCGGTTCAATTTCCGTTTTGTCGGAGCTATTTTTGATTTTCGAATCAAGGTCATCATATAGTTCCCATCGTCCATTTAACCGTCGACAATAGGAAATCCAGTGCCAAGTTGTTTGGTAGGCAACAACTCCGACGAGCCTGAAAAGTTTATGAATCATTCTCTACCCTCAGGATTGAGCAAATGGCTCGCACATAGTAGTAAAAACGTAATATTTATAAAGGGGGTGCCACGCCAAATCGGACTCCATTTGGCCCATTTTTTGCCAAGGTATGACGTTTAAAAGAAAATAACGTCATTTTTAAAAATCGGTATCTTGAAAACGGTTCGACAACAAAAATTGAAAAAAATCATAGAGCTCTCTTTTAACCAATACTAGAACATAACGTTTTTTCAAAAATTCGGAGATGCAAAAGCTAAATGATGTCCGATTTGGCGTGTAACGCCCCATAAATATGCATAAACGTATATTACGACACGTATTACTTTAACAATTTTAAGAAACATATCAACTAATCTGTAATCGTTGGAGTACCCATTTACATTTTCAAGGCTCATTACGTGAGGAAATGCTTTTAGTTGGCATTTGAGACAAGGAGCCGTGAGCACCGGGCCTCGTACTCCCAATTCAATGAAGAGGTGCTCTCCCACGATCTTCAATAGTTCGTACGTGTCAGGGCAACCATTCCGACATTTCATGTTATATGTATGCGCTCGAAATCTGAGCGCCTTCTTCAAAGCACCAAATCCCTCCTTGACGATAATGGTGTTATCCACCATGATGATAGGGTGAGGCGTTTAGCGATTCCCGCAACGTGTACACTTTGTGATTGTGCGGTATGTAGGGGCCGTCGTCATGAACTTTTCGACGATATCCGAGATACTATCTGCTGCGTCCACGTTAGATGAAATACAACGTCTTTCCGTGGCTACCAGCGGTTTTGCAAGATATTTAGATTTCAGGAGCAGACCTCGATCCTTGTAGATTGACGTCGCGAAACCTGTTTCGATAGATCTCGATACGAATTGAAGCAGCTCGTTTGGTGACGACTTCGACCGAGATAAATACGCTGGATCGTCGAGAGATGCAGTCATTATGACATGAAACAATGCGTCGAAGCTGCATGTATTGCGAAAAAAATACGCTTGATTGTGAATTTGAATCGATGTTTTGAAACGATTACCGTTCAACAGTAAGAAGGGTTTTATTTGGCGGCGAGTCTTTTGGCCAACGTTTCTATTTATGTATTCAATTTCGGGAAACGAGCCGAAAAATTTCGTTTTTTTTCTCGGATTGTCCTTCGAGATATGAGTCGCGGGTAGTTGCTCTTCGCGATACTTCGGTGGCGAAATTTCACTACCTACATTCAATTCCGTCGAATTGAATGCAGGTACTGCAATTTGGGTCATTTCACCGTGAAATAACATTGACTCATTTCCCGAATGTTCGGCGAGATCTTCCTTGCCGCATCGATCCAAAATTTCATAGCTTACGTTGTTGTTCATATTGTTGTCATCTACATCTCCGCCTGATGTGTGAAGAATCTGGTGTTCCGTGGCTTGTCCTCGCCAATTCTCCATTGCCGTTGAATCCCAATCTTCGGCGCTTGCTTCATTCGCATCGGTGATAGGCGCTACCTGAAGTATATCGGCATGTATGGCGCTACCGAGCCTTCCATGCCGATCGAGTGGAGCTTCTTTCGTCATATCTTTCGCGGCCTGTCCTCGCCAATTCTCAATTTGTAAAAAATCCGAGTCTTGGAAAGAATCTTTCATCTCGTCTATGCACGCTACATTGAAACTACAGGAATCTTCAGCGAGAGGAGGTTCCGCCTTCTCACTTTCAGCGAAAGGAGGTTCCGCCTTCTCACTTTCAGCGAAAGGAGGTTCCGCCTTCTCACTTTGCTGGCGTCTGTCGTACTTGGCAATGTTCGACGAGAAAATATGGGCTCCTCCCAATATATCTCGGCAATGCAAGACGAGAAAGGCGTCGACACGATTCAACTTGTTGTGTAGAACCCGGCTCTTCAAATCGTTGAAATATGCCTCAACGTGGCTCGAGCTCGCGTGTTGAATACGCCGTGGATTCGTAATCCCGGTCCACAACGGAAATTCTTTCCCCAGCTTCATTATCGACGAAATGAAATCTGGGGCGTAGAACGCATTAATTTCCGTGCCTCGACGACGAGTACCGCTTGCGATAGAAACCAGATTGTTAATCCATTCGTGTATATCTTTTTGTGACATCTCGTCATCGTCATTGAATGCATCCTGGAGTTCTTCGACATCGCTTAAGTGGACAAACGTATTGTCCTTCTCCGGCAATTTAGCGCATTTCGCGGATCCCGCAATAAGGGACTCCAGTCTCCTTCTTGCTGTAATCGTCGATCTCGCGAACGGTGTTTCAATTACCGAGTCAGCGTATTTTTGATTTGCTACAGCACAAGTCAAAACAAAAAGCAATTCAAATGCGTCGACATCGGTGGCCTCGACCATCAACGCTACACACCTCACAAAGAAATCTTTCACTTCCTTATGTGCGAGATTGGTCAAGCATTTCCATTTTGTAACAAAATGGATTACATGCGCTACGTCCACACGAATACGTGTCGTAATTGTATGTGGAAGACCCCTTCGGAGGGACGTGAAACAATCGTTGACGTATTTCTTTAGAGTAACGTTGTTCATGGCCAAGCACAAACCTGCGAGAAGAGCTTTGGAATAATCACAAACCACTTCTCGAGGTTTGGGTCCACCTTCCCTCAGCCACGTTTTGATCCAATACTCTATAAATTCGGTGGTGTGCTTTGCCGACATCTGGTATATCGGCAAAGTACACTTGTCAAAATTGATAACCATAGAATATAAAAAAACATGGCCGGATATCGTGTTATTAGGGCATCTTACTTTGCGTACAAGACTGCCCGTAGCATCAACCGCTATGGTAGCTTCGCCCTTGCTTATTCGGCAGAACGCTCTATAAGCGTGAAGCTGGCTTGGCGCGCTGTAAATCACGGAGAATGGCATCGAGCCAACCTCTTTAACGAATCCGGAAAATTCGGCTTTCGCCGAAATGTCCTCGACAGCTTTGATTAAATCCCTCGACGAATGGGGATCAACGCCAATGTCACGGCCAATGCGTTCTTTTTTCGCTTCACGAAGAACTCCGAGTCCGTATAAGTACGGCGGTTCTTCATCGCCCAGTTCCATGTTTTCACGCGCCTTCCGTTTGCGCCAGTTAGAGCACCCTTCCGCCATAATTTCACGCTGCACGATTTGCCGAAGCGCTCCGTTTAATGGGCGCTTGACTTGCTCGTGATTTTCCTTGCGGGTATCGCGAGTCTTCACGCGCAACATACATCCTTTTCCATCGTGGGGTTCGTTTTCGATAACGCCAAGGAACGTGTTGCCACACGATTCCAATTTGCATCGACCAAGAATTTTACAAAAGTATCTCGAAATACCTTTTTCAACACCTACGTCTGCGCGCTTGAAAAGAAAAGCGCAAGGAATTTTTGTTTGTTTTGCGAAAGCGTGGGCTACGATGTTCGCCCATCGTCCTACACGCAAATTTCTTCGCGGTGCTCCCTAGTCCAGCTCATCATCGAGTTGTTGGCTCTCAGTGGAATCCGTATCTAATAATTTAAAACAAATACACGATGAGTAAAAAGAAGCAAATAAAATGCAGTAAAAGAGCAATATAATAGTAGGAATTTATATACACAGCAGTTAAACAAGAATTAATAATGAAAAACGGAGAGTCGTAGAAGATTTTTACATTCTAGCCGCCATATTGGAAGAAAAAGTCAGTAACTTGTAAATACGAAAATGTTCTGTCAAACTTCAATAATTTAATGCATGGATAGTTCAAAAAATTCCAGATTTTTGCGCATTTTGTGCCTGAAAAAGAATCAAAATATTGAAAAAAAGCTTTTTTTTTTGTCAATTGTTTTTGTATAAAAACGACAATATAAAATTTTGTCGTCCAAATTTATCGATTTTGCGTTCGGATGTGTTTCAGCACACCCGAAAACAAAAAAAATCCTTACCTTTTATCCATCTATTCAATGCGCTATGAAGAATGTTCAATTAAGATTTCACAATTTTAATACTTCTAATTCTGGACTTCAGAGAAACGACGTAGGGGAGATGCGCCCAAAACGGGTAGCCCGCCTAAAACGGGTAGACCTTCCGAAATGCGCATTTTAAGTATTTTTGAGAATGTATGAGTGGCAACCGACGTCCCGGCCGTCAACCAATCACGGTCAGTCGGCTCGCTTCGGTGACGTAAACAGTTGAACGGTAAGACAACAATCAAGTTTTATGCTGCTTTCGTTAAAAAAATTCGAAATATGCTAGCTGCGATTACTCGAGGGTGGTGTAGAATGAGATTTTCTAAGTTGCATGGTATGATCTCGTTAGTAATGGGCTTCTTATCCCCGCAAAGTTGCGGGCTCCAGGCATTTCTATTTTGAAGGTATAATCGTCGACAATAAAAATGTGCGTGCGGGCAAAACGGGTAGGGGGAAATCAGGCCTATACCTGAAATGACACCAAATAAATCTATCCGAAAACGTAAAAGACAAGCAAAGAGAAAAAGAAAAAAAAGAGAAAAAATACTCTAAGGTAAAAATTGACGCAGTGATGAAGAATTTAACGGAAGTAAGAGCTTTCAAGAAAAAAGTTGAAAAAATGAAGAAAAATTCAAACGAAGTAAAAGCTTCTACGTGTAACACTATTAAGAGACATGCAAGATCCAAACGTGGTCCAAAATGTAACAAAAATGACGAGTTCCAGTGCATTACCCGTTTTAGGCCCCCCTACGAGCAAAGCGGGTATTTCGAAGAATTTTTATTTATTTTTTTTTTCATTGTTATCGAAGAAAATGAATTAGTTTCTTTATGATTTTCGAAAGTTTATTAGTTGAACATTCCCACGAATAAAAATAGAAATTGCATTTCGTTTCGAAGTCTGTTTTTTTCAACACCTCCCTTAGCTTACCCGTTTTGGGCTCATCTCCCCTACATTTCTCCTCTGCCATACTGGATTATTTTCAATTATTTTTTTCACCTGATCTTTTGGATTTTATTGTGGATAAAACAAATAATTATTGGGAACATACAGTGTGTGACGACGTGCTTAACACCAAAATTGGAACTACTGTCGACGAACCATACTGCTTTCTGGCATGTACGTTACTAATATCAAGAACCAAAAAATTATGTCTCAACGAGTATTGGTCTAGAGATAAGCTTTTAAAAATAGACGTTTTCAGCGGAATTATGCGCAGAGACAGATTTTTCATTTTGTTGAAAATGTTGCATTTTATTGATAATACCCAGCAGTCTTCTGATCGTTTGCAAAAAAATTAGCAGTATTTCCAGTAGACTTCAATTAAATTTCGAAAACTCATATTATCTTTTTCAAAATTTTTGCATAGATGCAAGTATTTTATTATTCAAGGGCAGACTATCTTTTAAACAGTATATACCGTCCAAAAGAAGCCGATTTGGCATTAAAACGTATGTATTATGCGACTGTAAAACAGGCTACGTACTAGATTCAATAATATATACAGGTAGTGAATCACACGTACAGAAAATGCAAAAGAACTTGGCAAAACAGGAAATATCGTTTTGAAGCTTTTAAAACCTTACTTGGGGAAAGCACGTACATTATATGTAGACAATTATTATAGCAATCCTGC
Source organism: Netelia inedita (assembly GCA_964017225.1). Taxonomy (NCBI): domain Eukaryota; kingdom Metazoa; phylum Arthropoda; class Insecta; order Hymenoptera; family Ichneumonidae; genus Netelia; species Netelia inedita. The sequence goes on from OZ024920.1 coordinate 24,469,092, forward strand.
TCTTTTTAATTTTTTACATGCAAATATAACAAATGCTTGTGGGGCTGTAAAGCAAAGACGAAAGAAAATGAATGCCTATACTGGACAAAAAATTACAAAAAGGCGAGACTGATTTTCGAACAACGAGTAATTTGCTGGCCCTTAAATGGCGTGATAAAAGGGATGTTTTTATGTTATCCACATTTCATAATACCGAATTTATATGGACAGGAAAAAAATTCTAAAATGCAAGAATTTATACACAAACCTAAATGTATAGTGGTATTTATCAATGGGCACTGTCGATAAATGTGATATGATTGTTAGTTCCGTTAAATCCGTCAGAAAATCGATAAAATGGTACAAGAAGTATTTTTTTCATTTGTTAGACATTGTAGTCTGGCATTCATATCGTCTATATAAATACAAAACACGCACGAATATTTCCGTAACTGCGCATTAAGAAAATGCATTGTTTATAGTCGAAATGATTTGCAATGGCAAACGCATTACCAATGTAAAATATGTGACGTTGGTCTTTGTGTATAACCATGTTTTGAAATTCTCCACACAAAATTACATTATTAAATGATATTTTCTAATTCTATTATGTGCCGATTGTGTCAGTTCAGTGCGCATACATTGTAATCGGTGACTAAACATAAGTGTCTTTTTGTTTATTACTAGTTGGTTATTATACTTAGTTAATCACACAAAATAATATGCAAAAGAGTATAAGTACAGTTATGTATTAAGGCAGTCATCTCATGTGAAGACTCTTTCTTTACACTTTTTTTATGGGAATTAAGTAAACATACAATTGCGAACTTTTGACCACATATTTATTAATATTTTGAGCACACTTTATAATTTTTTAAGACCAAAATCGTCGCTCATTGCTGAAGTACGTGTTTTTCCCGAAACTGTATTTTTCAAATTGACTTCCATGATAACTCGGAAACTATTTAATCGATTTTGCTCAAATTTGTATGGTATATTCAGCACATCTATAGTTCAAACTGGATCTATAATATTTATGATATCTGCCATAGTTTTTTTTAAAGCTCGGGAAGTAGGAAAAAAGTGACGAAACTTGGAATCCAATTTTTAACACCGTGTCAACAGTTCAATTTCACACAAATCACAAATATTCTAAATCCAGTTTGAACTATAGATGTACTGAATATACCATACAAATTTGGGCAAAGTCGCTTAAATAGTTTCCGAATTATCATGGAAGCCAATCTGAAAAATACAGTTTCGACAAAAACGTATTTCAGAAATGAGCGACGATTTTGGTCTTAAAAAATTGTAAGGTGTGCTCAAAATATTAATAAATATGTGTTCGCAGTTTTATGTTTATTTAATGATCAAAAAAAAGCGCAAGAAGAGCCTTCACGTGCGATGACTGCCTTAAGTATATTATGTAGTACGTTATAACCTATGGGTGTTATGATAAGATGAATTGTTATTACAGAAAGTATGTTACACTAATGGACAATCAAAGCAGCAAATGTTTAAAAAATATACTAAATACGTGTGCCGCAACTGTCGTAAAAAGGAAGAAAAAGGAAGCCCTCGATAAATTGAAAACTCTACAAAATCCCAACGGAGAAAATAGTCAAACATTTCCTTCAAATGTAAGTACCTTATCCTACCAATACTTATGAAATGCAAAAGTTTTAATGTTGAGTTGTTAGTGATTTTAGGTAGGTATATGTAATTGTGTTTAGATAGGGTCATAAATACTTTGTTAGTCTTTGACCCATTGAGCCATACAATAAACTTACGAATTTACTTTCATTATTATTAGACAGTTGAAAATATTACAATATTCTACCGTACAAAAAATAAATACATCTTCAGTGTGAATATCTCGCTTTAGATAAAAATAGGAAAGCACCGAAAAACAAATCTGTTCATCACAGTTGCGGAAGTACATGTTTCTACGATCGATGCTAAGAACGAAGTCAGTAAATATTAATAATATTCAAGGAAATTTACCTATCTAAGTAGAGAAACAAGTGTTTAATAATAAGATTGTACTAGGAACATAATTGCGCTTTCTTGTTACAGGACGATGATGAAATGATGAAAGGGAAAACGTTACAATCGAAGGTTGATAAAACAAAAGTTGTCTTGGCGCCGGAGGAACAGGTACATTTTGTTACCATGTTATTGTGAACCAGCGCAATAAATGGTCTTTTTTCGTATTGTAACTTTTGTGAGTGATATTCATGAATTATTCATTTATTATGAAATAAATACACTTACTTATTTTATTTTTATTTTAGGGTGAAGAAAAAGAAAACTTGTTCGATATAGAACAGATTGAGATAAGTGGATTGAGTCGAGAACAAAGTTATGAAATTCATCCAACAATAACAAACATCATTCCCGATGAACAAATGGAAATATTTCGACAATCATTAGAAGGCGAAAGGATAGAAATAATTTTATTTGACGCAGTCAAGTAAAACAACAATCAAAAAAACATTCAAGTTCGAAAAGCAATTACGTTGAATTTCTTTCAGAAGAAGAGGACTTTGTTTGGGACTCAACATCATGGAACGATTACGATGAAGAAACTTCGTTGAGTGAAGAACAAACGAAAAAGAAGCACAAGAAGTCAAAAAAAGAAAGAGGACCTGTAGATAGTAAAGTTGGAGATGCAGGGTTAAGGAAAAAAAAGATTAACAGAAGATTACAAGAAAAAGTATTGTGACAAAAAGGCAAAGAATATATGAAAAAAGATGGAACCGTAGTATCGGAAAAACGGATGCATGAGAATCCTTGTACTGGGAAGAAATGCGGCCATAAGTGCGAAGATATTTCTGAAGAAAAAAGAAAGAACCTATTTAAGTACTTTTCGGGCTTGACTTCAGAAAAACGAAAGGATTGGCTAGTAGCATTGAGCAATAAACGAGAACCGAAAAGAAAGCGAGTGAAAGATTCAGGATATCTAGCAAATACTTTTGAATATTTTATCAACGAAGGAGAAGGTCACCGACAAGTTTGCCTTAAATTCATTTTGAGAACACTTGAAATTAGTCAGAAGTACGTTTATTACACAGTGTCGAATTTGCACTATGGGGTAGCAAAAGAAGATGGAAGAGGAAAACGATCCTGGCTAATAAGACAACTGATGCCACACGCGAGACGGTAACAGTCTTAAAGAACTCTTCTAGATATACAAAACAGAATACTACTATATGTCAGTGATAAGATTAATAAATCTTATTAACATCGACATTTAAAAACTCAAAATAAATTTAAAAGAAAGATAACATAAATAAGAAGCAAACATACGTACCATCTGGTTTAATTTCGGCCCATTCATCTCGCGTTAAGATCACATTAAACCACCGTGCGTCCTTGGGTCCGCTGTAGCCGTTTGACCAGTCCTCACTGCTGCTGTCTGTTGACGAAACGGATGCTGCTTGATTCTCCGGTATGAAAATCCCCATTGCTTCTCGTGCTTTTGTCAAAATCTGGCGTCGGTTTTGATACACATTCGTGTATACGTTCCTCGCATTCCATTTCTTATTCAGATCCTCGCTGATCTCCTCCCAAATGGAACTGCTGAACGGTGGAAGCTCCGCATTCCGAAAGTGAACAAAAAACTTTTTTAACGATGCAATGGCTTCTTCCACACCCACCACTGATGGGCGTGGCATGTTGATTTGATCCTGGAAATGCAACAAAATATATATTATCAATTTTACGTTATATTCTTAAAATAAACACTTCAATAATCCTAGAGGAGGAATTTATACAAACACTAGTAACACGTTTTTACAAAGTAACACTTTTATACAAACGCAGCAACGCTGCAAAATTTCTACCAAATAAAATTTTAAATAAAATTTATTTCGCTTAGTTTCTTGAAACCTCGATGAAGTTTCATATCACACGATATAAAAGCTTACCTTTATTTATATAAACGAGAACGATCACTCTAACAAAAACGCGCGAAAATATGCACGTGGCTTCTAACTTCGCGAATGGAAATTGAGTGGCGCAAGGTATCTCGATTTAAGAAAATTAAAGAAAATAAAAACAATCCTGCAGCAAAAATAATATTTAAAAATATAAAAATCAACAGAATGAACTACGACTAAGTTATGAAATAAAAGTGTATTAACCGACGATGAAGCCACGCGATCGTCAAAGCATTGAAAGCAACTGAACAACTCAAACTTTAGATAAAAGCTTGCGAAATTTACAAAGACGGTCGCGGCAAAAAACTGTTAAAAATAAAAATGATTTATTATACGAATAAACTTTAATCAATTGTTAATTGATCACACGTCTAACGTCACACAACTGGTTTTTGTTAGCACGAATGCACAAGTAACAAGAAAACGCGCGAAAACGAATAAAAGACCCCCGAATAGACAATAATGTTTATAGATTGTGCATAGATCAGTGAAGAACCGTTCGCGACGCTCAATGCGGTAATAAGACGGATGATAAGATATCCCTAGATGACGGTGCGGCAGCGCCGGACGAGTGTAGCAGCTCTCATTGGCATTTTGGCAGAGGCGTTAACAAATTGTGATGGCAAAAATTACCCGCGGAGGTTTAACTTACTTTCCGAGTGATCACCCGATAAAAAGCAGCTAAAAGTGGTGAAATTATTAAAAAAAAAACAGCATATCTACATTTTGTCTATAAGCCGAAATTATAGAAAGATATCGTACTTACATCAAATCTTCTGTATATTCCTCATATAAAAAATGATTCACGTACCGGAGAGTCGGTGGCCTCATATTTAATAATAACATCTTCTGTTCTAAATGTCTTCGAAATGTTTCGTTTATCTGACAAAAAAAAAGAATAGCAAATTAGATCGTACATTTTCCTAGCTTGAATTCAAATTGAGACATGTCCATGCAAGTATTTTCCTTTCATTCGTAGAAGCACGATCACCCAAATCGACCGGGTTTTCAATTTAATATTTCAATATATTTTCATTTAGGATATTAAATCATTTAAGTGCATTATTTATTCAGTTTCAAAACTAAGTGTAACGTCTGTAATAAAAAATGTGAACGCGCAACGTTCGATAGTTGAAGGTTATAAGTGATTTTTGTTGCCATGTGTTATTATTTGGGTATAAAACTTTGGTAAAATCTACATGTATAATTTTAAATACATTCAGTGAATATCTATATATGATTAAATATAAGAAGTTAAAAAAGAACAACAGATGTGGAAATTATTAGACTTGCATTATATTCTTAAGATTTGCTCTGAACCTTTGATATGTGCGAAATGAAAAAAATTATCAAATGCTTACCATGTGCTACCGCATTGGAAGTACCATCACCATTTGGAATAATGTGCAAATTAAAAATGGGAGATGTCCTAGTGATGAACAAGAACTGCGCTGTGTCATCCATTATGTATTTTGGCACCTACCCTCATGATTGATTATATAACAATGATCAGTTTACTGAAATATATACACATCATAAACAAAAAGAATATGAATATAATGAATGTATTAGAATTAGAATGTACCTCACAATTCATATACATTTCTGACAGTCCATTCCAGTCTCACAATAAACCGCAATTTCAAAGGAACAATGTACCATTGTACGTAAATCAAATGATTACTTCACATTGCATTACTACCAAGTATCTTCATATCATGTCGTCACAATACCAACATAATTGTTATATGCTATCCTTTGTCTTATTGAAGGTACAGCTTAATTATGTATTCTGTGTTATTTATAGTATGTCATGTACATAGAACAGCATGCTTGTATATTCAGCAAAATCAACATTTCATAATTAATCTCTCGGCAATATAGAAACTTCTGACATAAATTGTTCAATTACCTGAAGCATATTGTTTACTGAAAGTTTCGAAGAATCTTCAGGTGTCTAGGTTGGTCTCAAACAGGACAGACATGTCTTTGGCACAGCTGTCCCATGGTACAAAACTCGTTATCCATGACAGGCTGTTTCTACCGTTGTCTAGCTTCACTACATCTCGTTTCTGACGATCTACCGAAAAACATATCATATAAAATTTATATCTACCTGTGAACAAAAATAAGGTAAATTGCCTTTACAAGTTCATTTTTTATTAAACTCACCAGCAAGTAGATCAGTCCTCGTTCACTTTTGAATCGTAAATTGCTGACCATGAGGAGGTAAAAAGTGAACAAGTGCTGTCGAACAACCTCCCATGGACTATTACAGCATTGGAACAAATTATGAGCATTGCGGCAAATGTATCCGAAATATTGCATTTCCCTTTATCAAAGAAGATAAGATTGTGGAACGTAACAGACAACTAAAAATAAAAACAAGACAAAAATCGAGAAATGGAGCATCATGTGCATATTTACCTTGGTTTTGCAGTAAGGATCAGTCAACACTGGACATATTTCAGCACCCAATGGCTAATCTATAGAACATCATGAGAAAGAGGAGGTTGTTTTCATCGTTGACCCCGTTCTTTCTTCCTGCTCCATTAGGCTGAATGGTTTTCATTGCAATATGGTTGCATGTGAAATCCAATAAGGCCATTTTCACCTGGGATCTCATAACTCTACTGTGAACAGTTTGTATCCCACTCTGTGTCTTCTTCACCTGACCCTCTTGCTTACCGTAACATTTAAGGCACTTTGTTATATGCCAATCACTTGGAAAGAGTAATTTTTACTTTCTTTAAGACAGTGCAGACTATTAGTATGAAAATATTTTTTTAATACAGAAATGTAACAAGAGTGCCTAATACATGTTTTACTTTTTTTTAAACTGACCATCTCACAGAAAATACAAATCACGTTTTACAAGTATGTCTCAACTTTCACTCAGCCTGCCACATGTAATGCTGGACTCAACAAGATGTGAGAAACGTTCTATGTATCGCATCGACGTAAGGTTATAAGAGAAACGCACATTGATGCAGTAATTAAATGATATAACCGAAAACCATTCGTTTATTTTCCGATTTAGCGATACAAAAGGTTCGATTTAGATTATCATAACTATTAGTATGGAGACTTTACTTCAAAGACTTTTTTGCTTGGGAATGTACTCCAAAATTGTGTCCACAATTACATTGATCCGCAACATTGGAATATATACATTTTTCATCAGTAACCATTATATAAATCTAAATAATGTAAACCGTAAATCCATTCGTAATAAATGTAATAATATGTTCAAAAATCAACACTTAAGTCACATTCGTTGAATTACTCCAAAATGTTCACCAAATAACTAGCGCAAACGTGATCGCGTAATTTCGCACCTATCGCTACCTTTCACGGTGCCATACGATCAATGATTTCAAGTTGTTTGAATCGTTGTACGACGCATTTCACTGTGTACGAAGAGGCAGGTAGAGCCACGCTCGACGAAACCCGGTAATTTTAGCATAAACTGCTACATTATGTTTACATGACTTACGTTATTTTAGAGGCGCATTGATTTTTAATCACGCGTTTACGTTATTGAAAAATCCTCGACATATAAACTGCTTAAATTAATAGGAAAAAGTTGAAAAATTTCAAAAATACGGAAATTCGAATTGTCCAAATTTTAGTGATAAACGGTTAGAAGCCAACTTCAGGTCGGCCTGTTGGACGTTACATGTCGTTTCCCTACCGAATTACTAACGATCAAACAATGAAACTTGGTATTCGTTAGTATCAAACGACGATCAAACGAATGCAAAAAGAAAAAGTTGAAAAAGTTGGATAACAAAAAAGCCATCGGCTAACTTTACGCTAAATTTTGAATCTCGATTTTCTCGGGAACTATCGACGATCAAACGATGAAACTTGCCATGCATTAGTATCAAACAACGATCAAACGATAGGAAAAATAAAATGTTGAAAAAGTTCAAAATTCCAAAAATTGCAATTGTCCAAAATTTCGTTGTAAACGGTTAGAAGCCAACTTCAGGGCACAATGGCAGAAAGTAAATTGCGCTTTTCCAAGAAACTATCAACGATCAAACGTTGAAACTTGGTATTGGTTAGTATCAAACGACGATCAAACGATATCAAAAGGAAAAAGTTGAAAAAGTTGACAAACAAAAAAGTCGTCGGCTATCTTTACGCTCGATTTTGAATCTCGTTTTCCTCGGGAAGTATCGACGATCAAACGACGAAACTTGGTATACATCAGTATCAAACGACGATCAAACGATATCAAAAGGAAAAAGTTGGAAAAGTTGAAAAATACAACAATAACAATTGTCCAGAATTTCGTTGTAAACGGTTAGAAGCCAACTTCAGGTTACGCTCGGAGACAGTTAATTACGCTTTTCCAAGAAACTATCAACGATCAAACGATGAAACTTGGTATTGGTTAGTATCAAACGATATCAAAATGAAAAAGTTGAAAAAGTTGAAAAACAAAAAAGTCGTCGGCTATCTTTACGCTCGATTTTGAATCTCGTTTTCCTCGGGAAGTATCGACGATCAAACGACGAAACTTGGTATACATCAGTATCAAACGACGATCAAACGATATCAAAAGGAAAAAGTTGGAAAAGTTGAAAAATACAACAATAACAATTGTCCAGAATTTCGTTGTAAACGGTTAGAAGCCAACTTCAGGTTACGCTCGGAGACAGTTAATTACGCTTTTCCAAGAAACTATCAACGATCAAACGATGAAACTTGGTATTGGTTAGTATCAAACGACGATCAAACGATATCAAAAGGAAAAATTTGAAAAAGTTGACAAACAAAAAAGTCGTCGGCTATCTTTACGCTCGATTTTGAATCTCGTTTTCCTCGGGAAGTATCGACGATCAAACGACGAAACTTGGTATACATCAGTATCAAACGACGATCAAACGATATCAAAAGGAAAAAGTTGGAAAAGTAAAAAAAAATCATAAGAACTGGAGGTACCAACGTCACCAGTAAAAAGTCACTAGGAAACTTCAGGCCGGAAAGTAATTTGGATTTTGTGAAAAAACTATTAACGATCAAACGATTATTTTTAACGATCAAACGATTTCAAACGACGCTCTATCGATTTGTAAAAAAAAAATTTGAAAAAGTTAAAGTCGGTCGGCCAACTTTATGGAGCCTCCCAGCCACCCTACTCCTATTACATATACACACTAAAGAATCCAAACCACGTCCAGTCTCAAACACCCTATACACTTATAAGCAATCTTTCTGGCGAACATTTTCTTTTATTTCTTTTCCACGAAACTCTCGCGCGACTTCGTCGCTCGTAAACTTGAAACCTCTCGCTAACAACGATACTATTTTTCTCTCAGTCTTAAACTCATAAATATCCAGCCAGACAAATTTTTCTTTACTTTCTTTATTCATATTACATTTCAACGAATCTCTTGTGCGACGCCGTCGCCCAAAAATCTAGCTGTAAACAAATACTGTAAGTACTCTACGAATTCTAACTCGAAACCTTTTTCCTTTCCCACAACTGGTCACGTACGCAATATTTCCCCTCCACGGAAAAAACATACATTCACACAACTAAAATTCCGACCAATCAAATTCAACCGTCTTTATTTTGTAATCTGCCTCTGCGAGGCAGAGCGTTCCTCTCTTTGTAAAACTTTAGGCAGATTATTCTTCGCCTTCATCGAGTCAAGACCTATGCGTCAAAATCTCAAACTTAACTCTGTGTAAAGTCAACTCTACAAAAACCTCGAACTCTGTAAAACACTAATTCAGAACACATTTAAATAGTGGAATTACGAACAATCAATAAAGTTTACGTTATTTGGTTATTAATAAATAAAACCAAAGTGAATTATCATTTCTCTTTGAATAGAGAATCAACGTAAACCTCACCAACATCCAATCGATCCTAACAAAATCGATCCCATTAAGAATAGTGTTGTGTTTGGAATTCGCGAGCGATCATTCTCAGACTCACTTGCGCGGAAACTAAATCATATTCAAAGATTCGCGCTCTAACTCCGATCGTGCCGCGTTTTCGGTCTGTGTCTCCCTCTCGGGACGTAACACTACAGCAAGCTGCAAGCTCCGAGAAGTTGGCAGCATTGCCACGCTCAGGACGACAGCTAAAGCAGCTTCGTGATTTCGGGCAGTAAAGATGATAAAAAAGATGTATGAAGGGAGAATCAAAAGTTACACCGCCGAGTGTAAAGGAGGAACAGACAATATAAGGTTATGAGCTTGGTTTACACAAGAATTATGAGTATCATTTTTTCCAGATACAATTTATATGAACCTACCGGTGGATCTTGTACGATTTTTCAGCGGAAGATAATTAATTTATTTAATATCGTCTTAGCTCAATCGACGTCTTAAAATTGGTGATATTTGCAGCTTAAAAGTTAAAACGCAACAAGCCCATGGATCCAATCTTACCTCTGATTTATCGGATGAAACTCGCGTACCATGCCACAGCATAGTTCTTGATAATTCGCCAATGCAGGTTTGCTACAAATCTTACATTTATTCAAAAGTTGTCGCTTAGAACATGATTCTCCATAGATTATAATTTTTGAGAATTATGGAAATTATTTATTTTAACATACAATACATTTAGGTTTCACCGTCGACTATTATGGCACACTATGCACATTTTACATAATTCTACAAGTGTATTTGGATGAGAGGTTTGTCGAGGTATTACCTGGGGGCTTATTACGGTTCTCGAAACGAGTGAAAATGAGGAGAGTGAGCGGCTCACCCTATTACGGTGAATCGCACTAATTGTAAGGTGAAAAGACGAGATTATCCGCGTGAGTTTACTCGACACGAACTTCTGTGTCGAGAACCGTTGTGCGCATGCTCGTGAGCGTGATTTGCCTGGATTTGCGTGGAAGTCCCCTCGGTAACCTCGGTTCCATCGAAAAACAAACATCACTTCATTTTTGTTGATCGAAGAATAAAAGTTAGCGATACCCGTCAATTTGCACAATGGAGAATTTAGAGATTGTGATGTTTATGGGAAATCGGGAAAACCGAATGCTGATAATACGGCGAACATTACGCGATGCGCCTGACCCATTCAACATAACGGAGAACGAATTTCTAAATTACTTATAATACATAACCTATATATACCTTTTGCCATTCTTTTGGTCCTTTTCGGGGTCCACCTCCAACACTATTTAGAGGCGTTGTAATGATCAAGCACATATCATCCTGCATAAATTAAAATAACTATCGTTAATAATTCTATTGCTTGTTTATCAACTACGAGTTGAATACTGTATTGCGGGTTACGATTTTGATGTATATTAATATTAAATTTAATATGCGAATATAGTACTCACTAATTTTTTTTTTATTTCCACTATTATACCTTATCCTTCTCGTGCAAAATCTTCATGTTCTTTCATGTATTTTAATAATATCTTTTTTTGCTCTTCTGTTACATTCATTTTTTTTAAATTTGTATCACACGTCACAACAACCGTTAAGGTGATGTGAAAGCTCTTCTTTACCATCACTGCGGCCCATGTATTTTTCGGATGTATGCCATTTCTAAACTAATTAACAGAATGAGATGAAATTTGAGTATGCTATACAATTAATCGCTGCGCATACGCTAAAGGTCGCAGCATTTCGAAATTCGGTAAAAAATGTATAGATTTCGTTACCATGTGGTAATTTTGATTGCAGATTTACATATTTTGACGAATTAATGACTTGAATCAAAAAACTGCGACCTTCATCGACAAAGTACTAAAAAATCTGACACAATGAGTACCTGGACGTTGCTGAATGTGCAATATTACAGAAATGGCATACATCCGAAAATAACACGTGGAAAGCCGATAATAGCAATTAGTATAGTAGAGCGGGGTTGTGCACGCAGTTCGCGCATATCCCGCTTCTCCCTCGCGAAGCTTCGGGCGCTACTAGCGCTTGTTCGCGCCGACCGAAACTATGGGATATACATGAGATGCACCACGTGGTCGCAAATTTCACCCCGTATCATGTACACGTTTTGACACATGTGCATTTGACTGAAGGGAGGCGCTTCACGAATGCAACTAGCCGAGTCGAGATTCGATCGAGAATTATCGATTCTTAATCGACCATATGAAATTAAATTAAAGGGGGCCACGACGTACGGATTACGGATGTTCTTCAAACTTTTTATACATTCAGAAGTCCATTAGGACAACATAATGTGCAAGCGGTAATGCGTACTTATTGATAGGCGTTTTCGGAAAAATAGCAAGGGAAATCTTACGCGTCTAATATATGCCGGTGCGTTGCAAGTGTAAAGCCGGCTCTGCACACTCGCCGAGACATGACGAATGTTGGCCAATACGAGAGTGTGAGGGCTGTCTCGCCTCGCCTCTCGCCGTCTCGTGTCGTCTCGGTCCGTTGTCATTTTTTTTTACACGAATAAAAGGGATCTCGGGTAGTCTCGTGTCTATAGACGAGATCGCCCTCCACACTTCTAACGAATAAAAAAAGTTGAGGCATCAACTGAGCAACACAAGAGTGTGGAGGGGCATATTTTTCATGTCTCGTGAGAGGCGAGTCCCGCCCGAGACATTCGGCGAGACGTCTCGTCCAATGTGTAGAGCAGGCTTAGATGGTGGTGGTCGAGTTGTTTCGCAATTGTTGGATCGAGTTCCGATCATTTTTTTGCCAATTTCATCTTTTTTTTCCACACTGGTCTATTTGTTTATATATATTAAAATTCAAAGACGATATAATGAAAAAATACGTGTATTTCGAAGCCTGGTTTGGAAGAGATTTCTCATTTTCAAGAAAACTATATGTGTTTGGTCGTTTACTTCTCGATAATAATAGATATGATATTTGTTCTAATAATAAAATTTAGTAAACAGCCAAATAACAACGGCAATTCAATACATGTTCATACAAATACACATATTTTTTTCATTGTATTACGTCTGAGTCGTAATATATACGAACGAATATGACCAATGTTGTAAAAAATATATAAATAAAAAAAAAAAAACTGGACTCGATCCAGAGACCCAGTGATTACGGAACACGAATGCTAACCATTCGCCCGTCACCACTTATCAACTGCCGTTGCAACGCACTGGTATATATTGAACGCGGAAGACTTCTCTTGCGATTTTCTCGAAAACGCTTGAGTAGTACGCCTTACTACTTGCACATTATGTTGTTCTAATGGACGACTAAAAGTGTGCAAAGTTTGGAGAAAATCCATGATCCATCCTGATCCCGTCTATTTCGCGGCGCAATACTTGCATTTTGCTCGAGATTATCGTTTCTTGCCGAGGCTTCGCACTTTGGGCCATACACTGCCATCTAGCGGTGTTGCGTAGCGCGCAAGTTCACTACTATGCCGACGTCGTCGGAGTTCGTCCGGGCCTTTCACATCACCTTAAATGTGTTTTGTAAAAGTGGCGCCAACTTTTGTGAAAATGTGAGATCCCTATACCGGAAGTGCCTAGTTATTTCACATTTTCGCTCGAGAGATCCGTAATAGGGCGACGAGGGTGACTAAACTCACGTGAGATGAAAATGCGAGAAGTGAGTAAACTCGCTCGAGAACCGTAATAGGCCCCCAGAACCCAGAAGTGCCCACATGCCTTCGGACTAGGCATGTCGAAAGTTAAAAAAGTATCGATATATATCGTATCGATATTTTTAAAAAGTATCAATATCGAAATCGATATATCGGTGAAATTTTGGAGAATACGAAAATAATTTTTAAATGAGTAAAAAATATATAAAATAGGTAAAAAAATGATTTTTTATTAAGTTAAGTACATTATATTTTTACGCGAGCCAATATTTATCAGACAAAGATAACAAAAAAACTCTTTGTTTTACGTGATCAGCTGAAAGACGACTACGATTATTCGGCACAGTTAAATTAACGGTTGACGCCACTCGTTCCGACGAAACGGAGGACGCCGGAGAAATTAAATATTTTAGTGCTATCTCGGATAGCACCGGAGTGAAATGCCGGCGGTCAGTCCAAAATTTTAAAGGGTCGTCCTTTCTTTGTATTATTGGTTGATCTAAGTATTGTTTTAGTTCCGCTGGCATACCGTTGGTCGTCGAGCATGCATTAGAACTTTGAGCTGCAATATCCATCAGAATCTTCTCGTGTCTGGACCACAGAGAAGGCACATCTTCCGACGGTGTATCCGCAGATAAACATCTCTGTTCTGGTGACGTTTGTCCTCGCCTCTTGTTCTCAATGCGTATTTCGGATGAAAGCTCTGCTAGAGCTGAAGAAACGGCCAGCGCAGATGTAAAATGTATCCGCTTAAAACGCGGATCTATAATAGCGGCCTTTGCGAGTAACGGATGTCGTTCCAGAGGCTCCAGCCTTGTTTTCACGCCCTCTAACAAACTCTTTTGCACGAGAATCCCGACAGTTGTTAGCGGTTTATCCGATTCCAACCCTTTCCGCAGCAAATTTGAAATCGGAATTGCTAGGCTGGCACTCACATAAAACTCGCCACTTATGTCCTCCGTGGCTTGCTTAAACGGCTTGAGCAAGGCTACAAGATCCCTTATTATATTTATTTGCGATGATCCTAGCATGTCCGGTGCACTGCGTTTTTCAACAAAAATTTTCGCTACCGTTGCTGATAGCACACTAAATCTCTCCAGCATGTCTAGACAAGAATTCCATCTTGTACTGATAGTCCAGTCACCTTAGGCCATATTTTACGAAGTTCTATTCAAGAGGGGCACCCTCTCGCCAATTTTTTTATAGGTTGTTTAAACCTACAAGAATATATCCTGAAGTTTTCCAACTTTTCCGAGGTATATTTTGGCAATGAAAAATTATTAAAAATTAAAAAACCGATATTTTTGAGATAATGTTTTTGGAACGCGTCCTATCGAAAAAAGTTTCGAATAAAATTTGTTCATCATAACGTCCTCTTTAAAAAAGGTCCTGAAAAAAAAAGTGCTAACACTATTAATTAAGCGGTGATGGGGCAAATGAAAATGAAAATGTCAATTTCGTTTTTGCAACCGCAATGGATTGTTTATCAACATGTCGGTTTGAAACTCGTACATATTGTAAAGGAGCCAAACCCCAAGAGAATCATGCAAGATTGATCGATCTGCGGGATATAGTTTAGCAACAATCAGCGATCATCGAAAAATCTTTCCCCTTCAATAGATTTTCCCGACAAAAGTCCACAGGGTTGAAAAAAATCAAGGAGCTTCCTATCATTATACACAAGCGATTTGGGAAAAAACTTAACAAATGTAATAACTTACTTAAAAATGGTCGTAGAACAATTTTTTTTTTTCATTTTACGTGATTTTTTCTCACGAACGCGATGGTGTTCTTGAAAATTGAGTTCACCCCATAGCCGATCCATGCCCAAGTTTTTTACGAATTTTACATTTAAACATGCTTTAAAATTATTCAACTGTGGATGGGAAAGGGTATCATAAATAAATCTTTTTTAGACACTGTTTTATTCATTATAATAGTTTTATTAATGAACATGAAGAAAAAAAATTTGTCAGAAAAATTATTCAAAAAAATTCCCTTTTCGGTCTTTTTTCGACGGGCTCATAATTGGTATCATTATCGACAACGTTCGGAGCCGCCATTATAGGACACTCCAACTCAATTTCGTCGTCAATTGCTTCGGGGAATTGAATGAAATCTTCCTCGGCTTCATCATCGCTTAAAATGATTTCTCGTTCAACAGCGTTCGCACAACTGCTGCCGTTACATTTTTTACAAAGAATCGTACATTTTAATCCTAATTTCCGACATGTACACGACGAGGATGTGCAGCCACTTTTCTCGCAACCGCACCTTATTATTTCTAACAAATCGGACGGAATAGCATCTTTCCTACACGTTATCGGCTCTAACATATCTCTACTTTTTTTCCACCCGAACTGCATCGGGTTCTTTGAACAGTCGCCTTGCCATTGACAAACTTGTAAAAAAGTGCGAAGCGAATGTTCATTACAAGCCTCAGCAGTTGGAGGAAGAGAACTTAAATTAAAAGTGTTTTTGAAGCTCGATTTTGTGAAACAGATGTATCGGAATTTGTCGTAAATCATTGTATCCCAATCACGTGCACCATACATGGCCATTATGATTTTTTGCCCAGATGCTTGGATAGAGCTTTTCAACGATGTCGGATTAGTGAAAAGCTCAGCTTCTTTCCGAAGGTTATGGTCATTGTTTAATAATTTTATTAATTTCGCTTTTCCCTGCTTGTACAGCGAAGATGTTGTATCGCAGCCTGTGAAAGCGTGAATAAATCCGATAAGATATTGAATGCCGGGATATTGGAAGCTACTTGTGCAAAACAATTTTTCCTCGACGCTTTGACGGCTCGGCTTCAGCAAATAAATATTTTCCTTGGCCTGCGCAATGGATAATATAACGAGTAAATCGGTGTCTTCGCCTACAATATATACTGACTCGTAACTATCGCTAACGGAGATTGCTGTCTTTATTATCAAGTAATCAGCATCTTCGATTGCTTGTTCCACACCGAAGCCCTCATCGCGCAATTTGGGAGATAGCATTTGAATAAAATTTCGCTTATTTTTTTCATTAGATAAAAATTTTTCTTGTGGTAATTTCGACACGATATTCATGTCACAAACGACTTCAGGCGCAGAATTGAGACAACTCCTTCGATGCCTCTCAGCACTTTTGGTATACATTTCTTCGCTATTATCGGGATAGCCATCGAAAACGATTATGCAATTAGGTGAATAATGGTTTCTGAGATACTTAACGTAGCTTGCTACAATGTCACCGAATTTATCATTTTGACGCCATACAACCTTGTGCAATAAAAATCCGCCGTCGACAACATAAATGTCACTACCTTTTATTGGCCACTCAACGGGCTTGAAAAAATCGAAGAGCTTCGCTTTCGGAGTTTTTCTCATTCCTTTCTCGTCAAAGAGAGATAATGGATACGGTGCCAGTTCGAAATTGAAATATTTTTCCAATTCTTCATCAGTTTTTTTTAAAATGCTAATTTGTTGGAATAATAGCGATGGATCAATTGTAACAGTTTTATCTGATGATTGAATTGTTGAAGTCAACGCCTTAAGTGGGGTTATTTTCTTTTTTCTTTTGTATTTTACGTCATTGAATGTTTTCAGAGTGCCATTATCATTTTCTTTCCACATTTCGTTCAAGCACCGTAGTCCTACTTCTAAGGCTTCGTGACAATTTATTTTATCGCTTCTCGCCCCCTTTAAACCAGTACTTAACGAGATAATACCGTCTGTGTCGGGAAATGGGTTATGATTTTCGAACCACGATTTTAATTTTTCCATATCGGCAATGTCTCTCGCATTCGCGTTGCTCGTGAATCAACATGTTGTTCAGTTGTAGTTAAATAAACATTGCAAAAATCTGTGAGGGAATCAGTTAATTCAACTAACGCTGGCGTTGTTAGAACCCATTTAGCAAGAACACTGCCAGACATTCCTCTACCCCGTGTCGGGCCTCCGATATCTTTCATGGTTCGCATCAGTGCCGTTCGTGAGAAAAAATCACGTAAAATGAAAAAAAAAATTGTTCTACGACCATTTTTAAGTAAGTTATTACATTTGTTAACTTAGCCGCTCGCGCCAGGCTGCGGAGTGAGAGGGGGCATCCCCACCGCGACGCCCGGCCGAGCGGTCGGCACCGCGCGCTCGGCGGCGAGCCGTCGATCGAAATACATCGATAACTTTGATGGCATAATTCCTCGTCAAGGGAATAATTTTATTGAATCCTATGGCCGGAAGCGTAGGGATTGCTAAGGAACTCGAATTTTGCAAAAATCTTGATTACAACAATAGAAAATTGAGCAAACGTAAACACTTTCATATCTCGGGCTGTAATCAAGATATCGCAAATTTTTTTCTCTCCATTGTTCGTTTTCTTAAGACGCGTTAGATGGTCCAAGAATTTTTCAGATATCTTTGCAACTTTGGTCAGAATTGTTATTTGTTTATAAGGGAAAATCTAAAATCGACGAAAAACAGTATTCATTTTCAACAAACCGTATTTTTTTCCCCCAAATCGCTTGTGTATAATGATTGGAAGCTCCTTGATTTTTTTCAACCCTGTGGACTTTTGTCGGGAAAATCTATTGAAGGGGAAAGATTTTTCGATGATCGCTGATTGTTGCTAAACTATATCCCGCAGATCGATCAATCTTGCATGATTCTCTTGCGGTTTGGCTCCTTTACAATATGTACGAGTTTCAAACCGACATGTTGATAAACAATCCATTGCGGTTGCAAAAACGAAATTGACATTTTCATTTTCATTTGCCCCATCACCGCTTAATTAATAGTGTTAGCACTTTTTTTTCAGGACCTTTTTTAAAGAGGACGTTATGATGAACAAATTTTATTCGAAACTTTTTTCGATAGGACGCGTTCCAAAAACATTATCTCAAAAATATCGGTTTTTTAATTTTTAATAATTTTTCATTGCCAAAATATACCTCGGAAAAGTTGGAAAACTTCAGGATATATTCTTGTAGGTTTAAACAACTTATAAAAAAATTGGCGAGAGGGTGCCCCTCTTGAATAGGTCTTATGGTAAGGTGTCTGGACTATGACGGATTGTATGAGGGTCAACACTAGGCCCTCTTTCTTCCCTGAGCTTTCTTGCTCCGCTCTTAATCCATCCATTGTGTTGACGGACTGTTTAAAAAACTGCACAATGGTTTTCACTCGGTTGGCAAGGTCTAAGAATGGTGCATTATTCTTTAATGCACCATCGACTATTAAGTTAATTAGATGGGCCATACAAGGAATTCTTTTTCGGTCATCTCCGGTGAATTGTTTTGCTGCCAATACTATATTGGCACCACCATCGGTAGTTATCGAGACGATTGACTTCTTATTTATATCGAAGTCTTGGATAACGTTGCGAAAACATTGTGTTATGTAGTCATCGGTATGTGCCTGCAAAAATGAAAAATATTAGTCCAATGTATTTTTCGTTATACCTATTTTGTTTTTTATGCATACATTTGTGTATTGCATTATACCTTCGCCGCGAATATCTTTAAAATGCCAATCTTACTTACTTGGTACATTTTCTGGGCTGTTAAAGTAACTCTCTCCAACTCTGGTATTGAATTGCCAGTAACGTCAAGAAAATGTGTTGTCATTACTAAAAAACTTCTGGTTGAGTTGGTCAGCGTTAATATATCGCTTGTCAACGCTGTTTTTTGCATTGCGCAATTTGTTTCGTAATAACATCTTTGTTGAGGCATACCGCTGTTCGATTAAATGGGTTATCTGTAAATAATAGATTAAAATTATGTATTAAAAAAAGGTAAAAGAAAATATTTAATATAACGTATAGGTACGTTACCTTCTCTCGAGACGGAAGTTTGTATCGTGGGCATATTACACGGGTAAATCTTTTTAGTCCGCATTTGTCCACACATGATAACGGCATATTGTCTTTGCATATCATGTAAATCAATGCTTGGTTTATTTCGACGTCTTTTTGACCCCCTACTGAAATAAGAACAATATTATAAAGTTCATGAAATAAAATTGTATTTAATATTGCATAAAATAAATTAATGTAAAATCAAAAAAATACCATCATAGCTCACGGTTCTTTCAAAAATATCCGTAAGAGTAGTTGGCTTTCTTGATTGGATCTGAAAGCATTAAAGACTGATTTAAAATTCAACTATTGCATTATAGTCACAAATAAGTGCACAATAAAATACTTTCCAGTAGCTTGACATCATGAGTTACATAGAAACGTTGCGAAAAATAAACAGATATAAAATAAGCTAAATTATACAATTACGGTTACGTACGTACATCAGTATCATCGCTTATTCCAGATATATCTTCATCAAAAGCCGTAGCAGTGGAACTTATCGATGATGTGGGCGAATTTGCTCTTGTTGCAGGTACGGCTCATTTTCTTGGTGGTGAAGTCGGCGATGCACATTTTTTCGGAACCTTTAAATCTTGATAGGCGTGATAATGTTGATTCTTTAGATGGGTGGTCAGATTCGTGGTATTGCCACTCGTCTTATAAGTTTTTCCATATAGATTACAGGAAACGTTCTCTTTGTTGACTTTTTTAAAACATTTCCACACAGCACTAGACATGTCACACGCAACTTGCGTGTGACCGTTGCTTGTGAACAAAAAAAATTCTCGCACGGTTCTGCCACGCTCACTCACATTTGCTCGTAGTCCAAGCCTATTCGTCGTAATCTTTCCAGTCTCCGTAATCGTATTCCTATTCAGTCCCGGTTGTCTATACTTTACTATCTCTCACTTCGTTCGCTATTATTTTCGTATCTTTTTATCATGGAGACTAGAGTAAAGGAGTGTAAACGCAATGTTAACGAAGTGGTCGTAAAAAGCGAGGAACGATCCGATAATTACACCGCATGGCGGCGCCACTTCTGCTCAGGACCGTCCAGCGCGGTGATTTTGAATCATTGATCCGCGATGTGTCGTACATTTTGTCTGATTCAGGAGGTTCTATCGTTTCTCACGTGAAAATTATTTTCCAACTTAGCTACATACAATTTTGCGAACACGAAGTTTGAAGCAATGTTCAACTACTGGCGAAATTTTTCAACGATTTACAGTTTAGAAATTGAGATATTTAATTTCAAAATCATAATTTTGTTATACGTAAATCATATGTAGGCACATTGTTTTGTGTATAAAAAAACTATTATTTTGAAATTAAATATTTCAATTAATATAGTTATAATTATATAATATAGTTTTTGCATTGCAATTCACGATACGAATGTTAATCTCTCGAGCAAGAAAAATTTCCCGGCAAGTTTTTTTTCGTCGATTGTATCGCAAAAGGGGGGATTTTTTCCCCCAAAATCTCGACGTGGTAGTTTCCCCCCACTTTTCCTTTACAGGTAGACGTTGTTGCCCTTCCCCTAAATCGTGTCAGTTTCAGTAAGCCGATCAGTAAGGACGTAGGGACATTCTGACCTCCTGTGTGCAAGAAGTGCGGTGAAAAGTGAAATTATTTTTTGTGAAATTTTGATTGATATTGTCAAAAGTAAGTGTGTTAAGATAGTAAAAGCTAATAGATGTATTTTATTTTGCTCTAATACCATAAATTTTTTATTTAAGATGTCGGACGAGCAAGAAACTCATAGCGGGGAATGTTTTTCGCTCCGAGAATCCGACGTGGACGATGATTTTGGTGAAAATATGTCAGGCGATGAAGGAGATAACATTTTTGAAATGAGTGAAGAGCAGACCGATAGCAGCGACGATGAATCCGACGACCTCAGCGGGGAAAATAGCTCCCAAGATAAGTGCCCGAAGTGTATGTGGGGTATGTGCAACACGCACAGAGCGTATTTATGTGTTGATTGTACTCAATTAGAATAGCACATAATACAAGCTACAAAATATATTTAATAAACGTTTTTTATGGTCAATCTGTCGTAGGAGTTATTTTTTCCTATTTTTCACTACTCCGAAAATACCCATTTTCAAACATCCTGAAAAATATACTTTTTGGAAAGTTGATCAACATTATATCTTTTCGTATCTACATACCTTCCTCTTGAAAAGCCCCAAAGGATTTTTTTTTTATTTCCAAAAAAAAGAAGTTATGATTTTTTTCGTGTAAGCATGCAATTTTTCTCATTTTTCACTACTCCAAAAATGCCTATTTTCAAACAACCTGAAAAATATACTTTTTGGAAAGTTGGTCGACATTATATATATTTTTTTCGTATCTACGTACCTTCCGCTCAAAATGCTCCAAAGTATTTTTATTTATTTGCAAAAAAAAAAGTTATGATTTTGTTCGTGTAAGCATGCATTTTTGAACTCATGCCCCACTTCAGACGAGTGTTTTGGCATTTAATTTTTAGTTTCGGCCAAAAATAACTTTTGGCCCATTAAATATGGATCATGTACTGCAAAAAATGTATCTACAAAGAAATTGAAAAAATGCATATTTACCGAGGTACAACGGTTTGAAAAACGCTAGGGGTCGATATGACCCCATATGCAGTTCTAGATCGGCAGCCGAAGTGTGCACTCGAACGGTTAACATTTAATCCGCGAATTATAACAACAAACTTTTTTCTTACCTGCGTGTTACAATATCCGTTTCACTGCACTTTCTTCTGATTTTCGTCGCCTTTCAATGTTAAATTTCGTAAAACTCAATGCTCTGTACTATGTAGACACTCTAGTCTCCAATGCTCTATGCACAAAATTGTTTACGCGTCAGATGAAATGACAGATGACATATTTCGCGGGGGTTTATATCCCGCTCACTTCATTTCATCACCAACGCCACACTTCACAGTTGACTCAGAGCGTTGACAGCGCTCACCGTGGCTCAAGTCGAACTAACATCGTTCCTCGCTTTTTGGGGTCACGTTTGGGACGATTCCGCCATAAGCGTTTACACTCCTTTACTCTAGTCTCCATGCTTTTTATCATGAAGAATAGAGTAAAGGAGCCCGAACCAGAGAGAAACCTGAGAGAGCCCACGGAGCGAAAAGCCCAGGACAGGCTGGTGGAGCTCGGTTCCGTAGGATCTGTGTGTCCGTTCCGTGAACTAAATTCTCAGCGGGTAAGTGTTGAATGCGGGTAAAGAAGTATGCTCTGTATTATCTGCTCCACCACTGAGCTCTCGGTTTTGCTTACCCACACATGTAAGCTCACACGCACGCATATTACAAAGTAAAACTGCGGTATCCCTTGGCCATTGCCGCTTTTCTCGAAGATTCAGTTGCTTGCAGAAATGCAATTTCAGATAAAAGCTTGCTTCTTAAACGGATGCGGTACTTTACATGTAATATTGATTTAAAAAAATATATATTGTAAATAATTCTTGACTGAAGACGTGTATTATAAATAAATAATAAACAAATCATCAATTTCGCTATCTCTCTCTCTCTTTCTCTCCCCCCAGCCACCTTAAAAATTGAAAAAAATTTGTTCTCTTATCTCTTTATAAGAAAAGTAGTTTAGCGAGCAGGTAAATGATTATGTACGATCTACTATCGTACAAAGAAGAAAAGTTTTGCAGCTCTACTGTTGAGAGCAGCTACTCGTCCCGGAAATTTGATATAAGGGTAATTCGATGACGCTTAATAGAATGGTGCTATTTTTTGTGATCAGGCCCCGAGGTTTTTCAGAAAAGGGTTGAAAGGGGTTGAACGCCGCGTTATCTCAGAAACTAAACGTTTGATCGAAAGAGGTTTCAAAGAAAAGCTTTGGAGAATTCAAAAATACATAAAAAAGGTTCTTAGGTCCATCTTCGTATTTGCAAAAATAAGCGAGAAATATCGGAGAAAAGATTGTAAATCGTAATTGTAAGAGTGGGGACAAGCCTCACCTCGCCGCCGATCTTTGCACGTGAGTGGGCTAGCGTGCGTGCGAGCGTCCGTGTGTACTAATTCACAAATGAAGGATCTTCGGCTATTCTCGGGCCTCTCGGTCGTCAATGCGAGTGCGAGAGACGAATCCGGTGTTTCTCTCTTTCTAATTTCTCACGCGTTGGCGAGTATTTTTCGTCTTTGGCCGTCGAGCGTCGAGCGTTTTGTATATCTATATATGTCGGCGTATCAGCGCGGCGTTTTTAAATCTGATCTTGATGCTTGTGGCACGCCGTTTTTTTTATTTATTGTCAAAAATAGTGAACCTTGAATAATTAAAAACAATTTTCCATTTTAACAAAATTATTGTTATTTAGTCGCGAGTAAAAAATAACGAATTAATTTTGTATTCCGACATAAAATTAATTCATATAAATTTTTCGCCTCACAAAAATTTATCTGTATATCAAATTGAATACATAGTATTCTTTCTAGGATGAAATAAAAAATTTTAATATTATTTTTATTAAATGGTGATTTTTTTAATGGTGTATCAAGTTGAATACATATTTAAAAAAAAAGAATTTTATGTCTACACATAAAATTAATTCAAAATATACAGGAAAGGATACTAAAAGCGTGGAATTGATTTTTTGTCTAGATGTAACGGTCCCACATTCCTTTCTCACCACTCTCATCTATCCCTAATCTCTTTTCCCGCTAACCCCTAACTTGCTGACTCCACAGTCTCACGGTCCCTTATCACCTATCCCCTCCACTTCAAAACTCTTTCTCTCAACCCTTTCATCATCACCTTCCTCTTAACCAAATCAGTTCTCCTCCGACTTCCTAAGCAATCAAACCTTTCCGCTCTTCAATAAAACATAAAGGTTTCTTCTCGTATATAAAACAAAAATCATTTATTCAATCACCGCCGGACATCCCGTCACATGGTGTCAGAAGTCGGATTCGACCGACGCGAATCGAAAAAAAAACAAAAAAATTTTTTTCAATAAAAACGAATTACACAAACGACACAACGAAGACATCAAAAAATAAATTAACACAAAGTGAAAAAAAAGGAGAAACACATCAGAGAAAAATCACATAACACAGCCTACACTACACAACGCACACGGAAACGAAGCAGCAAAAGAAGAAAGGAACAACGACCACCGAGCAGAGCTGCCAGATCGCGCGCGAAATGTACCCCCTCTCTAGCGTCCTGCGCGCCCATCACACAATCATAGTAGCGCGTGTCCGTGAACGAGCGATGCTCGGACATCTTCGGAAAGAGCCGAGCGCGGTCGGGCAACTTCGACCGTGCCTTCGGCAGCTACACCAACACATGGACGCTGAGCCCGTTCATGTGCGGCCAAGCCGAAACTGAGGCTTCGAGCGAAAAAGCAATCTGATGGGAAGACCAGAGGCCCAAATTTTGTTTATTTTTTTTTCAATATTTTTTTTCAATATTTATACGACGTGAAGGTGACCACCCACACATTCATTTACCAAAGTAGTACGCGCGCAACTCTTAAGAACTTTCTAAAAAATCGACTTTTAAAAATTGCCTAGCCCGGTAAAAGAAGCTCACGTTTGACATTTGTTAACTGGTCGAGTGGTCGAGTGGTGAGCGTACTCGACTAATAACTGCTAGGTTGCTGGGTCGAATCTTGCCCGTGGGTACCTTTTTTCGATTTTTATACCCAACAATAAATTAATTTTATATGCATAATTGAAACGCTACTTCTACAGAACAAATATCCACTTTTTTTATTTCAAAAATGCATTTTATTTATTTAAAATATTTTTGTGGTGCACATGAAATACAAAATGATATATACATACACTACCGGCGAAAAGTTTCCGGACAAAAGTTGAAAACAGTGCCGGAACAGATTTTTATGCCACTTCGCCGGTAGTTGCCCTCGGCCAATTTAACCAACCCCATTTTAAAGAGGAGGGATTTACCTTCATTTTGGCTTTTTAAAAAAAAAATCACGATTTTTTTTTACAATGATCACACAGTTTTGAACACGACCATTATTTCTCGTTTTTTTGTTTTTTTTTCGAGTGGACCTCGTTTGTGGTAAAAAAAATTGTAACGTAAATGCGTTACAAATTTTCGTGAATTTTTTTTTAAGCCAAAATGATGGTAAATCCCTCCTCTTTAAAATGGCGTTGGTTAAATTGGCCTAGGCCAACTACCGGCGAAATGGCATAAAAATCTGTTCCGGCACTGTTTTCAACTTTTGTCCGGAAACTTTTCGCCGGTAGTGTATGTATATATCATTTTGTATTTCATGTGCACCACAAAAATATTTTAAATAAATAAAATGCATTTCTGAAATAAAAAAAAGTGGATATTTGTTCTGTAGAAGTAGCGTTTCAATTATGCATATAAAATTAATTTATTGTTGGGTATAAAAATCGAAAAAAAGGTACCCACGGGCAAGATTCGACCCAGCAACCTAGCAGTTATTAGTCGAGTACGCTCACCACTCGACCACTCGACCAGTTAACAAATTTCAAACGTGAGCTTCTTTTACCGGGCTAGGCAATTTTTAAAAGTCGATTTTTTAGAAAGTTCTTAAGAGTTGCGCGCGTACTACTTTGGTAAATGAATGTGTGGGTGGTCACCTTCACGTCGTATAAATATTGAAAAAAAATATTGAAAAAAAAATAAACAAAATTTGGGCCTCTGGTCTTCCCATCAGATTGCTTTTTCGCTCGAAGCCTCAGTTTCGGCTTGGCCGCACATGAACGGGCTCAGCGTCCATGTGTTGGTGTAGCTGCCGAAGGCACGGTCGAAGTTGCCCGACCGCGCTCGGCTCTTTCCGAAGATGTCCGAGCATCGCTCGTTCACGGACACGCGCTACTATGATTGTGTGATGGGCGCGCAGGACGCTAGAGAGGGGGTACATTTCGCGCGCGATCTGGCAGCTCTGCCACCGAGAGGCACGCATATCGCACACACAACGAAGCAACGAGAGACCGACACACACACGCCACGACCACAGTCACACCAACATCTCAGCCGCTACGCGTGAGCCACCGTCCCAGCGCATAAAGGAACAGCTGATGCTTACGCTCACCATCGCTCTGCTGGCACTGTAAGTACACTCCCCTCAAAAATCTTTTGCATGTTAACTTTGAGAATCGCAATTTCGTCTACGGTGGAAGTGATTATCACACACACACATTAACAACTTCACACAGAACGTAACATTTTTTTTTCTTCTTTCCATCCCCCATTTAAAAAAAAAAAAAAAAAAAAAAAAAATTAGGGAAACAATTAAATTCACTTTCCGGACATAATTTGTAAAAATAAAACCCTTCAAATATGATTTGGGGAAAACTATTATCAATAATAATAATAAAACTAAAATAAAATAAATTAACGAAAATAATGATAAACGAACAAATACACATTTATCGCAAATTTACACAATTCTCAAAAAACATGTTTCTATGTCATTTTATCGCGCTGTAATATCGGATCGACCGACCAGACCACCCCGTAGAACAAATAGACGACCCCTATATTTCCGCCAAAACACTGAACACCAAATTACAATGGCCGAAAATAACAACACATTCACATTTAGAGACGCATTTAAAGTCGTGCCCATATACGACGGAAAAAATATAAAAATCGAAGATTATGCCAAAATACTTAAACGCATCAACGAATGCCTTTCAGATGGCGAACGAACAAAATTACTAAAAATGATCCCACTCAAACTGAACGGTATCGCACATTCAGTCATCGACGCAAACCCTCCAAATTCCCTCGAATCACTTTTGAAAACATTAAAAAAAGCATTTAGCAAAAATAAAGATTTAGCCGACTTAGAAAATGAAATAGAATCAACCCCACAAAATTACGACGAAACAGTCATGGAATACGCAGCGAGAACGCGCGATATCCTAAATAACATAATAGACAAACTATCAGATGTATACAATACAGCCGCACAGAGAATATTTCTAGACGCACGAATCGACGAAGTAACAGCTAGGGCAAAAAGAGCTTACGTCAGAGGACTAATACCCGCAATAGGTTCCCATTTGATTCTCCATAATGCAGAGACATTCGATAACATTATAGATCGAGCTCAAACAATAGAATACGAAATCGAGAAACAAAAGCGAATCCGCGGAATACTCGATATCAGAAACACCGCAAAAGTCCATTTTACAGAATATAAAAACCCAGGAAAATTTTGCGAACTTCACCAATCACACACACATGACACAAAAGACTGCTTTACAATAAAACACATGCGCGAAGGAAAAAACTCTTGGCGCTCACAGGAAACATCCGACAGATACCGAAATAATTCACGAGACAGATACACTCAAAACAAAACCAGAAATTCTAGAAGACAATACAGAAACAACTCAAACGACAGATACAGAGATTATAGGAATCATTCGAGAAAACGTTCTAACGACAGATATTCAAACAACAGATATTCAAACGACAGACACTCGAACGACGGATATCGAAATTATTCAAACGACAGATACAGAGATAACTCTAACGACGGATACAGAAATCGTTCTAACGACAGATATTCAAACAACAGATATTCAAAAGACAGATACTCGAACGACGGATATCGAAATTATTCAAACGACAGATACAGAGATAACTCGAACGATAGACACAGAAGTTATTCAAACAACAGATATAGAGACCACTCGAACAACAGATACAGAAATTACTCAAACGATCGAGACCGAAATAACTCCCGAAACAATTCACGCGAAAGACACCAAGACGAACATCGAGAACGACCTAACACAGACTCAAATACCGAGCAACGAAAATCTCAAAATAATTCATCCGGTAGAAACACCCCGACAAAATCAAGAACAAACAGCACAGAACACATTGATACACTTTTCGAGAAAGTCGACTTAAAAAACTAAGACAACGTCTCGCGGAAAAGTGCGACACGGGACTCATTATCAGAGCACTAAAAACATTCAATCGCGAACAACTAAAAGAAATTGGAATTAAATTCAGAGAAGCAACGCTCAAATTGGGAATTTCAAAAAATCATAAATCTCCCTCAATTGCATTAAATTCACCTGATTTTATGCACAGAGAAACGAAATTATTAATTGATACAGGTTCACAAATAAACTTGATAAAACGAAGCGCACTCAATCACGCAACTGAAATCGACACACGAGAATTTTACGAACTGACAGGTATAACTGACGGTAAAACATACACTCGAGGCAAATGCTCAATCCAAATTAAATCAGCAAAAGCAGAATTTCATGTTGTCACCGACGCATTTCCAATCCAGGAAAACGCGATACTTGGCAACGCATTTTTCAAACAGATCCCAGCCGACATACTATATACACAAAGATGCATAACCTTCCATGGTCATACTATACCATTTTTTGAACGGGAATATATCACAATCCCCCCGAAATCAAAAACAATAATGCATATCAGAATTAAAAATAACGAGATCTCAGAAGGATACGTCCCACCATATAAAACCAAAGAAGACATACGTTACGGCGGCGCATTAATAAAAAACAACAACGGAATTGCATACTTACAAGTAATCAACCGTCAACCAAAATCAATAGAATTGGAAATTCCTACTGTAGAATTGCAACCGATCGAGATCATTTCAGAAACACCATTCAAACTCGAAACCGATCTTTACAAAAATTCGCAAAACAATAACGCATCAATTTATACAGCAAACGTATCCGAAAATAACGAAGAACGACTACAACGTCTCAAATCATTACTCCATTTAGATCACCTGAATAACGAAGAAAAAGAACACATTTTACAACTAGTCTCTGAATATCCAAAACTCTTTTTACTACCAAACGACGAACTTGGTCACACGACAATAACACAACACAAAATTCCCACGACAGACAACAAACCTATTAACACAAAGCAGTACCGATTTCCACCCATACACAAAAAAGAAATTCAGACGCAGGTCAATAATTTACTGGAGAAAAAAATCATTCAACCTTCCCTCTCCCCCTATAATTCACCAGTTTGGGTCGTACCAAAAAAGGCAGACTCGCAGGGCAAAAAGAGATGGCGAATGGTTATCGACTTTCGTAAATTGAACGCGGAAACAATATCTGACGCGTACCCATTACCGAGTATCATAGATATTCTGGACCAATTGGGAAAAGCCCGATATTTCTCCATTTTTGACTTAGCATCTGGCTTCCATCAAATCGAAATGGACCCTGAACACAAACACAAAACCGCATTTTCAACGACAAACGGACATTTCGAGTTCAACCGTATGCCATTTGGGTTGAAAAATGCACCTGCAACGTTCCAACGATTGATGGATGTCGTATTATCAGGACTTCAGGGTAACGACCTGTTCGTATACCTGGATGACATCGTTATTTATGCTAATACTCTGCAGGAACATGCGACAAAATTTCGGCGGTTAGCGAAACGCTTAACCGAAGCAGGCCTAACTTTGCAATCCGACAAATGTCAATTCTTGCGAACAGAGGTTACATATTTGGGACATACAATCACGGAAGAAGGCGTAAAACCCAATAATACAATAGTAAAATCCATAACAGAATTCACAACACCAACTAACAAAAAGGGAATCAAACAATTTACAGCACTCGCAGGTTATTACAGACGATTCATAAAAAATTTTGCAAAAATTGCATCCCCACTAATAAAACAATTGAAAAAAGAAGTAACATTTCAATGGACAGACGAGTGCCAAAAAGCATTCGAACTACTCAAAAACAAAATTATAGAACGTCCAATTTTGCGTTATCCCGATTTCGATAAACCATTCACGCTCACCACAGACGCATCAGACTATGCAATAGGCGCAGTCTTAAGTCAGAAACATAATGAATTCGATCACCCCGTAGCATTTTACTCAAAGACACTCTCGAAGCCACAACAAGCGTACGATACAATGAGAAAAGAACTTCTAGCCGTTGTTTACGCAGTAGAACATTTTCGCCCGTATTTATACGGCAGACAATTTACACTGATCACCGATAATAGAGCTTTGACATATCTAAACACCAAATCCGACTTGCCACAGCAGCTTCAGCGCTGGCAAATAACCCTCAACGATTACGATTTCAAAATACAACATCAACCGGGAAAATCAAACCACGTCGCAGACGCACTATCTAGAAACCCCATTGCTGTCATGCCTATCAGACAGAGAGACAGTTCGTCAAAGGAAGAACACGTCCCAAAAAGATCAAAACATTCACACCAACCAAATACACGACAACGCTCTGACTCAGACGAAGAATCAGGCAACCCAACACCCAAAAAGAAACAACAAAACGAACAAGAAACAGAAGGTGAAAACGAACACGGAAACAACACACAACCTAAATCAGATCCAAAAATCGACGATGAATCCCCACAAACAGAAGAGGAAACAAATATAGAAGGAAAAAGCGAAGACGTCATCACAGAGACAGAAGCAACGGAGGAGGAACTCACAAAAAATATAACGACCAGGAAACGTACAAGGAATAATACGGCAAAGGAATCCAATACGACAAACAAGCGCAAACGACCAAGGACACGAGATGAACCTACAACGGAAAAATACACACCAACAAAAAACCAAAAGGAAGAAAACGAAGAAAACAAAGGCAAAGAAAAAGTCGACGAATTAAACGAAAGGAATCAACGATTTGCAGATATTAATCCCAATAAAAATGGAGAAAATAAAGACGAAAGCGCAAATAAGCACAGAGGCCAACGAGCCCAGCAAACAGACGCAAATCAAACATATCCACAAAAACGGGAAATACAACGCAAATCGGGAAACCAAATAGATGAACAGGCAACGCTCAAGGACTATGGCAAGGATCAACAGGACTCAGAATCAGCGACACACATCGGAGAAGCGACCGCTGACAAGGAAACGGATACATCAGTCACCGAACCAAATTTCCGATCACCAACAAAACCAACGGAAACACAAGATGTTCAACGAAATGCACAACCGCAAGTGCAGCCGAACTTCAGATCACCATCACCACTGCAAACGTCCACAAAGAAGTCAAAAACTACCACCAACATAGGCCCATACTCACCGGAAATGACGCCCGAATACTTCGATTCATTAGCAAAGTCACCAGAAAATAACAACGACGGAGCAAATCTATCTGCTGAAGGAAACATCGGAAATAACATCAACCTTCCAGTAGAATTACCACAGTTGCACAACCCACGAGCAACAATCGAGCCAACATTTCGATCTCCACCCGGAAATGTTGAACGAATCACCAGACAAACTACTCCACAGCGAAAATCAACAAACAATCCATCAAACCCATCATCAGGCAAAAACACCTCAAGTGAAAACAATATAACAGAAGCAGATAGTGATACACCATTCGTACCATCGCAGTACTATAGGAAAAGAATGACACATAAAGAATCTCGTCCCGCAACAAGAACGGCAGAAACAACGGAAGATATAACAATCGAAAACAGAGTCATCGCCACACAAAAGAATATCCTAGCACAAAAAGATAATATTGCTTACTTCCTATCAACAGACTGTACAATAAACACCATGATTCCAGAAATTTTGCAAGAAAAAGGCAGAATCAACCAACAATCACTTCTGGACTGTAATCCCAAAGTTGGTGACATTCTAATTACTCGCCGAGGAATCACCTGCTATTTCGCAATAATCTGCAAACGAAAAACAACAGATTCACTAACCATCATGGAAGTACGAAACTGCTTAGAAACACTATTCGAGGTATTCAATAAATTACAGCTAAAAACTTGCACAATCTCCAAGGACCCCAAAATCCTAAATCCATTCATTTGGACAGACATCAAATCATTCGTACGAGCAAAGTCAGCGAACTCGCAGACAACCATCACACTTTGCCATGGTTTATTATCAGTACCACCACAGCGGAACAGGAAAAACATCATCCAGGAATTTCATAATTCAGCGATTGGTGGACATAATGGAATATCAAAAACATATAACCGTATCCTATCACAATATTACTGGAAAGGCCTAAAGAACGACATTCGAGAATTCATCAAACATTGCTTCGATTGCCAAAAGAACAAACTGGTACGAGTGAAAGATAAAGCACCCATGATCATCACCGACTCTCCAGCAGAACCATTCGACAAAGTCGCAATCGATATCGTAGGACCCTTACCAAAAACCACACAAGGACACGAATATATTCTGACCATTTTGGACCTTTTCAGCAAACTCGCCATAGCAATTCCTTTAAAACAGCAAACTTCAACGGATATCGCCAAAGCACTTACCACAGCTCTTATAACAACATTCGGTGCTCCTCGAGCAATACTATCCGATCAAGGAAGAAATTTTATGTCTGACACATTCAAACAATTCGCTGAACTCTTTCAAATTCGACAGTACAAAACATCAGCATACCATCCTCAGTCAAATGGCGCAATAGAACGTTACCATCATAGCCTTGCCGAATTCCTAAAACATTTCATCGACGACAACCGCAATTGGGATGAACTCCTTACACTGGCAACATTCTCCCATAACACAAGTATACACGAAAGCAGCGGATTCACACCATACGAACTTGTCTTCGGAAGAACTGCCCGTACACCTTCTGAACTTCCACCTCCAGAAACAACAATAACATACGACGACTACATGACAAACCTCACGAACAATTTAAAAAAGACACGACAAACAGCATGGGAAAAACAAATCAAATTTAAAGAACGAACAAAACGATATTACGATAAAAGAATCACAGAACCAAAATTCGAAAAAGGACAACTAGTATTCCTCATAAAGGAACCACGAAAAGGAAAATTTGACCCCCATTATGTTGGACCATTTAAAATCTTAGAAGTATTAGATAAACATAATGTTAAGTTAGAAATTAAGAACGGCAAAACAAAAGTAGTACACATAGACAAAATAAAAATGGCACATGTTACAGATGCCACGCACACGCCTCAAGTGTCAACCCCTTAATAAAAAGTACACAACTCGCACGAAAGCCAGGACTAATTCACGTTTTGTCTTCATCAAACCGGCTTCTGGTTACACAGAAATCTCAGAAAACTATGAAAAATACTTTAATCTAGAAACTTTAGCAAATTGTAAAATCACGATGTCGTACTATGTGTGCGACCAGGTCAACCCAGTCCAACAGATAGACGAAAACACGCAATGTGAAACACAAATTTTATGAAACTCGCAATTCAAAAATTTAGAAATATGCGATATTCGATTAAAAATACTCCGCCATGCCATTGGTCCAGGATCCCAGATACAAACACATATCTCTTTGCAGCAGCAAAATTAGAAAACCTCTACGTCAATTGCGATAACCATCAGTCATCCATTTATACAATACAAAACACTGCCACCTTAAATATTAGCCCGCCATGCCAAGTGAAAACCCGTACGACTCAACTAACACCTTCCATCGACATAACATCCACAACCCAAACAAATTTCTCCCCTACCCTAGTACTCAACATGACAAAATAATAGACAATTCAATCCAGAACGAGAAACCCTTAATAAATACCACAGAAATCATCCTAGACACAGAGAAATCCATATGCTCTCTAGAATTAAACGTAATAAACAACGACAATAACAATAATCACTCATATATCAAAACAATCTAACGATGCACGCCACTACATATAACTTCTTCTTCTTTACAATAAAATGTCTAATTATACCTTAAACTTCATTCACTCAACCCACGAACCCAAAACACCCACAAAACCAACCAACACATCCCAAGTAACATACCTCTTCTACTAATCAACAAGCTAATAAAAGATTTAGAATGTTACAGCAGCTCCAGCAGGATAAAAAAAAAATAATAAAAGAAAACCAGGACTAGACACAAAATATAACTTGGACCAAAACATGAACATATAACCAAGACAAATAATATATATATAATCAGGACCAAATACAAAATATAACTTGGACCAAACACAAATATATAATTCGGACCAAATAACCAAGAAAATAAAATAAAAGGAAAACAGGAAACAACCACCAATTTATACACACTTAAACATACAATACAACCACACAACCTTACCCACCTCACCATAACACACCACCACCCACTAACACCAAGAGTAACCCGTCTTTATAAATTACAGGACAAGCAACAACCTCTACAAGCCACTACGAAAACCAGCAAGAACCACCAATAGGAAGCAGGAAAAGAAACACACACACATACACACAAATACCACAAACCAGTCAAAACACTTTTTATATAGAATCACACACAAACTAATTTTTTTTTATTGTAAACAAATTTTTTTT
This sequence comes from Netelia inedita, assembly GCA_964017225.1. Taxonomy (NCBI): domain Eukaryota; kingdom Metazoa; phylum Arthropoda; class Insecta; order Hymenoptera; family Ichneumonidae; genus Netelia; species Netelia inedita. The sequence continues at coordinate 24,503,697 of OZ024920.1, forward strand.
TGTTATATAGAATCACATGACCAACAAATTTTGTAAATCAGATGCAGGAGCATCCGCTCTTTTTGTGAGAAGGGGAGTGTAACGGTCCCACATTCCTTTCTCACCACTCTCATCTATCCCTAATCTCTTTTCCCGCTAACCCCTAACTTGCTGACTCCACAGTCTCACGGTCCCTTATCACCTATCCCCTCCACTTCAAAACTCTTTCTCTCAACCCTTTCATCATCACCTTCCTCTTAACCAAATCAGTTCTCCTCCGACTTCCTAAGCAATCAAACCTTTCCGCTCTTCAATAAAACATAAAGGTTTCTTCTCGTATATAAAACAAAAATCATTTATTCAATCACCGCCGGACATCCCGTCACATAGACATCATTTTAATTCATTTTTATTATGTTATATTAAAACATTAATGCATTTTTATGCAGCATCAAAGTCATAAAAATTGCAGGAAAAAAATGAATTCACCACAAAATAATTGAAATTTAAATGCGACAAATTACAATTATACTACGAATGCGTGCTATTTCAAAATCAAATTGATATACCACAATTATAATAATTCTATTAATTGAAATAAATTTTAAACGACGACCTCCCCTCAGGGGAGGTCGTCAGTGTTGCAATCGACTTCGGGACGCCCTTTCAGGGTAGGGTGTAGGGTTTGGTCGCAAGTATCACCCAATTCCAATTATTTTGTGGCGCATTCATTTTTTCCTGCATTTTTTATGACTTTGAGGCTAAATAAAAATGAATTAATGTTTTCATATAACACAATAAAAATGAATTAAAATGATGTCTAGACAAAAAATCAATTCCACGCTTTTAGTATCCTTTTCTGTATATTTTGAATTAATTTTATGTGTAGACATAAAATTCTTCTTTTTTAAATATGTATTCAACTTGATACACCATTAAAAAAAGTCACCATTTAATAGAAATAATATTAAATTTTTTTATTTCATCCTAGAAAGAATATGTATTCAATTTGATATACAGATAAATTTTTGTGAGGCGAAAAATTTATATGAATTAATTTTCCGTCGGAATACAAAATTAATTCGTTATTTATTACTCGCGACTAAATAACAATAATTTCTGTTAAAATGGAATATTGTTTTTTTTGTATTCAAGGTTCACTATTTTTCACAATAAATAAAAAAACCGCGTGCCATAAGCATCAAGATTCGATTTAAAAACGCCGCGCTGATACGCCGACATATATACATAGATATACAGAACACTCGACACTCGACGGCCAAAGACGAAAAATACTCGCCAACGCGTGAGAAATTAGAAAGAGAGAAACACCGGATTCGTCTCTCGCACTCGCATTGACGACCGAGAGGCCCGAGAATAGCCGACGATCCTTCATTTGTGAATTAGTACACATAACACGGACGCTCGCACGCACGCTAGCCCACTCACGTGCAAAGATCGGTGGCGAGGTGAGGCTCGCTAAACTATTTTTCTTATAAAGAGATAATAAGAGAACAAATTTTTTTCAATTTTTAAGGGGGCTGTAGCTCTATTCTGTAACTCATTGTGAGAATAACGATTCAGAACGCTATCGTTACGATAACGAATTTCGTTACGTGTAATGACACTTCCATAACGACTGTGCGATTCTGTAACTAATAGCGAATAGCGATGCTTCGACGTTACCGCGGTACGATTCTGTAACTACGAATAGTAAGCGATGTGATATTGTATATCTCGCTATGCTGTCGTTATGAACTTATAACGACAAGTTTCGTTTCGTTATTTACCGAGACGTTATTATGACAACTGTCATTTTGTACACTACGTTTAGCGAGTTATTTGGTTATCCATATTCAAATTCGTCGATAAGGTATCGATATCGAGTTACAGAATAGAGCTACAGTAGCTCTATTCTGTAACTCGTTGATTTCAGAACGCTATCTTAATGATAACGAATTTCACTGCGTGTAAAAAAAATTATTTAACAAGTTTTTCGAAAATTAATTTTTATAGGATAATTGTTAATTAGTACGAAATCGAACTTACTTACTTAGTTGTTATTTCAACCGTCCTAATTATTTGTTAGTTTTTTGAGCGCATATTAAAGGTTAATAATTTACGAGGTTCTGTCATAATGGTCCTTATCGCATATCGAGGGGGTCGCCAAGGCTCGCTATCCGCTCGAGCCATATCGATACCTTACCGACGAATTTGAATATGGATAACCAAATAACTCGCTAAACGTAGTGTACAAAATGACAGTTGTCATAATAACGTCTCGGTAAATAACGAAACGAAACTTGTCGTTATAAGTTCATAACGACAGCATAGCGAGTTATACAATATCACGTCGCTTACTATTCGTAGTTGCAGAATCGTACCGCGGTAACGTCGAAGCATCGCTATTCGTAGTTACAGAATCGCACAGTCGTTATGGGAGTGTCATTACACGTAACGAAATTCGTTATCGTAACGATAGCGTTCTGAATCGTTATTCTCACAACGAGTTACAGAATAGAGCTACTGGAGCGATCAAGCAATCCAGTTGTCGGTAGTCGGTAATTTACGACGCATGGTAAATACCATCAAAAAGTGGTGTCCACCCATTACGATGCACCCTGTATATACAGTGTATATATGTACTGTGTACTATATATATATATATATATATATATATATATATATATATATATATATATATATATATATATATATATATATATATATATACCATGTCCATTCAAAGTGCATATAGGTATATATAACATTTCGTTGTCGAATTAATTAAACCCATTCAAAGTACATATAGGTATACAGGGTGAATCTCTTAAAGTATAGCACCATTTATTCTGGGGTAGATGGGACCATTACAAACAAAAGTTGCAAATATACATTAGGGATATGTCTAATAGTTTACGAGATATGAATTTTTAAAGTTCGTCAAATTAGAGCGCGACAAGAAGCGTTGGAGCCGCCCACTCTCCGCCCTATCCGTAGATATAGCACAGTGTAGGTCGCTATATTTGGAATCGCAAAATTCAGAGCAGTCAATTATTATTATTTTATTAGGCAGTCATTTTTATTTGTCGGTCATTCTTTTAGCGGTCATGAAGATATCTGGTGGGCATTATACAGTAATCTTCTAAACTCGAATACCAGTCTCTTTACGAATTCGATTTCCGATTTTAATGTTGGGTGAGTGGATTTTGCTTCACTAGTATCCACTTACCGGTAATACTCGAAACTTTATCGTGTCAATACCAAGACACGTGCACACACACATACACATACTGACACACATATACTCACATGTAAGTCATAAATTTACATTCGGAACCGGGGAAGATATAGCAAGACCGCATCGGTTTGTTTACACACACTCGGCGGAAATAACCAGACTGGGAAACTTTATCTTGCTGTGCTATTCAATGCTACAGCCCAAAAGTTTTGCGATTTTGAGCCACGAGATTTTACGTTACCACGTTATTTTGTGCTACACGGTAAATAATAAATGTTCATTATTCGATTTGACGATCAATTTTGCCAATCACAGAAAACTCTTCGATCCATCATTTTAAATTGTATGTTTATTTATTTTATTTATATGTCATTCGCATAAGAACACGTGCGTGAAAATTGTTCGATCGTAATATATGGTATACCATTCTCCAAGTTTCCGATCAATAAGACGAATACATTAATTTTGTTCGTTGTATTACAATAATGATTATGAACCGATTTAAAAACGCGCAAATGTTCAATCGACGATTTGAGGTATTTCGCAATAACAAATATACAGTGATTTGTTCACTGTCAAAACGAGAAATCAATGAACTTCGTTATTTAATCTATTCGTATAACTGTGTGACGCAGAAAAATTATATTTATAAAAGAAAATAATAAGTTTCAGCCACGTCGTGCTTGAATGAATGAATTTCGAAGTCATTAGACCCTCGAAACATTGTGTACACGATGCCCTTAATGTTTTTTAATGACTTAACAGCGCCGTGTCATCCGTGGCTGGATTTCATATCATTACCTACCCACGAACATTATTTCCAAAGATAAACAAAATGTAACGTTACATATATACATTGGGTACATGTGTAACGTTACATACATATACTTACGATAAAAATCAATATTCCGTTTTATAGGTATCATGGCGAGGGGTTAATCTCGTAGGAAAACCCGTTTCCGTTTGATTGATACGCGCTTCGGAGTTGCCGTTAAAACCATCACAGCGAAACGTCCCCATTTCATCATCGATCCGGAACTGTATGTACACACGATGAGATAAAAAGTCATTGCGACCTACTCGACATTGCAAAAGCTTTCCAAGCCTAATCAGGGAGTACTCGAACGGGCTCGATTGTGATGCCGAAGTGTAGCAAACGGGGTGTGAGAGCGAGCGAGCGAGCGAGAGAGAGAGAGAGAGAGAGAGAGAGAGAGAGAGAGAGAATGAATAGAAAAGTTAAATGAAATATCGTACTGTGGGTAAACACAGAGGTGGGCTTATATCTCCTTTCGGAAGGAACCGTTGGTGGAATGGGAGAATCGGAATGAGTCAAGTATGTTGAGTCTGGTGCTAGTCGTACCATCGAAAGTCATCCGGAGTAAGAGCATTTAGTGGTAAGGATCGTCCATCGAGGGTTACGAACTTCGATCTCCAACTAAACTATACTCGTCGCGGTGTACACCGATTGCATCTCTTGAGGCTTTTTCGGGTACGTCTCGATCAAATGTTTATTTTGTTCGAACGGTTGAGTAACAACAAATTTCCAATCTCTTCGACTAGTTCGGATAAATCGGTGGATGTGCTCGTAGAGTGAAAAATATCGCACGCGTCGCATATATTTTCTCGTATGCCAGAGATGATTCCAAGGGCCTATGACGAATATACTTTGCGAGATATTTTTCATTAGATTGAATTGAAGTGAAAATCGTGAATAAGAGAATATAAGAGAAAGAACAAAATAAACGGAAAAATTCGTGCCGAGAATGAGTGAGTTTGAGATATTAGTGCCATCTGAGATGAGCTCCAGAATAGCGCGAAGGGACTCCGGTACGATGAGAGTGTCGGTACCCATGACCTCGTTCAGAAGACACAGTGGATGCGTATCAACCTTAGCACGTGAGAAACCACACTCGAGGCTTCTTTACGTCATTCTTCCGTAAGTTTTCAACTCCCAAAAGCACATTACATACTATTTTCAATACGGAAAACATGCTTTTCATCAACTATATCTTCATTTGTCGATAAACATGGCCATTGTGAGAAAACTTGAACACAAGATTAGTAGAGGATACAACGGCGATTATAAACTTATCTGAAAATTTGTATTGCTTTCACAATGCAGATATTAAGAAATGTGTATATAATTTTGTGAACATTGTCATTTTCAGAAAAACGCCTTCTGCTTTATATATTGGAGTTTCAGTCTCAAATACAATATGGTGCAATAAATCTGTCAAATTTACGAGCGATCTAATTCTGTTTGGATGAATATTGATATTTGAATATTGTCTCCTATAAACTCTACAATTGCCGGCGCTGCTCTACCAATATGTATATACATATATATATATATATATATTGCTTTTGAAGCCGTGGACTAACGGATATTGTTCCGATTTTGTGCAAAACGTATCCAAACATCGAGGGAAATCAATTAACATTAACAAGGTCTTCGTGCATTAGTATTATTGCTAATAAAATATCTACCTGTTGTGATGGCTATTATACGAATATTGTAAGGTCGGACAATCTTCATACTACCGCTGGCAAACTGTTTCAAATCCCTTTACGTAACTTCCTTTATCTCAAATTAGCCAATACTTAGTATATGCTTAATTCATTGGTGAATTATTCTCTTAACGGGGGGACCCACATTAGGAGGCTCATTTTCACTGATGCTTTAAGATTTTTCGTTGGGTGGTAAGCATTAATTAGAATTCAATCAAATTTTGAATATGTTTTTGAATATTTTAAATATGTTTATTGATTTTATTTATATTTCATCCGCATAAGAAGGCGCGCGTGAAACTTATTCGATCGAAATATATACCTTTCTCCAAGTTTCTGATCAACAAGACGAATACATGAATTTTGTTCGTCGTAATATAATGATGATTATGAATCGATACATGATTTTATTCATATTTCAAACAATTTGTGTGATCCTTTTGCCTATTTGCTTTCTCGTGGCAATTGGCCTAGATGGGGCCTCGTTTACTTATGTACCAAAAACGATGTACTTCTTTCCAATTTGCATACCTTGAACATATGGCGCCGGTTAAACGATATAGTTTCTTTTATATGTTGCTTCTCGACGCGTTGTATACGAGTTTATATCGGGCACTATATCTTCGAAATTAAATTTCAATTGCATTTCATCCCGTTCACACTTCGTTATAGAGACGTCAAACAATTATCTAAATGAAAATTTTACGGAGATCTCGATTTTTTAGGACGTGCAAGCTTGTTTAATTTACTATGATGATTACAAAGAATGTACAATTGGTTACAGTACCTACAATAGGTTATAGTACTTGGGCGATACCGTTTTTGTTGAAGAACTGTAAGGGAATTTAAAAAATCGTAATGACTTAGATAGTGGAAGGGATAAGAGGTAGATAGGTACGCGGTACACGACAGTGAGTCGGTAACGCTCATCGAAGCAAGACGTGTATATTTGGAAACAGAAATGAAAATAAAGTATCGTCCACACAAATAATATTCCTCATCTCGTCAATTCTAGAATATTTCTCATAAAATATCAGAAGTGGGATTCACCTAAGTGCATTAAAAACAGTTTAAATTAAATCACGTAGAGTATGTGTAATCGACATTACGTCGAAGTTACCGTTACCGTTACGAGTCATGGACGAAAAGACGCCTCGTGAAGGATCGAGAAATTTCGGTGACGAAAAGTAATCGTGAAGCGAAGTTCGGAAAGACTAAAATAATACAGTTACCGAAAGCGCTACATAAAACGGCATGACGTGCAGTCGTTCAGTGTTAGTGCTCCGAATAAACGATAAATCATCGTTTTAACGGTTGAAAATTTAGTTATTCACGAATGAAGAAACGGTTAAAGATACGTGTAATCACTGTGTGTGTGAGTAATCACGCAGGAGAGATTAAATATATTTCGAGAACGTTCTAGAATGTGAGACGAGTGAACGGTTAGAAAAAAAAGGTAAACAGAGAATGTGCGAACATAGGAAGACTACCGACTTACGAAAAATATCTATAGTTCAATATAAAACCGAATTACATAGACGCGGTTTACCAACGTACGGGTCGAAAAAAGACTTTATTGAACGTTTAAATCAGATCGACCCGAGTGGAAATTGGGTCGACGACATTATGACGGATGATATTATAGATGTGTCTGACAAACAAGGATCGGCCGCGAGAAACGAGGAACCGGGAGTGCGAAACGCCGATATGCCACAACGCATACAAGTTAACGTAAATGTACCTGAAAATGCCGAGTCATGTTCGAGTCATGCTCGAATCGACAGAGTAACATGATGGAAACCGACGAATTGGCGCAACGGTACCACAATATGCAGTTAGAATTTGAACGGCGTGAGAACGAGTTTTTGCGGAGAGAATTGGAGCTTTTCCGACGCGAAAACGAGCAGTTACGAGGAGGCACGGCACCTATAACACAGGCTACGAGCAGACAGGAAAACATCTCCGCCATGTTGGAGCTGGTGGGATTTTTCGATGGAAGTGTCGGTACATTTCGAAAATGGGAGCAACAAATTCGACAGTTGTGCGCTACGTATAACTTGGAAGACGCTCGTGCGAAACTTCTCATCAGCAATAAGTTGAAGGGCAAAGCAAAAAGCTGGTTCCAAGCGGAAAACACCGTTAGCATGAGTCTCGACGAAATAATGCACGGTTTCAAGCGGATGTACGATCATCGCCCCTCACGTGTGATACTGAGAAAAAAATTTGAAGCTCGAGAATGGCAAACTACGGAGAGTTTCGCTGATTATTTTCATGAAAAACTGATACTGGCGAAAGACGTTCAAATCGACGAGGAAGACATGGTCGATTATTTGATCGATGGGGTTCCCAGCGAACACCTCCAAGATTTAGCCAGAATGAAAGAGTTCGCCAACAAAGAGGATATGTTACGAGTGTTCGAAAACTTATCATTACGAACTGCAGCGAAAAACCATAATCCAACACGTGATTCTCGACCATCCGCGAAAATAGAAACAAAATCGTTTGATTCGCAAACAGAATGCGACTCAAAAAAAGACAAAGGCAGCAAAAATGAGGATGAAAAAAGCAAACGTTTTCGCTGTTACAACTGCAATAAGATTGGGCATCTATCCACGGACTGCCGACTTCCAAGACGCGAGAAAAACTCGTGCTTTAAATGTGGCGAAGTAGGCCATATGTCGAGGAGCTGCCCATCTAAGTCCACATCACCTCAGGTTACCGTCGTCAACGAGTCAGAGGATCAAATTTGTGCAGTAGATGGATTAAATGAAGAGGACGAAACATTCTTCAGAGATGTCGATGTCGAGCTAAGCAGCGATACGAAAACCCGATTCAAATTGAACGCGTTAATGGACACGGGTAGCAAAATCAGTTTTATAAAGGAAAGTGTTTTGCCGGTAGATTGCGTAGAATCCGCTAATAAAATATCGGAAAACTTTTGCGGAATAAATCACTCTCCTCTATACGTACATGGCGTGGTACGATTAAATGTAACTCTCGGCATCGAAACTAAAGATAATCTCGCGATACTAGTTGTACCGGATACCACGATGGCAAATTCCATAGTACTAGGAAGAGACGTGTTAAAAATATTTGGGTTGGGGTTGAGAAAGATTGAAGCACACGCGATAGATGAAATCCTGAATATTGATGTAAGCGAATCGCGAAATATGGCATGCACTCTGAACATTAACACGGAAATCTCGAACGAATTCCAACTTGAACTTCAAAAGCGTTTCCTTTCTGATTATGTCGAGCCAATGCGACCGGCGAGTCCCGCAGTGGACATGGAATTGATTTTAAATTTAACTGACGATAAACCGTTTCATTTTTGCCCGAGACGGATATCGGCTTTTGAAAAAGAAAAACTGGAAAAGATAATAGATGACTTGCTTGTTAGAAAAATAATTCAGCCCAGCAAGTCTGAATTCGTTTCGCCGATTATTTTGGTCAAGAAGAAAAATGGCGAGCTGCGGCTTTGCGTTGATTATCGCGTTTTGAACAAGGCTTTGCGTCGCGACAATTACCCCCTTCCCGTTATTGAAGACCAAATCGATGTATTAAGAGATAAGAAATATTTTGGTCTTCTCGATTTAAAAGATGGATTTTTCCATATTCGTGTTGCGGACGAATCTGTTAAATATACGGCTTTTACGACACCACTGGGCATTTTCGAGTACAAGCGAATGCCTTTCAGGCTTAAGGTGGGACCAGCAAGATTTCAACGATTTGTAAATGAAGCCTTGGCCGATCTGATCAAGTCAAGAGACATAGTAGTGTACGTTGATGATGTATTAGTAGCGACCGTCACATTGGAGCATCACCTCGATGTATTAAAAAGATTATTTAAGCATCTCGTAGAACATCTATTAGAGCTAAGAGTCGACAAGTGCAAGTTTTTACACTCCGAAATCGAATTTTTAGGATATCGAATTTCACAAAAAGGTGTTCGGCCGAATAAATCGGGAATAGAAGCGATTGAAAAATATCCGCTTCCTAAAAATGTCAAAAGCTTACAATGTTTCATTGGTATGGCATCGTATTTCCGTAAATTTATTGAACGGTTTTCAATTATTGCAAAACCACTATACGACCTGTTAAAGAAAAATACGGTTTTTACCTTTGGCCATGAACAATTGAAAGCATTTGAGACGTTGAAAAAAAAATTGCAAGCAGCACCTGTCCTGAGCATATACAATCCTCGTGATGATACTGAGTTACACACTGATGCTAGCTCGCATGGATTTGGCGCTGTGCTTCTTCAGAAGAAAAACGACATGAAACTTCATCCAATTTTGTATTTTTCGAAACGGACGACTGAAGCCGAGAGCCGTTATCACAGTTTCGAATTGGAAACACTCGCGATTATATACGCATTACGACGTTTTCGGATTTACCTCCATGGCATCAAATTTAAGATTATTACGGATTGTGCCTCATTAAAAATGACATTGGACAAGAAGGAAATGAATTCACGAATCCAAAGATGGGCGATCGAACTCATGGAGTATGAATATATTTTAGAGCACAGGGCTCGCATTAGGATGCAACACGTCGATGCCTTGAGTAGGATCGCAATGATATGTGTTATCGAAGACAATCCACTCGAACTCGAATTGGCGTTAAGTCAGAATCGCGACGTAAAAATTCAAAATCTGCGAAAGGAACTCGAGAAAAACGAGGATAAGAGATACGAAATGAGAAACGGTCTCATATATCGAAAGAAAAATAATGATTTGCATTTCTACGTGCCAGAAAAAATGGAATGTCACGTGTTACGGAAGTATCACGATGAGCTAGGACATTTTGGTCCAGAAAAAACACATGGTGCTATAAGCAAAACTTATTGGTTTCCTCAAATGCGAACGAAGATTAAAGATTACATACAAAACTGTTTAAAATGCATATCATTCTCGCCGAGCGTGGGTAAATCGGAAGGATATTTACATTGTCTACCTAAAGGGAATTTGCCTTTCCAAACAATTCATATCGATCACATGGGACCTCTCGATCGAAAGCGTTTGGTGAAACAGTACGTCTTAGTGGTGATTGATGCATTTACTAAATATACGAAATTGTATGCTACGAAAACGACGAACTCGAGAGAGACGATTGAGTGTCTGAGACAGCATTTCGCAAATTATAGTCGCCCTCGCACTATAATAAGCGATAGAGGATCTGGGTTTACATCCGGCGAATTTGAAAACTATCTGAAAGAAAACAATATAAAACACGTACTCATAGCAACAGGATCTCCGAAAGCTAACGGACAGGTTGAACGTATAAATCGTGTATTGAGTCCGTTGTTGGCGAAAATCGTCGACAATAAGACCGGAAAGTATTGGTACAAGGCACTGCCTGAGGCTGAGTTTGCCCTAAATAATACCATAAATAAGCCTACAGGGGAAACTCCAAGTCGTCTACTGTTTGGCATAAACCAACGAGGTTCAAGCGTCGATAAAGTCAGCGAAGGTCTCGAGGATGAAATTGGAAATGACGTGCGTGATCTCGAAACGATACGCGGGATAGCGCAAAGGAATATCGAACGAAATCAAGAGTACAATCGACAATATTTCAATAAAAAACGAAAAACTCCGCACCGATACAAGGAAGGCGATTACATAGGGATACGTAACTTTGACAACACGCCAGGTGCGCCAAGGAAGTTGATTCCTTCATTTAAAGGCCCCTATGAGATAGCGCGAGTACTTCGGAACGATAGATACATTGTCAAGGATGTCGAAAATTCCCAAACTTCACGACGACCTTACGAAGGGACATGGGAAGCAAATAACATCAGACCTTGGCACAGCGGAATGGCATAATCAGCATACTCTAAAAAAGATACGATGTCCGAGGCCGGACAATGTCCAGGAAGGGCCGATTGTAAGGGAATTTCAAAAATCGTAATGACTTAGATAGTGGAAGGGATAAGAGGTAGATAGGTACGCGGTACACGACAGTAAGTCGGTAACGCTCATCGAAGCAAGACGTGTATATTTGGAAACAGAAATGAAAATAAAGTATCGTCCACACAAATAATATTCCTCATCTCGTCAATTCTAGAATATTTCTCACAGAACCTTTCTAACACGTCGTGTGAGTGAGGGAATTCAACGCGAACGCGGCTTAAATATTTCGAGATTCAACGCGAAGCGGTGCGACGCGCCGCGCACCCGCTCGTCCAGTTGACACAGTAGGTACATTGACCATGGACGAATGGAACGCATTTTTAATGGAACACTCGTAACTAAAACATCAAATATTGAAGCAATATCTTCGAATAAGGAGTGGAACTTGTGTTGTATATAATATTTGAAAAGGCATATTCACGGAGCACTGCATCACTTGTATGAAGAATTGAAGACTTGAAGACCTTTTCATTTAGCCAAGCGTATTCAAGGAATATGCTTATTTCTCTTGTCCCACAATACGTTTTTGGACATCACTGGCAAACTTTTTTCATATTATTAATCTCTCTCTTTCTCTCAAACCGCGTCTAGATCGCGCGAAAATATCAAGCCAACTGATCGCGTTTGCTTCGCTCGAACGGTCACGTAGGGCACTTCAAGTGGCTGTGGCAAATGTTCAATATTTCCGCGCCGCACCGCATTGCATCACGTTTGCGCTGAGTTCACTTGCCTAGGTCCTAGGACGATCCGTAAGAGGGTATTGCATTGATTGACGAATAAATATATTGATGGTTTTTTCCTGAATCATTGCTATTTTCAATTCACAGAAACGCCCACAGTTTTATTCACAATGTTGGCATCGTCGTAGAGTAAACTATGCATTGCCGATGTTTAAATATTCCGTAAAAAAATTTCTTGAAATTTCGCTCAAAGTGATTGTATGTCTTTTGTAAGTATTATAAATCTTTTAAAACTTATTCTCCGTAAGGGAAGCCAATAAACTCCTATCCAGGCTTCGCGCGAAATGATTGTTTCGTCTAAAAAGTAGAGCGATCGCGAACGTTTTAAAAACATTGGAGTTTTCAAAATATAATTTGCTTTCTATAAATTATGAGACATCGGCCAAACTCAGAACAAACGATTCTTGTCTCTCCAGAAAATATTTCAGATCAGTAAACACAAGTTGACACAAGTGCAAGTCAATACCCATCTTTTTTGAAAAATTAAAATGTTCATGCGATTCAAAATTATATGAAATCTCAAACGGTCTATCGAGTCTACCCGAACTCAATAATAAATATACTCGTCTCCCAATCTGTTATTATGCAAAATGTTTACGCGATAGTTGCAACTTTGCAAAAGATGGAGCGATGCTGAATACTTTACACAGATTTTTAAAAACTCGAGCGGTTTTGCCGAAAAACGCTTCAGATAGAAATAAATAATAAACTATAGGAGGAGGATGTTCACACGATGAAAAATAAGCGAATTCCAAAATGGCACTTGAAATAGCTGCCTTCAAACCAAAATCGGCCCCACTTGATATGCTATGCTCGATATATGTATATTTGTGACGTTTTCTTTGAGCTAGAAAAGTTGATCATTTCTCGAATTTTATCGTTTAGTTCCTCTTTATAATAAAGCTCGCATGAGATCAATCCGGTACTACTATACGCCGTTGGATACAATGATTTTTCAATTCTCGAATCATATACCCCTCGTGTATGTCCATCGGCACAAAATATGCTAAAGAATCTGCTCAATTCGCGAATGACTCTTTTCGTTGGATTCGATCGAAGGTAGTGAATGAAGGAATGAACGACCTTAATTCCCATTCCCTTCAAGCTATTTTTCCATTTAACCGAACTAAATTCCGTTTGATTATTAGATAAAATTCGATGTGGCTGACTGAGTCGATTCACATAATCGCCACATATTTTGGAAATTCGAATATTCACCGTAGGTTGTTTCATACGGTACAATCCCAGATAGACATTTTACGACAACGTAACGGCAACAGGACAGTACGAAATGCAATTACGATATCGCGTTATGGTATCTTTTGCCGCCGCATTAAGCTTTATTGTGACAGCACAAAATTACGTTGAATGCTGACAAATATGTGACAAAACAGTGATACGCCGTCGGAACTGTTAGCAGCAATACGACTTATGAAAAAAAGAGCACGTTGATATAATAAATACGGCACGTCGTGCCGTTGCTATTTAATAGTAATTAAAGCCCATTTTTGTAGCAAGAAAACATCAAATTTAAAATATACGTTGGCAGCAAACGAACAGTAAAGGGACGGCACGTTGTGCCGTTCGGTTGTAGGCTTCGTTAGAACACAGGACTTACACAGTCAGCAATGAGCTAACAACACAAGTATGGCAACAGAACAGCATATTATGTTGCGGTGCTATATGAAAGAATCATAAACGTAGAAACAGCAAACGAACGGCAAAACTTGAACTTTTATACTGCATGCCCACATTCATTGTCACCCGTGCAGAAATTTCGTCAGGGATCCAGCTGGATTCGCGGTAGTATGCCCACCTTCCAATCAAGATCTAGTCCGATATCGGATTGGGTTCCAGGCATAAATGTAACGCTGGGAAACTGGATTCGAGCAGGGATCCCTGCCCGAATCCATCAATGAATTCTAGCTGGATTCTGACATGTATCCCGAGCTTCTAATCGGGATCAAGTCCGTCCGATATCAACATGAAATTATTACATGTAAGCAACCACTCCGGTGGACCTACAGAGTAGTTTTTCTTATGAATAGGATTCCGTACTACCGAGAGCACAGTAAAGCACATAGAAAAATTCCGTTGCTGTCGGTGGGAATCGAACCCGGGACCCTCGGCATGTGAGTCTCGAACGCTACCCTTATGCCACTGTTGCATGGCATAAAATATTTAGTATATGAATGCTAAATATCCAAATAGCTAAATGAATATACAGGCTGTACCGTTTATCTCTGCCACCCGAAATAACTCGGGAATTATCGACTTTACAAAAAAATGTTCCAAATAAAAGTGGTACTGTTTGAAGGGGACCACCAAATGCGACCAATCTTTTTTATTCCGGTGGAGGCGTTGATGCACCGTAAAAGTCACCTTCACTAAAAAAAATAGAAATCGCGTCACCGACGCAAATTTCTTTCGATCTGGAAAACATCGGGATTCCCATAGGGACACCCGTTTTGGGGTATCCCTGCCTAATCCCCATCGGAACTGAACTCTTCGTTGCCGCAATAACGTGCTATTATTAAGTCTACAACCGAACGGCACAACGTGCCATCTCTTTGCCGTTCGTTTGCTGTTTCTACGTTCATGATTTTTTCATATAGCATAGCAACATAACGTGCTGTTCTGTTGCTTTCGTTGTGCTGTTGGCATATTGCTGAAAATTGTGGCATCGCGCCGTAATGGTATGCCGGATTGTTGCACAAATATAACGTTAGAGCCATATGATTTTTGCCGAAAAGTGAACTGCACGACGTGCAGCTTCCTTGCTGCCAAACGGGTGTCATTCACGCGGCAATTTGTCGGCAACCTTAGGTTACCCCTTTTCGCAACTAGACCGTCAAATTTATGTACGTGTCGTTAGTTTGCTGCTCAATTCGGAAGCAAACTGTACAATATTTGCGTCACGAAATTACAGTTCGTAACGTCAAGTTGCCGTTTTTTTTCTGTTTCTTATTTTTTCACAGCACGTTTGTCTATCTGGGATGTTACGAGTTTGCAACGCGTATCTAGAACGACAAACGTATACTGGACGACTTTAATTATAGTGGCAAAGACCCATAAAGTCAATCGTTGTCAAATCGCCAAATTCACCATGCAAACCTCTGTATTCGCCATGCGTTTCACACGCTGACGAAGAACCCAATTTTACTAGGATTTCAAAAGATCATGAAACCCAACGAGACTAGCGAATGTTCAGGTTCATGCTCATGGACTTTCCTATCGGACTTTCGACTGGAGAAATCTGTTATAACATTATCTTTCTCGTTGCATCGAAAAATCGTGAAAGTATAGGGAGATGGGCCCAAAGCGGGCACCGTGCCTAAAGAGGGCACTCTCGTTGAATTCTACCATTTCTAAAAAACGGGTGCTTTCAACATGTGACAGTTATCCCCGCGGCCCGCACACCTCGCGTCATTCGTCGAGTTCACCTGCAAGCACGTTATTACGAGTTGCGATAAAAACATGTTTTAAGTGGGTTTTTGAAAAATATTGCAAGATATGTATCATGTGTTCTCACTGTTTTGGTGTTGACAATGCTATAATCAATACGTTTTACTTATTAAATGGTTATCTGGCTGTAAAACGGTTGAATTGAATGCCACGTGTTTGAACATTTTGAGGTTAAATTTTGTTTACATATTTCAAGTGCAGAAAAAGGCAAAGCGGGCAGGGAAAAGCGGACATGTGCACGCTTTACCCGCCCATTATATTAAAATATAAATTGATATAACTTTTTTTATTTTTATTTTTAGATGGTAAATAATTACAAAAGAAAAACTTCGCAAGCCTCATGGACCGCATCAACCAAATTCGGCAAACACTCCTAGAAGTGCAAGAATTAGGGAGACCTGTCGAATATGTAGCAACAAAATTTGGGATCCCTAGAACGACGCTGCAAAGGCATCTTAAATCGGGGTCGTGTGGAGTTAAACTAGGAAGATATGACACTGTCTTTTCTGCGGATCAAGAAGCTGAGCTTCTGAAATATATTTTTCATATGGACAGTTTGCCCTAAACATGTGCCCGCTTTAGGCTCCCCCCTTGGGCAAAGCGGGCAGTCGTAGAGGTTTCGTAATTTGTGTATAAGTAATCTATTTTACGATTTTTGATTAATCAAATCATGCTCCCTTCAAAAGCGTTTAGTGATGGACTTTTTGGAGAAAAAAAATGTAGCTAAGTTATAAACCAATTTTTCTTCAACTTTCCGTTAAGGTGATGTGAAAGGCCCGGACGAACTCCGACGACGTCGGCATAGTAGTGAACTTGCGCGCTACGCAACACCGCTAGATGGCAGTGCATGGCCCAAAGTGCGTAGCCTCGGCAAGAAACGATAATCTCGAGCGAAATGCAAGTATTGCGCCGCGAAATAGACGGGATCAGGATGGATTATGGATTTTCTCCAAACTTTGCACACTTCTAGTCGTCCATTAGAACAACATAATGTGCAAGTAGTAAGGCGTACTACTCAAGCGTTTTCGAGAAAATCGCAAGAGAAGTCTTCCGCGTTCAATATATACCGGTGCGTTGCAACGGTAGTCGATAAGTGGTGACGGCCGAGTGGTTAGCATTCGTGTTCCGTAATCTCTGGGTCTCTGGATCGAGTCCAGTTTTCATTTTTTTTAAATTATATAATTTTTACAACATTGGTCATATTATTTCGTATATATTACGACTCAAACTCAATGAAAAAAATATGTGTATTTGTATGAACATGTATTGAATTGCCGTTGTTATGTGGCTGCCCAGATAGACAAACGTGCTGTGAAAAAATAAGAAACAGAAAAAAAACGGCAACTTGACGTTACGAACTGTAATTTCGTGACGCAAATATTGTACAGTTTGCTTCCGAATTGAGCAGCAAACTAACGACACGTACATAAATTTGACGGTCTAGTTGCGAAAAGGAGTAACGTAAGGTTGCCGACAAATTGCCGCGTGAATGACACCCGTTTGGCAGCAAGGAAGCTGCACGTCGTGCAGTTCACTTTTCGGCAAAAATCATATGGCTCTACCGTTATATTTGTGCAACAATCCGGCATACCATTACGGCGCGATGCCACAATTTTCAGCAATATGCCAACAGCACAACGAAAGCAACAGAACAGCACGTTATGTTGCTATGCTATATGAAAAAATCATGAACGTAGAAACAGCAAACGAACGGCAAAGAGATGGCACGTTGTGCCGTTCGGCTGTAGACTTAATAATAGCACGTTATTGCGGCAACGAAGAGTTCAGTTCCGATGGGGATTAGGCAGGGATACCCCAAAACGGGTGTCCCTATAGGAATCCCGATGTTTTCCAGATCGAAAGAAATTTGCGTCGGTGACGCGATTTCTATTTTTTTTAGTGAAGGTGACTTTTACGGTGCATCAACGCCTCCACCGGAATAAAAAAGATTGGTCGCATTTGGTGGTCCCCTTCAAACAGTACCACTTTTATTTGGAACATTTTTTTGTAAAGTCGATAATTCCCGAGTTATTTCGGGTGGCAGAGATAAACGGTACAGCCTGTATATTCATTTAGCTATTTGGATATTTAGCATTCATATACTAAATATTTTATGCCATGCAACAGTGGCATAAGGGTAGCGTTCCGGGGACAAACATCAAAACAACAATCCCCTTAAAAAAAAACATCAAATATCTGGGCATGAACCTAGAGTACCTGCTTAGGGGTAATTTGCACCCGACAATTCAAATCGAGAAAGCAAGAGCAGCACTTAAAGCTAATCATAACATATTCTACAATCAACATCTGACACCCAAAACAAAAATAATTTTATACATGCTCCTCATTCGCCCGATCATCACTTATGCGGCGCCGATATGGTGGAACACAAACAACACAGCCATGGAATCGCTGAGATCATTCGAAAGGAAATGTCTCCGAACATGCCTGAGACTCTATAGATCGGAACACTCTAATTTCACCAAGTTCGTTAGCAATAGAATAATATACCAATTAGCTAATATCCCGAGGATTGACAATTTTATCATATATCTAACAAGAAATTACTTCAGTAACTTACCGAACATACCCAACGAAATTCTGAAAAAATTATCTCAGTTCGACCCCAGGCTAACGGCCCAACAAGCACTGTCTGGATACATTCCACCACAAGGCTTTATGTACTTCGATAAAAAGGGATGTATACAAAACTCCCAAAACATCCCAATCATCTACCACTGGAAAAGAAATAAGGCGGACAAAAGAATATCGTTCACACACTGTGACTACAGGAACCAGAGAGATAATTTCAAATTTAGTACGGACATACCCAAGGTAGACTATTGTGATTTTCACAGGACACACACGAATAAATACTACTGGTTAAAAGGCCTTAACCCTATTGTCAGAGCTCTCAATATACGAAAAGAGAGAATGAAAATCCAGCAGAGGTGTAGACGGCACCTTTAACATTTTCCAGACACAAACAGTGCAACGGATCCTCTAAAGCCATACTATAACAAAGCTTAGTTATTGTCAAGTATTATGACTAAAGATACTGTCAAAAGTATGTTAATGTAAATATGTAAAAATGTAAATATGTATATATGTAAATACGTTGTCTCTTAACCCGTAGTTCTTAAGGCAAACATCCGATATTAATAGATCAGAGGGTTTTTTTTCACACGCATGGCTCGCCCAGCTTTTCCCTTTTCAATACAGTGTCAGTCGGAGCACTACCTACCTGTTTGCGAAGAATTTCGTTTGCTCCAAATACCGTTTTACCATATCAGCCAAAATAGAGTAAGACAATGCGACCCTTTAACTAGAGGGCTAGCGTCTAGCATGTTAACGATAGGAGCTTTTTTTTAGACGGTTGTTTCCCCCATTATCAGAAAAATTTACTGTACTGTTTTTGGAAATAAACATGTTCAAACAAAAAAAAAAAAAAGGGTAGCGTTCGAGACTCACATGCCGAGGGTCCCGGGTTCGATTCCCACCGACAGCAACGGAATTTTTCTATGTGCTTTACTGTGCTCTCGGTAGTACGGAATCCTATTCATAAGAAAAACTACTCTGTAGGTCCACCGGAGTGGTTGCTTACATGTAATAATTTCATGTTGATATCGGACGGACTTGATCCCGATTAGAAGCTCGGGATACATGTCAGAATCCAGCTAGAATTCATTGATGGATTCGGGCAGAGATCCCTGCTCGAATCCAGTTTCCCAGCGTTACATTTATGCCTGGAACCCAATCCGATATCGGACTAGATCCTGATTGGAAGGTGGGCATACTACCGCGAATCCAGCTGGATCCCTGACGAAATTTCTGCACGGGTGACAATGAATGTGGGCATGCAGTATAAAAGTTCAAGTTTTGCCGTTCGTTTGCTGTTTCTACGTTTATGATTCTTTCATATAGCACCGCAACATAATATGCTGTTCTGTTGTCATACTTGTGTTGTTAGCTCATTGCTGACTGTATAAGTCCTGTGTTCTAACGAAGCCTACAACCGAACGGCACAACGTGCCGTCCCTTTACTGTTCGTTTGCTGCCAACGTATATTTTAAATTTGATGTTTTCTTGCTACAAAAATGGGCTTTAATTACTATTAAATAGCAATGGCACGACGTGCCGTATTTATTATATTAACGTGCTCTTTTTTTCATAAGTCGTATTGCTGCTAACAGTTCCGACGGCGTATCACTGTTTTGTCACATATTTGTCAGCATTCAACGTAATTTTGTGCTGTCACAATAAAGCTTAATGCGGCGGCAAAAGATACCATAACGCGATATCGTAATTGCATTTCGTACTGTCCTGTTGCCGTTACGTTGTCGTAAAATGTCTATCTGGGTGTTTACTAAATTTTATTATTAGAACAAATATCATATTTATTATTATCGAGAAGTAAACGATCAAACGCATATAGTTTTCTTGAAAATGAGAAATCTCTTCCAAACCAGGCTTCGAAATACACGTATTTTTTCATTATATCGCCTTTCAATTTTAATATATATAAACAAATATGACCAGTGTGGAAAAAAAGATAAAATTGGCAAAAAAATGATCGGAACTCGATCCAACAATTGCGAAACAACTCGACCACCACCATCTAACGATAAGCCTGCTCTACACATTGGACGAGACGTCTCGCCGAATGTCTCGGGCGGGACTCGCCTCTCACGAGACATGAAAAATATGCCCCTCCGCACTCTTTTGTTGCTCAGTTGATGCCTCATCTTTTTTTATTCGTTATAAGTGTAGAGGGCGATCTCGTCTATGGACACGAGACACCCGAGATCCCTTTTACTCGTGTAAAAAAAATGACAACGGACCGAGACGACACGAGACGGCGAGAGGCGAGACGAGACAGCCCTCACACTCTCGTATTGGCCAACATTCGTCATGTCTCGGCGAGTGTGCAGAGCCGGCTTTACACTTGCAACGCACCGGCATATATTAGACGCGTAAGATTTCTCTTGCTATTTTTCCGAAAACGCCTATCAATAAGTACGCATTACCGCTTGCACATTATGTTGTCCTAATGGACTTCTGAATGTATAAAAAGTTTGAAGAACATCCGTAATCCGTACGTCGTGGCCCCCTTTAATTTAATTTCATATGGTCGATTAAGAATCGATAATTCTCGATCGAGTCTCGACTCGGCTAGTTGCATTCGTGAAGCGCCTCCCTTCAGTCAAATGCACATGTGTCAAAACGTGTACATGGTACGGGGTGAAATTTGCGACCACGTGGTGCATCTCATGTATATCCCATAGTTTCGGTCGGCGCGAACAAGCGCTAGTAGCGCCCGAAGCTTTGCGAGGGAGAAGCGGGATATGCGCGAACTGCGTGCACAACCCCGCTCTACTATACTAATTGCTATTATCGGCTTTCTACGTGTTATTTTCGGATGTATGCCATTTCTGTAATATTGCACATTCAGCAACGTCCAGGCAGAGATTAGGGGGGAGATCAGCAACGCTCGACAAAAGTTGAAACCTGGAGAGCTGGTCCGGCGGGGCGACATCTGAGCGGCCAAATATCGAACTGTGGGTACTTTTGTACCCATGAACCGAAGTTGGCACAGCTATCGGAGTCGTATATACAGCGAAAAGAACATATATATATATAATCTGGCGGTCCGTATACGCCGATCGGGTCTTTCCGTGAATGAGACAGGCGTGCAATGATGACATATGTCTATATATTCGAGACTCGTACGCGTTGCTCGAATGTTCCGAGATAATTTTTCGTCGTCGGTCCAGCTCCATCATGCTAGGATTCTTCAATCTTTCTTGCTATTGCAGGATATTATTTTGCAGAGATAGAAAAGACTTGGACTAGCAGCGAAAGATCGCCGCGGCTTTTTTCCGTATAATGTACCTAGTTTATTATTTTTACATATTTCGATTGCCGTCAAAAATTTCGAAGACCGGTATTTTATTTTGCGAAATATGATGAATTTGAAAATCAAATTTCAAAATATTTCTGGAAACACGTAATTATTGATTGTTTAGTCGTGTTAAACAATCGTAATTAATTGCATTTGCTATTTCGCTTCGAATAGCCTAATCAAGTTTAAACATTTTTGAATCATTATTATTAAAGTGATTGGTGAAAACGTGTTGAAAGGGCACCGCGAGATATCATCCCCATTGAAGCTCGCAGGTCATGGAGCCTCAGGCAAACGCCGGAAACGACTTCAAGAATAGATAAACTTGATTCACGATCAGTCATCCCATGTGAAGGCTCTTTTTGCGTTGTTTTGGGATTTTTTTGGGAATTAAATAAATATACAGCTTTTCACCATATATTTATTAATAGTTTGCGTACACTTAACAATTTTTTCAGATAAAAATCGTCGCTCATTGCTGAAGTACGCGTTTTCCCCGAAAACGTATTTTTCAATTTGGCTTCCGTAATAACTTGGAAACTATTTAACCGATTTTGCTCAAATTTGTATGGTATATTTAGCACGTTTATAGTTTTAACTGGAACTAGAATATTTGTGATTTGTGTGAAATTGCGCTGTTGACGCGGTTTAAAAAAATCGATTCCAAATTTCGTCAGTTTTTCCTACTTTCTCAGCTTAAAAAATCTATGGCGGCAGATACCACAAATATTACAGTTTCACTTAGAACTATAGAGGTGCCGAATATACTATAGAAATTTGAGCAAAATCGGTTAAATAGTTTCCGAGTTATTATGGAAGCCAATTAGAAAAATACATTTTCGGGGCAAACGCGTACTTCAGCAATGAGCGACGATTTTGATCTGAAAAAATGTAAAGTGTACCCAAAATATTAATAAATATGTGGCGAAACGTTCGCAGTTGTATACTTATTTAATTCCCAAGAAAGTGCAAAAAAGAGCCTTCACATGGGATCGCTGATCGTGAATCAAGTTTATCTATACTTGAAGTCGTTTCCGGCGTTTGCCTGAGGCTCCATGACCTGCGAGTTTCAATGGGGATGATATCTCGCGGTGCCCTTTCAACACGTTTTCACCAATCACTTTAATAATAACGATTCAAAAATGTTTAAACTTGATTAGGCTATTCGAAGCGAAATAGCAAATGCAATTAATTGAGATTATTTAACACGGCTAAACAATCAATAATTACGCGTTTCCAGAAATATTTTGAAATTTTATTTTCAAATTCATCATATTTCGCAAAATAAAATACCGGTCTTCGAAATTTTTGACGGCAATCGAAATATGTAAAAATAATAAACTAGGCACATTATACGGAAAAAAGCCTCGGCGATCTTGCGCTGCTAGTCCAAGTCTTTTCTATCTCTGCAAAATAATATCCTGCAATAGCAAGAAAGATTGAAGCATCCTAGCACGATGGAGCTGGACCGACGACGAAAAATTATCTCGGAACATTCGAGCAACGCGTACGAGTCTCGAATATATAGACATATGTCATCATTGCACGCCTGTCTCATTCACGGAAAGACCCGATCGGCGTATACGGACCGCCAGATTATATATATATGTTCTTTTCGCTGTATATACGACTGCGATAGCTGTGCCAACTTCGGTTCATGGGTACAAAAGTACCCACAGTTCGATATTTGGCCGCTCAGATGTCGCCCCGCCGGACCAGCTCTCCAGGTTTTAACTTTTGACGAGCGTTGCTGATCTCCCCCCTAACATCGAATTTCGAAATTCTGCGACCTTTAGCGTATGCGCAGCAATTAATTGTATAACATACTCATTTCGGTAAAAAATGTACAGATTTCGTTACCATGTGGTAATTTTGATTACAGATTTACATATTTTGACGAATTAATGACTCGAATCAAAAAACTGCGACCTTCATCGACAAAGTACTAAAAAATCTGACACAATGAGTACCTGGACGTTGCTGAATGTGCAATATTACAGACATGGCATACATCCGAAAATAACACGTGGAAAGCCGATAATGGCAATTAGTATAGTAGAGCGGGGTTGTGCACGCAGTTCGCGCATATCCCGCTTCTCCCTCGCGAAGCTTCGGGCGCTACTAGCGCTTGTTCGCGCCGACCGAAACTATGGGATATACATGAGATGCACCACGTGGTCGCAAATTTCACCCCGTATCATGTACAGAGAGAAACCTGAGAGAGCCCACGGAGCGAAAAGCCCAGGACAGGCTGGTGGAGCTCGGTTCCGTAGGATCTGTGTGTCCGTTCCGTGAACTAAATTCTCAGCGGGTAAGTGTTGAATGCGGGTAAAGAAGTATGCTCTGTATTATCTGCTCCACCACTGAGCTCTCGGTTTTGCTTACCCACACATGTAAGCTCACACGCACGCATATTACAAAGTAAAACTGCGGTATCCGTTGGCCACTGCCGCTTTTCTCGAAGATTCAGTTGCTTGCAGAAATGCAATTTCAGATAAAAGCTTGCTTCTTAAACGGATGCGGTACTTTACATGTAATATTGATTTAAAAAAATATATATTGTAAATAATTCTTGACTGAAGACGTGTATTATAAATAAATAATAAACAAATCATCAATTTCGCTATCTCTCTCTCTCTTTCTCTCCCCCCAGCCACCTTAAAAATTGAAAAAAATTTGTTCTCTTATCTCTTTATAAGAAAAGTAGTTTAGCGAGCAGGTAAATGATTATGTACGATCTACTATCGTACAAAGAAGAAAAGTTTTGCAGCTCTACTGTTGAGAGCAGCTACTCGTCCCGGAAATTTGATATAAGGGTAATTCGATGACGCTTAATAGAATGGTGCTATTTTTTGTGATCAGGCCCCGAGGTTTTTCAGAAAAGGGTTGAAAGGGGTTGAACGCCGCGTTATCTCAGAAACTAAACGTTTGATCGAAAGAGGTTTCAAAGAAAAGCTTTGGAGAATTCAAAAATACATAAAAAAGGTTCTTAGGTCCATCTTCGTATTTGCAAAAATAAGCGAGAAATATCGGAGAAAAGATTGTAAATCGTAATTGTAAGAGTGGGGACAAGCCTCACCTCGCCGCCGATCTTTGCACGTGAGTGGGCTAGCGTGCGTGCGAGCGTCCGTGTGTACTAATTCACAAATGAAGGATCTTCGGCTATTCTCGGGCCTCTCGGTCGTCAATGCGAGTGCGAGAGACGAATCCGGTGTTTCTCTCTTTCTAATTTCTCACGCGTTGGCGAGTATTTTTCGTCTTTGGCCGTCGAGCGTCGAGCGTTTTGTATATCTATATATGTCGGCGTATCAGCGCGGCGTTTTTAAATCTGATCTTGATGCTTGTGGCACGCCGTTTTTTTTATTTATTGTCAAAAATAGTGAACCTTGAATAATTAAAAACAATTTTCCATTTTAACAAAATTATTGTTATTTAGTCGCGAGTAAAAAATAACGAATTAATTTTGTATTCCGACATAAAATTAATTCATATAAATTTTTCGCCTCACAAAAATTTATCTGTATATCAAATTGAATACATAGTATTCTTTCTAGGATGAAATAAAAAATTTTAATATTATTTTTATTAAATGGTGATTTTTTTAATGGTGTATCAAGTTGAATACATATTTAAAAAAAAAGAATTTTATGTCTACACATAAAATTAATTCAAAATATACAGGAAAGGATACTAAAAGCGTGGAATTGATTTTTTGTCTAGACATCATTTTAATTCATTTTTATTATGTTATATTAAAACATTAATGCATTTTTATGCAGCATCAAAGTCATAAAAATTGCAGGAAAAAAAATGAATTCACCACAAAATAATTGAAATTTAAATGCGACAAATTACAATTATACTACGAATGCGTGCTATTTCAAAATCAAATTGATATACCACAATTATAATAATTCTATTAATTGAAATAAATTTTAAACGACGACCTCCCCTCGGGGGAGGTCGTCAGTGTTGCAATCGACTTCGGGACGCCCTTTCAGGGTAGGATTCGGTCGCAAGTATCACCCAATTCCAATTATTTTGTGGCGCATTCATTTTTTCCTGCAATTTTTATGACTTTGAGGCTAAATAAAAATGAATTAATGTTTTCATATAACATAATAAAAATGAATTAAAATGATGTCTAGACAAAAAATCAATTCCACGCTTTTAGTATCCTTTTCTGTATATTTTGAATTAATTTTATGTGTAGACATAAAATTCTTCTTTTTTAAATATGTATTCAACTTGATACACCATTAAAAAAATCACCATTTAATAGAAATAATATTAAAATTTTTTATTTCATCCTAGAAAGAATATGTATTCAATTTGATATACAGATAAATTTTTGTGAGGCGAAAAATTTATATGAATTAATTTTCCGTCGGAATACAAAATTAATTCGTTATTTTTTACTCGCGACTAAATAACAATAATTTCTGTTAAAATGGAATATTGTTTTTTTTTATTCAAGGTTCACTATTTTTCACAATAAATAAAAAAACCGCGTGCCATAAGCATCAAGATTCGATTTAAAAACGCCGCGCTGATACGCCGACATATATACATAGATATACAGAACACTCGACACTCGACGGCCAAAGACGAAAAATACTCGCCAACGCGTGAGAAATTAGAAAGAGAGAAACACCGGATTCGTCTCTCGCACTCGCATTGACGACCGAGAGGCCCGAGAATAGCCGACGATCCTTCATTTGTGAATTAGTACACATAACACGGACGCTCGCACGCACGCTAGCCCACTCACGTGCAAAGATCGGTGGCGAGGTGAGGCTTGTCCCCACTCTTACAATTACGATTTACAATCTTTTCTCCGATATTTCTCGCTTATTTTTGCAAATACGAAGATGGACCTAAGAACCTTTTTTATGTATTTTTGAATTCTCCAAAGCTTTTCTTTGAAACCTCTTTCGATCAAACGTTTAGTTTCTGAGATAACGGGACGTTCAACCCCTTTCAACACTTTTCTGAAAAACCTCGGGGCCTGATCGCAAAAAAATAGCACCATTCTATTCAGCGTCATCGAATTACCCTTATATCAAATTTTCGGGACGATTAGCTGCTCTCAACAGTAGAGCTGCAAAACTTTTCTTCTTTGTACGATAGTA
Organism: Netelia inedita; assembly: GCA_964017225.1. Taxonomy (NCBI): domain Eukaryota; kingdom Metazoa; phylum Arthropoda; class Insecta; order Hymenoptera; family Ichneumonidae; genus Netelia; species Netelia inedita. Next base: position 24,530,576 of record OZ024920.1, read on the forward strand.
GATCGTACATAATCATTTACCTGCTCGCTAAACTATTTTTCTTATAAAGAGATAAGAGAACAAATTTTTTACAATTTTTAAGGGGGCTGGGGGGAGAGAAAGAGAGAGAGAGAGAGAGATAGCGAAATTGATGATTTGTTTATTATTTATTTATAATACACGTCTTCAGTCAAGAATTATTTACAATATATATTTTATTAAATCAATATTACATGTAAAGTACCGCATCCGTTTAAGAAGCAAGCTTTTATCTGAAATTGCATTTCTGCAAGCAACTGAATCTTCGAGAAAAGCGGCAGAGGCCAAGGGATACCGCAGTTTTACTTTGTAATATGCGTGCGTGTGAGCTTACATGTGTGGGTAAGCAAAACCGAGAGCTCAGTGGTGGAGCAGATAATACAGAGCATACTTCTTTACCCGCATTCAACACTTACCCGCTGAGAATTTAGTTCACGGAACGGACACACATATCCTACGGAACCGAGCTCCACCAGCCTGTCCTGGGCTTTTCGCTCCGTGGGCTCTCTCAGGTTTCTCTCTGCCCGAACGCTGTACTGTGGACGCGGGCTATGGATCAGGGAAAATTGTTACGGAAATATCCGCTGGCGCTGCTGTACTCAAGAGAGGATATACGACAGAGACGGAATGAGAAAAGAGAGAGCGAGAGAAGAGAATATTCAAAGCGCAGTTATGCACGCAAGACAGATCGAAAAAATAATAAATTTATTCGTTCGTCGATTAATTGTGTCATCGTACATTTGTTAATTAGATTATAAACATAGGTAATTATTATATATAGGCAACTCGCCCGATGCAACTTGAAACGTCATGCCGCTAACGACCAGATCGGAAGCCTCCTTCAAGTCGTGTTCCGAGCGTCGCAGATGCCTTTGGTATCCTGTATTTAAATCGAAAAAATTCATTGGAACCGACAGGAAATATTTTAAATATTTTAAAACTATTATATTTATTAAATGACGTACCCTGCAAATTGTAAAGAGAAATAAAATAAATTGTGGGAACTGATACAATTTTTCAAATGCTAAATGGAATTATCCGGTGGGCGCCGTTGGCAAAAACACGCTGAACGATCTCGGGCAGTGTAAAGGAAGAAAGTAGTTAGGTCGCTCATGGAGACCAATCCAGGGTTGACTTGCTTGCTGCCTGTTGCATTATACTTGCACGCATGAACGTAATTGTAATGCCAATGTACGATAGCCTATCGTATAGTTCAACCACATACGAACAAACCTTTCTTGCTCCAATCCACTGCCACAGCATACCATTTTACTTTCAGCCTCACGGAAAAGTTCCATTATACTTTGAATGGATGCCATGATTCGATCCAGTTCAATCGTAACAGCCCCGTCAGGAGTCTGGGCCTGCAAACAAACATAATCGACGTCGTATTACAATTTTGAACAGATATTGGGCCATAATAACATTAATTGTTAATTGTTAATTGTTAATTGTAATTAAACAGAAGTAAATTTCACTCCAAATTGTAATTGATAGTCTTTTCTGCCATGTGTAGATCACAAACATGCCAGTTATATGAAGACTTACCGTGACTGAAAGATCGTTGTGTAAAATGAGGTGCAAACGTGGTTGTAGCGTCTGCCGATCGGTTTGCACGTACACGATACTAGAGTCTTCACGTGGGTTTGTTATCCAACTCCACGTCTCTGGGAAAGTAGTCCCGTGCAGATGTGCAAACACATCGTCGATTGTGAATCGTAAAGGGAGGTCCTCCTCATCATCCTACAATGGCGCAAGCACAAAATCATTACTGCATCAATGCCACCTGCGGTTCTATTTGAAGTAGATTATGCCGATGGGAATATGACAGTTGAATTATGCAAGCCACGACAATAAGGTTCGAGTAATATAAAATCTTACCTCACGATCGTTCGAAGCCGCACTTTCGGGGAAGCTTCTTTCCGTGTCGTCACGAAACCCATACGGATTGTGTCGTACTCCATCAACCGACTGATTCAGATGAACAAAAATATTAATGCATCGATAGTCTTTGCTGTTATAACCACCCGTGTTTTTCCTCGGGATAAAAGAACAGCTCATTAATTAATTAATTCATTCATTCATTTCGAGTACCGCTATTGTACTCATCTCGTTATATTTTTTTCCTTATTTATGCATGTTTATATAGAAAACAAATTTTCGCGCGTAGGCGGTCACCCATCCAAGTAATGCCCAAGCATACGATGGGTGTTCGTTCGCGTGCGTCCTTGGGGGTGAGTTGCGTTCCAATGGGGTTTGTTAGTGGCCTTAAGGGAGAGTTGCGCTTAATGGGGTTTGAAGCGAGTTGCGCTTAATGGGGTTTGGAGTGAGTTGCGCTCAATGGGGTTTGAAGCGAGTTGCGCTCAATGGGGGTTTGAGCGAGTTGCGTTTAACGGGGTTTGGAGCGAGTTGCGTTTAACGGGGTTTGTTTATGGCCTTGGCGGTGAGTTCTTTGGACCCAGGCCTGCGCAAAATTCTACAGGAGTTTAGTAGAAGTGTGGTAAGCAAGAGTTGAAGCACAAACAAGTTTGAAGATAAAGTTTCCATGGAACAAACGCAATGACTCACCTCGCTAAAAGTTGACGATTCTTCCGAGCTAGTTTCCATTAGATGATCACCAAAACCGACCAGTTCGTCTTCGATGTGAGGCACATCACTGTTATGAGTGATCACCTATTGTGGGAAATTATGAGAATATAAATAAGCTGAAATCCTAAATTTTATACTTGGAAAGAAAATGACTATCTTCAAGAATGTGGCAAAACACGATAAAAAGACTGAAAAGCGTTGCATTGTAAAGTGAATGCGTTTGAATTGAGCAAGATGGAGTACTACTACTATATTTTCTTCATAAGACAATATTATTAGTTTTGATAATAACAACGCGTTCGTACAACACTTTTAAATAATAGAAAGTAAAGAAAATTTGTGATAGCAATACCTTACGGGGGGGGGGGGGGGGGGGGGTAAGGTTAATTCGCTGTACAAAAGCCTATTTTCGATAATTTTTTTTGACGACACGGTTTATATATATTTATTTATATAATTAGTATACAATAAAAGGACATTTGAAGAATATTCTGTGAAATTTTCATTAATAATTGTGCAGAGACAACAGAGAAAATTGAAGAGGGGTAGCAGATAAGAATATTCCGCATATACGAATTGAAGACCGCAAGAAAAAGATGAACTTTTGATAAATTGTACTGCTGAACACAGGCTATAAACAATTAGCAAACACAGCTGCAAGTTAGCTGAGTTGATTCGAAGAAGGGAGGGTATTATAGAAAAGTCAATCGGGGCAGGAAAAGAATAGAGAAAAAAGAAAAAAAAAGTTGAGAAGTGGCGGAGAAACTCATTCGGAAAGTCATGCCCCTGTAGCGCTGAATGTTTTTATGCATTTCACACAAAAAATTACTATAATTATTACAATCCTTACCTTGTTATGAACTGCGATGGGCATAGCATCAGCGATGAGGGTACGACGAACGTGAGGAATTACCTCGATCGTACCATCAGGCATTTTTATGCGGTCTTCTTTTATTATTGAATCATTGGGAAAGTGAAGCTCGCACACGAAATCAGTGTGGGAGAGACACTCCCCGATGGCTCTGCTCCATCGTTGTACCATATTCTACAAGATACAAGAAAAAAACAAAGCGGGTTGTAATTTCATATACACGCTAAGTCATTGAGCAAATTTTTTTTCCTACAGGCAATAAGTGGCATGCAATTACTTCAGATTTCGTCAACAAATTATACACTGTATGCCTCATTTAACAAAAAGAAAACATTTTAACAGGAGATTTACTTTTGGAACCTTGAAGACGGACAACTGTCGTACTCCTAAGCGGTTGCACTTCGCTTTGCTGGCATCTCGCCCAGTTGAACACCCTGGGTACGAACAGTATTTCCCCATTGTGCACTCTGCAACAAGAAAAGAACCCAAAATAAAATTTGTTATTACATATTATGACAATAATACGAATTCTAACCTCACTTTCATGCTCGCGAAATTCATTTAATCAACCGATGAATTATAATTATAATATATAATATAGAAAATAGTTTGGAAATACCGTTTTCTTACCTGCTTTTATATAATGCAGGGCAATCACTCACTGCACTCCACAGCACTGATTTTTATCGCAATTAAGAAATCCTTTGACAATTTTTTTACCCATTCACAGATGAAAAGCCAAGAATGATATATAAATATAACCAAGAATTCTCCAGTTTGTATGTACGCGCTCACTTCATAGCGTCACCGATGCCATACTTCACATCCGTCCCTCGCGGTACTAGCGCTTGATGTGGCTGAATTTCGAACCAAAACTTTTCGTCACTTTCAGGGTCCACGTTTTGGGTGCTTTCAGTATACGCGTTCGGGCTCCTTTGCTCTATTCTTCATGCTTTTTATCGTCGCTCACACGTTCGCTCACTTTGCTCTCTGGGCATTGGTCGCCCCCTGACCCGCCATTTCGTAGCGTCACTCTTGCCCACGGTCTTACATACAGGTCTGGAAACTCCCGTCGTTTGGGTAGTTCGCTTATTGATGCCAGACGTGTAGTTCATGTATTGCCCACTGTGATCGCTGCGATCTAAACTCCGACGCGATGACGATGGGTGGGGGAAGTGCGATAGAGACAGCGCTAGCTTTTCAATCTCTGTCACCTCAACGTATATTTCTCGTTTTTGATATTATTGTAGACTATTATAACATGCAGTAAAACGCAAATGCTTATTTTACAAAACCTCTGACGCCAACCCTCTGACTCCATCCGGGCGCGACTGACATGAGCGATTTTGAGTTTTAATAGCCACAAGTCAAATTTGGCTCAGTGGTAAAGTGCCTGGCGCGTCGCTCCGATATTTTGGGTTCAAATCCACTTGTTTCTTTTTTTAATCAATAAATACGGTAGCTGAGTATGTCAGTTGTTGAAACAACTGACAACAATTTAAATATATATGCAAGTGTATTGGTAATTGTAAGTAATTAAATTGAATATGTAAGTATATCCATTTTTTAGCAAGGGTTCGAGGTTTTTTGAATTAACATAAGTCGAAATAAGGAACAAAATGTGCACGCTTTTTTTTCTTTATATTATTTGATTTTTTTGCAGGTATTCAAGGTTTATAAGAAGAAGGTAAGTACGAGAAACGGTTGACGATTCGATGATGTTGTTTTTTGGTAGGTGTTCTGAATCCACAAAACGAGGAGCTTGTACATACGACTGGGATGCGCAGCAGGGTAAAAAAAACAGCCGAGGTTGAATTTTGATCCACGCGTCTCTTGGCTTGGAGTTTTTGCCGCTTTTCACGCCTATTTCTAATCCGCATTGCCATCAGCTTTACTCCATCGAAGGGATTAGAAACATCGCGAATCCGTTGCATCGTCGGACGATTTTGTTGCCGTACTCTCCGTTGTAATGCGACTTTCCTCATTTTCGCGCAAGCATCACACCTCGTTTTCTTGCATACAAGACGACAGCCTTCACTTCGCCATTTTCCCATGCAGTCGGGATGTGCCGCCCCGATAGGCATAAAATGCATGCTGATGTCGCCCAAACCGTTGCAAATGGTCGCCCTCCTGAACCTCGTCAATATATCCGGAAGCATTTCGATCGTTTTTAAAGACGGATCGAAATTAAACACGTTTTGTTTGACGTGACGTCCATAAATAAAGTATTTCAGGCTTCGGTTAGCGTCGAGTGTGACGTATCTCTCCGTCAAAGGACAATGCACGTCGTTCTCGAGCTTCGTCACAGCGTATGAGAAAATCATACATTTTCCCTTCGGAGTCGATACCTCGGTGACACTCCACGACTCCGGTAATTGAACCGTTCGATCGATACAATCCTTTGCACCGTCTTGCCAAATTCCTGAAACGATTAAATTAAAAATTATTTATATGAAAGAGTAAGTTCATATTTTGGGGCTACAAATAGTCAATTGTTTGCCTACAAAAAATCAGAACAACCCCTTCAGACACTGCAGTTTTTTTTATAATGGTAAGTATTTATCAAGTGAAAAGATTAGTTGTAAAAAAAAATAAGGACAGCGGTAAGTTTAAAAGGACAGAAATAAGACAGATAACTTTACTGTTCTTTCTACTCAATACACGTATACAATTAGCAGAATGTCAGTAAAAGCTGAAGTATGGTTCACAACTGCATGCACTATTTTAAGGATGTCGGGTCCCAAATCGCAAATGAAAATTCTGAAAATTTGGTATATTTTTGTATGAAGTATTTAAGAGGTCGTGTAAAAAATTTCACGACGATTAGGAAGCTCGTTATTGAACAATTAACATTAAAAAATTAAATGTAGTCTTATGGAAACTGATATAACTTTGCGATAAGTGTTTTTTTACCTCTCAATTTTTGAATATCTACAATATACTGAAAGCAACGGAAACAAAACAAAGTTTAATGATAAATATTTTTTTGTATTTGTTTAAAAAATTGTTCTTAACAAAACGTTAATTTTTTCAATAACGAGTTTCCTAATCGTCGTGAAATTTTTACACGACCTCTTAGATACTTCATACAAAAACATACGAAATTTTCAGAATTTTCTTATCATTTTTTATTTCAACCCTTAAGGAGGTTGAAGCAATGATGATAGAATTCTGAAAATTTGGTATGGTTTTACATCAAGTATTCAGGAGGTCGTGTAAAAATTTCCACGACGATTAAGAAGCTATTTATTGAACAATTAACATTAACAAGTTTTATAGGGACTCAACATCCATAAAGTAAGCTTCCTTGGATTTCCGATGTGACACAATTTCATCAATCGTACATATTAACAATTTTCTGTTGCGAACAGGAGAATATTCTAATACTCACGTTCGCTGATGCCAACGGGTGAAAGCACCTGAAAAGGCATTTGAGAAGCTGATAAATCTGCTTCTGAAGAATCAGCGTTCTTCAATGAGGGCAGTGTTTCAACATCTACAGCTGGCGAAGGTGCATACGAAGAGAGATCTATAATGCAAATAGAATAAAAAACGTATTTACTTTTCAATTCACTTTCGAGGGGGGGACGTTCATATTCACTACGAAAATAAACATATTTATGATAATTTTGTTTAACGACACAGTTAATATATATTTGTTTATGTCAGACATATATAATAAAAGGACATTTGAAGAACAAATCTTCGCAGACGGCTTAACAAAAATTTGCGGTGAACCGCATAAATCATCACTGAATCATCTGAGAGAAAAAAAAACATTCTATTAGTCGATAAGTTTCTTGAGGTAACGCTGTCAACTTTTTAATATTTTTATTATTTTCATTCATTTTACAATAACAATTGTTCCAATTTTTTAAATGAAAATCGCTATTTTGACTTGTGAGACTATAAATTGAAAAATATAAATAAAACTCGACAGCGTTAGTTCAAGAAACTTATTGATCAATAGAATGTTCATGGTTTTTTTTATCGCAGATGATCCAGTGATAAGTTGTGTGGTTCACCGCAATTTTTTGAGGCGTCTGCGAAGATTTATTGTCAATTACTCATTCCTGCATAATTATCAATGAAAATTTCACAAAATATTCTTCAAATGTCCTTTTATTTTATACTTATAACATAAATAAATATATATAAACTGTGTCGTCAAAAAAAATGATCGAAACAATGCTTTCTTTATAGCGACTTGACCTTACCCTCCCCCCCCCCCTCATCCCCGCCCTTAATTGCACACTTTTTCATAACTTTAATGTAAACAGCAGTATATTATAATACTCACGTTCGCTGATGCCATCGGGTGAAAGTACCTCGAAAGGCATTTGAGAAGCTGAGACATCTGCTTCTGGAGAATCAGCGTTCTTCAGCAAGGACAGTGTTTCGACAGCTGGCGAAGCTGCATACGATGAGATATCTATAATGCAAACAGAATAAAAACATATTTACATTCCAATTCACATTTAATTGTACATTTTTGCATTTTTGCATACTTTATTATGAAAATTACTTTGGGTTTCAGGAAACTCCTCGAACAAAGTGCTAAGGACTTGCACTGACGGTTTCATGAATGCAGCAGACTCAACGTAGGCCCCCGGTTGATCTCCAATTGACACGTTGGCACTTTGTTCTGTCAGCGGAAGAGCGGAAGAGCCTTGTCCAGCATATCTGCTGCATTCATGCAAGGGGACCACATTTTCTTTTTGCACCGAATCACAGTCGAATTTCGACGGTACAGCGAAATTGTTGAGACGTGCACGCTTGTACGTTACCTATACATAAAAAAATACATGATTTACAATACAAAATGAATCATCTTTTCTTGAAATAAATAACTTACTTGTGCAATGATCTGCCCACTTGAATCGCGCTTTATCCACTCATTAGCAATATCCCTTTCGTTGAAATGTTTTTCACATATTACTTGCGTGAGTTCCAACTTTATGACACCTGGAATCGCGTGTTCCCATTTCTCACGCAAAACATTGTCATTAGGCACCCGGAAGAACGACGCCTTTGCATTATCGGCTTTGCGGCCGGTATTGCAATGAGGAACCGCGCACCGTCTTGGCATTTTTGCCAATTTTTCAAAAATCTTTTCTTTCTTTTTTTTAATTATATTTTTAAACACAACCAAATCAAGAAACACCTGTAAGACCGTGGACACTACCTATGAGAGCACAACAGAGCACAATATACGACACGGCGATTTTGAGGTTAGGTTTGAGAATACGCAGTAGGAGGATAGATCGCAGAGACGAGTAGTGACGGGATTACGAACTACTCCAGTGCTTCGATAAGCGTCCTACCCCCACCACTTGATTTTGTGACGAGTGTCCAGACCTGTGTATAAGACCGTGGTCCAGACCTGTGTATAAGACCGTGCTCTTGCCATATCCGCCAATTGGTCCTTCTCGAGGCTCGCTGCGTGCTCTGTTGCGCGCGACTTTTGAACCTATTCTCCAGTCGCTAGTAGTACGCGGATGTGTGATTAAGGCACATATTATATAGATGATGTCCAAGTTTGAGGATAGTTTTTATTGTTTCACGGTCACAGATCAATTTTTTAACATAGACTAAATTTAAATAAAAAAATGTGTGGTCATTGGAAAAAAATATCGTTTTTGATACCTTTTCGATACTTGAAATTTTATATCGATATATCGATATATCGGAATAAAAAATATCGCATGAAAACATCGATATATCGAACGAAAAGTATCGATATATCGATATATCGATATTTTTTCGACATCCCTACTTCGGACGCTCAGATGTCGCCCCGTCGGACTAACTCTCTAGGTTTTAACGAGCTTTGCTGAACTGCCATGGATGTGCCCCATGTGCCCACTCATTGCCACTCATCCACTCATCTATGCCTTGGAGTGCGGCGCGTTCGAGCCTCGTTACAGTGAATAAATATTCGGCATCCAAATTATCTCTGAATAATAATCTTTTTGATTCATCTTGCCATGTCGTCCGCCGAATCCAATTCGGACTATGATTCCTCGGACGAGGAAGTAAGTGTTCTCGGTTTTTTACTCGCGTTGCTGTAATAAAACATCTAACCCTCAAACAATCTTTTCTCACGTGGTGCTTATTGTTTTCCGTCGCAGTTACAAGAAGCTTTAGCTAAAGGATTACTGAAGCCCGGATTGAATGCAGTTCTCGAAAGGACGAATCAGGAAAGGAAAAATAATATTGTAAGCTTTAGTTGGTTGGTTTTCGAGGAAGGACAGAAAACTGTTTTACCGTTTTACCGTACGTAACATAGCGTTCCAAATCCCCATTGAGAAGCTCGCATAAACTTTAAAATTGTGAGAGGAACATTTCCTTCTCTCATATGCTCACTGATATGTCTCGTATATCTCTGAACGGTTGTTCAGGTTGAATGAATTAGTGGCTCTAATTCATAGATGGAATGTCATGTTGGCTCCTCGGACTGTGGAGCTCCTCGGACTGTGGAGCTCCTCAGCTTTATGCCTGTGCCTTTTGTCTACCTGTTGTTGAATATCATGGCTAATAGGATAATGGCCTTTTCCACGATACTAGCTTATTCAAATATGACACAATGCAAAATTTCAGCTCTAATCCTGATGCGATATGTACGCTTGCTCTATACAAATCAAGACCAACGCTGTAGAGTTTTACACAAGGTTGTAAGATACATTCAATCAATGAATATACATATAAATATTCGCCCTTTGTTTACATTCTTTAATGACTTTGCAGCAAGACAAATGTATATGGGCCGTAAAAGTTGCTCTCAGATTGCACAGATTGTCCAATTTTGTTTAATAATAACACGAGCATTGTGGAAAAATGTGAAACATATTTTTGTATTGATTCGGCCTTTCACATTATCATAAAGCTCCATATTATTAGTACATGGCTTGGCAAAGTTAGAATTACTTCGACTGTAAAGTTTAACATACGTATTGTGCACTTTGCTAATTCAATACAATAGATATATAGAGTTAGCTGCTCTCGTGGCACTTGATCATTGAAGATTTCCAAGCTGCGAAATGGGAGAATCAGTACGGAACCATAAGTCCATAAGGGATAGAAATACTGGTCACCCTTTAGTATTGCAAGAGTTGGAAAATATTATTTCTAAATTCTTCGGTATGGGACAAACGTTTGCGATGAAATGTAACTCGTTAATTTATTCGACTCCATTTTGATCAGCTAAGCTCAATTACATGTCAATATGTTCCGTGTCAGAAAATTTACCAATTGTATTTTCATAACAAACATCCCAAAGTATATTCAACCGACCCAAGCTTTTCTTTGAAAAATCAGGATCGTTTCTGATATGGTATCAAAATACTACGGGATAAAATACCATGATGCAAAATCACAATCTTGAGAAAAGATACTATGGCACAACATAAAACAAGCAGCTAAATTTCGATATTTACAATATTTGCGAATAGACCGGAATATAGTTATTTTCTAATTGAACAATTCGACGTGCGACTTTTGTTAAATAGACAATCCATTTTTTACTTATTTTTCATGGTAATTTTACAAATGGTTCTATCAAAGCTGCAACAACCATTGTAAGTTATAAGATTTTCATTTTATCGATTCAATTTAATATTTTCTCTGTCGGGGTTGATAGAAAAAAGTGTAAATATCTCTCACAAGCAATGGCAAATGGCAATGGCACAGGCAATTGCAAATCTTGTTCAGGAAGAAAAGCTTAAATTAATTTTGTTCAATGCAAATAATAAGATCTAAATCCTACAAACTCAATTTGAATCGAATATTATTTAAAAACTTTGTTTTCACATAAGTCAATTCGTATTGAGAATATTGTTCACCAGATTTCGTATGAGTGAATGTTGGAATAATGAAAAAACCCAACTGCATCTACAAGCGTGTGAGATATGATGCAATAGGCAGTCATCCAGAAACGGAAGAGAATTATATGGGATATATTTTACATGGCCTTATAATCATGTACAATACTGACCGAGCGTATTGCACATGGTTACAAGATCCATTCACGGGAAAATTCCTCACTGAGATCTTCTCTCAAACGGCTGACATTCGATTGAATTTCAGTCTGAAATAAATAAATTAACGACGTGACTAATATTTTCCCGTGCCTAAAGTAGAAAGAGGCGTAGAAAGAGTATTGTAGAAACTATCTTAACACATTGTTGAGCGGTCCTTGATCATATTCAGTTAAGACAGCCAAATTTGTATGGTTATGTGTACTTGGTTCCATCTTGGGAGCAGCAATATGTGTGGAAAATAATAATCCTCTTTCAATGTTTTGCAGGATGTAATGAAGAAAAAATTGAATGAGATGAAGCTAAAATTACCATGGATAGAGAGATTGGATTTGATGAGTACGCCTCTGCCTCTAGCGCCCGAATTGGTTTTGCAGATGCAAGAACAAGAGGTAAAACGAGCCAAACACTTAAGGGGGAACAAGAGATTGCCGCAGTTCAATCCCACCGAGGATCCTGTATTAAACGATTTTAGGCGCGAAACGATGTTTCACAGACAAGCTCAGAGTGCAGTTGTAGATGGTATAATGAGAATTAAAAAGCTTGGTGCACCGACACTGAGGCCGGACGATTATTTCGCTGAAATGGCGAAAACGGATGACCACATGCACAAAGTTAGAGAAAATTTAATGAAGAAACATGTATCAGCGGAACGTAGTGATAGAATACGGCAACTTAGACAACAGAGAAAAATCGGGAAACAGATGCAGATCGAAACAACGCTGAAGAAACATACCGAGAAGAGAAAAATGCTTGAAGAGGTGAAAAAGTATAGAAAGGGAATACGTCAGGATCTCGATTTTCTTGACGACAAGAAAGAGGCGTCTAGAATTAAAAAACCTCATCGTAAAATGGCTAATAAAAGGAATCTTTTAAAGAGCAAGATAAAAAGTTCCAAGTATGGCTTTGGCGGTAAGAAAAAAGGGAACAAGCAAAATACAAGAGAGAGCGCAGCTGACGTTTCAGAATATCAAAGATCAGCAAAACTGGGAAGAGGTAGAACGAACGACAATCGTTATACAGGAAACAGAGGGCATCCAAAACAAGGAAATGCGAGCAAATCCGGAAATATGGGAGGAAGTCGGAGGCCTGGTAAGAATCGACGCGTACAAATAAAGGCCAACCGAAATTGAAGCTGCTCAATTTATGGGTTTCACCCATGATTTTACATGTGAATTTACTTATAGGACAGAATTGATACATTGCAATTGTTCATCTCAGTGGTAATAATAAACGTTGCATACTTATTCCTAATTCATTTGTATGTTATGTATTTGGTAAGGTTACTTTTGCAGAGTTTCAGTGAGTAATGCAGCCTTACGTTCCTGGTATATAGATATTTTTTTATATGGGTTTTAACAGACCCTCTTCTAGAGATATTCACTTCTCGAACTAACTTTTCTTGACGAGGTAGTTCTGGTACATCCTACTTTAAACAAAGATGTGCTTTTTTGCATATGATGTATAGTATATAACATGTTGATTGTTTTGTTGATCGAATCTTAACTTTTGTTGTTGGTTATCGAATCACCATATTTCTTATTGAAAATCCTATTTTATACAATATTTAGAAATCATGCGAATTCGATCGTCATTTTAATTTTGAGCCAGATTAGAAATTGGCGGAGCAAAAACATGGCGGTGCTATGGAGATCATGAAACGTAAAACGTCGTGTAGTTAAGTAGAAATATTTGGGATATTATGGTTGAGCTGCTTATAACTTTAAAGTCCCTGTATTTTAACGTAATATTTTGCATGCGATATGTTCAAGAAATGTTGATTATAAAGAGAATACTACTAATAACAATTAAAAAAACCTGTGTCTATTGTGCACACACGTAAGAAGTGAATACTTCTGGTATCCAGCCTTCCGTCTGAATGAAAAATTAAAAATATAATCATTAAAATAATTGTTAAAATGATTAAAAACCATAAATGAAAAAAATTGAAAAATTGAAAAAAAATTTGTTGCGAAGCCGGATGAGGCTGACACAGAGACCTGCGGAGCCTAATGAAGGCGCTCGGACAGCCTACAGAGTCTTTCAGAGACCCTGCGGAGACCTACGCAAGAAGAACAAAAATAATTTTCATGCAAATAATTACAATTTCGAAGAATTATTAAAATAACAATTTAAAACAATTATCTAAATAATAATTTATTTTATCCGAAGGACTGCGCATTGCTTTAGAAAGCCTCCTACAGCTTCCGCAGGCCTTCTTAAATTTTGTGCAGCGCTTTCGAAGGCCTGCGGGAGCTTTAGGAGGCCTTCTAAAGCCCTGCGGAGTCCTTCGAAAGCACTGCAGGGCCTGCGGATAGAATAAATTATTATTTACATAATTGTTTTAAAATGTTATTTTAATTAATCTTTGAAATTGTAATTATTTTCATGAAAATTATTTTTGTTGTGCTTATGTAGGTTTCCGCAGGGTCTCTGAAAGACTCTGTAGGCTTTCCGAGCGCCTTCAATAGGCTCCGCAGGTGTCTCTGCGTCAGCCTCATCAGGCTCCGCAACACAGTTTTTTCAACTTTTCAATTTTTTAAAATGATTTGCCTCTAAAGGTATGGTCATTAACGGCAACACGGGTACTGATTACAACGATTTATTGCGATTAGTGAAAAAGATAAAGAATAGCCCATGCTCTCTCTTTGGTGTGTCGCCGGGAAGACGGAAGCGTGCGCATCAACGCTTCACCCAGGGGGAGGGAACTCAATGTTAAAAAAGAGGACAGTGTTTTCAGCACCATCTGCTCTATGTCCCTCGTAAAATTGTAACTAAATCAGATCGATGTACCCGCCACAGTGTGTATAAAGCGAACTGCTAGGAAAGTCGGGAGTAGGTCGGTAAGGTAGGTGAATAAAAGAAAAGTTGTCGGGCAAGTGATATTTATTCATGAAGATAAAAATGGTATTTTCATACAAGAAATCAAACTATAAGATATAAACTATTTATTAGTTGTCATATAACTAAAATTACATACATAAATTGAGTATATAAATACATGTAATATATTGAGCGATGAGCAGATTTTTCACATTTATTTGTTTTTTTATACAAGAAATCAAACTATAAGATATAAACTATATATTAGATGTCATATAACTAAAATTAGATACATAAATTGAGTACACAAATTGATACGAGTAAAAAATTTAACGATTAGCACATTTTTTGCTTCCATTTGTAACTTTGTTTGACGGCCAATTTGGATATTATATTACCGTCGAGATCAATACTTTTACCTTTGAGAATACGATTCATCTTCTGACACCAACTACTTAGTGAAGACTCTACGATTGCTAAAATAAATTTCGTTCGAAACAAAGATCCATGATCGTTGCATTCAATTTCCCCAAAGGCGGACTCGAGTTGAGGACCGATGATTTTTGTTAAATTTCTTCTATAGCTTATTTTCCATATCGTAGCCTCGAAATGGGCTATCGAATCTAAAAACCGTTGGTCCTTCGAATGTTTTACTAATGTTTCTTTGCAAACTGTGCAATTCGGCAAAGCTTTCGAACTTAATATCCTGATCAAAACTTTTTCACACGTGTCATTCAGAATGTTTTTGTTCAGAAAGTGATTCGTATTCGCGTTTTGATCAACGAGGATTGCTTGATCGTCAAGTTCTAAATGTACGTCTTCGGCAGGGACTTGATTGGAACGAAAAAAATTAAGTAATGACATCATTTCGCCCGAATCTTCTTGACAATTAGCGCGCGGAGAATGACTCGAAGTTATATTATTAATCAGCAATGATTTAAATGATGCCGAAAAGCTATAACACGTGGGGTTGATGTTTCGCACCCCATGGCTTCGCACTTGCCCGAAGAAATTTTCTATACAATCTTGATTCAGATTTCGGGCTTTAATTGACTTCACTCCCGCGGCTTGTAACTTGGCCCACACTAACGACAATCCTCGAATAGTTCGGCGCCAGTTCGTAATCGCCAAAACATGATTTGATGGTCGATTCGTTATCTTGGAGACAAAACGCATTTTTGCAAGGCGTCGAGATGCTTCGATCCAAAATTTGTGATGAGCGCTGTCTTTGTCGATGCAGGCCTTTAGTGCATTTCCATCTCCACCTCCTTTGCCTCCGTTGACAGAATCGAAAAGATCGTTGAAAAAAGCGATCGTTTCGGAAACGATACGTCCCTCCTTGCCTGGAGTTTTCAATCGGCCATGAGGTGTATTGATATAACCTAAGGACAACAGAATGTTGTTATAAATAATAAAATAGTGGTTGAAAAAAAGTAAATATATTTGCAACAAAGGTGATATTTCTGAGATTGCTTACCATCAATATTTGACAAGAATCCGATAAAACTAGACAGTCGTTTGCTGAACACATGGGCAGCGTGCTTCACTCGCATTTTATGAATTTTTTCCGGCACGACGTGCGCTTCCGTTAATTTTGGTACTTGCCGACAAGTGCCATTCGCCCGAACGTCGATGTCATATGCCAAGCGGATAGTGTCCCAAGTGACATATTCCGGCTCCTTTTTCGAAGCCAAATCTACGTTGATCTCCAGTTTCTTGTCCAGTAGATTATTTCTTATACATTTCAATAAATGAGGTGCATCATACATGGGAATGATCTCACTTGAGCCAATGATTATTGAGTCACCTGGTGGCAGAGCGGAATTTTTGTTTATTAACCACATTAAATAAGTATAGTGTGTCATGGTTGAATATAAATAAAAATAAATATTATATTTGCATGAAATCTGAAGCCAACTTGGTTCCGTACATAGTTTTCAAGATATCCTATACAATAACTGTAGGGCCCTCCTACTATTCATAGGCATCTGATGAAACTTTAAACGCATTTTTCTCAAAACGACGTTTTCAGATGCGATGGTCAGTATATTTTAAAAACTACGCGATGGATTTAGATGAAATTTATACAGCATATTCTAGGCATTTGAAAGTCGGGCCGGATCGAAAGTTTTTTTTACTGAAACTTCTATTTTTCATAAACCATTGACCAGCAATTTTTTCTTAAAATTCGTAACAAAAATGCCAGAGGCTGTCATTTAGCGAATTTTTCAGAAAAAAAACCTCCGATCCGACTCAAGTTTTTATGCCTACAATATGCTGCATAAATTTCATCTAAATACATCGCGCGGTTTTTCAAATATAGTGACCACTGCAAATCATTTTTGGAAGCGAGGGGTCTGATAACTTGCTCCAGAATTAATTACTATTTTTCTTTTTTTTCGGAAAAGTTATTTACGATATAGTGTAAGAATTTGGTATTATGTATTAAATAAAAAACAGTGTACAACAGTTTAAAAAAAATTCTGGCCAATGTATGTTTTTTCTCGCCTCTAACTGAATATAACCCTTGAAAATGCACGAAAATGTTTGAAAATCGCTTTAAAAAAATGTTCGGTGTGTGGGTGCGTGTGTATGATGAGATTAAATAATCGAACAAACATCCCCCTCTATATATCGCGAATGAATCATTTGCTGTTACTTCCGATACAATTATACTACTTCCAATTTTATTGGTTTGGTTTTTCAAAATTGTTTATATAGTTTAAACTGTAATGAATTTACAAAGATTAGAAGCGTAGTATCTATAAAAATATAGTTGCGACAAATAAGTAAATAAGTAAGTACTGAAACAGCGGGAAATCACTGCATAAAAAATATTGTGTAATGACGAAGAACAAATATGCAAGTTGATAATTTCGAACTCCTTTCTTGTACACTCCGCTACCCACAAACCTTCCGTTTTTTTGTTTTTGGGCAAACTATAAATATTGCATTTAACTTTTGCATAGATGGTGCTTTGTAAACGATAAAATTTGTCAGGAAGCATTTTTTAGTCATTATGTTACTACCGTATTGCTGACAGATATAAGTTACTCACGGTTGGGTCGTTGGTTTTGCCATTGTATCCTGTCAGACATTTTTCGTAATTCATTGATCGCACTGATATTCGAGGAACCTTGATCGCAAACTGTAGCAATCACGTTGAACCCTGCATTCGTTACTGCTTTTATCATTTCCTTTATACATTTTGTTAGCTGTGGTCCGTTGGTTTGTGATTCGCTGAAGTAATATCCCAATGGGATTTTCCATGAGTTCACTATCCCTCTCATCATGAATACCAAGCAGTGGTCCGCAAATTTTGACGTCCGTCTATCGCCATAGTCCTCGAAGCCGATAATCTTGTCCTGCACCTTGTCATAGTGGAGATGTGCTGATAGAGACATCTCATCCCAGACTACGGCACACATCTTCTCCTTTGGGTCCATGCACATTGCCTGATCTGCCAAGTGACTCATTAATAATTTATTAATTCCCACCTTCACGGGAATCCTGGCCAACATAACTTTCAAGGTTTTTGGACTCGGAACAGAAAATAAACGCATAAAATGCCGATAACCGGAAGGCGAGCGTTTAAACATGCTTAGGCATATTAATTTTTCCTCGTCAGTGTACCGTCTGCCCTACAACATAAAAAAACATGCTTTGTAAGTAGCGTCGAACACAAGTGAACTCACCAGCTGTTTCTTTTTTTTACTTACATACGTATATTTGATAAAAGTAGACAAATGAGTAGTTTCAAAAATGTTATATGTATATGTATATGTATATATATGTATATGAAATTAATAAAGTGTAATATATCATAAGTGTATTGAGAAATACATTTTTCAATACTTCTGAAAGGAGTGCAAGGAAGGTGGTTGCAATTTTTTGATAATTTATTCTCGGATGGATAACACATTGGAAAAATCGCATTTTTCTCGCTGCATCCTTCTATACTATCGCAGCAAAATCATGTGTTTGACATTTTTGAAAAGTAGTTACAAATGTATAAAGGTCCACTAGAGCTCTTGAAAATGTAACGACGCAATAATAAATAGTAATATCGATTACTGCCGTTTCGAATACAAACATATTTTTTTCATAAAAATCGTCGGATGAAATGAATCTAATATATTATTGTTCTTCTTATCCTGCTTAGTCAACAGTTAACGTTCTAAAAATGTTTGCACAACAGAAAATGGATGACTAAATTACGTTTGTACTTTCAAGGGAGAAAAAAATTAATTCAATACATTCCGACATTGAACATTGAGTATATAAAATAATGCGACTTTTAATTCGAGCACCTATTTGTTTTGTTAAATTCTTAAAAACTTTTTCGTCATTACTACTTGAATGAATTCGCGTGAATAGTTTTTCATAAAAAATGTGCAAAAGGTTCGAGGACGACATGCATCATTTAAATGAGATGTGTATTATGGTTACCTGCGGTGAAATATTTGCATGCTTTATCTGCATTTGCATGAATGTTTGCTGAATCGTGGTCAGACCATTTGCAGCCAATTCAACACTCCCCAGCTTCCGTGATTTGGCTTTCGCTGTCTGCGCAACTTTAAGCTTTTGTCTCAATTTAAGCTCTCGTCTTCGCACTCTGAGAGCATTGTGGTAAATGCGCTTCGCGTCTGCGGACAACATATTTTCCCGTGTCGCGGGTCCAATGATTGATTTTCCTGTCAACGTCGAATGTTTACCACCTGGTAACAAAACATTTATTTATTAACTTATTGTCTACTTTGCCAAAACATTTTGGAAATTATGGTATAATAACAGCAAAAAAAGTCAATAAAGATGAATGTATGTTTTAAAATGACGTGGCAAACTATTAATGATCATAGCAAATAGTTTTTTAAATATACGATTCGATATAACATTTATTCGTGTTAATCAATGTTTCCATACATTCATGCGGTATGTTCATAATTGATTCGTGCATAGTACATACTTGAATGTATAAATAAATAGATAAACTGATGAAAAGTTATATGTAAGAACGTCATTTGCATCTCAAAAAATTATTATCTCAGAATAGATATTACTGATATAATAATAGTATTTGTAAAATGTCTATTGCGAAATCGGAGGAGGAGAAACGGTCGCTATTTCAATAATTGATTTGTTTGGTTGTATCACAGATGTGTTTGGAAAATTCGAAACTAGTTGTTCTCGAACAGCTGCACTTAAGGAGAAAAAACTGTCCAGAAACATTTCGATATCATGGGCCGTTCAAAGTGTGTGTTAAAAGAATTTTTTTTTACAGTACCGAAATCTTAAAAGTAATAAAACCCTCAAAAATGGTCGTGGAAAAGAAACTTAGAAAATTTAAGAATTGTTTTTTGGCTCAGAGAAGCAAACAAGCGGAGTTTCGCTTAAATCGAAAGGGGTCAGGTCCATAATATCGTAGAGAAAACAGAGAGCAGATGGTTTGGGGTTATAAATTTTTCATACGTGGAGCTATCAGCATTGACTCATCGGCTAAGACTCTCTTGGCGGAAGAGCTCAGAGGTACAGGAGGAGAGGGCTGTAGAGTACTGTCGGTTCTGTTTCCTAGTACAACGTTCTCTGGTTCAATGATCGACGATGTAATAGGAGAGACTCCGTGAGTAACTGAAGTATGTGATAAGTCAAGAAAGACTTCAGCCATGAGACTCTCTTGAGCAGTAAGTCCTGCTATCTCATTGCAAGAAAAACTTTGCGATAAAGGAGATTGCTGACATTCGAAAGCATTCATAACTATTTCATTGGGCAGTATGGAGTCCTGCTCGGTATGAGATGGCATTACTTCGACTGTACCAACCAATCGTTTACCATATTTTCCCGAGAGACTCTCTGATAAAGAAAGTAAGGGAGGATGACATGCCGGAGCTATTTCTCCAGCATCGAGTGGTTGCTCAATCGCAACTCTTCCTTTGCATACTGATACTAACGGAAAAGATTTTTCCCCCTTAACCAGAAATAACGTAGGAATTGCTGTAACCTTCAATCTTCTCCGTTGACCATGCTCTATGTATGAATCATCAGTAAAGTGTCGATGACAAATTCGGAGTTTTTTAAACTCACTGGGTTCAATGGAAAAGAGGTTTTGGGAGGCGATTGCTTTAATCCAAGCCTGGCATCTCCATTCACTCTTCGGAAATGAATGGGATGGCCCCTTTACCCCAGTTGCACATCCAACAACAACGCAACCTCGAACCATTGTGGAAATTGCGTTGTCCCGACTGAAAGTCCAAGAATAAGCAAGTGGAATGGATATTTTACTATTAATAACATTAAATGTGTCGAACCGTACATGTGCAGGAGCGACACTCGATTTAGAACATAATTTGTTCACCCGGGCGTACAATATATAAATTTTTTTGTTAAATAAATCTCTATGAACCTAAGAAAATATGTAGGGGTGGCTGAATAAGTTCGAAAATAGCATGTATCGCGAAAAAAACATATTTTTCCGTTTTCGAGCTGTCTATCCAAACATGTCATTTTAACTATGAATTCGAAAAGCAGAAAAAAGCAAATTAATAATTAATGAATCTTAACCCATTTATTACTTCTGAATGTACATCATACTGATATTCGAAAAATTCGCCTATCAACCAGATGAAAAAACTGAACAACAAAAATTAAATTTTTTATATAATTTTGATCTCATAAACCGATGAAACGGGCACTACATATGAAAATTTGTTTTTGAAATTTTTTCTTGAAGAACACAAATGTCTTCTAAGTCGTCAAAAAATACTGTCCGTTTTTTTAGAATGTTTGAAATGATTTTCGATTTATCAAAAAACCACGAGATCGAAATTTTCGAAAACGTCATTAATAATTATGAAAAAATTTCAGGGCATTCGTTAACTAATTGTTAGTAATTTTTATTCTCAACAAATTTTAAAGTTCTTATAGTTCTTAAAGTTCATAAATAATCATAAATAAAAATTGTTAGTGAAGTTAACAAATTTTGTTTCTCGAAAACTTTATGAACTTTAAAGAAAATTTGTAGGAATAAGAACGACTTAAGATTAGTCAAAGAATGGCTTCTATTTTTTAAATAATTTTTCATGTCGTATTAGGAAATTTCAATTTGGTGATTTTCCGAAAAATTGAAATTCACGCTATCTGCATTATTTACATCTATTACTAATAGCGATAAATTTTGTATATGTGATCATTATTAATTCACGAAAGCAGTATCGATTTCCATCGGAAAAAATTGACTTCACCAGGCCCATAAGGACGATGATTCTACGAACATCAGAATTCGTTTTTCATATTCATTCATATTGAAGTTCGACGTATTTTTCACTCACACCTCGCAATCAAACAAATGTAAATGGCGTAGATGGCGGTACTATCCACCATATCGCGTCGGTATGCAAACCTGACGCTCATGTTACTCTTCGATAAACTGTTCGATGACTGTACGGTAGATTGCGCTAGGTGTATGCCGATAGTGGCGCACTCTTCGTTATGTCCCTCGGAATTTCGAACTATAATAGTGTCCCCGTTTTCCTATATGAGTGAACACCCCCTGGCTTCACCTAACTTACAATTAGTCGAACTAAGATGGCCGCATATCACGTGGTCTTCCTTTAGGATGACTAGTGGCGCCAAGTTCAAAAATAAAGCAGCATAATGAAGCGAAAGAGTCCATAGAACTGAATAATTTCCTCAACAATGATTGTTTTTAATGATCTTAACGATTATTTTAATGATTATATTTTTAATTTTTCATTCAGGCGAAAGGCTGGATACCAGAAGTATTCATTTCTTACGTGTGTGAAGAACACACACACAGGTTTTTTATTTTTTGAGTATGAACTTTTTCAACATTAAAAAAAT
Source organism: Netelia inedita (assembly GCA_964017225.1). NCBI lineage: Eukaryota > Metazoa > Arthropoda > Insecta > Hymenoptera > Ichneumonidae > Netelia > Netelia inedita. The sequence continues at coordinate 24,552,770 of OZ024920.1, forward strand.
AAGTTCATCATAAAAAATAAGCAGTCTCATTTTGTTATATTATTATTTATCAAACACGAGCGCTCACACAGAGCTTTTTACATACAACGGTACGTAAAAATATAGCTTTATTGTTTAAAACACTCGATATTTTCGAAGCCTCGAACCCCCGCCCGAGCATGTACCGGCGAGGGGCAGGAAGATACTCTCTGCCGCTCGCTCGAGCGAGCGTCAATGCGACGGAGGTGTGAGCGAGAGAGATTGACACTCTCACTTTCTCACACATCAGTCTCCCGCTATCTTCTTCAATTCCTTCATTCTCTTGTCCGGTTCAACACACGCAGTGAGAGAGAAAAAGAATATCGCTCTCTCCTTTACACCTCCGTCTGTTTCTATCTTCTTCGATCCTCCATTCTCTTGTCCGGTTTAACTGACGCACGGCTCTCCAGGGTCGCATAAAAAGTATTCACTTCAATAATGCGGTCTAAACTCGACTATTCTACTTTGTGATAAGATGTTTTGTTCCAAAGAGACATCGTACATAAATTTTACATATTTTATAATCGGAGAACTTAGATTTATGGTTGCATATATCACTATGCAAATAAGCTCGATAACTGGAATATGATTAAAACAGTACATTACCCTATTACTTTAAACATCCTAATTCTTTGATACGATCGTTCTATATAAACTCGAGCTTTTCCTATTTTCGATCTTACTATGTCCCCTTTTGTGAGTTTTTTTCTTTCAAAAAGGAGGCCATTTCCAATTTTTTAACACTTTCTTTATTACGGATGACTATAGTCGCTATCCACGAGATGCCACTGACATACTACGGGCGACTATAATCGCTCTGCATAAGACGACTCTGCATAACGAGATTCTTCAATAACAAAAATCACCAAAAAGAGACAAATCAGTCTAGAATGGTGCCATGCGACTTTTTGGAAACCTGGGTCACTTTGAATCGCCAGTGCCTGAGAGAGCAGTCACCACTCGTTGACTCATTCGCGAAGGTCTATAGTAGCGCACTCGTCAGAAGATTCACTCACGCGGGTATTACAAGCAGGTTTTGTAAGACGTTAATAAATTAGTACACGACACAAGTTTAACGTAAAGATAATTAAAGATGCTTTATTAATTATGTCGGACAAGGGCTCCGCCTCTCATTAGGTCGGTAGCTACGAGGAGACTAACTATCCTCCCTTTGTGTCGCATTCTTATATAGGGTCAATCGTAAAGGGTGGAAACTACTTTTTCATCGTATTCACCATGCGTCGTAAATTACCGGCTACCTACAACTGGATTGCTTGACCGCTCCAGAGATGGCAGCTGCTTAGTGACAGGCAACTATATTCATGCATCTCCTCCGACTTCGATGAAATTTGGTATGCTTGTAGAATGGATAACAATACAAGATATGAAAAACTTTCAAATTGCAACAACGTTTATTTTTTCACGTACTATACACTGGATATCAAAATGGTGCACATAGCAACAAATCTCTTATTATTCATTGCAAATTTGTAATTTTTTCATATGTATCTAAAGAGAGTTTTAACCGATTGGGATGCGAATTAGCATAAAGGTAGATGAAAAAATAAAGTTGACGGGTTTGTTATTTTTTCTATATCACATAATTAAGGAGTTGAAACTGCCCTTCGATTTTTAGTCAATTGCATCGTATGACCGGGTAGCCTTTTGCCATTCCGGGTTAAATTTACGTTAATATAACGTACGTTCGCTTGAATACGCGGTTACATGTTTGTATATTCCACTCACCCCCTCCCCCAACCATCCGCCTCGCGAACGTTCCAAGTTCTTAACGTGTGGCATGGACGAAAATTTGTAGATATAAAAATGGGATGAAATGAAAATGCAATGAGTCGAAATAGTCTGTACAAATTTTCTCAACCTAACGCGGTTTTTCAAAACCTAACACCTAATTTTATATATATCTACAAATTTTCGTCCGTGCCACACGGTAAGAACTTTGAACGTTCGCGAGGGGGGTGGATGGGGGAGGGGGTGAGTGGAATTTACAAATATGTATTCGGGTATTCAAACGAACTTATATTAACGTAAATTTAACCCGGAATGGCAAAAGGCTACCCGATCATACGATGCAATTGACTAAAAATCGAGGGGCAGTTTCAACTCCTTAATTATGAGAGATCGAAAAAATAACAAACCCGTCAACTTTATTTTTTCATCCTCTACCTTTATGCTAATTCGCATCCCAATCGGTTAAAACTCTCGGAGATACGTATGAAAAAATTACAAATTTGCAATAAATAATAAGAGATTTGTTGCTATGTGCACCATTCTGATATCCAGTGTATAGTACGTGAAAAAATAAACGTTGTTGCAATTTGAAAGTTTTTCATATCTTGTATTTTTATCCATTCTACAAGCATACCAAATTTCATCGAAGTCGGAGGAGATGCATGAATATAGTTGCCTGTCACTAAGCAGCTGCCATCTCTGGAGCGGTCAAGCAATCCAGTTGTAGGTAGTCGGTAATTTACGACGCATGGTAAATACCATGACAAAGTGGTTTCAACCCATTACGATTCGCCCTGTATATGGGCTATTCCGCATGAGTCGAGCCAGTCACCTCTGAGAAATCAGTCAAAGCTTGTATATCGTTAGTTCCTGACGAGATAACACATCGTGTCAAGTATTTTTTTTATTGCAAAATTTTTCGAGTTATGAATAATGGAAAATTTTCCGACTTTTTAATCAATAAGTAATTACATAAATTCTTTACTTATTCTTTTTTTAATTAAAGTTGTGACAAAAGTACTATATTTTATGATAAAAATATTTACAACATAAAAAAATTTATTTGTTGCTATTACTTAACAAATGTATGTATACTCTTTATTGTTTCCCCGTGGGGTTACAAGACTCCATTTCCTTTCTTTTTACATTCTTTATTCTATTTACATTTCCTTATTCTATTGGTCTACCTTATTCTATTTACATTTTCCTTGTTCTACTTCTTACTTCTATTTCCTCTCTTTTCTTTTCGCCTCGCCTCTCGTTTGCCCGCTCTCTTTTTCTTGCCGCTCGCCCGCTTACTCTATTTTCCGCACGTACACTCTTTCTTTCGCTCGCTCGCCTTTATCTCTATCTTTATATCGCTGCCCATCTCTCCTTCACAACCTTTCCTCTTCCCATCATCTACCGCCCTCCTTTCCTCTTCTCCCTCCTTCTCCCGACTTCCGTTTCCTTTCCATTCATTCCATTCCTTCTTTCACTCTCTTTTTTTCCCATTTCCTTCCCTGTCTTCTTGTTCCCCTTTTCTCCTCTGTTCTCTTGCCCCATCCAACTTTCTCATCCACTCTTCTCCGCCCCCCTCTTCATTCAGAACTTCCCTTATTCTCTCTCCTATCCCTCTCCTCTCTTCTCTTTCCTCTTCACATCTGTCCAACACGTGTTCCCACGATTCTTCTTCCCTCCCGCAAATTCTGCATGCCCTTCCCTCCTCTTCTTCCCCGTATCTTCCTTCCCTCATTTCGTTCGCTAGTCTATACCTCGCTATTCTTCTATATCTTTCTTCTGCCCAGCCCACCCTTAGATATTTAGGTATCCCCTCTGCCCGTATTTCCCAATACCATCTGTTGTAAGTCGACTCCCTAATTTTCTCCTCCCTTTCTGTCTCCTGCTCCTTTCTATCCTCCTTCTCTACTTCTTCATACCCTTCTGTCTCTCTCTCGCTTTCCTCCCCCCTTTTCATACCTTTCTCTTTCATCCCTTTCCTCTCTTTTTCCCATTTCGATAATCGTTCCTCCCCCTCCTCCCTTTTTTCTATTTCCTCTAAACATTCTCTCGCCATTTCACTTCCCTCTCCTCGTTTTAACTTCTCCTCGTACCTCCACGCCCTCCTTCCTGCTCTTGGTCTTATTTTTACCCTTTTTGTTTCCTCTCTCACCATGTATCCTGGCGTCCACCAGTCTACTCCAAGCGTCCACCTTATATATCGTTCCTGCATACTTTTTATTCCCTTCCTTTCCTCCCACCCCCCAATTTCCACCCCGTATCCCATTACCGTCCACACCAGGGTATCGAATAGCCACATTCGTCTCTTCCAATCCTTTTCAAACTTCCTTTTTCCTATGTCCCATACCTGTTTCATCACCGCCCCCGCTTTCCTTATCCTGTCCTTTAGCTGTCCTTCTTGTCCCCCGTTCTTTTTAAACACATACCCCAAATATTTAAATTCCTTTACTTCCTCTATCCTCTTTCCCTTCCATTTCCATTCCATCTCCTTCCTACTTCCTCCCTCTTTCCGAAACCTCATTATTTTCGTTTTCCCTACCTTGACTTCCATCTTCTTTTTCTCGAAGTACCCTTCTAGCCTCCTTATCATACTCTCCATTTCCTCTTCTCTCTCTGCCAGCACCACCACATCGTCTGCATATGCTAGCGAGCATACTCGTCTTCTTCCCACTCTTACTCCTCCCCACCGTCCCTTTCCTAATTCCTCCTCCATATCCGCCGTTAGGATATTAAAGAGGATCTTGCTCATCGGACATCCCTGTCTAACCCCTCTTCCCGTCCAAAAACCCTCTCCTGTCTCTCCTCCCGCTTTCACCCTGCTTATCGTTTCCCTGTACACTTCTTCCACTCTCTCTCTTAGCCCTAACCTCACCCCTGTCCTTTCCATTGCCTCCATCAAAATCCTCCTCTCCACCGTGTCGAACGCTGTCTTCAGGTCCACGAATAGCCCTATCACTTTCCCTTTTTCCTCCGCTAGCTTCCTGTTCACGATGTAATTTAGTGTATATATGTTATCCACCGGCCCCATCCCTCTCCTGAATTCCGTCTGATTCGGCGGTATGATCTTCTTCCCCTCTACCTCTTCCCCTAGCCTCTTCGCCAACACCGCCGTGTATATTTTATATACCGACGGCATTAGCGTTACCCCCCCCCCCCCCCTGTACTCTTCCACTCTCCTTCCTTCCCCTTTCTTTATTATCGGCACAATTACCCCTGTTTTCCATTCCTGCGGCCATCCTTCTTCCCTCCACACTCTTTCACATACTTCCCATGCTACTTCTACTGTTTTCTCCCCTACCCACTTCCACGCTTCGTTCGGCACCTCGTCCCATCCCATCGCCTTTTCTTCTTACTTTTTACTTCTTTCATCTTCTTTATAACTTTTCTTATTTCCTCTTTGCTTATTCCTTCCTCCTCCCCTATTCTCCCCTCCATTTCCGTCCCCATCCTTACTCTTTCCTCTACCCCCCCTAATAGTCCCATAAAATATTCCTTCCACTCCTCTTTTCCTATTCCCTCCGTTGTACTCTTCCTGCTTCTCCTTCCCCTATTCACAATCCTCCACACACTCTCTTCCGTCTTCGCCTGCGCGATTTCTTCTATCATCCTCTCCCTTTCCTGTTCCTTTTTAGGCCAAGCAAATAAAGGTTTTTTTCTGACAAAAATTTTACCCGATAACGGCGACCGCCATCAGACGCGGAACAGCCTCCCGATCATAACTGACCACTTTTCGACTCCTGATTTCCATTTTATTTTTTGTTATTAACAAATTAGTGAAAAAAAACCACTTTTTTTTCCTTTTTTGCTTATAAAACAAAAAGTAATGGAGGAATCTGTTTGGTCCCAATGGACGAATTGTAGGTAATTCAAATACGCATAAAATAAGCGCTGAAACAAGCCGATCGGTCAATAATTAAGGGAGATACACTGAAAAAACCGAGAACAAAAGCGTTTTTTTCAAAAATATATAACTCCGCCATTTTTTAATTTGTAGGCCAGGCTCTTCGCGAGATAGTAGGTATTGATGTGTCCTTTTTCTGTGCGAAACCTGGGTGCTGTCGGATAATTAGTTTTTGCGTTATTGCAATGAACATTTTATTTTACCATATTTTGCGGAGAGGCTCGATGCTCTGGAGGTCGTCCGATTTAAGTTTACCAAGCGGCTTTTTAAACTAGAAATGTTGACCTACAAATCGTCAATCTTAGATTTTCGTTTAATTGCGTTTAAATAGGTGGAAATCGCGCCTAAACATGAGCAAAAACGACCGAGCGCGCGAAAGTGGTCGAGTAGTGGGGGTAGACCAGCAGAATCGGGGAAGTCGCATATATAGTAATAGAAGCGCGCTCGGCCCAAGTTTCGTATCTATTTATTTGATTATTTCAGTAACCAGTGGGACTATTTTAACTTTCTTTTTTTTGAATTTGGGGTAACGCGATCACCTGAACCTGATTCTTTACTCAGATTTCATGTGAAATAAGCGGGAAACCAGTTATGCAGTTTTTATGACAGTTTTTATTACTGCATGCAAACATAAACAGTATTTACAACAATCTTTAATAACTTTCATCATTATATAATTCAATCCTTGCAATGAAACTTATAAAACTATTTACATTAGCCGCTTTCTTTTCGCGGCCTTCAAACAATTCGATTCGTCATCGAATCCGTCTGTACACATACGTTCGAGTGGAATATTAATTTCATTAAAATTGTTTTCTTCAATTTCATATTCATCCTCCGACTCAACTTGCAGATCGTTTGCATGTAAATTGAAGCATGTGCTTTCGTGACAGTGTGCACAGAGATTCGTGCAGTGCAAACCATGCTTTTTGCAGCTGCACGAAGCATCTATGCACCCTTTTTTACTGCACGAACACGAAATCTGATCGAGCAACTTCTGAGGAATGGGAGGATCGGTACTTCCTACCGGGATGAGCCGGTTTTCTTTAATTTGCCACCCCCAGTCAGTTGCTCTTAGGTCCGCATTTCCTAACCACAAATTTAATTGATAAACAACTCTAAACGCATGTTGTTTAGCTGCTCCTTCTGTTTTTCAAATAATATTCGAATAATATTCAATAATATTCGAATAATATTCAATAATATTCTCAATGTTTAATGTACAAAGTGCAACATTGAATATTAAAAAATGATAATTGCATTATATTATATTAATGTGAGGACATGACGGTTAAAATATCTGAAAAAAAGTTTTTCGTTCATTTTACATGAAATCTGAGTAAAGAATCAGGTTCCGGTGATCGCGTTACCCCAAATTCAAAAAAAAGAAAGTTAAAATAGTCCCACTGGTTACTGAAATAATCAAATAAATAGATACGAAACTTGGGCCGAGCGCGCTTCTATTACTATATATGCGACTTCCCCGATTCTGCTGGTCTACCCCCACTACTCGACCACTTTCGCGCGCTCGGTCGTTTTTGCTCATGTTTAGGCGCGATTTCCACCTATTTAAACGCAATTAAACGAAAATCTAAGATTGAGGATTTGTAGGTCAACATTTCTAGTTTAAAAAGCCGCTTGGTAAACTTAAATCGGACGACCTCCAGAGCATCGAGCCTCTCCGCAAAATATGGTAAAATAAAATGTTCATTGCAATAACGCAAAAACTAATTATCCGACAGCACCCAGGTTTCGCACAGAAAAAGGACACATCAATACCTACTATCTCGCGAAGAGCCTGGCCTACAAATTAAAAAATGGCGGAGTTATATATTTTTGAAAAAAACGCTTTTTTCCTCGGGGTTTTCAGTGTATCTCCCTTAATTATTGACCGATCGGCTTCTTTCAGCGCTTATTTTATGCGTATTTCAATTACCTACAATTCGTCCATTGGGACCAAACAGATTCCTCCATTACTTTTTGTTTTATAAGCAAAAAAGGAAAAAAAGTGGTTTTTTTTCACTAATTTGTTAATAACAAAAAATAAAATGGAAATCAGGAGTCGAAAAGTGGTCAGTTATGATCGGGAGGCTGTTCCGCGTCTGATGGCGGTCGCCGTTATCGGGTAAAATTTTTGTCAAAAACTGATGATTTTAGAGCTCTATTGCTTGGACTATTTTCTTTTCGCATAATTCCTTGTATTCCCTCTATTTCTCCCGATATTTCTCTTTCGTGCCTCCTTTCTTCCTCCCTTCCCTTAACTCTTTTCTCGTTTCCGCTTTTTTCTCTCTACTTTCTTCGTCCCACCATTCCGCCCTCCTTTTCCTCTCTTTACTCTCCCCTCCTTTTTCTTCACTTTTCCTAACCTCTCCCTTTATTGTCTCTATTGCCCCCTTTATCGCTTCCTGTGTCTCCTTCCCTTCCACCTTAATTCCCAGTATTCCTTCCCTGTATTTCTCTTTCCTTTCCTCCGACCATTTTCCCCTTCTCGGTCTCGCTTTATTCCTCTCCTCCTTCTTCTTCCTCTCCCCTCGCCCTTTTTTTACTGTCGCCACTATAGGTTGGTGATCTGATTCCATCCGGTCCTCCACTTCTACACATTTTAACCCCTTCCTCGTGTTTTCATCCCCTATTACGTAATCAATCACCGTCTCCCCTCTCGCTCCTATATATGTATATTTTCCTTCCTCATCCCCCTCTATATTTCCGTTCATAATCTCCCACCCCACTTCCCCTAACCTACTCACCAGTTTCCTCCTTTCTTCGTTTATCTTTCCATCCTTTGATTTTCTTCCTCCTTCCTCCTCCCCCTCTTCTGTCCCCGCTTTACCTTCTTTTGTTCCCGTCCTTGCATCGAAATCCCCTCCTATTATCACTTTTTCCTTTTCGTTTTGGCTTCCATCCACCCTCTCATTTTTTCTAATTTCTTTCCCATACCCCCATTTACATACACCGCCACTATCGTCCATACCTCTTCCCCTGCTCTCACCTTCCTGTACATCATTCCCTCTTCCTCCTCCTGCTCTTCCTTTCCCTTCTCCATCTCCATCCCTTCTCTCACCCCCATCAACATTCCCCCTATCGCTCTGCCTTTCTTATTCCTCTTCTTCGCTCCTTGTTTTGTCCACTTATATCCCTTCGGCAGCCTGCTTCTTATTTTCTCCCAATTCTTTTCCTCTACCCAAGTTTCCGTCAACGCTATTACTTCCCATTCTTCTAGCTCTTTCCAAAAGTCGTCGTCTTTGTTCCCTAGTCCTGCCACATTCCAAAACGCTATTTTCCATTCCTCCGTTCTTTCTTCCCTCCTTTCTTTCCCGCTTATCTCCCGTTTTTGACCCTTCCTTTATTCCCCCTGCCTCTTCCTCATTTGTTCGCTGCTCTCCTTCTATCCTGCCCTCCTTTCGCCTCCCCGTTTCCACCCCTCTTTCTCTTCCTTTTCCATCCTTCATTCCTTCCCTCTCTTCAGCCCAAAACCACCATTCCCCGTTTACCCATAGTTTTCCGTGCCTCCCCTTTACTCTCTTCCTCTTGCTTTTTTCCCTTTCTCCTATTTCTCTTATCCTCCATTGTATCTTTCTCTCCTGCCATGTCATGTCTTCCTGTATTATCTCCCTCCTCCCTCTTAGATTCGCTTTCTTTCTCATCACCTCTCTTTTCCCTTCCTCTTCCTCCATCCTCACCTCTATCATCGTCTCTCTTCTCCCTGCACCTGCCTTTCCTATCTCTTTCGCCCCTGCTATTTTTGCCTGTACTCCTATTTTTTCTAACAATCCCCTCGCTGTTTCTTCCACCGTCCCCCATATTTCCACCTTTTTTATTATTATTTTCTTTCTTCTTTCTTCTCTCTCCTTCCTCTCCACTTTCCTCTCCATCTCCCTTTACTCTCTCCTCTAGTTCCCTATTCCTTTCTCCTCCTGTCCTCTCTCCGTCTCCCCGCTTTCCCCTTTTTTCCCCGTCTAATTCTATCTCTCTTATTCTCTTTTCTATTTCGTCCGTTCTTCCCCTCTCTTCTTCCTTTTCCTCCATCCTCCTCTCCAATTGTCGTACTCTCTTGCTTCTCTCGAAGCCAATAATGCACTGCTCATGGAAGAAATTGCTAAGCTGAAAACGAATACAAGTGCCTCTAACGTATCTGCGAATGAGATTGTGATTTCTGGTATTCCTAGCGAAATTACTGACTCTGCTCGTGCGGTGGCGACCAAAGTTCTCGCCGCGCACGAGTTAAAAGATTTTGCGAACCATATCCTATCAGCTCGTGTCATGGTTAGGAATGCCAGTTCGCAAGGGCTATCCTCAACTAGTACCGAAAACTCGTCGCGTCGCTCCTTCTCCATCGTGGCAAACCTCACGTCAGGTGCTGTTTGCGATGCCATAATCAAGGCTAAACGTGCGAAGCGTGACCTCAAGGTGGGCGAGGTTTTTAGTACTATTACAAAGGGAAATTTGTTCGTCAATGAGCTGCTACCGACTGGACGTATAAGCTGTTATGCTGTGTGAAAGAGTGCGCTGCCAAAAAGTCTTACAAATACGTCTGGACCAAGAACTCTACGATTTTCGCTAAGAAGAAAGACGGCGACCCCTCAATTGCGATACATTCGGCAGCAGATCTCTCTAAGATGTGTTGACTGCCTGAACCATCAGCATTGTATCTGGCCTGGTTATATAGACGCATCCTGTAGTTATATCAGTCATTAATCTTAATGCTTACTTCATTTTATTGTTTTTCTTTATTCACTTTTTTGCTACAATTTCAGTTTTAGTTTTAGGCAACCAAACTATGTTATTCGGCCATTTGGCTATTCAGTCATTAATGTTATAATGCTTGCATCGTTCCTTATTTTCTTTCTTTACTCATTATTACTTTCATTATTTCATTATTATTCATTATTTTATTCATTATTGCGTATAAAAATGGCTGCTGATAAACATTCTTTATTTCTGTTGTAGAGATCCAAAACTATGGTGTCAAAACTAGTTCTAGATTAGGACATAAATATTTAGCATATCGCACTTTACTCTATTATCAGACTTTGCTTTATTTATCTAACTCTATTCCTATAATGGTTAGTCGATTGAATGTTCGTTATATCACACTGTATTACATAAACATTCTCTACTTCCATTGTTATACCCAAAATTATGGCGTCGCAGCTAGTTCTAGATTAGTTTAGAAAAATTTAGTATATCAAACTTTTCTTTGTTATCAGACTCTACTTTATCTACCAGACTTTATTTCTATAATGTGTAGTCGATTGAAATTTTTTTTTGGTTATTTTTGTTATATCACATTGTATCTTATTGTACAATTGTATCTTATGGTACAATGGTTTTCATCTTATTGCCCCAAAGCCTTGCTAGGGCATAATAAACCAATCATCATCATCATCATCTCTTCTCCATTTCTTCCTTCTCCCTTCTCCATCTTTCTTCTCCTTTTTTTATTTCCTCTTTTACCTTGTCTATCTCGTCTTTCATTTCTCTCATTTCTCCTCTCTGCCCCTTTATCTCCTGTTTAACCCCGGGCAACTCTTTTCTTATCTCCTCCCTCATTCCCCTGATCATCGCCCCTATGCTCTCCTCTTCCCCCTCTTTATTCTCTGGTGATCTGTACACCTTCCTGCTTTTTTGGAACGCCTCCCTTCCTTCCTCCTCCTCCTCTTCCCGTTCCTTTTCCTCCATTTTCTCTCTCTTTCTTTTCCATAGTTCCTTTAATCCTACTAACGAGGGGACGGTCCCGGAGGGGCATGGAGTTACGGACTCCCGCTTCGCGTGCTTATAGTGTGGGTAGGTACTAACGAAACCCCAAATGATTAGCCGCCAACTCGGCTCCGTTTTCGAAAAATCACCGTTCAAATTTGGGAGTCTGATTGTCGACTGTAGAATTTCTACATAAGAACAACAAGGCGAGCAGCCAGTCTCCGTTGGTCATTCGAAGCGAACAGACACGCTCTAGTACGATCGCTATACCGTACCTTATCTCTCATATACTGTTAATAGACTCATATTATCTTACTCAACTGTCAGTCTATTGCCGGTACACTATCACAATCGTTATCATTAATATTTGTCCAGTGTATCTCATCCATCGTCATCTACAACCAACTAAACAAATCAACAATAATTTAACCAACATAAACAACCAATTAAAATAATAAATAATATAAAATACATTAAACACATAAAAATATAAATATTATCAAGTGTCTGTTGTTTAGTCTAGTCTATCACATCGTCTATATTCAAACCCACAAGTGTTCTTAATCTAAAAATGTCTTATAACCTAAACAAACGCAAAAAACCTTAACAATAGCCAACCGTCACCATAAGTTCATATGAACAATTAAGTATGGCGCCATCACCAACGGCCCCAACTAACCCAAAAAGGCCTAGAACGTCTAATGACACATTAGCCTCTACAAAAAAAACCAAACCCGCCAGCGTCGCGGTTAAATTAATCAATAATGATAAAATAAAAATAAACCCAGCTAATATAGACGAACTATACAACAAAGCTCTAGATAAGCAAAAACGCAAATCATCTATACATCCAACAGTCATACCGAATCTGACCAAAGCAAAAAAAACTACAATCATCCCAATGGAAGAATCTCCAACGGTCACCGATACTCTAACGGTCACCGATTTTCCAACGGCCACCGATACGCCAACGGTCACCGATATACCAACGGTCACCGATATGCCTCCTGTAGCTGGCACTTCAAAAGATACACACTGGACACTTCCAAAAAAAACCGCCAAACTACAAACCGCGACGACGGACCAACCTATTATATCCATCAACACTAACAATAGCTTCAGCGCACTATCCGACGCTGATGATAACAACGAGTCAACCAACGACGCTCATCAAGGTAAAATCTCCAAAAACAACGAAACACCGCCAATCTATACATACAACATCTCCATCAACGATATCATCTCTATACTACTAAATGAAACCACAATCACAAACCAATTCCTTGTTAACGAAACTAGTAAAAATAGAAACACAATCCGTGCCGCTAATTTACCTGTATACAAAACCATCATTGAACTACTCAACAGTCACAATATTCAATATTTCCCTTTCACACCAAAAAATGATAAGCCAAAAACAATACTACTTAAAGGTATCAGAGGTAATTTCTCCGAAGACGAAATAAAACAAGACATTGACTCAAAAAACTTAAATAACGTCACAATCATAAAAATTAATAAATTAAACTTCGACAAAAATGACCCTACCAAATATCACCATATTGTTCAAACGTCCGCTGGTAGTGATAACAAAGAACTTACAAAAATTAACTCTATACTACACCAAAAAGCTAAGTGGGAACCTCTAAACAAAAATAAAATAAACCAGTGTAAAAACTGCCAGAGAATCGGTCACTCTAGCACAAATTGTAAACTGCCCTATCGATGTGTTAAATGTGCAAAAAACCACGGGCCAGGTAATTGCAATCTTCAACCTAATTCTTCTTCTACCGATCTGAAATGTGCGAACTGCAACATGCAAGGACACCCCGCATCATATCGCGGCTGTCCATTTATTAAATTCGCCATAAAAACTCTGCACGACAACAAAAAACCTCCGCATACTCAACGGGATCAACCAACGCACACATATTCTCAACCCACCGCCACAAGCAGCTCTCAACAGCACACATACGCCAGCATCACCAAAGCAGCTACGTCAACCGACAACAACTTTCATCCAATAATAAACAATCCAATAGACCTCACCAACAATATCATACCCTCGACCCATCTCATACCACAGCCCTCGTTAAATACCCATACCCAACCACCACCTTGGATAAATACTCTCCTTAACAACATGACACAAATCATCCAACAATCTCTCCTACCTATAAACTCACACATACAACAAAATGCACATCAAATACAACACAACGCAAACCTAATCAATACTATATCACAAAAAATCGACTTCTTATACAAAGCGCTACAATTAGATAACCAACAACAATAAATAATGGATCACTCAACAACGGTAACTAAATTACATATAATTGCAATAAATTTCAACTCTCTCATATCTCATTTTAAAAGATTCGAGTTGACCCAATTTTTGTATACACACAATCCCGATATAGTCTTCGTCTCGGAAACTAAAACAAACGATTCACACGTTATTTACTTTGACAATTACCACATAGTCCGCAACGACCGCCCAGACTCCATCAGGGGCGGAGGCACCGCTATACTTATTTAAAAAAAACTCCAACTACAATATATTGATATTACACCTATCTTACCACATAATCATACCATTGAATACTCCGTTATCTCTACCAAACTAGCAAACGGCAATCAACTCTTGCTTTTTAGCATATACACTAATAATAGTAATAAATCACGTTTTACTAACGAACTCATCAATATATTTGAAAAATTTTTACTTAACCACCCATCCAATTATTATGTTATGGCGGGTGACTTCAATGCCAGGTCTATTAGCTGGGGCGACCACAATAATAACTCAAGAGGCTCTCATCTCGTTAATTGGATAAACAACAACTACATTAAATTCAAAATAAACCTATACACTCCAAACTTCCCCACCTACAAGCCAGCTAATACCTACCTAGACATATGTCTGGCAGACTCCAGATTACACATTGACAATTCTCTAAACAAAATAAAAACTTTACCTTTCGAGAGCGACCATAACGCTATCTGTGTCTATCTCGAACTACCTTCAAACCCCCTTATCCCCAATAACTCACCCGCAGAGGTCACATTTAATTACGATTTTAAAAAAGCCAACTGGCGTAAATTCAATAAATTCCTCAACAACATTTACAATCAGAACATCCCTACCAACACTAACCTATCCGTGAACACAATCGACAAAGAATTACAACACATCAGCGAATGCATACTGTACACATGCAGTACAACACTTCATCCCATAAAAAACCCCAACCCCATGGACCTTTATAAATCAAATAAAATAACCAAACTCCATAAAAAGAAATCCACCATCCTTACCAAATTACACAACACTAAAAACAGACACCCCAGCAATCATTTCCTAATCAATTACTACAACTTAACCATTAAACAGCTAAACAAGCAAATCAAACTGGAAATGCAACGCGTCTCAGATAATCATTGGAAAAAACAATTAAGCAATATTGATTACACCAGACCAAATAAATTCTTCCCTATTATCAATAAACTATTACGCCCAAAAAAAACACAACAACTGAATCGATTCGAGCTTGACGACTCACATATTCCGCTATTACAGCGCTGTAATATCGATCCTACTACTCTCAACAAACAAAATAATAAATTCATAATAAACAACAACAGCCAAATACTGAACATCCTAGGAGCTCACTATGAATCAATCAACACCTCTAACAATTTAAACAAAAATACCAGATTAAAAGAAATAGTTGAAACCAAAGCCGATGCTATCATCAATGATGCCACCCTTAATCGTACAAACAATATCTCAATCTGCAACTTCAGTAACCATAATCCCGCTCTCCACCCAGTTATACCCATCAATAATTTAATAACGGATAACATATTTACCTCTACCACCGAACTCACAGCCATACTCAAAAATCTACCAAATAAAACCTCAAGCGGTTTAGACAACATCCCTCCCATAATTTATAAGAACCTCACTAATAAAATCATACAATCCCTTGTCATCCTATTCAACAACGCTATAAACTTATCCTATTTCCCAAGTATCTGGAAAACTGCTAAAATTGTTCCCATCCTTAAACCCAATAAATCTACCACTCTCCCTGTTAATTTCAGACCAATAAGTCTCACACCCGCTATTAGTAAAATCTACGAAAAAGTTATTAAGATCAGATTATCTAAAGTAACCTCATTTAACAATGTTATCCCAAGCACCCAATTCGGCTTTCAAAATAAACTCTCCACTACACACGCCATACACAAACTAACAAACGATCTCAATACCTTCATTCATAACAATAATTTAGTTGGAGCCCTTCTAATAGACCTGGAAAAGGCCTTCGACACCGTCTGGCAAAAGGGCCTCTTATTTAAATTGAACAAAAATAATTACCCTAATTGGATGATCCATCTAATTTGGGATATGATCAATAACAAAAATTTTGTCATCTCAAATTACTGTAACACTTCTTCAATCTCATTTAACATACGAGACGGCCTCCAACAAGGTACTGTCAACTCGCCATTGCTCTTCAATATATTCACCGCTGATTTACTAAAAATATTTAACTTAAATATCGACCACCACACACGTGCCATCGCCTTTGCTGATGACCTAATAGTATATTATGCAAATCGAAACCCTCTTAACATCCAATATAAAATCAACGAATTACTATCTAAAATCAACTTATATTATAACAACTGGAACCTTAAAATAAATCTTAATAAATGCGAATCCATATTATTTAGAAAATCCACGAAACATTTAACGAATTATCACCGTAATCTATCTAGTACATACAAAATAACTACCCACGATCTTATATCTAATAACATTATTACAATCCCACAAAAAAGCAAAGTAAAATACCTTGGTTGTACATTAGACCATCTAATGCGCTTTAATACCCTAGTTGAACTACAACTAATTAAAGCAAAAAACGCGTACAAGGCCAACTCTGCCATCTTTCATAATACGCACCTATCCAAAAAAACTAAAATCATATTATATTTACTCTTAATACGCCCCATTATAACATACGCCGCACCCATATGGTGGAATATCAACGCTTCCCTTATGGAACAATTAAGAATATTCGAAAGAAAAATCATTAGATCTTGCTTGCACTTATACTACTCACCTCAGCATAATTACAAAAAATACATCCCCAACAAAACATTATACAATACAGCCAACATTACAAGGATCGACAATTTCATCATAAAACTAACTAGGAATTATTATCAAAAACTAAACTTAAGCGAGCACAATATTATAAAAGAAATTAATACAATCAACGAAACTTCTCTCCAAAGCCAATTAGTATCTGGATACCTACCTCCACAAACCTTTAAATACTTTGACAATCTAGGTATTATCCAAAATGAACACAACATACCTATCTTATATCATTGGAAACGCAACAAGGCAGATAAAAGGATAAACCTCCTTGCTAAGACATATGCGCAAAACCCATACCAATTTAAATTCTCTACTGCATTACCTAAAGTCGACTGGTTAAACTTTAGTAGACTCAACCCGAACAAATATCATTGGGTTAGCCCTAACAGCACTACAATTACGAAATTAAAAGAACGTAAAATTAATTTCCTTCGCACCCATATATAAGCTTCTTAAGCACAAATAACATATAATAACCAAATATAACTATATCTTTAACCAACTTATTATATTCATTTCGAACAAATTGTAGCCATTGTTTACGCTACCACTTCATCATATGTATATACCCATTTATCATTGTACCATACCATATACCTCGTATTATAACATTACTACGATTTCCCATTGATCTACTTACCTAATATCAATATACTCTAGTCTTATGTTAATTCATATTTAATTAAGTTAAGTTTATCTTACCTGTAATTTGTACTAAAGCCTAAACCAAAGATCTACCCCCTAGTCATCATATTTATATTATAAGTTATAGCCAGCAACATTGTAATTTAGTCCTCATATGTACAATACTCATTTAGCATTGTTCTTTACCATACACTTCACTATACTATACCTTATACGATTTCCCATTGTTCTACCTAACTGATATCGATATTTACTTTCTTTATATAAAATTACTTTTATGACTATTCTAAGCTTAGATATATTACATTAGTTCCTTTCCCGATAGTACGAAACATATATCCTACTCAAAACATTCATATACCCATTGGGGTTTTTTTAAAGACACAAACATGGGTTACAACCACTGATGTCTTTTTTTTCTACCCCACCCCACACTGACAACCCAGATTGTCAAACATACATTAAGCCCCAATGCAGGCTCATATTCCCAAATATTATTTATTCACCTATCAGCTACATTAGTATATAGCGACGAGTACTTAAACATAAGTCAATTCGTTAACATCCCCTTCTTTTTAATTTGGAATGTTTCTTTGGTTCATTATATTTCATCCTCACTCTTATGTAAACCCAACCAGAAATAAAGAACGTTGTTAATGTTAAAAAAAAACAAGGCGAGCAGCCTAGCGGTAAGCGAGTCAGACTACCGTCCCGGAGGTCTCGGGTTCAAGTCTCGTCTATGCTGCTTTTTTTTCATTTTTTTTTTCATTTTTAGGCACTCACTATAATATATATAAATATATATTAAAAAGTGCCTATTAATATCGCCTTCCAAAAATCTTCGTCACGGGAGCCGTCCGTCCGCACTCAAATCTCAGCAACGTATGAACCGATCGAGCTGAAATTTATACTACAAATGTATTTTATTATAACAAAGATGCCTTTTGTGTATAAATCCATTCGGACTTTGTTAAATATAAAAATTGTTAAAAACATACCGATTTTGGGGCCAAAAAGCTATTTTGTATCTATCAATGTCCGGATCTCAGCAATCTGTGAACTAATGTTTATATAACTTATAGTATTTCTTTATAAGACCTCAAAGAAGTGTCTTCTAGAATTTAAAGACTTTACAATTCTGTTAATAATTCAATTTGAACAAAAAAAACGCTTTTTTGCATTTTTTTACAATTGCACAGAGACGCGTGAACGAATTTTTTTGATTCTCGCTTATTACTTTAATTTTAATGTATTTGAAGTACTTCAAGAGTTTCAAGTCATTTGAACAATTATAACATAGAGTTTTTTTAAATATTTTTTCAACATGTTTGACATAAAAAAACACTCATTCAACAAAAGTTATATCGTTTCTTGTCTTTGAATAGAATATGACACTTCTTCGAATTTATCCATTTTATATACACTTTTATTATTTGTACACATCAAAATTATTCATAATACTCACTGTTTTATTTTTTTTTCACTTCACAAATATTATTAATTCAGCATATAAAAAAATAACCTCGAACGTAACTATTAAAATATACTTATATAAAAAAATAACCTCGAACACTGTTAAAATATACTTCTTCACAAAAAAAAATGTTCATACAACAACACCACTTTTAATTCGATGAAATTACGCGAATTATCATTTATCGCGATTAATATTTTATAAAAGTATTTAAAACAAAAAAAAATCTTCGTAATTACACTGACAGGCATAGATCACCGATACACGAAAGAGAGGGAAGACTCATATCGACGAAGATCGAGTCCCAGCAAAGCTCACTTCGTGCCCCAGCGGTAAGATGTCGTTAGTATCGTCATGTGCTTGTTACGTTGATGTACAGTACGCTTATGTGTACGCAAGAATAATCCACCGGAATGTCGGGCTTGCTATTGGCTATCGTTAAAAGCCTTCACACACGAATCTCCGTAACACGTAATACGTAAACCGTAAGAAAATCCTCCAATCAGAGTCAACTATTAGCCTCTACAGAGGATCTACAGAGAAGCTTCTACAGAGCTTCAGTGCGAACAAAGATCTGAAAGTGAATATGTATATATGAAAGCGTTTATAGCGATCACAAGTCATTATGGTTTCGCATCTCATGATAAATATAGATTTATAAAAAAATGTGAATAAATGATATACTGATTATTTTTTTATTTATTATTTTATTAAACATACAACCGTATTATATGCATTATTTTTGCACCATAATTCATAGAAAATAAACATTGAAAATAAAACTAAAGAAATGAAACATTATAATATGAACACTTAAGAGGCAGTGTAACAGCCGACGAGCGCTTCGAAAACGGCATCCCTATTTATACGAGCACTGAGCAACCGATCGGGTTTAAATTTGGCCAGTACATAGATAATTATGGCACACGGTACATGAGAGTCGCGTTTTTTCAAAATTTTGAAAAAAATTTTGCAGATTCGACTTATCATTGGAGAAATGAGACAATTCTTCATAGTACACCGATTCGATCGAAATTTCCCGACTCTCACTCACTAAAGCATCAACAAACGCACATTTTGAGCTTTGTTTTATTATATTTGATGCAAAATTGGCTTCAGAAATAGGGATGCCGTTTCATGAAAGAAAAAAGCGAGATTTTTGTCAGCGTAACGAGAAAATAGTGTGACGAAATTCCGCGCGAAGCGCTGACGCAACATTCTCACGAGGTCGGTAAGTGCTGTGGCCCGCGCGACGGAAGAGGCAGCCGCGAGAGACCAAGGCATAGCCGCGCCTCGTGTACCCGTTGGACTTTGCCCTGCACAGAGACCTAATGCGTCGCGCGTTAGGCGTGAGGCATAGGCACGAGGCGTGCCTATGCCTTCGACTCTCGTAGCTACCCCTCCCGGCCCTCTCCGTCGCCATCGGCCACATGAAATGAGTACAGTGCGAAGCATAGGTAAGGCCCTCGCTGCGCACTGTAGAGTGTTCGCTCCATGCTCGCCGAGACCGAAAAACTCGGCGGCAACTCAAAAACGAAATCCCTAATTACTCCGGCACTAATCATCCGATCGCATTGAAATTTGGAGGTGAGCTAGAGAATGATGGCACGGGGTACCTGAGACTCGTTTTTTTTTAATGGCGAAAGCGGAACCGCTTTTTTTTTATAAAAACGATAAATTTTTCATAGTAGCACGATGTTTCTCGTCGCGTTGATGTTACAATTTCGTACTCCATGGAAATATGCACATTTTGGACTTTGTTTTATATCATTTGATTAAAAAATGACCGAAATATAGCAATTTGAGTTTTTATGCAACGCGGGTCCAGCGACGGCAAGTTCGCCGGCCCGCGCGGCGGGAGGGGTAGCCACGAGAGTCGAAGGCATAGGCAGTCCTCGTGTACACGTTGGCCTCTGCACGGAAACCTAACGCGTCGCGCATACTCGTATATATATATAGATCAGTCAGCTCTGAGAAATCAGTCAAATTTTGCATATCGTTAGTTCCTGACGAGATAACATATCGTGTCAAATATTTTTTTTATTTGCAAAATTTTTCGTGTTATGAATACTGGAACTTTTTCGGACTTTTTAATCAATAAGTAATTACATACCTTCGTTCCTTTAATTTTTGATTAAATTAAAGTTGTGACAAAAGGACTATATTTTATCATAAAAATATTTACAACATTAAAAAAACTATTTGGTATTATTTATATAACAAATATAACAATTTAAAAAAAAACCTGTGTGTGTGTTCTTCACACACGTAAGAAGTGAATACTTTTGGTATCCAGCCTTTCGCCTGAATGAAAAATTAAGAATATAATCATTAAAATAATCTTTAAGATCATTAAAAACAATCATTTAAAAAAATTTTTAAAACTGTGTTGCGGAGCCTGATGAGATTAACTCAAAGACCTGCGGAGCTTATTGAAGGCGCTCGGATAGCCTACAGAGTCTTTTAGAGACCCTGCGGAGACCACACAAGAACAAAAATAACTTTCATGGAAATAATTACAATTTCAAAGAATAATTAACATAATAATTTAAAACAATTATCTAAATAATAATTTATTCTATTCGAAGGCCCAGCAGTGCTTTCGAAGGACTCCGCAGGGCTGTAGAAGGCCTGCGGGAGCTGTAGGAGGCCTTCTAAAGCCCTGCGCAGGGTTGTAGAAGGCCTCCTAAGGCCATGCGCAGTCCTTCGAAAGTGCTGCGGGGCCTCCAACAGCCTCCGCAGGCCTTCTAGAACCCTGCGCAGCGCTTTCGAAGGACTGCGCAGGGCTTTAGAAGGCCTCCTACAGCTCCCGCAGGCCTTCTACAGCCCTGCGGCGTCCTTCGAAAGCACTGCTGGGCCTTCGAAGAGAATAAATTATTATTTAGATAATTGTTTTAAATTATTATGTTAATTATTCTTTGAAATTGTAATTATTTCCATGAAAATTATTTTTGGTGTTCTTGTGTGGTCTCCGCAGGGTCTCTAAAAGACTCTGTAGGCTATCCGAGCGCCTTCAATAAGCTCCGCAGGTCTTTGAGTTAGTCTCATCAGGCTCCGCAACACAGTTTTAAAAAATTTTTTAAATGATTGTTTTTAATAATCTTAACGATTATTTTAATGATTATATTTTTAATTTTTCATTCAGGCGAAAGGCTGGATACCAGAAGTATTCACTTCTTACATGTGTGAAGAACACACACACAGGTTTTTTTTAAATTCGTTCAACGTATCCCTGACAGTTAAAAAAATTATTGAAAAATCATTTGTTAAATAAATAGTACCAAATAATTTCTTTTATGTTGTAAATATTTTTATGATAAAATATAGTCCTTTTGTCAAAACTTTAATTAAACAAAAATTAAAGGAAAGAAGGTATGTAATTACTTATTGATTAAAAAGTCGGACAATGTTCCAATATTCATAACTCGAAAAATTTGGCAAATAAAAAAAATATTTGACACGATATGTTATCTCGTCAGGAACTAACGATATGCAAAATTTGACTGATTTCTCAGAGGTGACTGATCTCCTATAATTGTCCGCGCGACGCGTTAGGTTTCCGTACAGAGGCCAACGTGTAGGTACACGAGGACTGCCTATGCCTTCGACTTTCGCGGCTACCCCTCCCGCCGCGCAGGCCACCAAACTTGATGCCGACGCTAGACTCGCGTTGCATAAAAACTCAAATGGCTATATTTCAGTCATTCTTTTATCAAATGATATAAAACAAAGTCCAAAGTGTGCATACTTCTATGGAGCACGAAATTTTAACATCAATGCGACGCGAAACATCGTGCAACTATGAAAATTTTATCATTTTCACAAAAAAAGTGGTTCCGCTTTCGACATTAAAAAAATTGAGTCTCAGGTACCCCGTACCATCATTCTCTAGCTCACCTCCAAATTTCAATCCGATCGGATGATTAGTGCCGGAGAAATTAGGGATTTTGTCTTCGACTTGCCGCTGTGTTTTTCGATCTCGGCGAGCATGGAGCGAACGCTTTACGGCGGTCGGCGAGGGCCATACGCACTATATTATGCCGGCTGTCGACTCTCGTCGAGGGACGGCGAGGCTGGACGAGTACGAGAGTGTACAGGGTACACTAGCTCCGTCTCGCGATGCCTCGCAGTCACTCGTGTGCTCTCCATTCCGAGCCGGTTTTTGAGCGCGAGTCAAAGGGTCTCGCTTACCCTCGCGAGGCGGCGCAAGTGCATCACTGTACACTCTTGCGTCATTCAGTTGATGGCAAGCTTTCTAACCGTCCATCTTGGCGTTCGCAAAGCGTACTAAATAAACGAGAGTGTACAGGGTCGGGCTCGTCCCTCGACCTCTCGCGCGAGAGCTCTCGACGAGACATCGTGAGAGCACTCGCGCGAGAGTGTACAACCGGCATAAGATTTTCAAAGGGGACGGGTCACGGCTGGCCCTGCTACGACGCCTCGGTCTTCGGCCCACCACGATGTGCCGGGGCTTCGTAGCAGATGGGCGCCGTGACATCTAGCGGTAGTCCGCAGCGGCTCGTAGTCAAATGTTGCGAGCTCTGCACTACCGCTGGGAAGGCGAAGCCGTCGACATTCCTTAGGGTGTTACACTGCCTCTTAAGAGGCAGTGTAACAGCCGACGAGCGCTTCGAAAACGGCATCCCTATTTATACGAGCACTGAGCAACCGATCGGGTTTAAATTTGGCCAGTACATAGATAATTATAGCACACGGTACATGAGAGTCGCGTTTTTTCAAAATTTTGAAAAAAATTTTGCAGATTCGACTTATCATTGGAGAAATGAGACAATTCTTCATAGTACACCGATTCGATCGAAATTTCCCGACTCTCACTCACTAAAGCATCAACAAACGCACATTTTGAGCTTTGTTTTATTATATTTGATGCAAAATTGGCTTCAGAAATAGGGATGCCGTTTCATGAAAGAAAAAAGCGAGATTTTTGTCAGCGTAACGAGAAAATAGTGTGACGAAATTCCGCGCGAAGCGCTGACGCAACATTCTCACGAGGTCGGTAAGTGCTGTGGCCCGCGCGACGGAAGAGGCAGCCGCGAGAGACCAAGGCATAGCCGCGCCTCGTGTACCCGTTGGACTTTGCCCTGCACAGAGACCTAATGCGTCGCGCGTTAGGCGTGAGGCATAGGCACGAGGCGTGCCTATGCCTTCGACTCTCGTAGCTACCCCTCCCGGCCCTCTCTGTCGCCATCGGCCACATGAAATGAGTACAGTGCGAAGCATAGGTAAGGCCCTCGCTGCGCACTGTAGAGTGTTCGCTCCATGCTCGCCGAGACCGAAAAACTCGGCGGCAACTCAAAAACGAAATCCCTAATTACTCCGGCACTAATCATCCGATCGCATTGAAATTTGGAGGTGAGCTAGAGAATGATGGCACGGGGTACCTGAGACTCGTTTTTTTTAATGGCGAAAGCGGAACCGCTTTTTTTTTATAAAAACGATACATTTTTCATAGTAGCACGATGTTTCTCGTCGCGTTGATGTTACAATTTCGTACTCCATGGAAATATGCACATTTTGGACTTTGTTTTATATCATTTGATTAAAAAATGACCGAAATATAGCAATTTGAGTTTTTATGCAACGCGGGTCCAGCGACGGTAAGTTCGCCGGCCCGCGCGGCGGGAGGGGTAGCCACGAGAGTCGAAGGCATAGGCAGTCCTCGTGTACACGTTGGCCTCTGCACGGAAACCTAACGCGTCGCGCATACTCGTATATATATATAGATCAGTCAGCTCTGAGAAATCAGTCAAATTTTGCATATCGTTAGTTCCTGACGAGATAACATATCGTGTCAAATATTTTTTTTATTTGCAAAATTTTTCGTGTTATGAATATTGGAACTTTTTCGGACTTTTTAATCAATAAGTAATTACATACCTTCGTTCCTTTAATTTTTGATTAAATTAAAGTTGTGACAAAAGGACTATATTTTATCATAAAAATATTTACAACATTAAAAAAACTATTTGGTATTATTTATATAACAAATATAACAATTTTAAAAAAAACCTGTGTGTGTGTTCTTCACACACGTAAGAAGTGAATACTTTTGGTATCCAGCCTTTCGCCTGAATGAAAAATTAAAAATATAATCATTAAAATAATCTTTAAGATCATTAAAAACAATCATTTAAAAAAATTTTTAAAACTGTGTTGCGGAGCCTGATGAGATTAACTCAAAGACCTGCGGAGCTTATTGAAGGCGCTCGGATAGCCTACAGAGTCTTTTAGAGACCCTGCGGAGACCACACAAGAACACCAAAAATAATTTTCATGGAAATAATTACAATTTCAAAGAATAATTAACATAATAATTTAAAACAATTATCTAAATAATAATTTATTCTATTCGAAGGCCCAGCAGTGCTTTCGAAGGACTCCGCAGGGCTGTAGAAGGCCTGCGGGAGCTGTAGGAGGCCTTCTAAAGCCCTGCGCAGGGTTGTAGAAGGCCTTCTAAGGCCATGCGCAGTCCTTCGAAAGTGCTGCGGGGCCTCCAACAGCCTCCGCAGGCCTTCTAGAACCCTGCGCAGCGCTACGCCGGTAGTGTATGTATATATCATTTTGTATTTCATGTGCACCACAAAAATATTTTAAATAAATAAAATGCATTTTTGAAATAAAAAAAAGTGGATATTTGTTCTGTAGAAGTAGCGTTTCAATTATGCATATAAAATTAATTTATTGTTGGGTATAAAAATCGAAAAAAACGGTACCCACGGGCAAGATTCGACCCAACAACCTAGCAGTTATTAGTCGAGTACGCTCACCACTCGACCACTCGACCAGTTAACAAATGTTAAACGTGAGCTTCTTTTACCTGGCTAGGCAATTTTTAAAAGTCGATTTTTTAGAAAGTTCTTAAGAGTTGCGCGCGTACTACTTTGGCAAATGAATGTGTGGGTGGTCACCTTCACTTCGTATAAATATAAAAAAAAAAATATTGAAAAAAAAAATAAACAAAATTTGGGCCTCTGGTCTTCCCATCAGATTGCTTTTTCGCTCGAAGCCTCAGTTTCGGCTTGGCCGCACATGAATGGGCTCAGCGTCCATGTATTGGTGTAGCTGCCGAAGGCACGGTCGAAGTTGCCCGACCGCGCTCGGCTCTTTCCGAAGATGTCCGAGCATCGCTCGCTCACGGACACGCGCTACTATGATTGTGTGATGGGCGCGCAGGACTCTAGAGAGGGGGTACATTTCGCGCGCGATCTGGCAGCTCTGTCCCCACCACGCGTATCGCTCACGTCTTGGCGCTTCGATCGCTCGAGAAGCTTCGCGAAACTTTGCTGTGCGGTTACGGCGATACGCTAAGCTACCAATGCGCGCGGTCGTCGTATAGAGGGCCCTACATCCGACCCTCCTGCGATGACATTCGTCCTCGAATGTCTTTCTCGCTGTTTAGATCCTCGGGGTCATCGTCGAACTGTTCATCTTCCGAGTCGCTACTGTCTTCGCCTTGCGCCCACAACTTCATATGGTCGGCGCTGGTAGAAGTTTGTAAGGGTCCCTCGTGCTCGCCGACTTTGCGAACAACGTATCTGTCGTTTCGCAGCATTCGAATTATTTCGTATGGCCCGAAATACAGCGCAAGATATCGTACTAACGATAAAGACACGAGGACCATACGCATACGACAAATTTATACAAGCATTACGTCAGACGGGTTACAATGATGAAGCCAATCTTCTTGAAAATGCTCGACTTATAGATGATATCAAATCATTTAAATTATTATTACAATTGCTCCCAATCGCAATTAATCGCATCGTGGAAATCATTAGCGATCAGAACAGGCGAGAAACTGTTAAACTGAAATATATCCTGCAAATTCAATCTATTTAGTTTTTTTAATGTTTTCGATCATGAATGTAATTTATCCGTTTTTTTCATGCTAGTTCCAGACTACTATGAAATAATCGCAGAGGTTTTCATTCCATGGGGGTGTGGATGATGACACACACCCGAGTCCAAAATCATGCGTGCTATTAACACGACGTTGGCTGCAACGGCTTTGAACCTCGACGGCGCAATGGTGATTATCGAATGAGGATGAATAATGAGCGAACTCAACTTCATTGACGGCTGAACCATCTTAACATGAACGCGAGATGCAGCATAAAATTTGTTTTCTTTTTTATAAACCATTTTCTTTTATAATTCATTTTTTATATATACTTGCATATTTTTTCATGTATTTTTATATGTACTCATTCGAAATATATTTTCTCCCCAATAAAAACATGTTACACATATTTATGGTTTTATACGATTTTTATTCAATATCGTGGTTACTTCTGTTTTGGTATTACACTCAGTATTACATTCGTTATTACTTATAAAATTATTACATTTGGATAAATTCAATGTGATTATATGCAGATCCATGAGCGCGTAAAGCCAATCCGTTTTCATGAGATGCACGAACCATCTCCTTGAACAGATCTTCATTTGACAGAATTAGTGTGGTCATCCGGGCTGGCAGAAAAACCGTACAAGTTTTTTCCAAATCCATGACGATTCTGTCGCCATACTTGGTTTTTGCGACTCTTATATCGGTTACTGGATATGCCTCCTGAGGTGACAATTCGGACAGCTTTTTCATTGAGAGAAAGTCAGCCAGCAGACCCACTTTGTTGATTTCGCGTAAATCCATACTGATCTGAAATACATTATGCATAGCATTTTATCGTTAATACTCAAAATTATGAGAACATATAATTCAGGGGACAAAATTTTTAATACGAACCTGCAGTTTTTTCTTTCACGATGATGCGTCAAAAATGTATTTGTCGAAATTTGGCTACCAACGATCGAATTCGTGATCGTGCGATAATTATTTTTTTCACTCGTTGAATATTTCGTAATAATTGTTTAAGAGGCAGTGATACCCAGCGGAAAATTCAGACGGCTTCGCTTTCGTCGCGGTAGTGCAGAGCTCGTAGCATTTGGATAAGAGCCACTGCTAATTACCGCTCTATGGCATGGCGTGCGTATGCTACGAGGCTCCGATACGTCTAGGCGGGCCAAGCGCCGAGGCCTCGTAGCGATATGCGATCGCCCGCGTTTCTCCCCGCCGCTCCCCTCGGAGAGAAAGAGGCGAAGCTAAACAAACGAGTCGCGCGAACCGATCTCGCAGCTTCGACCACATGTATATATATACTGTCACGCCGATGAGGGGGGGGGGGGGTATTCAGGGGAACGGGGAAAAGGGGGGACGATGACTTTTAATAGATCCAAAAAAAGAAAATAACAGGTAACAATCTAATTTTATTGAATGATTTGATAATGAAGACAAAAGAAAATATATTCCTCGACGACAAGACAACAATAGAAACGATAAACGAAATAGTCGGCGGACGATCTCCGGGAATGTACAGAACCTTATAATATAAGAAAATTGTTCAATAAAAAAATAACAAAAAAAAACTCAGTCTTGGGCGCCAGTTATTTTAAACTAAAATAACAAAAAGAAAATACCTGGGGTGGTATGAAGGGAAAAAAAAGGGGGGGGGGAAACGGGAGTTGCGGGTATCTCAGGGTAGGGTGGATTCTCCGACTCTATACGGCCTCTTAGTAATTGCCACTGGCTATGGCTCGAGGACTCACGGAAAATATTTCGTCGTAGCGCTCTTCTTATTATAAATAATACTCTCTATATACGGTTTCGCTATCCTAATAATACTGTGGTCGGTTGGGGGGAGGGTGTTAGGGGAAACGGGGATCGTGGTTCAGGTAATCTCCAAACAAAAGAAAAGGAAAAAATATTCTTGTCGGGACGGGGATTCGATCGGCTATCTTGACCGTCGAAGTGTGAACTGGGGGAAACTGGGGTACGGTAAGGCGATCCCAACCGCCTAAGTGCGAGCTGGGGGAACTGGGGTACGGGAGGCGAACTGGGGGAAAACTGGGGTACGGGAAGGCGATCTCCACCGCCCAAGTTCGAACTGGGGGAACTGGGGTACGGGAGGGCGATCTCAGCCGCCTAAGTGCAAGCTGGGGGAGCTGGGGTACGGGAGGCGAACTGGGGGAAAACTGGGGTACGGGAGGCGACTCGTGTGACGAACACGGGCGCACTCGCCGGTAGGCGAGAGGGGAGGGGGGGGGGGGGAACTCGACCTTGCTTACACGCGATTCGCTTAATACTAAACAACCGTCCCACACGGTTAATACGCAAATTAGAGGGCCCGAAGAAAATGGCCGACGGTTGGCGACAGTGAGAAAGAAAGAAAAAAAAATGAAATGCGAACAAACGCTATTGTTGGTGGCGCAGGAGCGCGTATGACCAACAATAAGTTATTCTGGGGTTGTGCCAATAAGTTAGTCCGTGCAAACACTTACATTCGGGGTCCTGTCGCGTTCTCCGTATCCTTTCTCCCGCTCGTCCCTCGTCCTCCACTGCCCTTCCTTTCTCCGTTCGTCGGCTATCCCTCCTCGCTTCCATCACTCTCTCGCACTCCACTCGCTCACAATTTCTCCACTCAATCTCTCCTCTATTCTTTTCTCTAACTCCTTCTCAATTTCCTCTAATTCTCTCGTAATTTCCTCTAATTCTCTCTTAATACGCTTCTTCGACACCTTCTCTCTAACACGGCTCAACGCAAAGTGCTTTGCCTCGTGGCCGGCCGGAAGTTCGCGAATTTTCTCCCGCTCTGATTGGCTGACTTGCCGGCATCGACCACGGGTCACTCGATCGCTCGGCAGCAGCAGCACGGGTCACTAGAGGGGTTACGGGTTATTGATTATGGGTCGGACTGTAGCGGGATCTATCGGGGACGGGCAGGTAAGTAGAGCGATCGGTACGGCAGGGCTATTGGCATAGGGGACATCTCGATTTACGGGAAAGGGAATTTAACGGGATCTCGTGCGCTGCTGCCATCTTCGCTCGCTGCGCCGCTCCGCTGATTGATGGCCTCGGGACGGCGGCAGTGACGGGTTCCTCGTGACAGGTGCTGTTCTGTGAAGTGTGTATATTTCGGCTTTTCTTTTAATTATTGCGGGGTGTGTGAGGTGATAGGGATGCGAGTGCGGGCTTCTTCGGGGGATTGTCTTCGCGGGTCTGACGGGTAAGTTTTCCTCCAAATTTTACTCCTTCGTGGCTCGTTTTATTTTCTCCTTCTTTTCATTTTTCCAGGTTACGTCGCCGTGCTCGACGACGACGACGACGACGACGACGATGACGACGACGACGACGACGACGAGGCTACGGCGACGATGACAATGCGACGACGACGACGACGACGACGACGACGACGATGACGGTGCGACGACGACGACGACGACGACGACGACGACGACGACGCTACGGCGACGATGACAATGCGACGACGACGACGACGACGACGACGACGACGATGACGGTGCGACGACGACGACGACGACGACGACGACGACGACGACGACGACGACGACGACGACGACGATGCGACGACTAAGGTGGCGGGATCGGTGGGTCTCTTCGTGGCGGCGGTAAGTGTTTGCGCGAATTGTTTTAAAATAAAAAAAAGTTTCTTTACTCACCGCGCGTTTTATGTGTTTCAGTGGGACGGTTGCCTCTGCGTGAGCTGAGTACGGGGGAGGAAAATTGTGCAACGTCACAACTCCCCCCTGCTTAAACAAGAGTACGTCTTTTGACGTACTCGAGCTAGTCCATCCATTCTTCTTTACTCAAACTTATACACGCATCCTTCCATACTCAAAAATCTATACACGCATCCTTCCATACTCAAAAGTCTATACACTCATTCTTCCATACTCGAAAATACTCCACTCATCCGTCCATACCCGAAAATTTCTCACTCATCCATCCATACTCCCGCGGTACGCTCCTTCTCTCGTACTTGTAGAGGACAGGAAAAAAAAAAAAAAGCTGTGGACAGAAAAGGAACGAGAAAGAAATACAAAGCATTATTGTTATAACGAGGTTAGCGGTATTTCCCCAGTGTTTACCCATCATCCCTTATTGGCACTTATGTTTACTTGTTTCTCTTTTTCCTGTTTCACTGCTGCGCGTAGTCGTGCATCCCTCCGTATGCGCCTCTATTGTCTCTTTGCCTGAAGGCGCGCGACTCCTTGTTCGCAGGACTCATTCTCTAATTGGGTGTCTCAGTCTTGGTCTCTTTGATTCCCGGGCGCTGGTTCGTCGTCGGGCTTTTCGCAGTTGGGTTTTGTGGGCTGGGGAGGGGTGTGGGGGTAATTGTGGCTAGGGCACTGCCGAGAAGAGGGAAGAGGAACATCACAACGACTAAGGGGAGAAGGGGGGAAAAGAGGGTGAGAAAGAAAAAAAAACACGGGGTCGAGTATTCTTTTGGGACCGGGCCCTTGCCTTCTGAGCGACTGCTCGTGAGGCCGGGAGTGTTCCGGTCTGTTTCTTTGACTGTAGTCCGGTGGGGGGGTATTTCCCCCCCCCCCCCCCCCCGTCGTCCGGAACAAAAAAAAAAAGTATGGACTCACCCAATATGACGACGGTGTAACTAAAAATAAAAAGACTAAAAGGGAGGGACGAAAGAAAAATTACCGGGACTCCAAAGGGAAAAAAAAGGAAACGAAATAACAACAAAATGAACTTGTGGGCTCTCCCATAAAAAAAAATTAAAACAGAGAAAGAAAAAAAAACCGAAGGGAAAAAAAAAGGAATGCGCGAAGCAGGAAGCAAAACAAAAAAAAACTGGTGGACTATCCCATTTTCTCCGCCGGCGCTACTCCGGCCACCTCCCTGCCCCTTACTGGGGTCTCGGCCTCCACTCGACCCCGCGGAGGCAGCCCACGGCGATGTGCCCTGCCTGTCCGCAGCACCAACATCGCCGCTCCACCCCCGCAAGCGCGGGCGGGAAGGCGTGGGAGGGCTTGTAGGGGCGGGTCTCGTGAGCATGGGGGGGTCTTTGGCGGGGCTCTGGGCGCGGGGGTTGGACGACGAGGTCCATGAGGGCCGGTATCCGGGCCGTGGGGGTTGTCAGTCTCACCGGGATGGCGAGACTGCTTCGGCGCGGGGCGGGGGTGGGGGTTCGGTCGGGGCTAGGGGGTGTGAAAGGGGGGGCTCGGCGGAGGGCTGCTAGGCGCGCAGCCGCGGGGGATCTTGTGGGTGGGGGAGCGGAAGGGGGAGGGGCAGATCGGGTGGCGGGGGCCGTCGCGGTCCGGGGACTGGCGGTGCCCGGGCGCGCGACGGGCCCTATGGGGGGGGTTTGGGCACTGGCGCGCCGGATGGACGCCAGCATTTCCGCCCGTAGGCGGCGGATGAAATCATCCACCTCGGAGCGGTGGCCCGCGTCCACCGGCTCTACCGCGCAGGCGTGGGGTACGGGGGTGGGTTTCGGGGGGGTGGTTTCTGGGGGAGGTGAGGAGGGTGGGGTAGGGTGTAGGGGAAAAAGGTGGAAGGAGGGGAGGGTTATGGTGGGGTTCGGGGCCGGCAGGCTACCGATCGGGAGCCTGTATGGTCCCCGGGGGGACATTCGCCCGACGACTCCCCTTCGATGCATGTTCCTGTAATTCGTAAGCTGGTTAATAACTATTTTCCGGGGGTTAGGGTCGGGGCTGAATTTTCCGGGCCTGTATATTTTTTCAAATCACTCACATGCACTCGGGGGTTCTTTCGCGAATTGGGGTCCTCTAATTCGTATACTACTGGGGAGGGGATACTCAGAATTTTGAAGGGTCCTATGAATCGGGGAGCTAACTTTGCTGCAAAATGCTGGGTGCCTGAGGACAGCACTCGATTGCGCCTCAGCACCAGGTCTCCAATCTGGTATCGGGTGTCTTTCCGTCCCTTATTGTAATACTTGGCCTGTCTCTTATGGGCTTGCTCTAATTGTTTTTGTACCCAGTCATGTAGTAGGGGCAGTCGAGTTATTCTGTCGGTCCATACGCGGGGGTCAGCAGGTTGCACTGTCGGGGGAACGGGGACGTTATCTCGAATGCTTTTGGCCGGGCGGGGGTTTCTTCCGAAATTGAGGAAGGCGGGGGTCATGTGGGTGGAGGATTGTACGGCGGTATTCATTGCGAAGCATAGCTCTGGGAGGTGCTGGTCCCAGAGTCTATGGTCTTGCCCGACGTACGCGGTTATCATCGTCTTTAGGGTTCGGTTAACTCGTTCTACGGGGTTCGCTTGGGGATGATAGGGAGGGACTGTCGTTTGATGGATTCCGTATTGTGTCAGGTGTTGGGTGATATGGGTGTTCACAAATTCGGTTCCGTTGTCGGTAAGGAGGTACTGGGGACATCCCCAACGGTTAAGGACTAAGGTTTCTAGGGCGGTCATGATATGGGGTCCGGTGGCGGTACGGAGGGCTTTGGCTTCGACGAATTTCGTAAAAAGATCCTGGAAAACGACAACATACCTATTTTGATTCTTACTCGGGGGAAAGGGACCCATGACGTCTGCAGCAACTACGCACCACGGCCCTTCGGTAGTGCGTTCTCGCATAAGGCCGCCCGGGGCTCCCTGGGAGACCTTATGGAGTTGGCACTCCCGGCACCGGGTGACGTAGTGCGCGACATCCTGAAATACCCCGGGCCAAAAGAAATCCTGGATGACCCGGTGGTACGTCTTATCAATCCCCAGGTGACCAGCCTGGGGGTTGTCGTGGGCTTCTCGAAGGGCATCAGGGCGGGATTTCTGGGGCAGGACCAATTTCCAGGCATCTAGGTCGACGAGAGTAGGGTCTATGATGGAATGAGGTTTGTGGTAGTATAACCTACCATCCTCTATTTTCCAATTGGGGTATTTTCGGGGGAACTCTCGGACATTCTCTAGCTTTTCTTCGTACCAAGTATCTACCGCGTCTCCGATCGCGGATAGGGTCTCGATTTGGGACTCGAACATACGGGACAGGGCGTCGGGGACTACGTTAAGGGATCCTTTCCGGTGCTCAATCTTCATATTATAGGCCTGCATCGCCAACGCCCATCTGGCTAGTCGTCCAGAAGGGTCCCTCAAGTTCTTTAGCCATTGAAGACTGCTGTGGTCCGTGATCACCGTAAAGGCCGTACCTTCTATGTACGGCCTCAACTTCTTCACGGCCCACAGTACCGCTAAACACTCTTTCTCGGTCACCGTATACTTCAGCTCGGCTCTGGTAAGGACTCGACTGGCGAAAAGGATAGGGTGTTCTTCGTCGTTCAGGTTTTGGGTCAGTACGGCGCCGACGGCGAGGTCACTGGCGTCCGTGTGGATGGTAAATGGTCGGGAGAAGTCGGGTCGGGCGAGAACGGGGGTACGGGTTAGGGCATCACGGAGGGATCTGAAAGCGGTGTCTTGCTCGGGACCCCAATGCCACGGGATGTCTTTTCGTAACAGTTCCGTTAGGGGCGTCTTGTCGCGTGAGATGTCTCCCATGAAACGGGCGTACCAACCCACCATTCCTAAGAATCGGCGGAGTTGTTTAACGGTAGTGGGGGCGGGGTACTCTAGAATGGGGGAAATTTTGTCGGGGTCCGTCTTCAGTCCGTCTTTTCCTATGACGTATCCTAAGTATTTGACCTCGGGGCAGAAGAATTCGCTTTTGTCACGGTTTATTTCCAGTCCAGCGTCTCTAAAAACAGTCAGTACTCGTGTCAGGTAGTCGAAGTGGTCTGTTTCTGTGTCCGTGGCAATAATAACGTCGTCGAGGTAGGCAAACACGTGTGGCTCCCATGCGGGGTCTATTAGTCGGTCCATCAGTCTCTGAAATGTCGCGGGGGCGTTCGTCAGTCCGAAGGGCATACGTTTAAACTGGAATAGTCCCCGTCCGGGGACAGCAAATGCGGTGATGGGGCGACTGTCGGGGTGTACGGGTATCTGAAAATATGCCTGGCTCAGGTCAAGCTTCGAGATGTAGCGAGCCTGCCTCAGTCCGGCGAGTATACGGTCCATATTGGGGAGGGGGTATGCGTCTTTTTTGGTCACTTTATTCACGTCTCGGTAATCGACGCAGAAACGGTACTTACCCCCGGGTTTCGGGACGATGACAGGGTTGCTGTGCCAGGCACTCTTGGAGCGTTCTATTACGCCTTCTCTCCACATCTTATCCACCTCCTCTTGAGCGATCTTAAGGAGGTGTGGAGAAATCACGCGGGACCGCTGTCGTATTGGGGGATGTCCTTGTACGTCGATGTCATGTTCCGTCACGTGCGTCATTCGTAATTCGGGGGAGAGATTGGGGACAATATACTTGGCCAGGATGGTCTCTAATTTTTGTCGGGAGGCTTCGTCAGGGACTACGAGGCCGGCACAGTCTTGTAGGGATCGGGCTATTACTTTTGTATCGGTAGTGAGGAACGTCTGAGGGGGGCTGTATTTTGTAGTCCATGTCTCGTCACTTTAATTAATTTTTAATCCGCATAATTGTAAAAAGTCCAGTCCAAGAATACAGGGGCAACTAATGGCGGCAACTCGCATTAGTAGGGGTCCGTTTTCTCCTCCAATCTCAACCTGTAGGGTCAGGGCTCCCTCTACGCTCATGGTGTGTCCATTGGCAACTTTCACGCCTTCGTCGAGGGGGGTAAGGGGTAACTTTAGTCGCTTTACGAGGTCGGGGTTAAGGTAGGATCGACAGGAGCCTGGATCGACTAGTCCTGGGAATTTATTGTCACCCAGGAGGATCCAGAGGAAGTGACGGGGGTCTCCTTCGATCATAAGGAGGGATTCTTCGGTTTGGGCGGGTGCTGGAAGGGTTTGGGGGTGTTCAGACGGGCTGTTATGGGGTGCGAGGGTTTGGGGCGGGGTTTGTAACGTAGCGGGGGTTTGTTCGACGGAGTCGATTGCGTTCACCGAGAGGCTTGATGGTATGAGGGAATGACTCGAAGGGCTTGGGAAATTCTCTAATATGGTCTCGACTTTCTTGTGGTCTCTGGGGTGGGAAGATACTCTCGCAAGGGGAGGCGGGTTACTTATTGCCTCCCCCCGGTATAGTTTCCCGACTGCTTACGCAGGCACGCGGGACAGGAACGCGTGTCCGTGCCCCGGTGTCCGCATAGTCGGCAAAAGTATCCAAGGGGGTGGGAACAGTCTCTGTACCGGTGCCCAGGCTGACTGCAATTAAAGCAGGGCCCGGGGGTGAAGGAGGGGGAGTGGACGGGGGTATTACTCGGGGGGTGTTTTGGGGCTACGTCTTCCAGACGAGGGATGTGCGTGGGGGTGAATTTACGGGTCGGGGGAGGAGACGGGGATTTGTCGGGGTACCGGGCTTGGCGCGGGGGAGATTGGGGTTCCGCCGCTGCTACGTCTCTGTAGCTTTTCTCCGGCGTAATATTTCTTGGGGATGGCGTGGGTCTCTTTGTGGAGGTTGGGGGGATGGACGAGGGTAGGGGTCGATGATCGGGGGTAGGTCCTACGGCGGCCGTCCGCCGTATTTCGGGTTTCCTCTGTGACTCGTACGCCACGTACGGGTCGAGGATGACTGATGCGGTGGGAGGGGGACGATACGACTTCCTCTTCTCTCTAATGATTTCTCGCCGCCTGCAGGCCAGTTGCAGGTCGACGAAGTCTTTGATGGAGTCTCGGGGAATGTGCTCGCTATAGTCGGGGTGGAGATTATTGTGGCAAATCGTCAGTTGGTCTTGGAGGGGAGGGGCGGGGTTGAGACGGTTAATTAGGGTCCGGAGTTTATCTAAAAATTCGCCGCTGGGTTCGTCGGGTCCTTGCGTGCGCAAGCCTATCTCCTGCCGGATCTTCTCCTGGCACGACTCAATCCCATAACGGGTTCGGAAGTAAAACAGGAACCCGTCGTAGGTGTCCCAGCTCCCTTGTTCCAGACGATGCCACCTGAGTGCACCGTCGGCGAACGCCTCGGGGAGGGATCGGAGGAGGTCGGCTTCCGTATAGTCTCGGGCTTGGCAATACTCGTGGAGACGGCGGAGGAACTCCTCCCCGTCCTCTCCACGTTTGCCGGAGAACTTCGGGCCGTAACGTCGCCATTCGTCGGCTCGACGTATGTCCCGGGTATTTCGGGACTCGTAGAATCCCGAGGGCTCGAAGGTTGGCGGGTCCCTAGATCGGTGAGGAGTGTGGGTCGGGAGAGGGAGTCTCGTACTGTGATGTACGGGACCGGCTTGCGAGGGAGGGGGGTTAGGGGGGTTCCAGGGGTTATCAAACTCGAAATAGGGAATATCAGGTATTAGGGGACGAGGGTTTGTCGATGCAGGGGGTGGTTGGTAGGAGGGAATCCGGGGAATAGGGGAGGGCGCAAACGTTACCGCTTGCGTCGCTCGCTGGGGCGGAAAAGGGGGTTGAAGGCCTGGAGGGTACTCGGGGATGGCTCGTCGATCTCCAGTTAGGGTATCCGGCGACCTTGGAACGGTTCTTGGGGAGGCTTGGGGAGTACTGGGTCGGTATTCCGGGGGGTTGGGATGATTCTGGCGAGGAATAGGGGTATTGGGGGGTAATGGGGGAGTATATTGGGACGGGGCTGGTTCGGGTCTGGTTGGTTGGGGGGCTGTGGGGTCCAATGCTGCGTGGCAGCACGAAAGGTCCGTCAATTCCTCGCCCAGGGAAAAAGACAGGCCGACTCCGGCCTCATCAATTGATGGTTCCCAAAGGACAGGAAGGGAGGGGTACGAGCGGCGGATTTGGCTTCGGATGAGTCGGTCGCGGAGTTCGTCCTCCGTTCCGAGGGAACTAATTTTTGCGACTATGCACATCCGGATTATGACTCGTACATTGCGTATGCTCCGCATCCTCTCATGTATGGCGTCGATATGGGCGTCCATACTAGGGTATACAGGGGGAGGGAGGGGTTGGCTTTGTGAGGTGTGCATTATGGGCGCGGTGACGGTCGTGACGGTGACGGTCACGGCGGTGGTGGGGTGTGTTGGCGGGGTTCGTTGCATGGTCTTATCGGGGTCGGGATGGCACTTTGCGATAAATTTTGGGGGGGCTTCAGTCACACAAGTATTCACACGCTAGGGGTTAAATATTTTGCACGCTATACAATTCGGTGAAAGGGGGGTACGCAATTCCTGACGTGTGGGACGGCGTCTTTAAATACCCTGCCTTTCTAGTTGTGCGCAAAAAAAAACGAAATACTCTCTGAAGAGGGGGGGGGGGGGGTACGCCGTGGTACTCCAAGAAAGAAAATGGGGGAGTGTAACCTCGAAGAAACACCAAAACAACAAAAAAAAGATCCGTGCTCGGTCGACAAGCAACCGAGGAAAAGAACGGAAAAGAGAGGGGAAAAAAAATGGGGGTCTTCTGTTTTTTTTTTTTTTTTTTTTTTTTTTAGCAACCAAAATCACGAGTACGAAACTTTCTTAGTATAGCGCTGGGGTCCGCGATAGCCAGTGGTGGGCACTGATTTCGAAACAGGGGAGAAAAAAAAACGGGAGCAGCAGTCAGGCGGTTCAGCGCAAAATACGAGGGGGTTGTCTATAAGGGTACTGAACTGTCAAAACAAAGAAAGAGGAAAAAAAAAAAAAAAAAAAAATAAATAAAGTCTTTTTTTTACAAAAGGGGAAAAAAACAACTGCTGCTGTCACCGCCTCATGCGCGTTCCAAAAATGGGGGGGGTACTTTTTCGGGCCCCACGTTGGGCGCCAAATTTGTCACGCCGATGAGGGGGGGGGGGTATTCAGGGGAACGGGGAAAAGGGGGGACGATGACTTTTAATAGATCCAAAAAAAGAAAATAACAGGTAACAATCTAATTTTATTGAATGATTTGATAATGAAGACAAAAGAAAATATATTCCTCGACGACAAGACAACAATAGAAACGATAAACGAAATAGTCGGCGGACGATCTCCGGGAATGTACAGAACCTTATAATATAAGAAAATTGTTCAATAAAAAAATAACAAAAAAAAACTCAGTCTTGGGCGCCAGTTATTTTAAACTAAAATAACAAAAAGAAAATACCTGGGGTGGTATGAAGAGAAAAAAAAGGGGGGGGGGGGGAACGGGAGTTGCGGGTATCTCAGGGTAGGGTGGATTCTCCGACTCTATACGGCCTCTTAGTAATTGCCACTGGCTATGGCTCGAGGACTCACGGAAAATATTTCGTCGTAGCGCTCTTCTTATTATAAATAATACTCTCTATATACGGTTTCGCTATCCTAATAATACTGTGGTCGGTTGGGGGGAGGGTGTTAGGGGAAACGGGGATCGTGGTTCAGGTAATCTCCAAACAAAAGAAAAGGAAAAAATATTCTTGTCGGGACGGGGATTCGATCGGCTATCTTGACCGTCGAAGTGTGAACTGGGGGAAACTGGGGTACGGTAAGGCGATCCCAACCGCCTAAGTGCGAGCTGGGGGAACTGGGGTACGGGAGGCGAACTGGGGGAAAACTGGGGTACGGGAAGGCGATCTCCACCGCCCAAGTTCGAACTGGGGGAACTGGGGTACGGGAGGGCGATCTCAGCCGCCTAAGTGCAAGCTGGGGGAGCTGGGGTACGGGAGGCGAACTGGGGGAAAACTGGGGTACGGGAGGCGACTCGTGTGACGAACACGGGCGCACTCGCCGGTAGGCGAGAGGGGAGGGGGGGGGGGGGGGGAACTCGACCTTGCTTACACGCGATTCGCTTAATACTAAACAACCGTCCCACACGGTTAATACGCAAATTAGAGGGCCCGAAGAAAATGGCCGACGGTTGGCGACAGTGAGAAAGAAAGAAAAAAAAATGAAATGCGAACAAACGCTATTGTTGGTGGCGCAGGAGCGCGTATGACCAACAATAAGTTATTCTGGGGTTGTGCCAATAAGTTAGTCCGTGCAAACACTTACATTCGGGGTCCTGTCGCGTTCTCCGTATCCTTTCTCCCGCTCGTCCCTCGTCCTCCACTGCCCTTCCTTTCTCCGTTCGTCGGCTATCCCTCCTCGCTTCCCTCACTCTCTCGCACTCCACTCGCTCACAATTTCTCCACTCAATCTCTCCTCTATTCTTTTCTCTAACTCCTTCTCAATTTCCTCTAATTCTCTCGTAATTTCCTCTAATTCTCTCTTA
Source organism: Netelia inedita (assembly GCA_964017225.1). NCBI lineage: Eukaryota > Metazoa > Arthropoda > Insecta > Hymenoptera > Ichneumonidae > Netelia > Netelia inedita. The sequence continues at coordinate 24,592,359 of OZ024920.1, forward strand.
ATACGCTTCTTCGACACCTTCTCTCTAACACGGCTCAACGCAAAGTGCTTTGCCTCGTGGCCGGCCGGAAGTTCGCGAATTTTCTCCCGCTCTGATTGGCTGACTTGCCGGCATCGACCACGGGTCACTCGATCGCTCGGCAGCAGCAGCACGGGTCACTAGAGGGGTTACGGGTTATTGATTATGGGTCGGACTGTAGCGGGATCTATCGGGGACGGGCAGGTAAGTAGAGCGATCGGTACGGCAGGGCTATTGGCATAGGGGACATCTCGATTTACGGGAAAGGGAATTTAACGGGATCTCGTGCGCTGCTGCCATCTTCGCTCGCTGCGCCGCTCCGCTGATTGATGGCCTCGGGACGGCGGCAGTGACGGGTTCCTCGTGACAGGTGCTGTTCTGTGAAGTGTGTATATTTCGGCTTTTCTTTTAATTATTGCGGGGTGTGTGAGGTGATAGGGATGCGAGTGCGGGCTTCTTCGGGGGATTGTCTTCGCGGGTCTGACGGGTAAGTTTTCCTCCAAATTTTACTCCTTCGTGGCTCGTTTTATTTTCTCCTTCTTTTCATTTTTCCAGGTTACGTCGCCGTGCTCGACGACGACGACGACGACGATGACGACGACGACGACGACGACGAGGCTACGGCGACGATGACAATGCGACGACGACGACGACGACGACGACGACGACGATGACGGTGCGACGACGACGACGACGACGACGACGACGACGACGACGCTACGGCGACGATGACAATGCGACGACGACGACGACGACGACGACGACGACGATGACGGTGCGACGACGACGACGACGACGACGACGACGACGACGACGACGACGACGACGACGACGATGCGACGACTAAGGTGGCGGGATCGGTGGGTCTCTTCGTGGCGGCGGTAAGTGTTTGCACGAATTGTTTTAAAATAAAAAAAAGTTTCTTTACTCACCGCGCGTTTTATGTGTTTCAGTGGGACGGTTGCCTCTGCGTGAGCTGAGTACGGGGGAGGAAAATTGTGCAACGTCACAATACATTCATATTTCTGAATGGGTATATCTATACCCGGATTTCTGCAAAGATATATGCGGAAGAATTTCTTTTTTTCAAGCAGCTTATTTTTTTATAAACAGTTTTTATAAACTGCAATTCTGTCCGATATGTGTCAAAAAAATATGTAGAATGCTGACGAGTTGCGGATGTGCAACCGAGAATCAAAGAATCTCGATCGTGTCGCGGCTCGGCTCGTTGCATTGGTTAAACAGCTCTCTTGAGCCAAATGCATATTTGCGTCAAACAATCGAAAATTTTCGGTCGATTTTCGGCTCGAATATTTTTATCCGTCGAACGATGCTTCTAAAGCATTATCGATCACGCATCGTCGACGTCAGGCGAGAAAGTGCGATTTCGGCGACGGACGACTCTCGTCAGCGAGAGTCAGATATACAGGCGCCAAATAATCTACAGCATATTCCGAGTCTGAAATTCACGATCAAGAATCCAAAATTCTCGGTAGAGTTTCGACGGGAATAGCTTTTAGCAAGCATATATACGTCAAACAATCTACAGAATATTGCGAGACTGAAAATCTCGAGCGAAAATTGAAAATTCTCGGTCGATTTTCGACTCGAATACTTTTATCCATCGAACGATGCTACTAAAGCATCGTCGATCACACATGGTCGACATCAAGCGAGAAAATGCGATCTCGGCGACGGACGACTCTCGTCAGCGAGAGTCAAGTATACACGCGTAAAAAAATGTACCAAATGCTGCGAAATGTCTGAAATTCTACAGATTCCTACACAACAGGATCTACAAAAATCTACATATTCCTTGTATACACTATTCATGTCTTATCGTTAAAATTTTATACATTATTTAGATTTTCCGTATTCCCTCTGTTCTGAGTATGTTCCGTGGTGGGGAAACGAATAAAGAACAATTTTATTGCCAAAATTCTAAGTTCTCTTTAGAAAAAGATATTATTTTTTACGATAAGTAATAGTCTATACTAGACAAACAAAAAATCATATTTTTTGGCATTACTTTTTCATACGTGACCTAAAAGCTCAAAAAAGAGATCTCAGGTTATTCTCAGGTTTATCATCACATAAATAAAATTTTATTTGTATAAGTGTGGTGATATATACCTGAAGACATTACTTTGCCGACGAGAATGAGCCCGTTTATCCTTTTTTTGCCTTCGATTGCCTATTTTTTGTATCTCGGCTACTCACTCACTGATTATATAATACTATTATTTACACTATATATATATATATACATATATATACCATACACTAGAATATACGAAAGAATAGATTAATCACTTTTCGGCCCTAATAATCTCTTATTAGCACGTAATTACGGTAGTACGCGTTTTTTTACTGATGCGACAGCAAGGCGAATGAACCATGCCGCTTAGCTTCCGCGTTAGAAAATGACAGCGCGGCCGTGTTTTACTTTCTTCTGTCACTCGACCACGCGGTGCGAAGAGATCTTTATGCATACGCGTTGTCCGCCTGACGTAGGCCGAATGCTTAGCGCACGCTGCAGCTATACGTCTATATACAGGGTGTCCCATTTTAATCTTACACCTGATTTTTCTCGGAAAATACTGCTCCGATCAAAAATTGTGTATAATGAAACTTTTAGGGTTCGAAGGGGGACGTTCAAAAAAAAATTTTTTTTGTATCATAATTCAAATTGGCGGCTGTAAGATGGCCGACATGTTTTTTTTAAATAGAAACAGGCCATTTCTTTGTTACTAAAAAATTTGTCGGATCAAAACTAACAACTTTTATAGGAACATTTTTTTGATAAAGTCCATAATTTTTGGAGTAGAACACCATTTTTGACTATTTTAGCGTTATCCAGGATGTACCACGAGGAGGTAAAGTCTTTAACATCCCAAGTGTAAGTGTGTGTGTGTGTGTGTGTATGTGTGTGTTTGCGCGCGTGTGAGTGTGAGTGTGAGTGTGAGTGAGTGTGTGAAACACTCACAAGGATTAGGTCTCTGCGGCTCGTCACATCCGCAGTATTTTTCGACTTCAAAACCACCTCCTTATGAGTGTTCTCTGAACTCTTAAAGGTGTTCGAAGATTCCCCCATTCATGTTTAAGCATGCCCGAACTCTCCTCTCAAAACCATCGACTGTTCGCGAGAGAACAACTCTCGGGATTGCACGGCAGGCAGCTCTTATCTGCACCCTCATATCCTCTTGTCTGGTTGGAGCTTGACGGTAGACAGCGTCTTTAAGATAACCCCACAAGAAAAAGTCGGGAGAGGTAAGATCAGGTGATCTTGAAGGCCAATGGACAGGTCCATCTCGTCCGATCCACCTTTGACCGAATGTTGCGTCCAGGTGATTTCGAACAACACGAGCCCAGTGAGCGGGTGCACCGTCTTGCTGAAACCACATCTGTTGACGTGTAACCAAATCAATGTCTTCCATCAAAAGCGGCAATTTATTTTGCAGAAAGTCAAAATAACGGGCTCCCGTCACAGTTCCCTCGTAGAAGTGAGGACCTATTAATTGCCCGTTAATGATTCCACACCAAACATTCAAACTCCACCGATGCTGGTGATCGATCTGTCGCACCCATCGTGGATTCTGATCAGTCCAATACCGAAAGTTCCATCGATTTACCTGACCTCGGTTGTTGAATGTGGATTCATCACTGAACATAACAAACCTAAAAAAATCTGGGAATTGCTCGATTCGTCTCAATGCCCACCGACAAAACTCCATCCTTCGCAACGGATCAGGATTAGGCGTATCTTGGTGGAATTGTATCCTGTACGGGTGGAGCCTTGCACCTCTCAGTACTCGGTGCACTGTGGATCCGGGAAACCCCAGTCGCTCCGAGATCACTCGAACACTCAAATGAGGATCGATTGCTATCATCGCTAAAATAGCCATGTTTCGAGCCTCATGCGGGCCACCAAAATCATTGTTCACGTTTTGGCGACGTTGGCGGTGGCGGGTTATTCGGCCTGCCCTCGCTCTCCTCTCGAGGGTTCGGATTGTCTGCCGCGATGGATGACGACGATCAGGATATTCGCGTCGATACAAATTTTCTGCTCGTAAATAATTGCCCCGGCATCTCCCTAAAATAAGGAGCATATCAACGATTTCGTTGGGACTGAAATCAGCCATTGTTGAATTGCCGTCAGTAAACGGTTAACAAATCCGCGTCTATTGTAGGCGTTCAACGTGAGATTTCTTTTTCTTATTTCGATCAGAAGCGAAGCGAACTTGAAACGCTCAAATGATATGGGGTACCATGAAAATTCGTATTGTCCTGCCGTATCCAGTTAACAGAAAAATTTCAACAGTGACACATTCCAGAGAAAATTTTCATGGTACCCCATATCATTTGAGCTGCCTGCCGTGCAATCCCGAGAGTTGTTCTCTTGCGAACAGTCGATGGTTTTGAGAGGAGAGTTCGGGCATGCTTAAACATGAATGGGGGAATCTTCGAACACCTTTAAGAGTTCAGAGAACACTCATAAGGAGGTGGTTTTGGAGTCGGTATATACTGCGGAAGTGACGAGCCGCAGAGACCTAATCCTTGTGAGTGGTTCACACACTCACACTCACACTCGCACTCACACGCGCGCAAACACACACACACACACACACACACGCACACACTTACACTTGGGATGTTAAAGAATTTACCTCCTCGTGGTACATCCTGGATAACGCTAAAATAGTCAAAAATGGTGTTCTACTCCAAAAATTATGGACTTTATCAAAAAAATGTTCCTATAAAAGTTGTTAGTTTTGATCCGACAAATTTTTTAGTAACAAAGAAATGGCCGGTTTCTATTTAAAAAATATATGTCGGCCATCTTACAGCAGCCATTTTGAATTATGATACAAAAAAAAAAAATTTTTTGAACGTCCCCCTTCAAACCCTAAAAGTTTCATTATACACAATTTTTGATCGGAGCAGTATTTTCCGAGAAAAATCAGGTGTAAGATTAAAATGGGACACCCTGTATATGTTTATGTACATGTGTAGGGTTATACACAGGAGAGTCTGCTGGGCTCCGGTGCGATGTTGCCAAGTGTACGGAACTACTTTATGGCGGTTGATCTTTTGCTACGTAAGAACGTTTTTATCGCAATTATCTTAAAAATTCTCTTTTAGTAAGCCGGTAGTCCTAAATTTTTCTGATTACGATGAAATCTACACATTTTCATTTACAAGTATCAACTTTTTTATCAAAGCTATCTATCGGCTAGAGTGATGAATTCGGTAATTTCGATACCATCGGAATAGGTTTAACATGTATCAACGGGTTAATTTTTCTATTTTCAATCTAATATTAATTGTTGAAATCTCCGGTAAGTCATCATATACTTTCACTATATAAAAGTTTATAATATAAACTCATATATATTTCAAAATCAAGGGATTTTCTAATAATGTTTGTAGCGAGACTCCTACCTTAATGTGTGTCGAATAAATTGTGTACTTCTTCTTTTATAATGCAACCCTCTCGATTCCCATCTACAGTACTTACTAAATTTTTTGATATTTTAGGCTTTCCCGGTGCCGCACCCCGGTTGGGCGTTTCGCCGACTCTTTTTTTTGTCTGTAAAAATTATAATGGGTATTTTTTCTGAGCAGACAAAAACATAATTATATTACGAGTCTCGTTTTCGAGATTACATCGTAGTACCGTCTACTTTCACACGTTAGTGTCACGAATAGTCAGAGCTAAACAAAAAAGAACCGTCTGGCTCCCCTTGCGCTGCGGTTGATTCCTCTCCAAGTCATAACGTTTTTCGTGCGTAAAAGTGTAGCCCGTTTAGAGCTATTATCCCAGAATTTTTTTTTATTTATCGCGAAAAATCATGGGGAAGTCACACAAGAGGAAGAAGAACAAGGAGAATAAGAACAAGAAGTTCCTTAAGAAGTTGAAGAAGATGGTCGATGCGATGCCTGACAGTTCTTCAGATACAGACTCGGGAAGTCCTCAGGCATGGCTACAAGGGCAGTGATTAACCATCAGGGTGCATCGACAAGTCGTCAAGGTATTAATTCCGTAGATCGGGCGGCTGTGCCGTACGGAGTCAATTTCGTAGAAATTGTCTCGGGTCGTACATCACCGAAAAAGAAAAAAAAAAAAAAAGACGAGTGGTTGTCGCTCGCGGAAATAACGGCCCTCAGACTCGGCGGCTTTGCCCGTACGAAGGTAGACTCTCAGAGTTCTACCTTGAGTCGATTGTGCATTTTCTGCAATAATTATGGCCGCAGACTCGGCGGCTCAGTCCGTACGAAGGAAATCTCGCTGAGTATTTCCTTAGAGTCGAACTGCACGACTCCACATGGATAGTGGAGTCGGTGGATTACGGAATATCCATATCAGTTATGGAATACATAACTCGAGTTAAATACGTTTACAGGTTTATCACCAGCGATCGGGGACAATATAGAAACTATTTCTCCCATCGCAGTGGATGACCCATCTCGAGATATCGAGGGAGAATCTCTAATGGATGCTGCGAGTCTGCGCTCACACACAACAGAGAGCCAGCTTCCGGAGGACCCAGTACAGGCTTTCGATGATGAGACGCTGCGTATTCTGGGCGTCGATGTAAAACCCAGTGCACCAGAATTACAGCTCAACCCAACTTTGGCACGAAATTGGGAAAAATGGATGGCCGAAGGACTTAAAAAAGAAAATCAAGAGGAGTTGTTGTAAAGTATGCTCGGATAGGTAACTGTCGCTTGGAAGCGCCATCATCAAACGCAGAGGTAGCGTCGTCGCTCTTTGAGTCTGCCACGAAGCGAGATAAATACTTACGAAATGCGCAAAACATTCGTGGTTCAGCTATGGCCGCATTGGGTATTGGAATTTCCTTACTGTTGAGCCCCGAGGAAGACGGTATCGACGAATACCAATTATTGGAGTGTCTTGCCGACGCCGGTAGACTGCTGGCGCATGCTTTTCGTCTGGACACGATTACACGGAGATCGTGTATTACGCCATCTCTCGACAAGAAAGTCAAGGCAGTTCTAGACGAAACAAAGCCAGACGCGTTCTTATTCGACGAGGATTTATTGGGAAAAATAAGAACGGCAAAATCAATTGAAAAGGTTGGCTTGGAGTTGAAGGGTCAGCCATCGGTACCGAAGGTGCCTCTTCGTAACGCAAATTCGGGAAACTGGAGAGGCCCGTCGACCAACTCGAATCGAGGGGGATCTCGGGCGGGCACAAACCAAAGAGGAACGAGGAAGTTTGTAAAATTTGGTTCGAAAACGAATCAGTCGTATCAACGAGATCAACAACGCGCTCGGAGTCAGAGTCGCAAGCAGAGCTCGTACCGAGGCTATCAGGAGCGACCTTAGAGGTAAATAAAACAGCGGGGCGGCTGCGAGAGTTCCTTCCCCAATGGGAAAAGATCACGCAGGATCAATTCATTTTGAATTGTGTAAGAGGATATAGAATCGAATTTGACCAGTCGGTATATCAAACTCTTAGACCTCCTCAGCCGAAATTTAAGTCGCCAATTGATCGCGAGAATATGAAACTTGCGATCACCAAGCTGTTAGGACTGGGCGCAGTCCGACCCTGCTTGCCATGTCCGGGACAATTCATTTCGTCGTATTTTTTAGTACAAAAATCAAACGGTAGAATGAGATTTGTGTTAAACTTGAAAAAGCTCAATAGTTTTATAGTCACGCAACATTTCAAGTTGGAAGACATCAGGACTGCGACAAAACTAATATCTCGAGACGATTTTATGTGCAACATAGACTTACAAGACGCGTATTTTATGGTATCTATGCACGTAGAAAGCCGAAAATGTTTAAGGTTTGTGTTCGGGAATATAATTTACGAATTTGTATGTCTTCCATTCGGTCTATGCACGGCGCCGTATATTTTTACAAAGATCCTAAAACCGGTAGTAAATTATTTGCGAGGGAAATGATTCATCTCGACGGTTTACTTAAACGACATCCTCTGCATAGGCTCGGATTGGAACGCGTGTCTCAAAAACGCAGAAGTCACTCTTAGAGAACTGCAGTCCCTGGGGTTTATAGTAAATTATCAGAAAAGTTGCTTGACTCCCAAGAAGAAATGCACCTTTCTAGGGTTCGTCATTAACTCTCATAGAATGAGATTAGAGTTGCCGAAAGAAAAAAGAAGGAGTATGGTAACATTGATCGACGACTTTAGTCATCGCAAGTTTTGTATAATTCGGGAATTCGCTCATTTTATCGGAAAATTAGTCGACTGTTGTCGCGTAATTGAATATGGATGGTTATACACCGAAAGATTCGAACGAGAAAAGTTCTTCGGCCTGTTAATCAGCGGGTAGAATTACGATGCACGGCTCCAATTATCTGCAGATTTACAAATCAAATTCGATTGGTGGAAACAAAACATTATAACGTCATCTGGACCGATATGAAGTTTTCGGTTTGTCAAGGAGATTTACTCGGACGCGTCAAAAACGGGCTGGGGCGCGTATTGTAATAACGAAGGCACACACGGGTTTTGGAGTGACACGGAAAGGGGGTTGCACATTAATCAGCTCGAACTTATCGCCGTCTTGATGGCTCTTAAATGTTTTGCAAGCGAATTATACGATTGCGAAATTGTACTACGAATCGATAACACGACAGCTATTGCCTATATTAATCGAATGGGAGGCGTACAATATGCCGCACTTCACGGGATAGCCAAAGAAATTTGGCAATGGTGTGAATATAGGAAGATTTGGGTTTTCGCGTCCTATATAGCGTCCAAGGAAAATGTTGAGGCGGATAGGGAGTCAAGGATAAAAAATATAGATACGGAATGGGAGCTGTCTAGTTGGGCATACGAAAAAATAATATCGGAATTCGGCAAACCAAAATTGGATTTGCTCGCATCCAGGATTAACGCGAAATGCGAAGCTTACTGTTCATGGCACAGAGATCCTGATGCCTTAGCTATTGATGCGTTCACGATCAACTGGAAATCCGATTATTTTCATGCATTTCCACCGTTCGCGTTAGGGCTCAGGTTTATTCGAAAGGTTATAGCAGATCGCGCCTGTGGTATTGCGGTAATGCCAAATTGGCCTTCGCAACCATGGTTTCCTATATTTATGGACCTTTTAGTAGGGGAACCCATAATCTTTACTCCTGCCAAGGGACTTCTTTTGTCTCCTTGTAGGTCTCTCCAACATCCATTACAGAAGTCATTGGGGTTGATTGCCGGGAAGTTGTCCGCGAATCTTACCGCCGCAAGAAATTCTCAGACTCAGTGATCGAGACGTTGTTGGCTTCGCTCGCCGAGAGTACGTGGAAGCATTACGCGGGTCCTATTAGATTGTGGGTGAATTTCTGTCACGAGACGGAAACGGACATGTACGAAGCAAGCGCGAACCAAATTCTCGAATTTCTTCAAAGAAGATATAGTTTAGGAGCCTCTAATGGCACATTAAACTCGACGCGATCAGCAATTTCGTTAATATCAATCTATCTAACGATCGGATTATCAGCAGATTTTTAAGAGGCAGTGTAACACCCTAAGGAATGTCGACGGCTTCGCCTTCCCAGCGGTAGTGCAGAGCTCGCAGCATTTGACTACGAGCCGCTGCGGACTACCGCTAGATGTCACGGCGCGCATCTGCTACGAAGCCCCGGCACATCGTGGCGGGCCGAAGACCGAGGCGTCGTAGCAGGGCCAGCCGTGACCCGTCCCCTTCGAAAATCTTATGCCGGTTGTACACTTTCGCGCGAGTGCTCTCACGATGTCTCGTCGAGACCTCTCGCGCGAGAGGTCGAGGGACGAGCGCGACCCTGTACACTCTTGTTTATTTAGTACGCTTTGCGAACGCCAAGATGGATGGTTAGAAAGCTTGCCATCAACTGAATTACGCAAGAGTGTACAGTGATACACTTGCGCCGCCTCGCGAGGGTAAGCGAGACCCTTTGACTCGCGCTCAAAAAACCGACTCGGAATGGAGAGCACACGAGTGACTGCGAGGCATCGCGAGACGGAGCGAGTGTACCCTGTACACTCTCGCACTCGCCCAGCCTCGCCGTCCCTCGACGAGAGTCGACAGCCGGCATAATATAGTGCGTATGGCCCTCGCCGCCCGCCGTAAAGCGTTCGCTCCATGCTCGCCGAGACCGAAAAACTCAGCGGCAAGTCGAAGACAAAATCCCTAATTTCTCCGGCACTAATCATCCGATCGGATTGAAATTTGGAGGTGAGCTAGAGAATGATGGTACGGGGTACCTGAGACTCGTTTTTTTTAATGGCGAAAGCGGAACCGCTTTTTTTTATAAAAATGATACAATTTTCATAGTAGCACGATGTTTCTCGTCGCGTTGATGTTACAATTTCGTGCTCCATGGAAATATGCACATTTTGGACTTTGTTTTATATCATTTGATAAAAAAATGACCGAAATATAGCAATTTGAGTTTTTATGCAACGCGGGTCTAGCGACGGGAAGTTCAGAGGCCCGCGCGGCGGGAGGGGTAGCCACGAAAGTCGAAGCCATAGGCAGTCCTCGTGTACACGTTGGCCTCTGCACGGAAACCTAACGCGTCGCGCATATAAAGGGTGAATCTCTTAAAGTATAGCACCATTTATTCTGGGGTAGATGGGACCATTACAAACAAAAGTTGCAAATATACATTAGGGATATGTCTAATAGTTTACGAGATATGAATTTTTTAAGTTCGTCAAATTAGAGCGCGACAAGAAGCGTTGGAGCCGCCCACTCTCCACCCTATCCGTAGATATAGCACAGTGTAGGTCGCTATATTTGGAATCGCAAAATTCAGAGCAGTCAATTATTATTATTTTATTAGGCAGTCATTTTTATTTGTCGGTCATTGACTGCTCTGAATTTTGCCGAGAAGCGTTGGAGCCGCCCACTCTCCGCCCTAGCCGTAGCCTAGCCAGTCAATGCCCGACAAATAAAAATGACTGCCTAATAAAATAATAATAATTGACTGCTCTGAATTTTGCGATCCCAAATGTAACGCCCTACACTGTGCTATATCTACGGATAGAGCGGGGAGTGGGTCGCTCCAACGCTTCTCGCCGCGCTAATTGGATAAACTTCAAAAATTGATATCTCGTAAACTATTAAAAATATCCCTAATGTTTATTTACAACTTTTGTTTGTAATGGTCCCGTCTACCCCAGAATAAAGGGTGCTATACTTTAAGAGATTCACCCTGTATACAGGGTGTCCCATTTTAATCTTACACCTGATTTTTCTCGGAAAATACTGCTCCGATCAAAAATTGTGTATAATGAAACTTTTAGGGTTCGAAGGGGGACGCTCAAAAAAATTTTTTTTTTTGTATCATAATTCAAAATGGCGGCTGTAAGATGGCCGACATATTTTTTTTAAATAGAAACCGGCCATTTCTTTGTTACTAAAAAATTTGTCGGATCAAAACTAACAACTTTTATAGGAACATTTTTTTGATAAAGTCCATAATTTTTGGAGTAGAACACCATTTTTGACTATTTTAGCGTTATCCAGGATGTACCACGAGGAGGTAAAGTCTTTAACATCCCAAGTGTAAGTGTGTGTGTGTGTGTGTGTATGTGTGTGTTTGCGCGCGTGTGAGTGTGAGTGTGAGTGTGAGTGTGTGAAACACTCACAAGGATTAGGTCTCTGCGGCTCGTCACTTCCGCAGTATTTACCGACTCCAAAACCACCTCCTTATGAGTGTTCTCTGAACTCTTAAAGGTGTTCGAAGATTCCCCCATTCATGTTTAAGCATGCCCGAACTCTCCTCTCAAAACCATCGACTGTTCGCAAGAGAACAACTCTCGGGATTGCACGGCAGGCAGCTCAAATGATATGGGGTACCATGAAAATTTTCTCTGGAATGTGTCGCTGTTGAAATTTTTCTGTTAACTGCATACGGCAGGACAATACGAATTTTCATGGTACCCCATATCATTTGAGCGTTTCAAGTTCGCTTCGCTTCTGATCGAAATAAGAAAACGAAATCTCACGTTGAACGCCTACAATAGACGCGGATTTGTTAACCGTTTACTGACGGCAATTCAACAATGGCTGATTTCAGTCCCAACGAAATCGTTGATATGCTCCTTATTTTAGGGAGATGCCGGGGCAATTATTTACGAGCAGAAAATTTGTATCGACGCGAATATCCTGATCGTCGTCATCCATCGCGGCAGACAATCCGAACCCTCGAGAGGAGAGCGAGGGCAGGCCGAATAACCCGCCACCGCCAACGTCGCCAAAACGTGAACAATGATTTTGGTGGCCCGCATGAGGCTCGAAACATGGCTATTTTAGCGATGATAGCAATCGATCCTCATTTGAGTGTTCGAGTGATCTCGGAGCGACTGGGGTTTTCCGGATCCACAGTGCACCGAGTACTGAGAGGTGCAAGGCTCCACCCGTACAGGATACAATTCCACCAAGATACGCCTAATCCTGATCCGTTGCGAAGGATGGAGTTTTGTCGGTGGGCATTGAGACGAATCGAGCAATTCCCAGATTTTTTTAGGTTTGTTATGTTCAGTGATGAATCCACATTCAACAACCGAGGTCAGGTAAATCGATGGAACTTTCGGTATTGGACTGATCAGAATCCACGATGGGTGCGACAGATCGATCACCAGCATCGGTGGAGTTTGAATGTTTGGTGTGGAATCATTAACGGGTAATTAATAGGTCCTCACTTCTTCGAGGGAACTGTGACGGGAGCCCGTTATTTTGACTTTCTGCAAAATGAATTGCCGCTTTTGATGGAAGACATTGATTTGGTTACACGTCAACAGATGTGGTTTCAGCAAGACGGTGCACCCGCTCACTGGGCTCGTGTTGTTCGAAATCACCTGGACGCAACATTCGGTCAAAGGTGGATCGGACGAGATGGACCTGTCCATTAGCCTCCAAGATCACCTGATCTTACCTCTCCCGACTTTTTCTTGTGGGGTTATCTTAAAGACGCTGTCTACCGTCAAGCTCCAACCACACCAGAGGATATGAGGGTGCGGATAAGAGCTGCCTGCCGTGCAATCCCGAGAGTTGTTCTCTTGCGAACAGTCGATGGTTTTGAGAGGAGAGTTCGGGCATGCTTAAATATGAATGGGGGAATCTTCGAACACCTTTAAGAGTTCAGAGAACACTCATAAGGAGGTGGTTTTGAAGTCGAAAAATACTGCGGATGTGACGAGCCGCAGAGACCTAATCCTTGTGAGTGTTTCTCACACTCACACGCACACTCACACTCACACTCACACTCACACTTACACTCACACTCACACTCACACTCACAAGGAGGGTTTGGAGTCGGTAAATACTGCGGAAGTGCCGAGTCGCAGAGACCTAATCCTTGTGAGTGTTTCACACACTCACTCACACTCACACTCACACTCACACGCGCGCAAACACACACATACACACACACTCACACACTCTTACACTTGGGATGTTAAAGACTTTACCTCCTCGTGGTACATCCTGGATAACGCTAAAATAGTCAAAAATGGTGTTCTACTCCAAAAATTATGGACTTTATCAAAAAAATGTTCCTATAAAAGTTGTTAGTTTTGATCCGACAAATTTTTTAGTAACAAAGAAATGGCCGGTTTCTATTTAAAAAAAATATGTCGGCCATCTTACAGCCGCCATTTTGAATTATGATACAAAAAAAAAATTTTTTTTGAACGTCCCCCTTCGAACCCTAAAAGTTTCATTATACACAATTTTTGATCGGAGCAGTATTTTCCGAGAAAAATCAGGTGTAAGATTAAAATGGGACACCCTGTATATATATAGATCAGTCAGCTCTGAGAAATCAGTCAAATTTTGCATATCGTTAGTTCCTGACGAGATAACATATCGTGTCATATATTTTTTTTATTTGCAAAATTTTTCGTGTTATGAATATTGGAACTTTTTCCGACTTTTTAATCAATAAGTAATTACATACCTTCGTTCCTTTAATTTTTTTTTAAATTAAAGTTGTGACAAAAGGACTATATTTTATCATAAAAATATTTACAACATTAAAAAAACTATTTGGTATTATTTATATAACAAATATAACAATTTAAAAAAAAAACCTGTGTGTGTGTTCTTCACACACGTAAGAAGTGAATACTTCTGGTATCCAGCCTTTCGCCTGAATGAAAAATTAAAAATATAATCATTAAAATAATCTTTAAGATCATTAAAAACAATCATTTAAAAAAATTGAAAAAACTGTGTTGCGGAGCCTGATGAGGCTAACTCAGAGACCTGCGGAGCTTATTGAAGGCGCTCGGATAGCCTACAGAGTCTTTTAGAGATCCTGCGGAGACCACACAAGAACAACAAAAATAATTTTCATGGAAATAATTACAATTTCAAAGAATAATTAACATAATAATTTAAAACAATTATCTAAATAATAATTTATTCTATTCGAAGGCCCAGCAGTGCTTTCGAAGGACTCCGCAGGGCTGTAGAAGGCCTGTGGGAGCTGTAGGAGGCCTTCTAAAGCCCTGCGCAGTTCTTCGAAAGCGCTGCGCAGGGTTCTAGAAGGCCTGCGGAGGCTGTTGGAGGCCCCGCAGCACTTTCGAAGGACTGCGCATGGCCTTAGAAGGCCTCCTACAGCCTCCGCAGGCCTTCTACAACCCTGCGCAGTGCTTTCGAAGGCCTCCTACACCCTCCGCAGGCCTTCTACAACCCTGCGGAGTCCTTCGAAAGCGCTGCGGGGCCTTCGGATAGAATAGATTATTATTTAGATAATTGTTTTAAATTGTTATTTTAATTATTCTTTGAAATTCTAATTATTTCCATGAAAATTATTTTTGTTGTTCTTGTGTAGGTCTCAGCAGGGCCTCTGAAAGACTCTGTAGGCTATCCGAGCGCCTTCAATAGGCTCCGCAGGTCTCTGAGTTAGCCTCATCAGGCTCCGCAACACAGTTCTTTCAATTTTTTTAAATGATTGTTTTTAATGATCTTAAAGATTATTTTAATGATTATATTTCTAATTTTTCATTCAGGCGAAAGGCTGGATACCAGAAGTATTCACTTCTTACGTGTGTGAAGAACACACACACAGGTTTTTTTTTAAAATTGTTATATTTGTTATATAAATAATACCAAATAGTTTTTTTAATGTTGTAAATATTTTTATGATAAAATATAGTCCTTTTGTCACAACTTTAATTTTAAAAAAAATTAAAGGAACGAAGGTATGTAATTACTTATTGATTAAAAAGTCGGAAAAAGTTCCAATATTCATAACACGAAAAATTTTGCAAATAAAAAAAATATTTGACACGATATGTTATCTCGTCAGGAACTAACGATATGCAAAATTTGACTGATTTCTCAGAGCTGACTGATCTATATATATATATATATGCGCGACGCGTTAGGTTTCCGTGCAGAGGCCAACGTGTACACGAGGACTGCCTATGGCTTCGACTTTCGTGGCTACCCCTCCCGCCGCGCGGGCCTCTGAACTTCCCGTCGCTAGACCCGCGTTGCATAAAAACTCAAATTGCTATATTTCGGTCATTTTTTTATCAAATGATATAAAACAAAGTCCAAAATGTGCATATTTCCATGGAGCACGAAATTGTAACATCAACGCGACGAGAAACATCGTGCTACTATGAAAATTGTATCATGTTTATAAAAAAAAGCGGTTCCGCTTTCGCCATTAAAAAAAACGAGTCTCAGGTACACCGTGCCATCATTCTCTAGCTCACCTCCAAATTTCAATGCGATCGGATGATTAGTGCCGGAGTAATTAGGGATTTCGTTTTCGAGTTGCCGCCGAGTTTTTCGGTCTCGGCGAGCATGGAGCGAACACTCTACAGTGCGCAGCGAGGGCCTTACATATGCTTCGCACTGTACTCATTTCATGTGACCGGGGGCGACGGAGAGGGCCGGGAGGGGTAGCTAGGAGAGTCGAAGGCACGGTCTTATACACAGGTCTTGCAACTCGGGGTTTTGACGTGGTTCCCTTGACGTGCCATGCCGCTAGGGTCGCTGCGATCGAGGGATGTCCGGTGCGAGAGAGATGGCGATAGTCACGCATGCGTTTTACACGAGCTTTGAATCCAAACCCAAGAATCTCGTTGATACATAATATTTTCTATAAATGTTGTTTCTTGAAAAAAAAAGATACATGATGACCAACAAATCTAAAATCAATAGATTTTATGTTAGTCGATATCCAAACTTCTCCCTAAACATCAAGCGGTCATGAAAACAATGAACGAATTTTTGAATTAACAATTCGTAATGCGTTGTTGGCTATAAGTTCGAAGAGGCATGAAGTGTAGCTCGGTTATTTTGGGTTCAAATTCCTATTATTATTATTTTTCGAGTCTCTTGGCGAATCAAAATAATTGATCTAATTATATAATTATTGAAATTTGTTTTAATTGAATTATTCAGAAATTATATGATTGTTCAAACTTTCCGTACAAAAAACTGAGCCATCCTGCATATAATAATATTAGTGCGTCGTACAGCATGTAGTATAGTAGTATTTATTTCCACTTGTATGCCCTTTCGAGCTTTTACATACTCCTCTCTTACTCTTTCCCCTATTTACATTTTAACATTTCCTTATATTAATCTATTGCTATTTCTGCTTCTTACTTAACTATTTTCCCCGTTCCCTCTCCTCCTCTCTTCTATTGGCTATTTTTTCGAACTGTCTCACCACCTCACACATTTCCTCAATTAATTCCTTCCCTTCCAGTGCCTTGGCCCATGCCGTTGGTTCCGTGTCCTGTTGTTGTTCCTTCCACTGTTGATATCTCTTCGACACTCCCTCCTCCATCTGTCTTCCCGCCTCCTCACATTCCCATATGTGCTTCAGTGTTTCTTCCTCTTCCTTACACACTCTACATCTGCTATCCCGGAATCCTTTTTCCTTTTCCCTTCCTATACTTCCACATCTCATTTTTGCCCATATTTCTTTGAGTTCTCCCCTCGTCGTTTCTTTCGTCCAGTATTCCTCCAATCCCACTTGTTTTTTCCTGTTTTTGTACTCCGCACAGTACTTTGATCTCTCTATTTTCTCCCAGTTCCACTGTATTTCCTGGTCCGTCATGCTTTGCACTGCTCTTCCTGCCTTTTTCTCCCATTCTTTGGCGTTGCTCCTTCTTAGCGTGTCTCCTATTCGGCCCTCTCCCGCTTCGTTCATTGCCTCTTCTACTTCTCTCCCCCACTTGGTCGCGTTCCCGTTTTGCATTCCTCTTGCCTCTTCCAACAAGCATTCCCTGGGCCATCTTTCTCTTCCCATCCCCATTATTTTTCCCAAATAGTCCGCCGCCCTCTTTCTCATCACTATTTGTACTCCCTTGCATCCTGCCTCCATTTTCCAGATGTATTCCGGTGTATTTCTCCGCAGTCCCATCGCCATCTTGGTGTATTTTGCCTGCAGCCTTTCTATTCTCTCTCTTCTCTTCCATCCCCACACCTCTACTCCGTATAGCAGTCCACTTCTCGCTAGCGTTTCCGTTATTCTTAATCTCTCTCTCAGATCATTTATCCTCGCCCTCTTTGCTATTCCCCATGCCGCGTTTATCGCCTTTCTTGCCTTCCCCTCCACCAATCTGGTGTGCTTTTCGAAGGTGTTGCCAGCCGAGAACCATACTCCTAGGTACTTGTATTCCGTCACCACCTCTATTCTTTTTCCGTTGATCTCCCATCCTTTCTCTTTCTTTTTCCGTCCTCCCTTCCTAAATATCACGACTTTTGTTTTTTCCGTGTTCACCTCTAGCTTATTCCTTTTCACGTATCTCCCCAACGTTCCTAGCATTTCTCTTAGTCCTTCCCCTGTGTCCGCTACCAGTACGACGTCATCTGCAAATTTCAGTGCATAGATTTTCTCCCGCCCTATTACTGTTCCCCCTTCCTTCTTCCGTTCCCACTCATGCTCCATATCTTCGATGTACCAGTTGAAAAGCGTTGGGCTCAGTGCGCAGCCTTGTCTAACTCCTCTCGTCGTCATGAATTTTCTCGATATTCCTTCTCCCGTTATTATTTCATTCTGTGTTTCCTTATATATTTCTTTTATCATTTGTAATAATTTATCCTTTACTCCTGCCTGTATCAGTTTCGTCACCATAATCTCCCTATCTATCGAGTCGAACGCCGCTCTGAGATCCACGAACGCTGCGTACAATTTTCCTCCTTTCCTCTTCAAGCTGTTATTTATTAAGGCGTTAAGCACGAAGACATGGTCCCTTGTTCCCCTTCCTCGTCTGAATCCGGCTTGTCCTTCCTTTATCAGTTTTTTGCTCTCGATCATTTGCCTCAGTCTTTTATTCACTAAGCCCGTCATGATTTTATATCCAACATCCATTAACGTTATCCCTCTGTAATTCCTTGCGTTCGTTGTGTCTCCTGCCTTGTGTATTGGGTATATCCTCCCTGTTTCCCATCCCCTCGCCAGTTCTCCGTTCTTCCATAGTTCTTTCATTATTTCACCTAACTCTTTCCTCCCTTTCTTCGGTAGCCATTTGAAGAGCTCCGCTACTAGTCCATCTTGTCCTGCTGCCTTCCCTTTCTTCATTTTATTCAGCACATCTTCCACTTCTCTCTGTTCTATGTCTCTATTCGCCTCTTCCTCGATCAGTATGTCCCAGTCATTGTTCTCATTGTTCCTTGCGCCTCTTCTTCTCTCCATTCTTTCCCCCCTTGGAGTTATCTCTGTCTCCTCTTCACTTGCTCCTCTTCCAAGTAATTCTTTAAAATGTTTGACCCATTCTTCTTCCGTTATTAGTGTATTGGTCCTTCCTCTTTTCCTTGTCCTGAATGGTCTCAGTGCTCTCCAAAGTTCTGTCATGTTCCTGCTTCGGTTAACTGCCTCCCATTTTTCTTTCCATCGTTCCTCCCTTTCTTCCTTTATTATTCGTTTCAGGGCGCTTCTTGCCTCCCTCAGTCTCCCTCTTTCTTCCTCCCCTGCTTTCTCCAAGTATTCCTTCAATCTCTTCCATACTATCCCCCTTTGCTCTCTGTATCTTCCGCTTGGTCTTCTCCCGTCTGTGTTGTCATTCCTTACCCATTTATACATTCCTACACTCTCCGCCGCTTCCCTTATAGACTCCACCAGGTTGTCCCATCTGTCCCTTGCCTCTTGTATCCTTCCGTTGTTCTTCCATATTTCTTTGAATTTTTCTTCATACGCTTCTCCCCGCTCTTCTTCCCACACTATTCTTTTTTCCCTTCTTTCGTTGGGAGTCCCCTTCTTCTGCTGCGGCTCTCTTCCCTCTCTTCGTCTCCTCCCTTCCGTTGTTATCACTATGGGGAGGTGATCCGATTCCGTCCTTATTTCTATCCTCATTTCTTTTATCATTCGTTCCGCTTGCATATTCATCAGCAGATAATCGATTACCGATCCTCCTTCGCCTTGTTCTCCGACATAAGTGAAGTTCCCCTCTCTGTCTCCCTTCCATCTGCCGTTTGCCACCTCCATTCCATTCCTTCTGCAGAAATTTATCATTTTGGTCCCCTCTGTGTTTTTCGTTTTGTCTTTCGATCTTCTCTCGTTGCCTAGTTCCTCCACGTCCTGTGTGTTCACTTGGTCCTCTCCGATTCTTGCATTGAAATCCCCTATTATTATTATTCCGTTTCCTCTTTCTTCCGATTCATCGATTAATGTTTCTAGCTCTTCCTCCAGCTCTCTTAAATCTCTATTGTATATTGTTGCTATCGTTACCTTCTCCTGTCCTTTGCTTCCCATCTGCATTTCTCTCACTACTAATCCCCCTTTCCACTCGCTTATTTTTGCCCTCCCCAAGGCATTTTTCTTTATGCCTATTAATTGCCCCCCCTTGGCTCTGCCTTTCTTCTTCTCCCTCTCTGCCACCTTTGTATGCCACTCGAAGCTCTTATCCAGTTTGCTTCTCACTTTCCTCTCTTCTTCTTCCTCCAGCCAAGTTTCCTGCAGTGCGATGACATCCATTCCTTTTAGCCACTCCCAGGCCTCGAACATTTTCCTCACTCCTGCAATATTCCAGCTTAATATTCGTAGCTCCTGCCGTGCCATTCCTCTCTCCGTTTCTGGTTCCTCTATTGAAACCCCATCCTTGGTTCTCTCTCGCTCTCCCTGCGCCTGCTGTCTCTTGTTTCCTCCAATTCCCCTTTGATTTCATTCCAGTTCCACCACCTTCCATTTATCCTCATTTTGAGATATCCTACTCTCACGTCCCTCCACTCTGGTCCTCGTCTTCTCGCAACTTCCTCAATCCATCTCTGCACCTCTCTTTCCCTCTTGGTCATGTCGTCCCTTATGGCGTCTTCTCACTTTGGAAATTTAAAAAAATCGATTTTTTTTTTTTAATTTTGAAAGTACATATCTTCAAAAATGTCATCTCGAAATTTCATAAAGATCGGACGAGTCTAACTACATTTTTTGGCGACCGTTAGGTGACTACCTGAGAGTACCCGGCGATCCCTTTCACGCCGCTCGGACGGTCCCTGTATATCTGACTCTATACAATTGAATAGCCGTGTTCTTTTGTTAATGTAGTACCCCTTGCTTAGGTATATTCTGTTTTCGGGTCTATACTCATGTAATAAGACCTTAACACGTGCATTTTTCAAAAGAAAATCACTCGGCAACGATGCTAAACTGTTATTTCATCAGTCTAATTTGAAACTTCGTAACGGCAACATCTCTGCGCTCAGGATTGTTATAATGGATAAAAAGACTTCGCAACAAAGTGCCACGTGGCGACGTCCAAGTTCGAAATCTAAAAAAAGAAAATTTCGTGGAGTGCTTCCACACCAGTCTGAAGCAGATACGAGTCATGCTAGTGCGAGTGCAGCAAAATTAAAAAAATCGGACGATACACCAAACCCAAACCCAAACCCAACCCAAGATTTAACAATAAAATTGATGACAGAATTATCAACAAATTACTCATTGGCAATTCGAAGAAACCTGAATTCTGTCGAAGATATGCGCAGGGAGATCTGGGCAGGATACTATCATAAAATTTCAACCGACAGCAACCCACAGCATACGTATTGTTCAGACTCATGGTGCAAGTACAAGAAAGCAGTGAAAAACAATCAGATAGAAACTTTTAAACATCCTCCTGCTCTAGCTGATGATGTTCAAGAGGTTTTGAAACCGATCTATGAAGAACTGACGAAGGACGAGTTACTGGAACGATGCCTCGGAGGAAATACCCAAAATAACAACGAGTGTTTCAACAGCTGTGTCTGGGCAATGGCGCCGAAACACGTTTTTACGGGAAGAAAAACCGTGGAAATTGCTTGCCAAACAGCGGCATGCATTTATAACGAAGGGCTACAACCTGTTTTAAAAATTTTGGAGGTGATGGGTGTAAAACTAGGCCCTATCGCCGTTCAATACGCCGAGAAACGCGACAGTGATCGCGTACGCGTAGGGAACCGCCGCAGCTCTAACGCTTCAAAAGAGACTAGGTCGAGACGAAGGGAAGCTATTTTGGACGAACACACCTTCTACGAAGAATCGGAAGGTCCATTGTATGGAGCAGGCATCGCTGATTAACCCGAGGTAAGGTTTTTTCATGATTTTTCTGCAACCAAAACTTTAAACGCAGTTATCTCAAAACAAGGTTTTTCGGTGCTTTGTTGATGAAATTTCGGAAACTATCCGGCCGATTGTCATGAAATTTGAATGACATATGCTTCATAGTTATGGCTATAGCGCATATCATCAGATTTTTGAAATTTTGATTTTAAGAATTTTTTTTTTACAAAAAACTGCAAAAAAATCGTGGTTTTTTTTTACTTTTTCGAAAAACGTGCGCCATTTTGTTATTTTCGCGAATATCAAAAATCTGATGATATGCGCTATAGCCACTGACATACTGAATCTAAAACAGTTTTATTTTTTTGTTTCAGACGACCCGTCTCGGAGATACCATCAACAAGCCACGACCATAACATTTTTACACGGGTTTTTCGATGCTACTGATGTATTATAATAATTGTTTAAAAAAATTAAAAAAAATTTTTTTCATGTACTTGAAAGATGTGTTTATTACATAGGATCCGTTTTATCCCATAATTTTAAGCAAAAATCCTCGAAAAAAAATCGCAAAAACAGCCTATTTTTGAGGCGCTTAAAGTGAGAAGATGCCTTATTACTGTTCCTCCTCCCGTTCCCCCTCCTGTTCCTTTCATTATTTTAATTTTATTTTCCATGGACGCCATCTGTACTATGATTCCTCCTTGGGTCGTTCTCCATTTATGTATCCAAGGGTTGACCCCTGTGTTTTCCCATACCGCCTTCCCTATATCCCACTCCGGTTCGTTTCCTGATCTCTCCACTCCCTGTATTATAATATTCTTTTTCCTCCTTCTTCTTTCCTGCCATTCTCTCTCCCACTCTTCGCTACTCAGCCCTCCCGGCTTTTGACGCTTTATCCTTCTTTCTCTTCCTTGTTCATCCCATCTGCTTCTTCTTTCCCTTCTTACTTCTCTCCATTCTTCTTCTCGAGTTTCTCGTTGCCACTGTCCTTCTAATGTCGTTCCTCCTTCTTGCAACTCCCTCGTCCTCTCATTTTGGTTTGTCTCCATTTCCCTCCAGTTCGGGTTTATATCCCCCATCACCGCGTTTTGATTTTCGTCCCATCGTACTTCTTTTCGATTCGTGTGTTCCTCTTCCGCTCTCTCCTCGTGTTGCCTTCCCTTATGGTTCTCGAAGCTCTGTAGTTTCTTCTTCATCTCTTCGTTTTCCTGTACCAGCCTCTCTACACGTTCCTCCTGCTTTTGGTATCTTCTGCTCCATCTTTGCTGTTCCTCTATGAGCAGTTTTTCCATCTGGCTTCTGAGAATCGTTTCCTCTCTTCCTTCACTATCCACTTCCTCTTTTCTATTTATTTGCGACCGTATCTCTCTTGTTGTTTCTTTTATCATTCCTCTTACCTTGGATTCCCATTCCCATTCACATTTTTCTGTCCATTTCACGAACGCCGCCTCGATTTGCCTTATTACGCTGTCTGCTATCCCCCCTGTATCACTCTCCATTTTTCCCTCCTTCTCTTCAGTTCCGATGTTTTGCGCATTTTCCTCTGTCCGTCTTTTTTCCCCCCTCTTCCTTCCTCCCAACCCCCAGTGCTCGAACAGCGATCTTGCACCCTGCGCTTTCCTTCTTTTCACTCCCAGCACTCCCGCCGGTCTTCCTCTCCTTCTTTTACCTGTCATTGTAATTTCATCCGTCGACGTTTTCTCTTCCGATCTCGTCGCTCTTGGCGTTTCCCCCTCCACTCCAGTCCACACGGCGTACACTTCTGGCGTTATGTAGTTATCATCCGCAGCGCCTCCTATTTGCTCGGTGTTACGACCGTCGGCGTAGTCGTTCTCGCTTCTGTCGCCGCCCTCGTTCTCCTTACTCCCGATCGTGTCGCTGTTGTCTCCTGGCCCATTCCTTCTTCTATTGCCTTCCTGCCATTGGCTGGTTGCCGTTGCTCCCGCTTCCTCCCAGATGTCGCTCTCATCTCCACCTCTTTCTATGCCGCCTTGTCTTCCTTCTATATTCGTCATCTCTATGCCCGATTCCGCTCTAACCTCGCTTCCCGATATATTTCTCCTTGCTTTTCCTAGCTTAGCTGCTCGTTTCCAGCTTTGCCTATTATCTCCACGATCTCCGCCGGCTTTTTCACTTCCCCTTCACTACTTCCCACTTTTGATCTTTCTCACACACTCGATTTATTTACTGCTTTTTCTCCCCGCTCAAGCCACGCGTACTCTCGATATCTCCATCTTCCCCATTTTTTCCACAAATATATATATATATATATATATGTACAGACCAGGCTCTCTCTTGTCCGCGTTTCGTGGAATAGATAATTCCACCTCTCGACCTCTGGCTTAATTACGGGTAGCCCGTGAGCTATGTAATTACCCTCTGGCCACAGGAATTATACACCGTATAGGACCGAAAACATTGTGCCAACCGCACCTCCTTCGCGGTCCTCTCTCGACAGCTCGTACAGCATGTATTTAACGACTAAATATTTTTATAAACGTACACTTACAATTATTTGGAGGGTTTCAAATAATAATATAATAAATAAATAATATTTTGGTATCTCCTCGGTATCTTTCCTACTTAGCTAGTGGAACAGAGAATATTAAGATAGTTCTATCTTGAGATTCAAATCAAACATTATTTTTCAGTGGTTCTCACGCAAGTTTTAACACAAGCTTTTATGAAAGACTACCAAAAATTGAGATTTTTACCAATAAATATCTGAACTTCTGCTCGGTAAAACTTTCCAAAATTCATTACATACCAGCAAACATCAAAGAAAGTTATGATTATGATTATACATCCCTCGATCGCAACGCCACCTAGATATTGCTTCAATACTGGTACCACGGCCTCCTATTGAATTCTTGCTGAGTTGCAAGACCTGTGTATAAGACCGTGGTCGAAGGCATAGGCACGCCTTGTGCCTATGCCTCATGCCTAACGCGCGACGCATTAGGTCTCCGTGCAGGGCAAAGTCCAACGGGTACACGAGGCGCGGCTATGCCTTGGTCTCTCGCGGCTGCCCGTTCCGTCGCGCGGGCCACAGCACTTACCGACCTCGTGAGAATGTTGTGTCAGCGCTTCGCGCGGAATTTTGTCACACTATTTTCTCGTTACGCTGACAAAAATCTCGCTTTTTTCTTTCATGAAACGGCATCCCTATTTTCGAAGCCAATTTTGCATCAAATTTAATGAAACAAAGCTCAAAATGTGCGTTTGTTGATGCTTTAGTGAGTGAGAGTCGGGAAATTTCGATCGAATCGGTGTACTATGAAGAATTGTCTCATTTCTCCAATGATAAGTCGAATCTGCAATATTTTTTTCAAAATTTCGAAAAAACGCGACTCTCATGTACCGTGTGCCATAATTATCTATGTACTGGCCAAATTTTAACCCGATCGGTTGCTCAATGCTCGTATAAATAGGGATGCCGTTTTCGAAGCGCTCGTCGGCTGTTACACTGCCTCTTAAGAGGCAGTGTAACAGCCGACGAGCGCTTCGAAAACGGCATCCCTATTTATACGAGCACTGAGCAACCGATCGGGTTTAAATTTGGCCAGTACATAGATAATTATGGCACACGGTACATGAGAGTCGCGTTTTTTCAAAATTTTGAAAAAAATTTTGCAGATTCGACTTATCATTGGAGAAATGAGACAATTCTTCATAGTACACCGATTCGATCGAAATTTCCCGACTCTCACTCACTAAAGCATCAACAAACGCACATTTTGAGCTTTGTTTTATTATATTTGATGCAAAATTGGCTTCAGAAATAGGGATGCCGTTTCATGAAAGAAAAAAGCGAGATTTTTGTCAGCGTAACGAGAAAATAGTGTGACGAAATTCCGCGCGAAGCGCTGACGCAACATTCTCACGAGGTCGGTAAGTGCTGTGGCCCGCGCGACGGAAGAGGCAGCCGCGAGAGACCAAGGCATAGCCGCGCCTCGTGTACCCGTTGGACTTTGCCCTGCACAGAGACCTAATGCGTCGCGCGTTAGGCGTGAGGCATAGGCACGAGGCGTGCCTATGCCTTCGACTCTCGTAGCTACCCCTCCCGGCCCTCTCCGTCGCCATCGGCCACATGAAATGAGTACAGTGCGAAGCATAGGTAAGGCCCTCGCTGCGCACTGTAGAGTGTTCGCTCCATGCTCGCCGAGACCGAAAAACTCGGCGGCAACTCAAAAACGAAATCCCTAATTACTCCGGCACTAATCATCCGATCGCATTGAAATTTGGAGGTGAGCTAGAGAATGATGGCACGAGGTACCTGAGACTCGTTTTTTTTTAATGGCGAAAGCGGAACCGCTTTTTTTTTATAAAAACGATAAATTTTTCATAGTAGCACGATGTTTCTCGTCGCGTTGATGTTACAATTTCGTACTCCATGGAAATATGCACATTTTGGACTTTGTTTTATATCATTTGATTAAAAAATGACCGAAATATAGCAATTTGAGTTTTTATGCAACGCGGGTCCAGCGACGGCAAGTTCGCCGGCCCGCGCGGCGGGAGGGGTAGCCACGAGAGTCGAAGGCATAGGCAGTCCTCGTGTACACGTTGGCCTCTGCACGGAAACCTAACGCGTCGCGCATACTCGTATATATATATAGATCAGTCAGCTCTGAGAAATCAGTCAAATTTTGCATATCGTTAGTTCCTGACGAGATAACATATCGTGTCAAATATTTTTTTTATTTGCAAAATTTTTCGTGTTATGAATATTGGAACTTTTTCGGACTTTTTAATCAATAAGTAATTACATACCTTCGTTCCTTTAATTTTTGATTAAATTAAAGTTGTGACGAAAGGACTATATTTTATCATAAAAATATTTACAACATTAAAAAAACTATTTGGTATTATTTATATAACAAATATAACAATTTAAAAAAAAACCTGTGTGTGTGTTCTTCACACACGTAAGAAGTGAATACTTTTGGTATCCAGCCTTTCGCCTGAATGAAAAATTAAGAATATAATCATTAAAATAATCTTTAAGATCATTAAAAACAAGCATTTAAAAAAATTTTTAAAACTGTGTTGCGGAGCCTGATGAGATTAACTCAAAGACCTGCGGAGCTTATTGAAGGCGCTCGGATAGCCTACAGAGTCTTTTAGAGACCCTGCGGAGACCACACAAGAACAAAAATAACTTTCATGGAAATAATTACAATTTCAAAGAATAATTAACATAATAATTTAAAACAATTATCTAAATAATAATTTATTCTATTCGAAGGCCCAGCAGTGCTTTCGAAGGACTCCACAGGGCTGTAGAAGGCCTGCGGGAGCTGTAGGAGGCCTTCTAAAGCCCTGCGCAGGGTTGTAGAAGGCCTCCTAAGGCCATGCGCAGTCCTTCGAAAGTGCTGCGGGGCCTCCAACAGCCTCCGCAGGCCTTCTAGAACCCTGCGCAGCGCTTTCGAAGGACTGCGCAGGGCTTTAGAAGGCCTCCTACAGCTCCCGCAGGCCTTCTACAGCCCTGCGGCGTCCTTCGAAAGCACTGCTGGGCCTTCGAATAGAATAAATTATTATTTAGATAATTGTTTTAAATTATTATGTTAATTATTCTTTGAAATTGTAATTATTTCCATGAAAATTATTTTTGGTGTTCTTGTGTGGTCTCCGCAGGGTCTCTAAAAGACTCTGTAGGCTATCCGAGCGCCTTCAATAAGCTCCGCAGGTCTTTGAGTTAGTCTCATCAGGCTCCGCAACACAGTTTAAAAAAATTTTTTAAATGATTGTTTTTAATAATCTTAACGATTATTTTAATGATTATATTTTTAATTTTTCATTCAGGCGAAAGGCTGGATACCAGAAGTATTCACTTCTTACATGTGTGAAGAACACACACACAGGTTTTTTTTAAATTCGTTCAACGTATCCCTGACAGTTAAAAAAATTATTGAAAAATCATTTGTTAAATAAATAGTACCAAATAATTTCTTTTATGTTGTAAATATTTTTATGATAAAATATAGTCCTTTTGTCAAAACTTTAATTAAACAAAAATTAAAGGAAAGAAGGTATGTAATTACTTATTGATTAAAAAGTCGGACAATGTTCCAATATTCATAACTCGAAAAATTTGGCAAATAAAAAAAATATTTGACACGATATGTTATCTCGTCAGGAACTAACGATATGCAAAATTTGACTGATTTCTCAGAGGTGACTGATCTCCTATAATTGTCCGCGCGACGCGTTAGGTTTCCGTACAGAGGCCAACGTGTAGGTACACGAGGACTGCCTATGCCTTCGACTCTCGCGGCTACCCCTCCCGCCGCGCAGGCCGCCAAACTTGCCGACGCTAGACTCGCGTTGCATAAAAACTCAAATGGCTATATTTCAGTCATTCTTTTATCAAATGATATAAAACAAAGTCCAAAGTGTGCATACTTCTATGGAGCACGAAATTTTAACATCAATGCGACGCGAAACATCGTGCAACTATGAAAATTTTATCATTTTCACAAAAAAAAGTGGTTCCGCTTTCGACATTAAAAAAATTGAGTCTCAGGTACCCCGTACCATCATTCTCTAGCTCACCTCCAAATTTCAATCCGATCGGATGATTAGTGCCGGAGAAATTAGGGATTTTGTCTTCGACTTGCCGCTGTGTTTTTCGATCTCGGCGAGCATGGAGCGAACGCTTTACGGCGGTCGGCGAGGGCCATACGC
This sequence comes from Netelia inedita, assembly GCA_964017225.1. Lineage (NCBI taxonomy): Eukaryota > Metazoa > Arthropoda > Insecta > Hymenoptera > Ichneumonidae > Netelia > Netelia inedita. Next base: position 24,620,553 of record OZ024920.1, read on the forward strand.
ACTATATTATGCCGGCTGTCGACTCTCGTCGAGGGACGGCGAGGCTGGACGAGTACGAGAGTGTACAGGGTACACTAGCTCCGTCTCGCGATGCCTCGCAGTCACTCGTGTGCTCTCCATTCCGAGCCGGTTTTTGAGCGCGAGTCAAAGGGTCTCGCTTACCCTCGCGAGGCGGCGCAAGTGCATCACTGTACACTCTTGCGTCATTCAGTTGATGGCAAGCTTTCTAACCGTCCATCTTGGCGTTCGCAAAGCGTACTAAATAAACGAGAGTGTACAGGGTCGGGCTCGTCCCTCGACCTCTCGCGCGAGAGCTCTCGACGAGACATCGTGAGAGCACTCGCGCGAGAGTGTACAACCGGCATAAGATTTTCAAAGGGGACGGGTCACGGCTGGCCCTGCTACGACGCCTCGGTCTTCGGCCCACCACGATGTGCCGGGGCTTCGTAGCAGATGGGCGCCGTGACATCTAGCGGTAGTCCGCAGCGGCTCGTAGTCAAATGTTGCGAGCTCTGCACTACCGCTGGGAAGGCGAAGCCGTCGACATTCCTTAGGGTGTTACACTGCCTCTTAAGGGTATTTTTCGGCTTAGACCGATGAAACCTCGATACGACGAAACATGGGATGTCAGCACGGTACTTAAGAGGCAGTGATACCCAGCGGAAAATTCAGACGGCTTCGCTTCCATCGCGGTAGTGCAGAGCTCGTAGCATTTGGCTAAGAGCCACTGCTAATTACCGCTAGATGGCATGGCGCGCGTATGCTATGAGGCTCCGATACGTCAAGGCGAGCCAAGCGCCGAGGCCTCGTAGCCAGGGGGGTGACACTCCGGCTCCCCCACTCCTTCTTATTTGCCACGCGAGGAGTTCGTTACTTTTTTCCACCAACATACAAAAACTAAATATTCAGGTTCTGGAAATGGTTGTAACAGTTGTACCGGTGGTAACAATGCGTAGCGTATCAAATCCGACAAATCCAATATGGTGGTGACGAGCGTCATGTGAGAAATTGTGTATTGACAGCTTTAGATAAAAAGTGTATTTTCCTGTGAAATTTTCGTTTTGTGATCTGGAAATTTTTATAGACGACTATAGTCAAGTAAATCGGTAGTGAAGTAGAGTCTGTGTTTAGTCTAAATCGGGGAAATACAGAGGAAAATCTAACCGAAGCTAAGTTAACCTCACTAAGTTTTCCGGAAGCAACTTGTGCAGTGAAGTGCTACATATTAATATTTTTATCATTTTATAGATTGATTTCCGAGGATGGGCCTCTTTGCTGTTGGCGAAACGAAACGGGGCGATCATGTTCATACGGCCATAAAACGCCGCAAAAAAGGTGAGGCCTCTAATGGTATATTTGGCAGTTTAGAACCGAAATTACAGAATTCATTAGGCTTATAATTCAATGTTATAATAATTTGTTTCATTATTTGTTTCAGGAAATTTCTAGTCGATCGTTTTTCTCTGCTGGCGAGACAATCGGACGACAACACAGGCGGGCGTCAAGAAATTCAACGCACTCCAACTTTATTCCGTCATGGTCGAACGTCGAAAAAAAAGTAAGTTGAACGATAATAATACGCTTTTGTCAGCAGGGAAATCAAGCGATAAAAATCGATATTGTGCTAATTTTGTTCGTTATTTGTTTCAGAGAATTTCTACTCGATCGTTTTTCCCTGCTGGCGAGACAATCGGACGACTCAACACAGGCGGCCGTCGAGAAATTCTCCTCGTTCCATCTTCATTCCGGCATGGTCGAACATCGAAAAAAAGATAAGTTGAACGGTAATAACACGCTTTTGTCAGCTTGGAAATCAAGCAATAAAAATCCATATTATAATAATTTTGTTCGTTATTTGTTTCAGAGAATTTCTACGCGACCGTTCTTCCCTGCTGGCGAGACAATCGGACGGATAAAAAATGAATTTTTTATAATAATGTAATATAATATAGTTATAGTATATAATAGTATATAATAGTTCTCTGTAAAATAATAATATTTTACTCAATAAAATGTTCTTTTTAATTGTTTTGCATTTTTCTTATATTTTCTAATATATCCAATTCATTCCTATAACCTCTCCCGCCCAATTTTAAATATTGCAGGGCGCCAACAGTTCAGAGCCAAATTTTTTTCAAAGTTTCGTTCTCCGAGGTTGGTATAGAAAACGTAACGAACTCCGTCTCGACCAATCAGCGTCGAGGCAAATAACGTGGGTCTCTTTAGCATTGAGTGTCACTCCCCTGCTCGTAGCGATATGCGATCGCCCGCGTTTTTCCCCGCCGCTCCCCTCAGAAGGAAAGAGGTGAAGCTAAACAACCGAGTCGCGCAAACCGATCTCGCAGCTTCGACCACATGTATATATATACATTCATATTTCTGAATGAGTATATCTATACCCGGATATCTGCAAAGACATATGCGGAAGAATTTCTTTTTTTCAAGCAGCTTATTTTTTTGTGAATAATTTTTATAAACTGCGATTCTGTCCGATATGTGTCAAAAAAATATGCAGAATGCTGTCGAGTTGCGGATGTGCGACCGAGAAACAAAGAATCTCGATCGTGTCTCGACGCGGTTCTTTGCATTGGTCAAACAGCTCTCTTGAGCCAAATGCATATTTGCGTCAAACAATCGAAAATTTTCGGTCGATTTTCGGCTCGAATATTTTTATCCGTCGATCGATGCCCGTTACGCATCGTCGATCACGCATTGTCGACGTCGGGCGAGAAAGTACGATCTCGGCGACGGACGACTCTCGTCAGCGAGCGTCAGACATACGGGCGCCAAGCAATATACAGAATATTCCGAGTCTGTAACTCACGATCGAGAATCCAAAATTCTCGGTAGAGTTTCGTCGGCAATATTTTTATGCAAGCATATATGCGTCAAAAAATCTGCAGAATATTGCGAGTCTGAAAATCTCGATCGAGAATTGAAAATTCTCGGTCGATTGTTGACTCGAATATTTTTATCCGTCGAACTGTTATGTCCCGAGAGGGAGACACAGGCCGGAGACGCGGCGCGATCAGCGATAGGGCGCGAACCTTTGAATAAGATTACGTCCGCGCAAGCGAGTCTTGGATTGATCGCTCGCGAATTCCCAAACACAACTAAATATTTAAAGGGGATCAATTTTGTTTAGGATCGATGGGATGTCGGTGAGGTCTACGTCGATTCTCTGGTGAAAGAGAAATAATTATCTCTTTGGTTTTATTTAACTATAACCAAATAACGTAGACTTTATTGATAGTTGGTGTTGATTCACGATTTGGATGTGACTGAGTTATAATTTCACAGAGTTCGAGATTTATTAGAGTTCGTGATTTGTTAGAGTACGTGATTTTACAGAGTTCGTGATTTTTAACAGTGTTCGAGATTTACGGAGACTTTGCTCTAAGATGTAGACTCGATGAAGGTTAAAAATGATCTGCCGAAGTTTTACAAAGGATCCAACGTCTCGCCTCTGCGAGGCGGAGTCCAGAGCTTTTTTGGTTCATTTTGATTGGTGCGATTTTTAGCGAGACCCTTTGTTTTTTGGCGGAGGGGACTATCTCGATCACGCGGAGGCGACTCGAGATAGTCGCCTCGTGGGAAAGGAAGTACAGTTTCAAATTATAGTTTCGGAGAACGGTACAGAGTTTGTTTATAGCTAGGTTATCGGACGGCGACGTCACGCGAGACGTTCATTGAAATGAAATATGAATAAAAGAATTTAAAAAAGATTGCCGGACAGGATATTTATAAGTTAACAGGATGTTTACGTCTGATTAGAGCTTTGGATTATCGGACTTGGAATTTCCACCTTAGTCTATCTGTTATTTAAGACTAAATGATACTGTTAAATAAACTAAGAGTTTATGATCGACGAGTGATGGTAACCGTGCTGGTATGTTATCGACTGTCGAGAGTTTGAGATACCGGTCGAACACACCGTGTCGACTCCGATATTACCGGCTGGGACGTAACAGAACGATGCTTCTAAAGCATCATCGATCACGCATCGTCGACGTCAGGCGAGAAAGTGCGATCTCGGCGACGGACGACTCTCGTCAGCGAGAGTGAGATATACAGGCGCCAAACAATCTACAGAATATTCCGAGTCTGAAACTCACGATCGAGAATCCAAAATTCTCGGTAGAGTTTCGTCGGGAATATTTTTATGCAAGCATATACGCGTCAAAAAATCTGCAGAATATTGTGAGTCTGAAAATCCCGACCGAGAATCGAAAATTCTCGGTTGATTTCCGACTCGAATATTTTTATCCGTCGAACGATGCTTCTAAAGCATTATCGATCACGCATGGTCGACATCAAGCGAGAAAGTGCGATCTCGGCGACGGAAGACTCTCGTCAGCGAGAGTCAGGTATACAGGCGTCAAAAAATCTACAGACTGTCGAGTTTGACAATGAAATTCGCGACCGAGAATCGAAAATTCTCGGTCGAGTTTCCACTAGAATATTGCGAGGCTGAAATTCGCGATCGAGAATCCAAAATTCTCGGTAGAGTTTCGACGGGAATAGTTTTTAAGCAAGCACATATACGTCAAACAATCTACAGAATATTGCGAGTCTGAAAATCTCGAGCGGGAATCGAAAATTCTCGGTCGATTTTCGACTCGAATATTTTTATCCATCGAACGATGCTACTAAAGCATCGTCGATCACACATGGTCGACATCAAGCGAGAAAATGCGATCTCGGCGACGGACGACTCTCGTCAGCGAGAGTCAAGTATACAGGCGTCAAAAAATGAACCAAATGCTGCGAGTCTGAAATTCTACAGATTCCTACACAACAGGATCTAAAAAAATCTACATATTCCTTGTATACACTATTCATGTCTTATCGTTAAAATTTTATACATTATTTAGATTTTCCGTATTTCCTCTGTCCTCAGTATGTTCCGCGGTGGGGAAACGAATAAAGAAGAATTTTATTGCCGAAATTCTAAGTTCTTTTTAGAAAACGATATTATTTTTAATAGTCTATACTAGTATAGACTAATAGTGTAATAGTCTATACTAGTATAGACTAATAGTGTAATAGTCTATACTAGTATAGACTATTACTTATCGTAAAAAAAATATCGTTTTCTAAAAAGAACTTAGAATTTCGGCATTTTTGTTTGTCTAGACAAACAAAAAATCATATTTTTTGGCATTACTTTTTCACACGTAACCTAAAAGCTCAAAAAAGAGATCTCAGTTTATTCTCAGGTTTGTCATCACATAAATAAAATTTTATTTGTATAAGTGTCGTGATATATACCTGAAGACATTACTTTGTCAACGAGAATGAGCCCGTTTATCCTATTTTTGTCTTCGATTGCCTATTTTTTGTATCTCGGCTACTCACTCACTGATTATATAATACTATTATTTACACTATATATATATACATATATATACCATACACTAGAATATTCGAAATAATAGATTAATCACTTTTCGGCCCTAATAATCTCTTATTAGCACGTAATTACGGTAGTACGGGTTTTTTTTACTGATGCGACAGCAAGGCGAATGAACCATGCCGCTTAGCTCCCGCGTTAGAAAATGACAGCACGGTCGTGTTTTGTTTTCTTCTGTCACTCGACCACGTGGTGTAAAGAGATCTTTATGCATACGCGTTGTCCGCCTGACGTAGTCCGAATGTTTAGCGCATGCTGCAGCTATACGTCTATATACATACATACATATGCCTCTGTATACGCTCACGCTCATCGAGAAACGCAAAGCTACGATTCAAAAACGAAAAATGTGTTCAAGGGTGCTGTAAGCAACCGATCGAGTTCAAATTTGGATAGTACATTGAGAATAATAGTCGAAATGGATCTTGATATTTTTTCTGAAAATTTCCAAAAACAAACTGCACTTTTTGTAATTACCATAAAAATTTATATAGGTATATTATGTACATATATATGAAAGATGTAGATTCCCGATAGTTGCATCGACCGTTTCATAGCTGTTGAATATACCGCTGTAGCTCAAATGAAATTCATAAATTTTTCGTTTTATTTCATTTCATTCGACGGAAAGATAGAAATATCATTTGCGATTTGCTTCGTGGGTAAGACAGGGTACGAGTCTTCATTTCACAAGATCAGCGCGGTTGCCGGCGACGAAAAAGCCACCAGAGCCGCACACATAGCCGTTCTTATATAGCATCTAGGTCCGCCTGACGTAGACCTAATGTGTAATGCGCTCTGCGGCTATACGTGTGTATTCACGCTCGCCGTCATCGAGAAGCGCAAGCCTAATTTATAAACGTTCTCAAGCGCGCTATGAGCAACCGATCGAGTTGAAATTTTTACACGCCATAGAGAATAGTAGCCGAATTGGGGTCTTGGTATTTTTTCTGAAAAATTCGAAAAATAAAGCCCTCTTTTCGTTATAACCATTGCAAAATATATACATTATCTATAAATATATATAAAACATGTATATTCCCGATAGTTGCATGAAGTTTGTGATAACTTATGAATATACAGGTAGCACGCAATGAAAATACGCACTTTTTGCCGTTTATTTCATTTCATTCGGTGCAAAAATGTACGAGCATCATTGGCAATTCGCATTGTCGATAAAACAGGGTACGAGACTTTATTTCACGAGGCCCGCGCCGTCGCCGGCGACGAACAGCCACGAGAGCCGCACACATAGCCGTTCTTATATAGCATCTAGGTCCGCCTGACGTAGGGCTAATGTGTAGCGCGCGGTATCGCACTCGTGGTGTATATATGTATACATGCACGAGGCGGAGCGGTAGCAGGCCGGGTGACAGTTGACGACGACGGAGGAGGCTAGGCTTCGCGGTCTAACATATATAAATATATAGCGGCAATGCTTTCCGGCATATGGCTTCGCCTTCGTCTGTTATCGTACGAGTCTCGTGAGAAAATTTCGACAGCGCACTCACGCGGAATTTTGGTACACTTTTTTTTATATGTCGGTACAATTTTCTAGCCGTTGTCGTTATCTTCTTGTCAAAAATTTTGATTCGCCAATTCTCATTCATTCCTGTATAAAATCAAATGAAATACAGCTCAAAATGTGTGTTTTTTAATTGCGGTTCGGCTCTTGCCATAGACATTACGATTCGATCCGTGCACCCATACAAAATTCTTTCATTTCTCCAATGATAAGTAAAACTGCAATTTTTTTAAAAATATTTCGATAAAAAAATACCAAGAGCCCAATTTTGCCATAATTCTCTGTGTACCTGCCAATTTTTAAGCTGATTGATTGTTTAGTGCTCGCAGGACTACTGATCGAAATTTCGAAGGGTACGTCCCCAGTAACACTGCCTCTTAAGTTCATTGCAAACTTATACCCCCTCGAATCATTAAACATTCAACGGTTGTCGGAGAGACTAGTTACGCTGTTAGCTCTAGGTACTGCTCATCGAGTGCAAACCTTCTCGCTCATGAGACTCGAGAATATTTTTCACTTGGCCCAGGGTTTCGAGATAAAGATCTCGGATATCATAAAGACGTCGCGTCCCGGGGCTTTCCAGCCGCTTGTGCTATTGCCGTACTTTCATGAACAGCCCAGACTGTGCATAGCGAGCACGTTAAAAACATACTTGGAAATAACGAAACCGCTTAGAGGCGATTGCAATAATGTCTTAATCACATCAAGAAGACCCTTCACAGCGGCGAGTACACAAACAATAAGTCGTTGGGTTCGATCAGTATTGGCAAAGAGTGGCATAGATCCCGAGTTCACGGCACACAGTACAAGACACGCGTCTACGTTGGCTGCTCTAGCAAAGAGTTTAGATATCAGCGCGATACGAAATACCGCGGGGTGGTCTAAAGAATCGCAGGTATTCGCCAAATATTATAATCGGCCGATTAAGTCGAGCAGGAAAGAGTTTGCAGCAACTGTATTCGCATAGATTTAATCGTTATTGCTTACGATAACACTGTTAACATATTAGTTAGTTGCGAGAAACACGGATAAAAACCGTTATTTCTTTGTTACTCGAGAGACCGTTGGTCTCAATACAAGTTATGAATTATGTTGCCTAAGGCTATTTGAAAAATAATAAAAGGAGTTATCTCTGAACATCTACGATGTAATCTCGAAAACGCGACTCGTAATATAATTGAACGATCAAACGAACTTACCTGTTGTGAAGTTCGATCGTAATTATATGTAGAGTCTCGTTTGAGAAGATTACATCCCACCCTTGGAACGTTTTTACATTTTCTTACTATTACCTCCCTTTCATTTATTGAAATATGTTGGGTTTATTATTTTTTAATCCTTATGGGGTTACTTTAAACAATATGACTTGGAGAGGAAACAACCGCATCGCAAGGGGAGCCAGGCGGTTCTTTTTTGTTTAGCTCTGAATATTCGTGACACTAACGTGTGAAAGTAGACGGTACTACGATGTAATCTCGCAAACGAGGCTCTACATATAATTACGATCGAACTTCACAAGAAGTAAGTTCGTTTGATCGTTCAATAAATGTGATAAAAAATAATCAGTGCTAGAAGACAAAAAATATATTTTGTCCCAGACAGCACACTTAACAGAAAGATGGCGAAAATATTACTTTTCAGGGGTGTCTTTGAGTCAAGCTAAATACGTTATCAAATAGACGGCTTATAGACATCTTTTTAAAAATTGTAAAAATTGGATCCGAGAGAAGAAATGGAAAGTCGTCGGAAAGACATCTTTCACTCGTGCTGGTGGCGCTAACGACGGTACCTTTATCTACCAGCAACAGACGCCTACACCACTCATCCACATTTTGTTAGGTGCGACTACTTCCAGCAGTGAGTAATTAAAAATATCTATACTAAAGTGATTTTTCATACAACCAGATTATTAAAAATTTGAAATCAAATCTACGCACCAACGGGAAAAAGGTAAAATTATAGAATCAAATTACGGTAAATGTTTCGACTTGTATCCGTTAAATTTAAGAGCACACATAACCTTACTTTCAAAGTTGAAGATTCTTGGAATTAATTTCCAAAAATTACAATTATTAACACTACACGTATTAATAATTGTAGAATTGTTTCCAATATTCTTAAGTAGAAAGTTGCGTGTAAATAATTTTGGGAAATTCAATGCGAGAAAAAAGTGGACGCGTTACTGTCGGTTCTTTCATTGTTTCTCATTTTCATATATTTTTTCTAATTATATATGCCCTACTCGTATAGTGAAGTGTAATATTCGATTAAGAAAATTGAAGTTATTGGTACCAATTTGTAAAAGACGTTTTCAATGTGATCTATGCACGAAGAAACAAATTCATGACATGATATCAGATTAAATGTTTCCGGTTAAGTGTATATTTATATCAGGACCATGAATAACCTCACTTTAAAAAATTGTAATGTAGGAAAATCCTTTTGTACAATTCGCTTCGTTATATACTAACATACATGTTTAGAACACTAGTTTTTTAGATTTTTTTTATCCAATTAACAATGTACACTTTAGTTTTTGTAGTTCTGCTTGCGGTTTACTCCTGAAAAATGCCGAAACTGAAAAGGTTTCGACAATTATGTCGGCGCCAACAAAATCGTCGTTTGAAGAAAATGGAAGGAGCAATTAAATTCAATTGTTGGGATAGCAATAACAGTACTACATTAAACGATGAAGTTCATCTAATTGAGAAGGACTGTTTATCGACCCAGCATTCCGTGATCGTGTTACGTCCTCGATGATGATTCGGAACAGCACGGTCACGCCGTTCTGTTGACTCCGCCGATATAGTTTTATCGGCGCGAACTACGAAGAGTACGCTCAGTTTGATCAGAATGATTAGATATTCTGGTTGTTCTGAGATTCGGAAATTCGGAGATTCGGAGGTTCGGAGATTCGTTATGAAATTCGACCCCTGCTATGCGCAGTTGAAGAGATCAACACGATGAATAGTTATTCAATGATGAGTTTATTCGTAGATATTGTTTGATAATGAGTTACAGATTAGTTCGGACTTTTGAGATGGTCTGAACTTAGCGTCGGTGTACAAAGTTTGTAAGTGGTTGTCGTTTAAACACTCCTATTAAAATAACTTGGATGATTACTTATGAAAAGATAATGTTAGAATATACAACTAACATATTACATAGACGCTGTCACTAAGTTTCTGTATCTGTTAACTCGAGTTATGTCAAAGGCAAAAAGCTGGAAATTGGGTCGGAGCATGTCTTTTTATAGTTGCTCTAGTTTTGGGTGGAGGGGAGTTAGTTTGGGGTGGAGTTTGGTTTTCCCTTTGGGGAGGGTCGGACGTTTTTGTGATAGGCTGGGTTTTCCCTATCATCTTACTATCTAGCTATTGGAAAGGAAAATTAGTTGTACTCTACTATGTCGATATTAGAGGTAACTACGCAGAGCGTCCTTTTACCGACTAGAGGACATATGCTACCGACGTTTGGTCATTACTTAGTTTTGAAAATTGACTGCGCCTCTAATGTCGGCCAGTACGTAACACTTCCCTCCCTGGAAAAAGAGGGAGCGTCCTCGCTCCGACATGAAATCAAGCATATTGAAATTTGTATTTTGGTAGCATGTGTCCCCTTACGATCCTAGGTTCTACTTGGATTATAGTATTATTACATGAAATTTCTTAAAATGTACTTATCGTTGTGTACGAATTATCTTAAGTTGTTAGTTCGAAATTATGATTATAGCATGTATTACTTATTGCTAATGTTTCCTAAGTTTGTTTGTGAACGATGATTATTTATGTTTTTAACCTATGTTCTTAATTTATATTCTTATATAGCGTTTCATTTCTTAATATTTTTCTTTCTTGCATAATGGCTTGCTAAAGATTGTTTTGTTTCTTATACAGAATCGTAAGTATGATTGTTGTGTGTTTTTATATCTATATATGTATTTCGATTTGTGCTAAAATACATGATGTTTTAGCTAAACATAAATTGAAAGTTTGGACTTCCCCAGAACTCTAAGGGTGGTGGGGTTGTAGGGCGTATCCGTTTTTTTTGTTTTTACCGTAAGTTTGTGCGGAAGGAAGGAAAGGGTAGAAAGGGGATTGGACTACTTGAGGTACAAAACTGTTCAAGTTGTTCTCTTCCGTTTTTACCGTTGCGAAATAGTCCTGTAGTGTGATTTTAATTTGTCCTTGTACTACTACGTCTGGCCATGATCCGTAGTGGTCCGAAAAAAATTCTCCTTCACAATTACCGTCGCTGTCGACTTTACCTGCGAGGGTCAAGGGTCTCGAGGAGGTGGCGTTTGGTAGTATGTTTGTGAAAATTTGTCTGTGTGTTTGGTATGATTCTGTGGCGTAAATTCGTTTGCATTGTTCGTAGCTTATTTCTTTTATATATTCCATGTCTGAATTGGATACTAACGAAATGTGTGAGTGCATCCCGCAGTGGAATATGGATCTGTGAATTTCTAATTTACATTGCAAAACCCTTACTGTTGTAAATTCCGCAATTTGTAGTAGTTGTAATTTTGTTTTCTTAATTTCGGGTTTGCGTATCGGGATTTTGCATTCTTTGATATTCAAAAGTGATAATGTAGTTATGTTCATTGACGGGGCTCCGCAATCGTATGCTATAAACTCGGTGGTTTCTCTTACCGCCGATGTTAGCAGGAGCGCCCCTAAAATCATGTTATAGCCGACGCCCATTTCGTCTGAAAAAAAAAAGAATATGGTTTGTGTGTTTTCTTCTTCCCTTTTTTATTTGTGTGCTATTTTTAATCTATCCCAGTGAACTATTTTTCTTTTATTATTACCCAAGTCAATTTCTACGTTGTTCTTGTCTGCAATGATGTCTGTGATTAAATACGGTCCTAAATAGTTGTCGTCCAATTTGTTTGTTTTGTGATTCTTGGTCAGATATACTTCTTGTCCTATTGTCAGTTTTATTGGGTTTATTTTTTTATCATAATGTTCTTTGGATTTTTGTTTTGCTTTCTCTAAATTTTATTTCGCCTTAATTCTGTCTTTCGTGGTTTGTTCTAGTTTTTCTTTGATGTAATCGTCAAAAGTCATTGCGTCGTCTAGTAATGATATGGCTGATGGTATTCTTGCTTCTCTACCGAAGACGAGTTTGTATGGCGTGAATTTTGTGCCTTCGTGTACGCTAGTATTGTATGACATAGCTGCGTGTGAGATCCATTCATCCCAGTCCCTTTTTTGTGTGTAGTGTTTCAGGTAGTCTACCAATACTTGGTGGCTTCTCTCGAGAGAGCCGTTTGACTGAGGGTGGAATGCTGTTGTTTTTATTTGCTGGATTTGATATGCTTTTGCTAATCTCTTCATAACCTGTCCTATGAAAGCTGCGCCTTGATCTGTTAGAATTACCTTGGGGCAACCAAATTTATTTATAAACTCTCGGACTAGCGCTTTCGATATTTCCTCTGCCGTTGCGTTTATTAGGGGTATAGCCAAGCTGTATTTCGATAAGTCGTCCTGCATTGCTAGAATGTATTTGTAGCCGTTCTTCGAGACTTCGAATGGTCCAACTATGTCCATTGCTACTTTATGAAATACATCCGCTGATGTGTCTGTAATAACCATTGGTTGTTTTGTTTTGACTCGGACTAATTTCTTTTTCTGGCAGCTCGTGCATTTCTTAATGAATTCTTGAATATCTGTTTTCATGTTGGGCCAGTAATATTTTTGCCTGATTCTGTTATAGGTCTTGGTCACTCCTTTATGGCCTCCTAAGGGGGTCTCGTGACACTCTCGTAGTATGCCTTCTTTGAGATCTTCGGATGGAATTACAATTTTGTCTTTGCAAATTGTTATCGTGACATCATTAGGTAGTGTCTCTTCTATAATCTTACTTATTTTGTTCCAGACTGCTGTTCCTAAGTTACTTTCGGCTTGTGAAATGCTGGCTGATTTGACGTTTATTTCTGCCATAATAAGTTTAAAATTTTGGAAGGCCTTTCTGATGGTTGTTTCTGTTAATTGATCTTCGTTAGTCTGTCGAACAATTAACGCGAAAATTTTTCTATTGTTTTTTGTTGAGACTACTACTTCTCCAATTGAGTATTTTTTTAACGGTGTGAGTTTATTTAACAATCCTTTCTTAATGAGCCTTTTACCTATTTCATCTGATACTGTGCCGTCTGCATTGGCGAAGCAAATTATGTTGTCGTTCCCTATCTCCAGATTATCTCTCGTTTCGATTAATGTTCTGTCTTCCTCTTTGCTATCATCATCTAAGCTGCTATGGGTTTTCTTTGCAACATTTTCTGAAGGAACCTGTTCTTTGTCGCTATTGTCTTTACCGTTATCTGAACTGCTATGGTTTTCCCTTGCGATATTCTCTGAAGGAATCTGTTCTTTGTCACTATTGGCTTTATCGCCATCTGAGCTGTTATTTTCTGTGTTTATAAAATTTCTTGAAAAAGATTGCTCTCTTGCTTCGTTATTGATATTTGAATCAATAGCATCTCTTTCCTCTATCGGTGGTGGTAAGGGATATACTTGTATGGTTTCAGATTCGTTTATATTCGGGGGGGGGGGGGGGGCGCTGCTCGTTCGGTGACTGGCTGTTTCTCTAAATTCTCGGCATCTTGCTTATTTTGAGAGTCTGTCAGTGCGTGTTCTGTTTGACCTACTAACGGTGAGAGTTCTACACTTTCATTTATTGTGGGAATCTTAGGGTCGCTCGTTTCTTTCTTATGTTTTTTCTTTGCGACTCGAGGAAATTCAGTTGTCGGTTTATGAGATTTCTCATGTGTTCCTGAGCAGCATGAGCAAGAGGGTTTCTTTATGACCCTACTCGATCGTCTAAGCGGCTGGAAGAGCTCGAGGGTGTTTAAATTTTCCCGAGGCTTGTCTTCGTCTAATTTTATGGGCATTGAGATTTTTTCGAGTGCTGTTCTTTGCATACTTTCAGCCTCTTGGTCACTCGACTCCTGCTCGACGTCCATATCTACGTTCCTAAATTCTTTATTTTCACATGTGACCGATTTTACGACTTCGGGTATCTCGGGTGACTCCGAGGATTTATCGGAGCAATCTGGCTCCGCTATCGTCTCGTGTGAAGTGTGGGGGTCCATGCGCAATGTGAGATTTCCTGTCCTAGCCTGCGTTCTATCTGAATCGTTATCTGACGCTTTTACATTTTCCTTGGTCTCCGTGTAATTTGAGAGGGTATCTGTGTGCGGTGCGTTGTCGACTATACTGGCTTGTGTTTTTTCAATATTGCTATTCGATATTTTTATTCCTGTTTCGTATTTCCTTGGAGGGCCTAAGGGTGGTTTGTCGCTGTCGGACATTATATCGCCTATTTTCCTCCTTGTTCTAATGGCTGGGGATGGAGTGAATTCTGCTGCACGTGTGGACGTTTTTGTTAGCTCTCTGGCTAGCTCGCGTTGAAAATTATTTTGTTTCTTCGTCGAATTTTTTATTTTTGGTACTGTGTGAAACCCTGAAACTTCTTGGGGTGACTGGTTTATAGCTGAATTTTTTTCTTGAGAGAAAGTTAACGGGCTTTCCCGTGGTGGAGTTTTCTCTCCCTGCGAGGAATTCGCGTTTGCTGCCGTTACGGCGTTTTTTGTATCGTCTCGGTCCACAAAATTTAGATGTACTGGCTTCATATGGTCTTCTTTTCTAATTTTTTGTGGTGACTTGACTGTATCGCTTTTGTTGCCTGACGATACTGACTTTTCTGATTTGCTGCTATTGGATAAATGCTTCTTACTCTTTGCTTTTTCTCTAATTCTCGATCTTAATATTTCTGTATTCCTATTCAGCTTCATCATGTTTATTTCTTCATCGGATGATTCTAGTGGAACTTGAATCTTAAAATCTGATTCGTTTGCCATCGATGACCTACTTTCTTTATTCGCTTCCTGTTCTGGTATGATTGTTTCCCTATGTACGTGTTCGAGAACATCATGGCGTTCGGCGGGTTGATCAGACCCCCCGTGGTCGCTAGTTGGACACTGTATCAGTGGGTTACGCTTTTCTTTACATACCTTGTCCGTGCTTTCTTTTCCTTTCAGTGTTCCTTCTTCATCCGATGGTTTCTCTAACTGTCCTATCTGCTGAATATTTTCATCCGAATTTAGAATGCCAATAATTTCTTCTGATTTTGGCTTTGAAATTTTATCACTTTCCTTTTGTGATTTTCCTAATTTTTCAGTATCTCGTGATACTTTTGTTACTGAATTTCTAAAAAAATTTCCCGAGTCTACAATCTCTTTGGATATATTTGATTCACTCCTTGGAGATTTCAGTGATGCTATAGTTTCTGGGAATTTTATTGATTTATCACTTTCTTTTAGTGATGAATCTAACTTCTCAATGCTTTGAGGTTTCTCTACTACGGAATTTCTGAAAAAATTTCCCGAATCTACAATCTCTTTGGATATATTTGATTCACTCCTTGGAGATTTCAGTGATGTTATAGTTTCTGGGAATTTTATTGATTTATCACTTTCTTTTAGTGATGAATCTAACTTCTCAATGCTTTGAGGTTTCTCTACTACGGAATTTCTGAAAAAATTTCCCGAATCTACAATCTCTTTGGATATGTTTGATTCACTCCTTGGGGATTTTATTGATTCTGGGAATTTTGTTGATTTATCTTCTTCATCGCTCTCGCAAATTTCTTCTAATAATTCGCTTAATTTCGAAAATTCAGGCTCGTTATGCACCCTATCATTATCTGTCGGAGATTTTTTCTCCGCGCAATTTTCTAACTTGTGATCTTTATTCTTATCGCTTTCGTCTTTATTGGGGAATCCTAAAAAATCTGACCCAGAGGATTCTATCTCCATTTGACTGTCTTTTATGTCAGTTTTATTGTTTCTCGGAAAGCCTAAGAAATCTTCGTCCTCGTCATCTGGTACTGCTACCGTTTTACTTTTCTTTTCCGCTCGAATGGTCAGTTTCGACCTTTTTTCTTCTATGCCGTCGCTACCCGGGGGTGAGCGTGGTTCGGCTATTGCCTGTCTTGCTTCTTCTCCTTCTCTGCGCGCTCTCTTCCGCCACCTAACTTCGACTACGTATACCGTTCCTTTTTTTATTATAGGGTTTCTGGACAGCGCGTCTGCGTTGGTGTTAACACGCCCTGCTTTATATTGAACTGTATACTCAAATTCTCTCAATCGTTCTCTCCATCTCATTACTCGTGATGTTGGGTCGCTTACTGTATTCACCCATACTAGCGGTCTATGATCTGTAACTAGTGTGAATGGTCTACCGTAAAGGTAAGGCCTGAAAGTTTGTAACGCAAATACTACTGCTACCATCTCGCGCTCCGTGGTATGGTATCGGGTTTCCGCGCCGTTGAGTACTCTCGATGCATATGCAACCGGGAGGTCCTCGCCTATTTTGCCCTGAGACAATACTGCGCCTATCGCGAAACCTGATGCGTCCGTTGTGACAATAAATGGTTTCGTGAAATCTGGGTATTGCAATATCGGTGCTTCACATAGCATATCGCGTAGAGTTTCGAAGGATATTTGTTCTCTCGATGTCCATTCGAATTTTCTATTTTTGCTAGTGAGGTCCGATAATGGTCTTGCGATTTTCGCGAAATCTTTAATGAAACGTCGGTAATACCCCGCGAGACCTAAAAATTCCTTTATATTCTTTTGCGTTTTTGGTGTCGGAAAAAATTTTACCGCTTCAATTTTCTTCGGGTCCGGTTTTACGCCGTCTGCCGATATCACGTGACCTAGGTATTTTACTTCTGTCCTGAGAAATTCGCATTTATTGGTCTGTAGCGTCAAGTTGGCTTTTCTCAGTCTGCCAGCAAGCTGTCTAAATTTTACGTCATGTTCTTCCAATGATTTCGAGTAAATGACGATATCGTCGAGATATACGAACAGTTCGTTCCCCTGTAATCCACGTAGGACCATATCCATTAGCCGTTGGAATGTTGCTGGTGCGTTCTTTAAACCGAAGGGCATTCTATTAAATTCGTAGTGACCGTGGGGGGTCGTGAATGCCGTTTTTTGTCTATCTTCCGGGTCCATTTCAATTTGGTGGAATCCCGAGGCTAAATCGAATATCGAAAAATATTTGGCTCCCCCTAGTTGGTCTAGAATGTCCGTTATTAATGGCAATGGGTATGCGTCGCCGATAGTTTTCTCGTTTACTTTTCTAAAATCGATTACGAGGCGCCAACGCGGTTTCTCCGATGCGTCTGGCTTTTTGGGTACAATCCACAGAGGTGAATTGTACGGCGAACTTGAAGGTCGTATTATGTTTGAGTGTAACAGGTCGTCTATCTGTTTCTGTACTTCTATTTTTTGCGATGGTGTGTGTCTGTACTGTCGGGTATTAACGGGTGTATTGTCTGTGGTCAGTATGCGATGGGTGAGCGTGCTCGTTGCTCGCAATTGTTCTCCGGGGATATGAAAGAGGTCAACGTATTCATCCACTAGGGTGTTTACCGCTTTACGCTCTTCTTCATTAAGATGATCGAGTTTCAACAGTTTGATAACTTCTTCGGTACGAGTTCCCTGAGCTCTAGGGATGTACTTAGAGTTGTTATCTTTGTCGAAAGTTTCGTCCTCGTCCATACTTGTATCGAAAGGATACAGAGGTATTACGGGAATGTCGATCTTAATGTCATTCTCCCGGGTATTTATTGCGTATAAGTAGGCTACTCCTTTATTATTCTTGACGATACCCTCTCCTGCGTATATACCTTCGGGTAGGTCAAGTCGTGGCAGGTAGCCTTCTTCGAGCGCGTTTATGACTCTCACAAATATACCGGTTTTGGTTCTTGCTGGCAGGACTATGCTCTCTCTTTCTATGAAAGGGATTTGTGTACCATTTAGTATTATCTGTCCCTGTTCGTAGTTTATTATGCTTCCTGCCGCGGATAATAATTCGGATCCTATGATGCCCGAATAATTTAACGGAAAATCATCTGTGATTACATGAAAAATCGTCTGAGTGCCGTGCACGTTAATTCCAATTTGTCCTATTGTGCAAGGTTTGTCTGTCTTTGAAATCCCTGTTAATTCGTACTGAATATAATTATTTATGAGATTTGGGTTTTTTAATGAGCTGTATTTGATAAGATTCAATTGAGAACCTGTGTCTATCAAAAATATTGCACGGTCAGAAAAAATGTCTTTGGATTTTACTATTATTGCTGGAGAGTTGACGCATGGGGAGACGCATGCTGATTTGTAGTCTGCCTGCAAGATTTTTACCCTGTCTAATTTTGTTGGGTGTTCTCTTGACGCTGGGCCGGCAGGTGCCCCGTCGGTGCGCCGTGGCCGGGGGCTGCCTGCCCGTTTCCCGACTGATTATTCTGACTACCTGCTCGGGCCGCGTTTTCGTTATAGATCCTTTTTCTACAGACTCCGATCGAATGGCCCTGTTTTTTGCAATAATGACACGTCATACTCGCGTGGGGGTTCGTTGACTTGTTTGTCTGATTTTTACTGTTTAATGCCCAGCAATCTTCGATGGTGTGATTCGATTTTTTGCAATATGTGCAGAATTTGCCTGATTGCTGTGAATGATTATTGTTCCTACTTTGGTTTTGACTCGATTGGGTCATTCTATTGTTGTTTCTCTGAGCATTTGTGTGGACTGTGAAACACTCCGTTTCTTTGTCTTTGTCTGATCTAAATCTTTCTTCGATCTTTTCTGCCATTGTTGTGGCATCGGCAAGGGTTGCGAACTCTGATTCTAAGAATGCGGCTATTCTTTGTGAAACTCCCCTTTTGAAAACCCAGATTGCTAACTCTTCTGCTATCAATACCCTTTCCCTTACCGATTTCTTTTTCAAGTCTATCTCCTCCAATGTCTTTTTTAAATGTAGTGAAACTCGGTAGCCGAAATCTAAGACCTTTTCGTTCGGTTGTTGTTTGAGCTTTGCAAATTCCATAAACCATTCTTCGACATCTTTCTTTGGCCTGTAGTGTTTTGAAAAAAATTGTATGAGATCTTCTACTGTGTCTACGTCCGCTTGACTTGCCCGCCTCAAAGGTTCGCCCTTGCATTTGCTTATCAACGTTCTTACTACGAGAGATTCGTTTACTCCCTGTGCCAATTCTTTCGCTAGTTTACAATCACGTAAAAATGAATCTATTGGGTACCCGTCTGTCCCGTTATCGAAATTTGGAATTGTTTTCAAAAATTCTCTGAAATTTTGTTCTGCCCTATATACAAATGGAGGGTCTATTGACATATCCATTCCTGATGTATTTGCGTCTGCGGTAGCCATGATTTATGCAAGAAAGAAAAAATAATGAAACGCTTACTACTTAAGAAGGTCTCTGTTGTCTGGATACAGTTGTCTGGTCGTTGAACTCCGGTGTCGATGACGAGATTTATGGCGTTGCTGGTCGTTGGCGGGTGTCTTGTTGTGTTGCGCCGGTGACGATGGGTCCTTTACGGTGCGGTTGTACCTGCTGCGGTCGTGGATGCTGATGTTCCTCGAATTGTCGTCGTCCACAGTAGTTGATTGATTGCCGTTTTATGCGATTTGTTTATCGCGTCGTTGTTCTGACTTTTGATGTCAGGACGAAGTAGGAGAAAAAAAAAAAATTTCCAGATTTTCGTGTTGTATATGATGTCTTCCGGTCGAATCCCGTTCGCTGCCACCAAATTTATTTATAAACTGAGCTGTTACGTCCTCGATGATGATTCGGAACAGCACGGTCACGCCGTTCTGTTGACTCCGCCGATATAGTTTTATCGGCGCGAACTACGAAGAGTACGCTCAGTTTGATCAGAATGATTAGATATTCTGGTTGTTCTGAGATTCGGAAATTCGGAGATTCGGAGGTTCGGAGATTCGTTATGAAATTCGACCCCTGCTATGCGCAGTTGAAGAGATCAACACGATGAATAGTTATTCAATGATGAGTTTATTCGTAGATATTGTTTGATAATGAGTTACAGATTAGTTCGGACTTTTGAGATGGTCTGAACTTAGCGTCGGTGTACAAAGTTTGTAAGTGGTTGTCGTTTAAACACTCCTATTAAAATAACTTGGATGATTACTTATGAAAAGATAATGTTAGAATATACAACTAACATATTACATAGACGCTGTCACTAAGTTTCTGTATCTGTTAACTCGAGTTATGTCAAAGGCAAAAAGCTGGAAATTGGGTCGGAGCATGTCTTTTTATAGTTGCTCTAGTTTTGGGTGGAGGGGAGTTAGTTTGGGGTGGAGTTTGGTTTTCCCTTTGGGGAGGGTCGGACGTTTTTGTGATAGGCTGGGTTTTCCCTATCATCTTACTATCTAGCTATTGGAAAGGAAAATTAGTTGTACTCTACTATGTCGATATTAGAGGTAACTACGCAGAGCGTCCTTTTACCGACTAGAGGACATATGCTACCGACGTTTGGTCATTACTTAGTTTTGAAAATTGACTGCGCCTCTAATGTCGGCCAGTACGTAACAATCGCTCCTAGACTTGAAAATATTCAAATGTCTGTGCTCGATGATAGGCAAGATTTAAGTGAATGTGAATTTTTTTTTTTTATTGGTACGTAGCAATTACAATCTGTTGTTTATCAACATTCGGTAATTATGTTGGCCGTTGCCTTAGCGCTATTCCGGGCGAGTATCCAATGATGCTCGTTCCCGGTGTGTTGTATTTTTTGCATTATGGACATACTTTTGTTCTTTTTCAGGGGATCATTCATACATGTATACTCCATTCATTCTTATTTTTTCATTTTTTGCGTTATTTATGCTGTTGAGAATCGCTCGCTAAGGTCTTTTGGTTTGTGTTTTTTAAGGCGTCTCGTGATGGAGTCTTCATTCAGAAGGGTTGATGCGAGTTGGTTTGGATGCTCGTTTATTCTCAGTTGATACCTTTCGCTGTAGTTTTGGATCTCTTCTTTTATCGTGTTTACTTTGAGGTCTTTGCGGAGATTTTTGTTAGTTACGTACCAGGGAGCATTAACGATTATTCTTAGGATTTTCGATTGAAATCTCTGTAGGATTTCGATGTTTGAATTACTGGGCGTTCCCCATAACTGAATGCCATAGGTCCATATTGGCTTCAGTATTGCTTTGTAAATAGCCAGTTTGTTGTTCAGCGATAGTTTCGATTTCTTGCCAATTAGCCAGTACGTTTTGCTTACCGATAGTTCGAGCTGTTTTCGTTTTGTTCTTATATGTTTGGCCCACGTAATTCTTCTGTCCAGATGCATTCCTAAGTATTTTGCTTCATCCACGGTCGGTAGCGGCTGGTCGTAGAGTTTCACCTGCGGGCAATTCCCTTTTCGGGTTGTAAATGTAATATGCACCGATTTTGATTCGCTGGCTTTCATTCGCCATTTGTTTAGCCACTCCTGTATTTTTTCCAAGTGCTCTTGCAGTATTCTTGATGCTGTTTCGGGATTTATGTCAGATGCGAGAACTGCTGTGTCATCTGCGTACGTTGCGATCGTTGTGTTGTTTCCGTGTGGTAGGTCAGCTGTAAAGAGTGTGTATAATACGGGGCCTAGAACGCTTCCTTGCGGTACGCCAGATTCAATTGCGTAGAGTTGCGAGAATTCTTGCCCTTGCCGTACTTGAAATTTGCTCATGTGTAGATACGATTTTATCAATAGAAAATACTGGGATAAAATTCGTTTTATTTTGAACAGGAGTCCGTTGTGCCATACCTTGTCAAATGCCTGTTTTATATCTAGAAAAACTGCCGAGCAGTACTCTTTTTTCTCGATCGAGTTTGTTATTACGTTGTAGACTCTATTTACCTGCTCGATTGTTGAGTGTCTGCCTCTGAATCCGAATTGGCGTTTGGGGATTAATTTCTCGCTATTAATTATTGAATTCATTCGCTTCAGCAGTAGCTTCTCGAATAATTTTGACAGAGTAGGTAGTAGGCTGATTGGTCTGTAAGATGTGACCTCGTTGGGGGGCTTGCCTGGCTTTAAGAACAATATAATTTGCGCTATTTTCCATTGCGCCGGGATGTATGAGTGTCGAATTATCGCGTTAAAGAGTGTGGCTATGTACACCGTAGCTTTTTTTGGTAATTCTTTTAGAATCTTTCCATCAATTAGATCTTGTCCCGGTGCTTTTCTTGCTTTGAGTTCTTTTATTATTGTTTGTCGTACTTCATTTGGAGATATATGCTTGATCGGAAAGTCAATTGGTAGAGGGGTCTCGAGATATTCGAGCACTTCCGGGCTATTTTGTATTGTTGGATATGGTTTGAAGATGTTGGCTAAATGGTGAGCGAAAACTTCCGCTTTTTCGGTGTCGCTTCTAGCCCAGCTGTTGTCGGGTTTTTTTATAGGGGGGTTTTGCAATTGAGGCTGCTTCATTCTTTTGGTTGCCTTCCATAGCGAATAGTCTGTGCTTGCCGTATTTGTTAGATTCTGAAGGTAGTACTGCATTGTCTCGTTTTGGAACTCTGCAATTACTTTTTTTAGCTCACGACTGGCTCTGTTGTAATTCGTTTTATCGGCAGGGTATTTTGTTATCTGCCACTTTTTTCTTAGTCTTCTTTTTTGGCTATTTTTTCTCTTATTTCGTTCGGATAAAAGTTCTCGTGCTCTTGTGTCCCAATTTGGGGCGTGGCTAACCGGGTTGTATCTTGAATAGTCTTTACTAAGTATTCCGTGGCTGTGTCGATGTCGTCTCCATTTTTAGTGAGGTCTTTAGATCCAGATCGTTTTCTATTTTATCTCTAACCATTTACCAGTCTGTTTTTTTGTTGTATAAGTAGGGTGCTCATTGTTGGGTGAGGACTCTAGTACCGATTGTTAGCGTGACGGGCGTATGGTCAGATGAAAGATCTGAGCTCGTTTTTATTGACGTATGGCTCTTCGTTATTCCTTTCGTTATGAAGATATCAAGGATATCGGGAATTTTATTCACATCCGTGGGCCAGTATGTGGGCTCCCTTGGGGACAGTTGGTCGCAGTTTTTCTCACACAGACTCTTGTATAGTTCGCGTCCTCTCGTCGTGTCTAGCCTAGATCCCCAGAACCGGTGTTTCGCATTATAGTCGCCTCCTGCAATAAATCGTGGTCCTAGGCTTTCGAGGTAGTCCGAAAACATGTCTTTTTTTATTACATGTTTGGGGGGGCAGTACACTGCCGCTAGTGTTATGAAGCCGTGCTTCCAGTCTTCTATAACTATGGCGGTTGCCTGCAGATAATCTTTTTTGTATTTGGCGTATTCGTGATGTTTGATAGATTTTTTGATAATTACTGCTGTACCACCGTGTGCCGTGCCATCTGGGTGTGGTGTTTCATATATGTCGTAGCCTCGAATTTTCAGGAAACTTTTGGCCGTAAAATGGGTTTCCGAGATTAACATAATATCTATTTTGTTTGTATGGAGGTATACTACTAATTCTTGGCGATGCTGCACCAATCCGTTTGCGTTCCATGTGACTATATTATAGAAATTGTTCATTTTCTATTCGCGAACTTCGATAGTACTGTTGTGAGGAGTTTTAGCATCGTATTTAGTAGCTCGTTTTGTTGCTGGAAAGCGATTTTAAATTCGTTGAAAGATTTTTCGAGAAAGGATGAAATTTCTGGATTATTTGTATTGTTGTTGTTGTCTTTTGGCCTTGTTGCTTCAGCATAGCTATTGAACTGTTGTGTGCGGTCGGATTGTCCGGCGCGCGGTAGGTTTGGGAGCTGATTTGCTACGTCGTGATTGTCGTTGTTTATCAATCTGTGCCAGTGCGGTCTCTGCAAGTTCAGATTTCTTTTTCATACCATGTTGCTATATACGGTGCATCTCTTGTAGTTGGCTGTGTGGTTTTTTTCACATAAAGCACATGTGGCAGGTGTATCTTCAGATTTTTTACATTTGGCCGAGTCATGATCTCCTCCACATTTTACGCATCTATATTGCATGCGGCAGTAAGTTTTTGTGTGTCCATATCGTTGACATCTAATGCATTGTACTATATCTATACTTTTTTAGGGGGTTCGATTTGCACTTTGGCATTGAGAAGAAGGTCTAGTTTGTATATATCTTTGTTATTATTGGCCGGTTCGAGGTCGATAAAGAACAACGGGAGGGGTATTTTAGTTCTACTCTGCTTAATGTTTATCACATTCCTTACTTTGTGGCCTCGTTCTTCGATTTCGCTTTTAATATCCTCGAGGGGAGTGGTGGGGTGAAGCGACCTAATAACTGCTCTAAAGGCTCGTTGTTGTTTGAGTTGATAAGTATGATACGAGGCTCCTTCTTCGTCTAGCTTGTGTATTATCTTTCTGTAAGCGTCCGTGTTTTTGGCCTGGATTTTCATTTGACCGGTACTATTTATGGATCTGTATATGTAGTCGTCTTTTCCAACTACTTCGCTCATTGTTATAGCAAAGTTGCTTATAGAATTTACGCCTGGTACGAATATGGGAGGCGGTTTTGGTTCGCTGGTGTTTTCGTTCGGCGTGTTTACTACTTTTTCTGGCAATAACGTGTTGTCGGCGAGTATAGTAAATCTATTATTCGTACGGAGGTGTGTTTCGGTGTCTGTATCTGAGTCGCTACCAGCGGAGCTTGTTCTTGGACGTTTTTTCGCATGAAATACCTGCCATTGAGGTGACTTTTCCGGTGCATCATTGGTTGGTGTTCTTCTAAAAATTAGTCCTATATCATTTCCGTCCGAACTGTTTGTGTGGGACGTCGAAGGTATCCGGCTCGTATGGAATTGCTGATTTGGCATCGTCTTCGTGTTGTTGATTGATAAGTCATGCATCACCGTATCCTGCACGTGATTGATGCCGCTACTTTTTTCGGCCATGCCGCCAGTGTTTTGAATTACCGCAGCACTGCACTGGTAGTTTCAATTCACTAGTACAACTTCTTATTTCTATGATTGTAATAATCTGAATAATCTGAATTATAATATCTGAGCACGAACACGTCCGTTCTCTCTGACAGTTCGCTGTCGAATCTCAATGTGAACTAAATGAGGAAAATGCCCAATCAAGTAGTACGAATCGTGTTCAATTTCACGAGACAAAACTTTCTATGCGAGAAAAATTGGTAGTATGGGTAAATGAAAATAATATCGGGCATTGTAGTGTAACGGCATTACTGAATCTCCTAAAGAGTGAAAATCATCACGACTTACCAAGTGACGCCAGAGCTTTGTTGGCGACACCCAGAAGGACACAAATTTTTCAGAATTCAGGCGGACATTATTTCCATTATGGATTGAAACAAGGGTTGATTGATCAATTAAAGCTATTAAACAATATCGATGTGCCAAAGATTATTTTGATTAATATTAATATTGATGGCCTTCCAATCTCAAAAATTTCAAAAAGTCAGTTATGGCCAATCCTTGGCCAAATGTTTATTCCAAAGATAAAGACTCAGCCTTTCATAATAGGGGCTTTTCACGGTTATAAGAAGCCTGTAAATTCTGAGATCCATTTTTTATCACATTTCATAAACGAATACCAAGAATTACATGAAAAGGGATTCGAGTTTAACACAGACGTCTATTTCGTAAAAATAAGAGCTATTATTTGTGATGCTCCAGCAAGAGCATTCGTGGCATGTGTAAAAGGCCATAATGGCTATTTCGGGTGTAGTAATTGCGTTGTGGAAGGTACGTATAATAATCATAGGATGCTCTTCCTCGGTGAAAATCATAGTTTGCGAACCGATGACTCATTCGCACGTCAAGAAAATGCGGAACATCATACTGGAACATCTCTTTTCGAATCCATTCCCGTACCAATGGTTTCGACATTCCCATGTTACGATCCAAGAACTTTCCACTTGACTAGTACTCCACCCGCAACTAGACTTAACGGCTCCGCGCTACCTCTTTTATCCTTTTTCCCCACTCAATTAACTATTAGATTCACCCCCAGTAATCAACTAAGATCGTCACAAGGATCTATACGCAGCCTCCCAATTAAAACATACATCTCATCTCCCACTCCTCAATTATCCAAGAAGAAGGGCACCCAGTGACCCAATTACCATATAGATCTCCCTTCTTTCTCCAAAAATCTAAGAAGAAGCAGTCAAAATATGAAGAAAGCACAACGACCCAATTAAAATATAGTCCGCAGGAGAAGGGTACAGAATCGACCAACTAAAATATAGACCCCCCTTCTTTTAACACGGAGCATGCGCATCCCAACCACAGAACCCCTTCCTTACTTCTAACATCATAGAAGAGGCACGCGACACTTCTCCAAGGTCTTAGGTTCCCAGGGTACCCCCACCACGGACCTTCACGACTTCTAATGCCTAGAGCCCCCTTCAGATCTCTTAACGCTAGTTACCGAAACCAAGATGCGCACGTGCCACTAAAAAACTTAAGAAAATGAACCTTCGGGATTATGAGTCATCGCCCTTGAAGACGGCACGCGCCCAAATCACAGCTACGGCTCTCAAAGACAAAGACCCCCCCCCCCCCCCTCTTCTTACCACTATATCTCTACTAAAACTCTATTAGGTTAATGCATGGATTTTTTATATAAAAAGGCCAGCTTTCTCAGCACTTACAGTTACAATTACACTTCGACCAGCTAACAATTAATCTTTGATAGTCTAACTTGCTGCTAGTCACTGGATTAGACTAGTCAGCAACGTCGCTCTACCAATAGCGCAACAAGAATCTGCGGAGGATTCTCGACTATTAAGTGTAAAATAAATCTAACCATACAAGTGTAACTCATCGAGACAGAACTCGTATATTGTAGTAGTAGTCTTAGAGTCAGTGAATTGTGTTGCGAAAATAAAAATCTGTGTAACGAACTCGTATCGGAATACTCTTTTATTTCTCATCGAATCTCCAAGAATAATTGTCTCACCACATCGAGTTCAATCGGATTATCACCAACGCACGACCAATAACAGAGTGAGTCGAATATATCTTCGCATAATCTCTCGCATGAGTCGAACCTGACCATCGGACAAAGTCGAAACGATGGCGCCGTCCTAGCATAAAACCCCTCCGAACCGATCTTGTAGTAATATTTAGGCGAGGCTTCCGTCCCTGAGTAAAGGACGTAATTGCCCTGACTCGAAAAGAGAAGTCGACCGTGTTTACGAATCCTCATACTAGGGAGAGTCTAGCAGGTCGTAACACCCACTTGACTATATGCATTTGGTATGATTGGGCCAAGAAAAAAAAATGTTAAGATTGTGGTTAAGGGGAGCACCAGCATTGGCGCTCGTTTATCAGGTTTTCAAATAACTCAAATAACAAAAGATCTAAATGCAATTAAGTCACACGTTCCGTCAGAATTTGCACGAATTCCGATTAATTGTGAAGATTTAGATCGGTGGAAGGCCACAGAATTTCGAATATTCTTATTATACCTCGGTCCTGCTATGTATAATGCACAAATATCTTCCAGAAACGTATATGAAGCATTTTATGGCATTTCATACGGCAATTCGCATACTATGCGACCCAGACGATTACTTAAAGAATAATGAATATGCAAAACAATTATTGCTCTATTTTGTAAAACACTTTAAATTGCTGTACGGACAAATTAACATGATATATACAGTTCATAGTTTGATTCATTTGGCCGATTGTGCACAACGCTTTGGCTCTCTGGACTCTTTTAGTGCCTTTCCTTTCGAAAATCATTTGCAGTCCTTAAAAAAAATGTTGCGGAAATTCGAAAAACCTCTTCAACAAATCCATCGTCGAATAGTTGAAAATAATGTCGCAAATGCATTTAGAAAAGAAAAAAAAAGTCTAGAAAACGTCAAGCTGATGAGAAAGAACAATAAAAAACTTCCATTTGGGTGTTCTCTTTCATACGATCTTCTCTCTCTCTACGATAACGAGGCCGACCGTTTTGTTATGTTAAAAAATAAGACAATCGTATCGGTATCATCAATAGGAGTGAAAAATGGCATCTCTGTAATAATTGGAAGACAATTGAAGAATATGGAGTCTGTGCCTTTTTATTCTTGCGATTCGAAAAATTTGAATATTTTCTTGATTAATGGCGATTGCATGGAACTGCGACTCTATCCTATTACCGACATAGTTAAAAAAATAGGTGTCCTTCCTTATGGTAGTCAATTCATCTGCTATCCACTTTTGCATTGCGATCTAAATCCAGGTACATCAGCTTTTGTCTTTGTCCAAAAAAACAATGTAATCATTTTCCGGTTCGATTAACTGAGTCTATATTCCAATGTTCCACAGATGTTTAACGTTATCATCGTTCATGAGTGGTGTGCAACCGTGCCATCATTGTGGGTGGAGAATGAAAATAACATTTGTTATTGGCCACCAAAGGGAATGTCTATTCTCAAAGCAACGAACAAAAAAATGCAACCAGAGAGCTCATGGCCAAAACTAACACCAAAATACATATTAGGACCGTATGGTGAGTATGAACTGATAATAGTAATAATTATTATACTTCATTTTACAGTATTTTATAAACAATACATTGGCATTTACAGCTTCATACGATTATGCTAAAAAAGTAGAAAAACGGGCTGAATTTCTTTCTTCGGATGAAGTTGTAGCAGAGAGTATGCAGGAAGATAGAGAAATTGAAAAAGTTCCGGTTAAACGGAGACGGAAAACAAACAAAAATTTCGATGACGATACGGACGATACTGACGAAAATGAAAAAGTAGTGGCTCATTCAAACGTTCGTAATCTTTATAATAAGACGGATTCAACGAAGGATTGCTGCATACCCGTTTCACAAAAAACTATTAAAAAAAGAACTTTGATTGTAATTCGGAGGAGGCCTCGAAGCATAGTAAATTTATCATGTTTCTTGTTCTCGATGATTTATGTGAGTGAATGTCATATATTCAAATATTGTATATTTAGTTCCAGATCCGCCAGATAATTACAATTCAGTCGAATCAGACGAAAAAAACTTAACGGTGATTCCAGCACCAAAAGTATTGCAAGGTTTGTGATTGTCGAATTATAGTATTAGGATTTTATCTCAGATTATCAATAGTTTTTTAATACTTAACTTTGAAATGATTACAGATAACTGTCGCGAGTTGAATAGCTTTTCGCCCAAGGTCTTGCCTCGAATAATAAACGGTTTAAATAATTCTTTTTACATGATGTGTTTTATATACCACTTAACACACAACACTATATTTCATTTTTCTTCCCTATACTGATGCATTTTTTCAGTGACAAATCCAATGATTCCACCTGAAAAGTTGATCGGAATGTGTTCACGCAAGCCAAGAATTCAAGGGCATCCTCCACAAGACGTCACTCATGATTCTTCGAAAGATTTAGAAAACAATTCCATGTGTGAGTTGACATTTTTTAAACGCTTAATATAGCATCGAAAATATTTTGTAAGTCATATATTTTTTTTCGTTTATTTAGACGAGCTTCTGAATCAATTTGCCAGGCAGAGCGAAGAACGGTTATTAGTAACGGACCGTAAGCTCAACCAAATATTAGGTATGCTTAACCATACCCAGCGCGAGACGGACATTGACGAAATGGTCGACAATTTGCCAAATTTTCCACTCCGCTGTATCGCAGATCTTGAGAGGTTCTCCGCTGACTTAACACAGGATCAAGAATTACGACAGCAATTTGTGAGTGTGCAAAAGTACATGCCAAATTTTGGGAAACTTGCGGAAATTCTTTAAAACAAGAATGCCCTTATAGAAAAAGAAAATTATCCAAAAAGGAGGAAGAACAGCCTCGGAACACATGGGAAATTGTGTTTCGGCTTTTTTGACGAATAAGTTAGGCAAAAGTATTACCTGGGAAGGACAGAGAAATACCAACGGCATAAAAGACTTGGCGTTTTCAACGATTATTATCGGTATGTTGGTTATTACTAGACTAAAAAATGTTTGTAAAAATAAAAACCGCAAATTTAAAACAAATATGGTTTCTAATTAAAAGTTATAAATTACGCACATTTTTAGTGACAGAATCGCAATTGTTTCCAGGAACAGTCATGAGAAGACACGAGAACGCGACAGAATCGGAGCTGACGAGGGGACGGTCCCGGAGGGGCATGGAGTTACGGACTCCCGCTTCGCGTGCTTATAGTGTGGGTAGGTACTAACGAAACCCCAAATGATTAGCCGCCAACTCGGCTCCGTTTTCGAAAAATCACCGTTCAAATTTGGGAGTCTGATTGTCGACTGTAGAATTTCTACATAAGAACAACAAGGCGAGCAGCCTAGCGGTAAGCGAGTCAGACTACCGTCCCGGAGGTCTCGGGTTCAAGTCTCGTCTATGCTGCTTTTTTTCATTTTTTTTTTTCAAATTGTTGTTGAAATTTATAGTTTATGATTAAAAAATTGTAAGAAAGTAAACAAAAAAAATTACGCGCCTTTACTGATCAACACTTACGAATTAAATGTCAAATTTTTTTTTTCAAATCTCTTACGATTTATTTAATTTTTAAAAATAAATTAGCCGTAATTTAAACTTTGACATACAATAATCTGCCTGCCTGCCTTAAAATTTTTAAATTGCGAAGAAAACGAGTTAGCGTTCGTACAATGTTCGTGGTGTGAACAATATAAATGTTTCGCTTGTTTTTATACTGATTATCACCCGTCACACTGTACTCGGGAACATTGAAAAAACATTGCGTGAAGCAGATTTTACGATTAATTAATAAAACAGATTTTTTTTCCTATATTCATTGGTAATTTCTTTAAATACTCCCTTCCCCATCGAAAGAGATATCAAAAAATTGCAAAAAATATCAAATAATCAAAAAAAAATATTTTTTATTAAATTACGGCTAATTTATTTTTAAAAATTAAATAAATCGTAAGAGATTTGAAAAAAAAAATTTGACATTTAATTCGTAAGTTTTGATCAGTAAAGGCGCGTAAATTTTTTTGTCTACTTTCTTACAATTTTTAATCATAAACTCTAAATTTCAACAACAATTTGAAAAAAAAATGAAAAAAAAATGAAAAAAAGCAGCATAGACGAGACTTGAACCCGAGACCTCCGGGACGGTAGTCTGGCTCGCTTACCGCTAGGCTGCTCGCCTTGTTGTTCTTATGTAGAAATTCTACAGTCGACAATCAGACTCCCAAATTTGAACGGTGATTTTTCGAAAACGGAGCCGAGTTGGCGGCTAATCATTTGAGGTTTCGTTAGTACCTACCCACACTATAAGCACGCGAAGCGGGAGTCCGTAACTCCATGCCCCTCCGGGACCGTCCCCTCGTGAGTCGTGCCTTTAGTCAAAGATTGCACCGCGCAGGGGACAAATACAACTACCACCTAAGAAAATACGGCTATGAAACATAGAATGAAACGTGG
Source organism: Netelia inedita (assembly GCA_964017225.1). Lineage (NCBI taxonomy): Eukaryota > Metazoa > Arthropoda > Insecta > Hymenoptera > Ichneumonidae > Netelia > Netelia inedita. The sequence continues at coordinate 24,651,723 of OZ024920.1, forward strand.
AAAAAAAGAGACATATTTGTCTGTATGTGCTTCTTTTTCTAATGTTCTATTAGAAAAAGAAGCACATACAGATCTATTCTATTTATGCATATCATCTTTATAATTGTTCCAAATACTATTACTATATATGCTTGTTTATACCCGACTAAAAATGATTGTATATAAACATATATAATTGTATATTAATTCATCATATACAATTTTATATAAAAATTGGCCCGATAGAATTTTATATATTTGTATATAAACGTATAGAATTGTATATACCAATAATGTCCATTTCCATAAATTAGGAAAAAAAATCGCTCTTCCGGGGACTTAAACACGGGACGCACGGACGGTAGACCGGCGCGCTAACCGTTCGGCTATGTGCTTCCACATTTTTAACTTACACGTCAAAGCTTATGTGCGGCGGCAAAACCTTTCAAACCGGGTATCTCAAGAACGGCTGCGTATCTACACGTAGCCCTTTAGGGTTTTCTTAGTTTCAGCTACCCCTACAACCCTACGAAGTCCCATCGCTAAACTCGGTTGGCCTCTGCTGGACTCGCCTTGTAAGACCGATAGTTCAGTACTAGACGAATGACAACGAAAGTGTTCCCATATATGGAACAAACCGTCTTTTCTTTTCATTTGAAAATACTTTATATTTTATAATTCAACGTTTCAATGTAAAATACGTTGATATGTATGTTAAAATGCAATATATATATATATTGCATTTTAATACATAATTTATTAACTTTTAATGAACAGTCTTTTGATTTACCTGCTTCCATACGCGAATAAACCCAAAGAAAACTGTTTCTATATTTTATCATATATGAGTAGCAATATAATTATATTAATTTCAAAAGAAAAGAAAAGTACTCATATACAGTTATATACAATTTTATATACCGGAAATAAATTTTTCACGTATATATATATAATTGTATACAACACTATATTGAATTATATATAACTGTATATGATGGAAGTACATTTATATCGGATTATATATAAGAATGTATAGAGTTATATACAATTATATATAAACCTATATATAAATATATATGATTGTATTTCATTTTTATATAATTATATACAATCATTTTCACTCGATATCGGATTATATATACGAATGTATAGAGTTATATAGAATTATATATAAACCTATATATAAATATATATGATTGTATATCATTTTTATATAATTATATATGAGTATATACAATCATTTTTACTCGGGTACCCATGATTAATGTGCAATAAATAATAAAATCCATTATTCAAAATTTCCTAATTTTCATAAATTCATTGAACTAATAAAATCAGTAAAAAGAGCGAATGGAAATATTTCGCAATTTGACGTCTTTCAGGTTTTTTAAAAAGACGTCCTTTAGACATGCTTGCAAGACGTCTTTCAATCTTGCCGAAAAGACATGAAAAATCGGGACATAAGACATCTTTCTCGTATGTTTTAGACATCTTTATGCCTTTCTTGAAAGTTGACTTTACATATATTACGTCATCTTTTAGTCGTCTTTTAGTCACCATCGTGCTGTCTGGGGTGTTATATATAAAAAAATGTGTTTTACTTTTTTATAGTGAACAGATTGTGTGTTGTATTTTGTTTATAACTACGGTTTTGTTAGGACTGAATCAAATGTGGCAAACAATGCCAAAAGAAAAAACGTTCGGAATAAATAAACAGAACAAAGTTACCGAGTTGAAAAGTTCACCGACCAAAATTACTAAGAAGGGGAGGACGACTCATCGTAATCACCGACTTCATCCGCATCTACAGGTTATGTACTGCTTCATGACGCGAGTAGGAGCTCCAAATGACCAAGCATTTACGTTATTCCGCGTGAATCGGATCAGTCACAAATTAGTCAAATTTTGCATCCTGACGAGATAAAATATGGTGTCATCTAATATATTACACCATATTTTTTTAATTACAAAAATATGGTGTAATATATTACACCGATTTTGCAGAACGTTTTTTCTTTTGGCATCGTTTACACTGACATTTTATTCAGTTCCAACAAAATCTTTGTTATAAAAAAAATATGACACAACATTTTCTATCACAAATATTCACAACACACAATCTGTTCACTATAAAAAAGTAAAACACAATTTTTTCTTTTAACGTAGTAGTCTCGCGACAATATTATTCAAAAGTTCGCACTCTTTGTAACCTTGTGGCGCTCGACCAAACGCCGAGCGTTAGGGGAAAACTTTTGAAAGAGTACAGGCAAATTTCGTGCTGAGCTCGTAGGACAGCCTATGCAGGGATACGTATCTGCACGATTGACGGGTCGTGGCAACGTCGCAATCAGTTTGTGTTGTGCTTCATTCTAGACGTGTAGTTTTTATTCGCTTGAAATGGAAAATCGGATGAGGTTGAACGGGAGATTTATAAGAAAAAAAATGAAAGAAAAACAAATAAATTTTCGTAAAATGCGAAATAACATAAAACAAGTTGTAAAAGAAGTTAATCCCCCGTGTTCGTCAATGAACATAACCTCCGGAAGGCGGATAGTCGAGTTGAGTGAACTTGGGAAGAATTTAAAAAGTGTGAAATGTGCAAACGTATTGTCGCTGGAAAATATAATTGACGAAAAACGAATGGGCCTGAATTCTATTTTGACGGTGCGTTGCACACATTGTAATGTAACGACATTTGTCTCTACGGGGAAAACTCACGTCATTGCAGAATCGGGGCAAAATAATCGAGTTTCGGATGCCAATACGAAGGCCGTTTTCGGTAAGTTTGTTTTCTGAATTGATGTATGATATTACATTATGTTATTTTTGAGTTATCTCTGACAGGGCTGATGTGCATGTCGACTTTTTATAATAAAAACCTAATCTTATTTGTATTCAACAGGAACAATTCATGCTGGAGTTGGGTGCGATGCATTGAACAAGATCTTGGCATGCCTAAATATCCCCGTCATTTCTAAAAACCTATATAAACGTTATGAGAAAGAAGTGATTCCAGCCATTGAGAAGGCTGCAACGGAGAGTTGCAAGCGAGCTGCGACAGAAGAACGACAATTAGTCGTACACTGTAAAAAATCATATGAAATTTACAAGACTTTTCAGATACAAAAGGAATTGAATTTTACAAACTCAGTAGATGAAATTGAATTTGAGATACTTGTAACGTAAATTTAAAACAAGAACGTAAAGTTCTAACGTGCATATAGAATTTAATAGATGCAACAAGGATTTTCCAAGACGAGTTTGTAAATTTGTGGCAAATATATTGCAGTAACCGGTGTCTTGATTTGAAAATTACAACATTTGTATATTAATTTAACTATGAAAAACAGAGTATTGAAAATACAATACAAGTTTGAAACTTATTTATAGCTGTCTGAAAAATACAATACACGTGAACCTGAATTTTACGATACGTACAATTCGCGATCACAACATATTTATTTAAAACTGCGAAACAGGAATTGAAAAAGAAATTCATAAACGCTGATGAAAATCAGACCAAACGATGGAAAAATTATATGAAATTTACAATACATTTAAAATACAAAAGGAAATGAATTTTACAAACTGAGTAGATGAAATTGAATTTGGGACACTTGTACGGTAAATTTAAAACAAGAACGTAAAGTTCTAACGTGCATATAGAATTTAATAGATGCAACAAGGAATTTCCAAGACGAGTTTGTAAATTTGTGGCAAATGTATTGCAGTAACCCGTGTCTTGATTTGAAAATTAGAACATTTGTATATTAATTTAACTATAAAAAACAGAGTATTGAAAATACAATACAAGTTTGAAACTTATTGACAGCTGCCTGAAAAATCCAATACATGTGAACCTGAATTTTACGATACGTACAATTCGTGATCACAACATATTTATTTAAAAATGCGAAACAGGAATTGAAAGGACAATCCACGGACGCTGAAGAAAAGTATGCATGAAATGTATGTGATATGTTCAGCATACGCCTCGTTTAAATAAATTTATACAAGTGAAGTACATGACAACAACTATAGATGAATTCGTTAGAAAACGTAAATTCTTCTTATTTCTTTTTATTCTTTTCGTTTGCTTTTTATTTATTAAAAAAATCATACAGCTTTGAAAACAAGGTTTTAATCTACAAATTAAAAAAAAATCGTGTAATCGATTTGTCGTAGAATGGCAGTGCATATGTATGGCAGGATAAAGAATGATGATCGAAGAAGGAGCGCGGTGGCTCGGTGGGTAGGACACTGGCTTCGCACGCAGCGGACCAGGGTTCGATTCCCGTAGCCGACACCAATGGAAAAAAAAAAATTTTCTAGGTGTTTTTCTAAGGTGGTCGCAAATAAGAATGTCGGAGGATAGGTTGAATGGAATGGTTGTAATAGGTGTGTAAAAACCCGCGGAGGGTATACACGGTAAACTCCCACATAAATTTCAAATACATACGTGCAGTGATTTCACTACATTAAAATATCATTATTCAAGTATTCCATATGAATTATAAGATAAAGCTGCGGAAAAATTAGGTACACAAGTACGGACAATTCTCAATTTCTGAATTAAATTTAATACTCGGGTTCAGTGATTTTAATACACACCCGTATGTTGATATTAGCAAATAGTTCTTGATTTCAATATACTTGAATGAGAACATTTCTGTACACGTGCATTATTTTTCAAACGCACAAGTATATTAATATTGCAGGACTGCACTATCATTTTTACAATAACCTGTTTTGAGTTTTCAAAATCATATCAGAAATTTCATGAACGGCGTCCGCATAAAAGCGCCATACACTTGTGTATTAATTTTCATACAGAACCTTGCTACAGTGTATATTAAAGGTTATACTTAGATTCTGTAAAATTAATACATACCCGTATGTTGATATTAGCAAATGGTTCTTGAATTTCATATACGCTCGTATATTGATATCAGCAAATGGTTCTTGATTTCAATATACTCGAATGTGAACATTTCTGTGCACGTGTATTATTTTTCAAACGCACAAGCATATTAATATTACGGAACTACTCTTTGATTTTTAAAATACCCTGTTTTGGGTTTTCAAAAGCATAACTGAAATTTCATAAACGGTATCTGCATAAAAACTTCCTACACTTGTGTATTAATTTTTATACAGATTTTTTTAACAGTGTAGAGAATATTGAAAAACTTTGCAATAAGTTGTAAGTTCAATGCCGTCGCAGTTTATATTTATAATTGCTCGTAAAAAATACGATAGTGAAATTATTTTTTAATTACTATTCAAGAATAATATCACACTTTGCGTCAGTAATATTAGCAAACGTTTCAGTAATAAATCGTAATGTTTCTTTTCATCAAGGCGATGTATCATACCCGCCAGACACCTCGAAATTTTGTTCTGTAGTTCCTCAAAAAGTGTAAACACGAACGGGATGAAATTTGTTTTGAATATTCACTATTGTGGCACGGCGGGGACTCCTAATTGTAATATTTATTTTTATTAACAAAGTCACTGGTTAGATAAAACCTGTTTCAAGGAATTGTACATACTTCAGGATAATATGAATGATATTATATAATTAATTCATAAGCTACTATGCTTTTGTCTTTATGAATTCACACTACGTTAAGATCTTCACGAATATTTCTGATGTCAAAACAACGCTCTGAGATCAAAAAACCAACAACAACTGAGATCTCATAAACAAAAAGAAATAAATTTGTACGAATTTGAACAAAATTTTATTCTCCATTTCATCTCTCCTAATGATCGTTTTCCTTTTCGTTACAGGCCTCGAAACATTGTTACAGACATATACCCTCACTATGAAACCCTACAATCCGCAATGTGTCCTAATATACCAGACATTAATAATCACGATAATAATACTTCAATGATATTCGACACAGCATTGGGTGGCGTTATTAATATAATCGTTTCTTACGACATGGGTTGGAGTAAGAGAGGCAATGGTAAAAGTTATGACAGCTTGAATGGTTACGGAGCCATAATAGGGTTGCTTAGTGGCAAGATCCTCGATTATGGAACACGAAATCGAAAATGCAAAAAGTGCGACCTCGGATATTCAAAAGAAAATCATGAGTGTCGCAAAAATTTTCAAGGGAGCGCCAAGGCAATGGAGGCTTCTCTTGGAGCTGAACTTATAAATAACAGCTCTATTCTTGAAGAAGTCGGCGTGAAAGTTCGCGTGGTGATTGGCGATGAAGACAGCTCCACCATGGCAGCAGTGCGCAAGGAGAATCCGAAGCTCATCTACAAACTCACCGACATTAATCACCTTGGAAAGAATTTCGTCCGAGATTTATATAAAATCAAGCCATTTTTTTCAGAGATGAACAGAAAACACACCATTCCGCATTTGAAAAAATGTTTCAGTTTTGCTGTTGCCCAAAATCAAGGTAATGCATCGACGTTAGCTGCGGCTATACTAAGCATTCCGAATCATGTTTTCGGAAAACATATAAATTGTGGAAGTTGGTGTCACGAAGATTCGACACACAAAATAACTTTAAGCGATCCTGGGCTATATATGAAATTACAGGAAATCTTTACTAAATATGCAAATAATTCATCGAAGTTCTGTGTAGCAGCATCTAGTCAAGCCAACGAAGCTTTAAATAATATGATGGCGCACAAATGTCCTAAAATGAATTGCTATTCGTTGACTGCATCAGCTGATGCTCGTATGGCCAGTGCAGTTTGCAGTAAGAACGATGGTGACAAATATGTGATTGATGTTGAGAAAATTTTAACTGTTTCGCCAGGAAAAAATAATGAAACGTATGCTGCAAAAAGAGACAAATTGAAATTAGTAAAGTCGGCTAAAGCAAAATTACGTTCAACAAAATTGCGTCGATATATACTAAAACAGGATAGAGAAAATTTGCGGAAACAATTAGAACGATCGGGAGGCGTGCGATATCAACGAAATTGTGGTCTTGAAATCGACGTAAATTCAAATTATTTACTTGAGCCGGAAGACCAAGAATGTAATATTGCGATAACTCCCCAAACAACTACAATAGTATTTTTTGATGTAGAAACTTCAGGGTTCGGATATTCCTCAGAAATCCTACAGCTTGCAGCTGTATGTGAAGATAAATCGTTCAATGTATATTTGAATCCAACACACGCAGTTTCCAAAGGAGCTAACAAAATTACCGGCTTGAAGATGATTGCCGGAGAATTATACCACAATGAGATGAGAGTGGCATCCATTCCAATTCAAGATGCCTTACATGCTTTCTTAGAATATTTGGGTTTGTTATCGAAACCGGCCCTGCTTGTTGCTCATAATGCCATCTTTGACTGCTCTCATCTCCTCTTAAGTTTACATAAATACAGTATGATAGAAGAGTTTCGATCAACGATTGCTGGCTTTTCTGATACGCTACCAATATTGAAAAGACTATATCTCACGCGAAAAGGAACAGGAATGTTTAAACTGGCACGATTAGCTACAGATCTATTGGATGTAGATGAAAACGGAAATTTCCACAATGCATTATTTGATGTGGAAATGTTGCAAAGAATCGCATCAAATTGTATTCCCATGGAAAATCTATTCGAAAATGCCAAACCTTTCATGGAAAGATTTAATGACTGTCTTCGTTTAAAAACTGCAGTGACAGTTGGAGAATCTTTAAAACCATTGAAAGGTGTGCTTTCGGATGGAATGCTATCAAAAATGGCCAAAAATGGAATAACTTTTCAAAACTTGATGAAAATCCACCAAGAAAGTGGCGTCGAAGCAATATTGCAGTTCTTGTCAGAGAATCTAGATAATTGTAAGAAGCCACGGATTACAAAAAACAAAAGAATTTTGAATAGTGTTCGTGATTTTTTTGAAAAATGTTAACATAATATAACCCTAAAATTAGTTCAATTCAAAATGAAAAATTATTAAACCAAACTAGTCAAGAAAAAAGGTTTAATTTCGTTGAAAAAATGTATGTTCTTTATGCAACCGTTTATATTATTATACGTACGTGCGTATTTAAATAAATATTTTATATTGGGTACTAGGAGTCAACGTTTCGTCTTTATATTATCCATATATATATATAGATATATATATATATATATATATATATACACATATATATAATATATATATAATATCTATATATAATATATATACACATATATATATACACGTGTATGTTAAAATACATATTCGATATTCCGTACGTCAACGTTTTGTCATAAGAGTTTTGAAGGCGGCTATTCAAATTCCCGCCAACCTCTGAGTTGTACAGCGATGCACGATCGTCGCTTCCCCTTCCAAGCATTCTCGGGACGCGTTCAATTTTACGACAAATTTTACGCTTTACATGCTTATATTTCCAGAATGGGATGGTAGACTGTATTTTTTCTGGGCTCTAAATGTTTATAAGACGCTCTTGTATTATTGTGGCAATTTTCAGCATAATCCATCTCGTAATTTGGTTAAACGAGAATAAAATCCAATTTTCGCCATAAGATTACGTGTATAAGGTCGTTATTTTTAACAATAAATATCTCGGTTTCCACATGGAGGAGCTCTTGGAAATTTTACACAGTATTTCGTACCACTTCAGTGGAGGTCTACATCAAATTTAAATGAAATCTGTCTCAAAAAATTGTGCGAGACTACTACCTTAAGAGGCAGTGTAACACACAGGAAAATTTCGACGGCTTCGCTCTCTCCGCGGTAGTGCAGAGCTCGCAGCATTTGACTACGAGCCGCTGCGGACTACCGCTAGATGTCACGGCGCGCGTCTACTACGAAGCCCCGGCACATCGACGCGGGCCGAAGGCCGAAGCGTCGTAGCAGGGCCAGCCGTGACCCGCCCGGTTCGAAAATCTTATACTAACGCTCGGCCATATACAGGGTGAATCATAATGGGTGGACACCACTTTTTTATGGCATTTACCATGCGTCGTAAATTACCGACTACCTACAACTGGATTGCTTAACCGCTCCAGACATGGCAGCTGCTTAGTGACAGGCAACTACATTCATGCATCTTCGCGCGATTTCGATGACATTTGGTATGCTTGTAGAAAGGATAAAAATACAAGATATGAAAAAACTGCAAATTGCAACAACGTTTATTTTTTCGCGTACTATACACTGGATATCAGAATGGTCCAGATAGCAACAAATCTCTTGTGATTTATTGCAAATTTGTAATTTTTTCATACGTATCTCCGAGAGTTTTTAACCGATTGGGATGCAAATTAGCATAAAGGTAGAGGATGAAAAAATAAAGTTGACGGGTTTGTTATCTTTTCGCTATCTCATAATTAAGGGGTTGAAACTGCCCCTCGATTTTTTAGTCAATTGTATCGTATGATCGGATTAATTTGTACAGACTATTTCGACTCATTGCATTTTCATTTCATCCCATTTTTATATCTACAAATTTTCGTCCATGCCACACGGTAAGAACTTCGAACGTTCGCGAGGGGGATGGTTGGGGGAGGGGGTGAGTGAAATTTACAAATATGTATTCGTGCATTCAAACGAACTTATATTAACGTAAATTTACCCCGGAATGGCAAAAGGCTACCCGATCATACGATGCAATTGAC